>JAWNLU010000312.1:1387500-1987500 GCA_035042165.1 Drosophila kuntzei | reverse complement strand
ACAGCAAACAGAGAGACAGAGAGAGAGAGACAGAGAGAGAGAGAGAGAAAGAGAGGGAGATGAACATCTCCAAGTCAGTGACCGAAAAGTGTGCCATGCCAAACTAACAGTATGTAAAGCCCACAATCATAATAAATTGTATGCCCAGCGTCAGTCGTGTGTATAAAATAGTCATTAAAAAGACATGCCCTATAGAAGAGGGTCCACATTTTTTGGGGGGGTGGTACTATCCAATGTATGTATCTTTCTCTAGGTTTCACATGTGTATGTCTCTCTCTCTCTCTATCTCTCACTCCATTCTTTCTCTTTCACACAATGCAATTAATTGTTTTGTTTATCGGGTTTATCTGTCTGTTTACGCTTGATTTGACCAACAAAAAGGTTGGTTCAGTGTCCACAGTGCCTAGTTTCTAGTTAGTTATTAGTATCATTACTTACGGACCTTATAATAAAACCCATTCCCCCTCTCCAACCCTTCCAAGTCAACTGCTAACGCTGACCAAGTGAAAGATGCTTCTCGGTCTATTCGATTTTTCGATTAAATTACTCATCACCGAATTGCTTCATTGAATATTCACTCTTGATTTGGGTTACACTCGACAACGGAAACAGTTTTTTTCATCTCCAAATTCAATTGTCCAACTCAAATTGAAATTGAGCATAAAAACGATTTCGAACTGCAACTGATGTGTTCCCAATAACGGTCTACTTTTTGTCGAACATTTTAAAGATTCGAAAAATAAAATCAGAAAGTTTGGTTAAGTATAGATTGTACAGTCGAAGACAACTTGTTTACATTTTGATAGATCTGAGCCTGGAATATAAAAATTCTTAGAGGGTGTCTGATAATCGAGCATCTCTTATTTCAATTTCCGAAAAGTTTTAAAATTTTTGCTCTTTGCGTTTAAAATATACAATTTAAGGTTACGGGATATTTGTTAGTCGAGTACGCTTTTTTGACTTCTTTTTTCTGTATATAAGATCTCTATATAAGATCTAAAATATTATTATTTCTGTTTAGCTGTGTGTAAGAACTAGATTAGTGCAAGTTGCAGGGTATTTATTAGTCAAGCACTCTTTTTTAGCCGTACTCTTACATATATCCAAGTATTTTCATATATTTGAATACAACCAAATAAGCTCTATAATATAGTTTTCATCGTCTATTTAGGAGTAAACAGCTGTGAATTATAGCTTATAGGGTATCTGTGAGTCAGACACACTCCATATTTACTGCTCATATTTATGAGTTTGCCAAATAGTCTTTATAATTTTGATATTTTCGCCTACATGTGAATAAGTATGTTGTTATTTCAGTTACAGGGTATCTGCTAGTCGTGCTCTTTCGATGTACTTTTACTGTTGATGTACATTTATTTATTTGTTTTCCAAATAAATTCTATAAATCTGCTCTATTCATTTAAATGGGAACTCGCGTTTTTGCAGTACGGGCTATAGGGTATCTGTTAGTCGATCTTGCTCAACTTGTACTACTCTTATTTTTATGATTTTCAAATAGACTCTGTAATTTTGAGCTTTTCGTGTACTTAGTAATAACAAGTTTTGACAGTTTGCGTTACAGGATATCTCTTAGTCGAGTATTTGACGTTTTCTGTTCTTTAATTTATGTGTTTTCTCATTATTTGACGCTTTCTTAGTGTCACATAAGTCGAGCGCTTTGAACAAACTGCCAAAAAGCTTTCACAGTGCTGTTGGTGAAATTCCGACGAAAGAGATTTCAGTGTGGAGATTTGCAGCTCGTTGATTTGTTGTTGTTATTGTTGCATTTATTGATGTTGTTGTTGTTGTGGCATATTGAACACATTGCGTTCGTCGTGTTGCACAAATCGCTTTCAACGCGAACGCATCTTTTGCATGCAAATTTTGAGCTTTTGTTGTTGTTCTTGTTGCTGTTGCCGACAAATGTGGACACTAATGGCGGCCATTTTATGCTACCCCCTCTCTACAATCCACTCTCTTCAACACACCCTCGAACAGTGGATAAAATGGCCAATTTGGCACGGATTAATTAAAAACTTAAGAACAGCAAGAACATTCAATACAATTTTTTTGTTTTCCAAAAAAAAAAAAAAATTTGGTTTTTTATATTTAAATTAAATATATATTATATTTTTTCAATTCATTTTTCATATTTTTTAAAGCATAAAAAAAAGTAACCGCTAGATTAAAAAAAAAAATAGTCTGAATCGGAGTTTTCTGAATTTAGACTGCTGCAAAATTCTATAGCAACTCTAATTTTTCATCTAATTTGCTCACGAAACTTCGCAGTTGCTTATAAATTTAATGGATCTGATCATTATTATAATTTTCTTTATGAAGAATATCATCAATAATATAGTTTTTGAGTCTCAGAACTTTTTTATCTGCTTCTGCTTCTGACATATTACATACTGGCAACTCATTTTTAACACTTGACTTTCACAAACTATTTTATCAAAATAAATAATAACTATGCCGAATGCAGTCAAATGCACATAACTTATACTCCATAGAATATCGGATCACATAAAAAAACCTCTACACGAGGTAAAAGTCTAGTGACGAAAGCGTATTCTAGCCCCAAAATTTCTGATATCCAATTTTGTGACGAAATCTGTTACATTTAATATATGAATTATTCTAAAAAAAAAAAAAAATGTTTTTTGGCATTCGGCACTGCGCATTAAAGTTATTTTTAGGTATAAAGAATCGTGAACTTTATTTATTTTAGAATAATTCATATATTAAATGCACTACGTGCTGCTTTCGTCACTAGCGCGGACTGCCGTCCAGAGTGATAACACAACCAATTTCACACTATCAGAAGACTTACTTTCACGACGAGTCACCATTAAAACATATAAGAACAATCCACAGAAACTGTTTTTTATAACAAATACATTCCTTTCACTTTTATTTAAAACCCTAAGAATTCCAAGAAAATGTGATACTTTGCATATATTCACTTATCAATGCATATGTTAAAACATATGCTCACTGCTTATGATCAAATTAAAGAAAAAATATAAAAATATAGCCAAAAAATTCAGGAAATCGGCGAATTATTATGTGCCAGATTGTGCATTTTGTCCACTGTGCCACGCAGCGTAATGCGCTTTCAAAACTAATATCAAAATAATGTGTGTGTGTGTGTGTGTGTGTGTGTAGAGGCAAACTAGAGAAATAAAGAGAGAGAGAGAGAGCGAGAAAGAGTCAATGCGATGCCATCAATGCCAAATGCCAGAGCAAGGACACGATTTGCCTTTTGTTGTGATTCTTATTGTTGTTGTTGTTTTTGTTGCTGCTATTGCCACAACGATAACAACAACAACAACAACAGTGGGGAATGCAACAGGAAATGAATGAAATACCTGCATATAAAGCATTGACGATGAACTATATACCTTACACAGTACTTACTCAATATAAATATAGGACATATACCTCATAGTTAGTATGAACGAACACACAAACTGACACTCCAAGATACCCTATAAAAACAAATATTTTTATTATATTAAAAGTGTTTTTGACTTGAGTTCGGTTCGTAAACCGGTTTGAATACCCCAGAACCAAAGGTTTAGGTTCTAACTTTGATTCAATTCAATACAACAAAATATTTTAATTTCTTTATTTATTTCTTGATTTTGTTTAAAATAAATGCATACTTTTAAATATTATTTAATAAATTAAAGATTTAAATATGACTTAATATTTGAGGATTTTTATTCGAAGTTAAAATTTTTAATTAAGTAAAGTAATTATATTATTTTCGAGCCGTGTCCTTTATTTAAGAATGTGCCTCGGCTCAGGTTCGGGTTCGCGGGTAAAAAATTACAAACATTTGATTTTTATATTTACCTTTGAATTTTAAGAAAATACTTTTCAAGTCAAAAGTTAGATCTCTCCTAAAAAAACAATTTAAAATTCCTGATTTTTGCATGAATTTTTTAAGTATGTATTCAAATATTATTGTTAAACTAAAACAATATGCAGATAAAGTGCCGAGAACTCAACATGAAAAAAGTCAAAAAAGCCTAAAATATTTCAACTAACTAAAAAAAATATACAGAACGAAGAAAATCAAAATATAGCTGAGAAAAATCGAGCTTCAATCAAGTAGTTTGTACTTGGATTTTATACCGTATATTTTTTTGGTAATATTAAAGGTAACTTTAAAAGGAGAGCTCTCCAGTGTTGCAGGATCAATGAAATAGTTATCATCGCCAAAGACTCTTTGTTACCTGACAGTTGTTGTTGCTCTTGTTGCAAGTTGTTGTTGTTGCAGTTGCAAGTTGTTGTTGTTGTCCAGAAAGTATGCACCACAAAATTGTCAGCGTCAGCGGTAACACGTAGCACATACGTGTGGCAAATGCTGCGTGTGTAGGCAGCAAATGCAGGTACACTGATAAAAAAAATGTTCTAAAATCAAGAATTTGGCCTTAGAACTAAGACTTTTGGTCTAAAAAAAGCGTCGAGAACATAAAATTCTTGAATTTAGAAAACACATCTTGATTTTAAGAACATTTCAAATAAGAATAAGTTCTTATTTTTAGACCAAAAGTCTTAAATTCTCAAACCAAAAATAGAAAAAAGGCAGGTGTCTTAAACTTTTTTATTTATTTTTTTTTTTAATTTTTACTTTTTTTCGATTTTTTTTTTATAAATATTCCGATTATATGTTTTTTCCTTGGCTAGGGCGGCGACTCTTACCTAACGGTCTTCATATTAAATATGACATATTTATATTTTCTTATCAATTTAAGATTTTTAACTCTTCTATTAAGAACCTGCGAGTTTTTAGATTAATATTCATAGTTTTATTAATTTGGTCTTAAAATGGTCTTATTGTAAGAACAAAATATTTAAGATGAAAGTTCTTGATTTTAGAAGTTGGCCTTTTTTTCAGTGTAGGGATAGGAAAAGGCGGAGACAGCGGAGGAGAAAGCAGAGAGAAAGGACAATGGAGAAAGGAGAAAGAAGAGAAAGTAGAGAAAGTAGCTGTTGCACGTGCGCTGATGGCGTTGGCAATAAAATGATTTTCAATTGAATTTTGCACAGTTGCCGGACGACAACAGCAGAATTTATGATTAACTTTAATAACATTTTTCACAATATTTTGTCATTATTGTTGCTGTCGCAACTGTTGTTGTTGTCGTTGCTGTTGTTGTTGCTGTTGCTGTTGCTGTTGTTGTTGCTGGCACCTTGTGCGTGTGCATAAAAATAAAGATTTGACTTCATTTGGTTAGCATAAAAAACGCGTAAAAGACGCGCGCGGTCAGCGAGTCGAGCCAAAATTTGTATTTTTACCTGGCGACCCAAAAAATAAATAAATAAAAAAAAAAAGTATGCAATATAAAGTTAAAATCTTAAAAGGCCCATATTGTATGTACAATACAACACACACACACACACAAAAGTTAACAAAAAAAAAAAGAGAGAGAGAAAGAAATGCGGCAAAGGAAATGAAGAAAAACTTGATTTATTTTTATGTGCTCAACGAGCTGACTTGGGTGCCGTTGAGGGGGGAGGAAAGTGGGGGGCAGGGATAGTGGGTGGTTGGGTTGGGTTGGGTGGTTGGGTTGTGCAGGTGGTTGGCAGGGGAGGGGCGGCCATTCATACAAGTGGTACGTGCGTAATGACCAGGCACATACACACACTCACATACAAGGCGCACTTGAACTTTGAGAAGTTGCCACGTTGCGTATACGTACACTGACAAAAAAAATGTTCTAAAATCAAGATTTTGGTCTCAGATCTAAGAATTTTGGTCTAAAAAATGCGTCGAGAACATAAAATTCTTAAATTTAAGAACATTTCAAATAAGAATAAGTTCTTAATTTAAAACCAAACAGTCTTAAATTCTTAAACCAAAAAAAAAAATAAGGAAGGTGTTTTAAACTTTAAACTTTTTTTTTGTTTTTTGATATTTATACTTTTTTTGGATTTATTTTATTTTTATAAATATTTCGACTATATGTTTTTTCCTTGGCTAGAAAAAAAGCGGGTTTCGATCCCCCCGACTTGTTAACCAAACTGAAGCGGCGACTCTAACCAGTGTGCCATGGTACCATTATTGTCATCATATTAAATATGACATATTTATATTTTCTTGTCAATTTAAGATTTTTAATTCTTATATTAAGAACTTCGAATTTTTAGATTAATATTCTTAGTTTTATTAATTAAAGAACAAAATATTTAAGATGAATGTTCTTGATATTAGAAGTTGGTCTTTTTTTTCAGTGTAATCTGACAAAAATTGATTAGCTTATAAAATCAAGAACATTCATCTTACATAATTTAGTCTTAAAATAAGACCCTTTTAAAACAAAATTAATAATACTAAGAATATTAGAATCAAAAATCGCCATTTTTAATAAAAGTCGTAAATTGCTGGGAAATCATAAAAATTTTCTATTTTCATGTGTAACCATGCTCATGTTCGAGTCCCAACTCGTTTCAAGGAATAACATATTAAAGGAATATTTTAAAATACCAAACCAAAAAAATATATGTATATAAAATATTATTAAAAAAATTCAAATTTTTAGAATCTGCCTTTTTTGATTTGTTTTCTTGAGTATTTAAGAACATTTATTTAAAATTTCTGATCTTATTAATGGGAACTTGGTCTTATTTGAAATGTTCTTCAAATCAAGATGGGCTCTCTAACTTTCAGAATTTTATGTTCTCGACCATAAATCTTAATATTAAAACCTTTATTTTGATCAGTGTAATCATATTCGGCTCTGTCTCGCTCTATCTCTATCTCTCTATCTCTGTCTCCCTCTCTCATTCCCTTGGTTTCGCGCTAAATTATACATCTGCATGCCATTACACACACATTGAGAAAGTGAAGGAGACAGCAAGAAAATCGGGAAACAGCAAATGGAGAAGGGGATATCCGAAATTTTTGGAGGCCTGTGCGTGGACAAGTGGCCGAAAGGCAGAGGACCCAATGAACTTGAAAGCAATTGCAAAAAGGAATTGGTATATCAAGGCGAACGCCATCAAAAGCCAATAAACGTTGCAAAATTACCGAAATTACTAACCCGCATTCGAATCGCTCCAAATCAATCGAAGCAAACACAAATTTCCCTTGTCCTCCGAAACTTTCAACATTTCTGCATCTTATTGGAAAATTTGTTGACTAACAACGTAAAGAGAAAACAAAAAGAATTTCCATTAATAACAAGTAAAAACACGTGAGAAAATTAAGAAAATGTTCAACGTGTCTTTGCAACCAAATTGAATAGAGGAATAGAAATGAGATGAGATTTTATTAGAATTTAGAAATTTATTAGGAATTGTAGCTCGATAAGTTAAAAAGTTAGCAAGTTGAGTATGTACTCACATTTTGGTATCTATTTCACAGTTTTGGCAATTTTTTAGAGTCATATCACAACATTATTAGTTAATAGATAAGCCGAATACTTAGCTTATTAACATATTATATAAACATGTGAACTATATGTTCTGAAAATTGCATAAGAATTCGATGAAAAACAAGAGAGTTATACACTAATTAATTCGTCTATTACCTGAAAAAATAATAATGACTTAATGAAGGACAAATGTGAACGAGCATGAGCTTTTAATATTGTTATATGCATATATAATTATCCTTATCACTCACTATACTCATTGAACTCAGCAATTAAGAAAACTAGAGATACCAAATTTATTATGAATTTCTAATCAGACCACATAGGTTTAAATCTATTAAGACTATTGTAATAATATCCACGATTCGAGTCAAAAATATTAAAAATATATTTTTACCATATTTATATGAAGACAGCTTTGAAATTAGGTATATATAATTATAAACAGACTAACAAACATTGCTGCAAGTTTCATAAGAATTGTTTGACAAATTCCAGAGTTACTTGAGGTAATAAATGCCAAAGTACAGGCACGGTGGTAGAGTTTGATTGAAATGTGAAGCAATTAATAAATGACAAATGCATTAACATGCTGTTTGCCGAGAATGCCAAATATTATTTTCACAGATTTTTCACATTTTCGCCCAAGAGCTAAAAATAAAAGACAAGGGCGAAGAGCAGAGAAGAGAAGAAGAGAAAAGAGAGCGAGACAAATTGAAAAACAAGATGAAAAACAAGGACAACAGAAGCTTAGAAAGACGACGCGACGTGGCGAATGCCTGGGAGCATAATAAAAATATGAAAATCAAGTAAAATCA
The DNA here is from genome assembly GCA_035042165.1 of Drosophila kuntzei. Classification (NCBI taxonomy): domain Eukaryota; kingdom Metazoa; phylum Arthropoda; class Insecta; order Diptera; family Drosophilidae; genus Drosophila; species Drosophila kuntzei. Next base: position 1,979,294 of record JAWNLU010000312.1, on the reverse strand, counting down.
TTTCCATTCAAATTCAAATGGCAGCCAAGCGTTGAGTACGAGCTTGTCGCCAGCGGCATCAAATGAAAAACTAAAGGCAAAAAAAAAGAAAAGAAAAACGAAGAAATATGGACGGGGCAGGAGGGAAACTGTAAAAAGTGAAAGACGTGAAAATCTGGAAAACCTGAAAACTGATATTCAATTCAATCAGTTGTTGCCCCTCAAAGCCAGCGGGCAACAATGCCCAGCTGTGAATGCTTTTGCTAAGGGCTCCATATGAGTTGGGAGCTGGGAAATGGGAAATGGGAGTTGAGGTTTCAGTGGTTTGAGAGGTTTGAGAGGTTGAGAGTTCGAGGATTGCGGTTGAATGGGGGCCTGATAAGGGGGCGGTTTTGCCTGAATGGATTGTCAGACTTTTTGATTTTGTGGTCGACGTCTTTCTTCTGTTGTTTCTCTGAGGTATGGAGGCGAGAGAAATCGAGGAATGGAGAAAAGCGGAACCAAAAATTGGCAAGTGTTGAGTACTTCAGTGCTCGAGAGTCAAATCACTACCTACCTATATGTATCTGTGGAGGGCATTACCAACTCCTCCTCCAAAACCACCAAAAAAAATAAGAAAAAAAAAATAACATTTCACTTTGGCAACTGGGGGCAACTTTACAATAAATTTCAGCAAATAAATCAAAATGTAACAGAAGCCGTGTGGAATTTTCAAGCGCCAGGTGCCGCTGCAAACCAACAAGGCATTCCAAAACCAAGAAGCCCAGTTTTTGTAACCTATGAAACGATTAGTAGATACCCTGTAATGCCCAGACACACACTGAAGAAAAAAGGTTCTAAAATCAAGATTTGTGGTCTAAGAATTTTGGTCCAAAAATGCGTCGAGAACATAAAATACTTGAAGTTAGAAAACACATGTTGATTTTAAGAACATTTCAAACATTTCTATATTTTCCTAACAAATTAAGATTTTTATTCGTATATTAAATTTCGTAACTTAAATTTTGTAGATTAATATTTTTAGCAGGGATTAAAACCGAAACGAATATCGGTTTCAGTTACGGTTTTGGTTATGCTCGAATTAAGGTTTTCGGTTATCGGTTATGCAAAATTTTGGAGTATCGGTTTCTAACGCTTATCGGTTTTTTGTAAGTTTCGGTATGGTTTCGGTTCACAAAATAAGTAAAAATTAAGGTTTGCGGTTGACCAAAATAAGAAGCGTTATTCAAATGAAATAAGATTTAAAGCTCTTTTTAGCCTTGAAAATAATGTTATCTGGTTACTGGAATGGTCCAGCGTAATGTCTATTTTATTATAATTTGACCTCATATAAATTTGGTTAATTTCGTTTGAACATTTCAATTATTTTGATTTTGCTTATTTTTAATAACTTCGAATTGCCATAACTTTGTCAAAATTCAATCAATTTCGATGCGCAATGTAAATTTGAGAATGACTTTTCCTCTAAATTCGATCTGCATTTAAATTTTTTCCATTTTGAAAATTTAAAATTTTCGAAATTTTTCGAAAAATGATAAGGGGTAACACTGTAAAATTTCTAAAAAGTCGAAATTTTCGAAATTTCAAAATGAACAAAATTTAAATGCAGATCGAATTAAGAGGAAAAATCATGCTCAAATTTACATTGCGCATGGAAATTGATTGGCTTTTGACAAAGTTATGGCAGTTCAAAGTTATCAAAGTTGCTCAGTAGCTGGACTGAAAGACTCGAAATTAACCCGTATAAATGAATCGGTTACTAAACGGTTATTTCGATTTAAAGATTTTCGGTTTATATGTTTCGGTACAGCCAAAAAAAAATTTTTTCGATTGCGGTTTCAGTTACTGTTACAAATTTCAATCGGTTTTTACCGGTTAAGGGTTACGGTTTCGCTTAAGGTTTTAATCCCTGATTTTTAGTATTAGTAATTTGGGCTAAAAATTGTATTGTTTAAGAATATGTTAAATGTTTAAGTACGGAATTCTTGATTTTTTTCTGAGTGTACTTAGCCTTAAGAAAGTTACAACTTATAGCTGGAGAAGATGATTTAGGTTTTTAGGCCAAAAACATTGATAATTAACATTGATGATTTTTTTACGAGATTTTAAAAATCAATTCCTAGCCAAAGGGTTAAAGGTTATTCTCTCCTATTACCTTTAATATATTTAAAAAATCTACATAAATATAATATGACTATCAAATGAATTAAACAAGTATTTATGGATTTCTTCCTCCATGAGTTGTATTTCATGAAGTTATGTAAAAATGATTTAAAAATTATCGATGATTTTAAAATTGTGATAAAATCGATTAATCGATATTTATTAAATATTGGCAGTTTAAGTGAGGAAATCCTGATTGATTTTTCTGAGTGTATTTATGTTTAAGAAAGTAGCAACTGCCGCTAATGAGAAAACCCTCTTAGCAGCTACAGGGTATTGCCAAAATGAAGCTGAGACACAGTTGAAGGCGGCTACGTAGCCAAGTAGGCGTGGCAGCCAGCCGCAAAAGTGAACCCTGACCCCGCACCACCACCACACCACCGCACCACAACGCGCAAACAAAACATATAAAAAAAAGAAAGAAAAAGAAAAGTTTTTGATTTTTGTGAAAAATGTTTTTTGCGTTTTTGTTTTCGTTGTGTGAAAAATGAAAATGTGTTGGACCGAGGGGATGGAGGGGGGACAGTGTGGGGAGGTGGGGGAGGTAGCCTTCAACAGGGCCACAATGAATGAAATGATGGCGTCAACAGGGGCGGGCAGTCAGAATACCAACTAAATGGGCGTGGCAGACGGACTGCCTATGAAGTTTGTTGCTTGCCCGCCAGCTGCTCAAAAGCTGCGTTTGAGTTGTAAGCAGAAGGAGACAGAAGGAGAAGGAGAAGGAGAAAAAGGAGAGGTGAGAGAAAGCTGGAGAAGAGGGCGCATACTTTTTGGAGCATTTTTTTGGACACACTAATTGACTTTTTATGCTGTGCGTTGCTCTGGCGTTTGATAAGGATATCAGAGAGCAAAGAATAGAATAAAAGAGAGACAGAGGGAGAAATAGATAGAGACAGAATGATGTTTGATGGGAGACAAACAAGGAGAATGACAGCTAGAGGGGGATGTCCGCTGATCTCTGACTGTTAGCGTCTAGACAAACATTCGTTTAATAAAAGCATTTCTTTTTCTTGTGTCTTTTCTTTTATTTTATTTTATTTTTTGTGGCGCCTCCAACAAAAGCTGAACTTGCCTCCATTGGCAACGCATGTAGGAGCAGCAAGAAGAAGCAGAATGGCATAAGTTTTCACACCCCAAAGTTGATAATATCATCAGCAAGTTTGAGAATGAGATAATCAAGAATTCCATTTCCATTGGGAATAGAATAAATGTGCAATTAATGCTCTTATTAACTTTCTTTAAATGAGTGAAATACGTTTGATTATAGATAGAAAAGTAAAGCTTAGAAAACGATGCTATAAATTCATCCCTATTCAATACTTTGGAAGACTTCTGAATAAGTCTGGTTGCCTGCAAATCAACGTGGATTTTTTAATATCTAAATCGAATGAGTAAAAAATAATAAGATTTTAAAATAAATGGATTTTCATTAAATAGAGCAGGCACTGCAAATTCTCCGAATTTATATCAATTATTTAAAATTTGGGCTTGAGGTGGATTTGAATTTTACTAACATAAAAGTTTTTTCCTAAAAAAGTTACTATAACCAACAAAAAAGTCACAATTATTCAATCGGAATAAATTCGTTATCATATAATGTTCCTTAATATTGTTATATTATTAGTATATATTATATAAAGTATATATTTTATAAAGTATGTATTTTATACAAATCTCCGGCAGTCAATGGAATTTTTGTAGCATTTTTAAATTAATGTGTCAAAATGTCAATCGACAAGTTGACAGAACTGACAAAAAAAAAACATTTAAAGAGCAAATATGCATAAAATTTATTATAAAATAAATGTAATGGGCTTTCAAATTAAAAAAACAGACTCCTAAAAAAAATTAATTTTAATTTTTGAATTAAAATTAAAATGCCAATAAATAGTATATTATAATTTTATCATACATCATTTTAAAGACCTTTCCGATTAAAAAGAGATACTTGGGGAACAAAAATTGTTTCCATTTATTAAATTAGTATAAAAGTAAAAAAATTAGTATAAATAATTTTAAAAAGACTTTCACATTAAATAACTTTAAAAGCCTTTCAGATTAAAAACAGATATTTAAGAAAAAAATAAAATACAAATTTTTTTCACTTTAATTTAAAAAAGAATTTAAGAATAAACATTAGCTGAAAAGATAAATAAAATAAACATTTTTTATTTCATGCCACATATTTTAAAGAATTTTTAGATTAAAAACATATACTTATATTTATTTTTAAATTTTATTATCTAAATTTTAAAATCTGAATACGCAACTTTTAGAATAAACCCCCTGAATCCTTTCCACTCTCTTGCTCACCTCACAAAAAGGATACAGCTTTAAAAAGTCTTTAAGTTTTCATTCCTTTGCTTTTTTTTATTGAATTCCAGCAGCAGCGACCTGATTTAAGCCGGAAAATGCAATGGCAAATCCTTTCAATCAATTAAGAGGGATTAAATGGAAAAACTCGGAGAAGAAGGGACAAAGCAATTTTCATTAAAAAATATTCAACTCGAGTTGAGTTTAAGGAAAATTTACGAAAATATGCAAAGTACGAATACAAGATGAATTTAGATCTTGAAATGGATTATACACTTGGAGTCTCAACAACTTTTATGTATGTTTTCAGGGATGGGGGGGGGGGTATCGTGTCCAATTGGCAATGCCGCAAAATCCGCACAACGGGGAGTCGCCGCAACTTTTTTGTCGCTGCGCAGGTGGCAGGCAGATGGGGAAGGTGGCAAGAAGAGGAAGATGGATTCTTTAGGATGTCAGGCAAATGAAGTTAAATCGGCAATCGCTAGAGTCGGACTCCATTTCAGCTCTCCATTGAAATGAGTGCCACATGTGGTGTCGCGGCATGTGGCATGTGGCATGTGGCATATACACTGATAAAAAAACAAGGTTCTAAAATCAACATCAAGAACATATAATTCTTAAAGTTTGAAAACTCATTTTAATTTAAAGAACATTGAAATAAGTCCAAGTTCTTATTTAAAGACCAAACACTTTTCAATACTCAATATTCCTTTAATATGTTTTTTCTTGGCAAGAGTGGGATTCGAACCCGCGCTTGTTTCCATGGGACAACAATTGGTATCACATAAAATACGATATTTTTTAGATTTTCCTATCAGTTTCCTATTATTTGTTATTCTTATATTAAGAACTGCAATTTTTTAGATTAATACTCTTAGTATTAGTAACGTGGGCTTAAAATCAGGGATTAAAACCTTAATCGAAAACGTAACCTTTAACAGAAATTAACCGATTAAAATTGGTAACCGTAACCGAAACCAAAATACCGATACTATTCAAACCGAAATAACCGATTCATGAATAATGGTTAATTTTGGTTAAATCAAGCATTAAATTCAATTATATTGTTAAGGTGTAATCCCCGTTTTTCAATCTAATTTTCATTTTTAATTACAATATTGATCTTATTAAATATATTTTAAAATTATATACTTGATCTTATTAAAAAGATCTTCTTTGAAATCCAAGAATTTTTGTTTACATATTAACATTTTTTTTGAACCGATTTTTCGAAACCCAAAAATACAAGAAACCGGTAAAAATTACGAAACCAAAGATTTCTTGTAACCGATAACCGAAAATCAAAATACAAACATAACCGAAACCGAAACCGTAACTGAAATTGATATTCTTAAAATGGTCTTATTTTAAGAACAAAATATGTAGGAAGAATGTTCTTGATTTACGAAGTTGGTCTTTTGTTTTCAGTGTAGCATGTGGCATATATATTATAGCCGGGACTGCCCAACGCTTTTGGCCCTCGCTCTCTGGCGTTGTTGGCCTTGTGCAACAGCCTCATTATAAATAGCGGCCCGACTGTTGCACGGCAGCGACGCCAACGTTGACGTCAACGTCGACGCCAACGCTGGCTACCTGTTGGAAATGCAAACACGACGTATTCTCCACTCCACCTCCCTCCCTCTACCCTGCTCCTTCTCATGCGGCAGCGACGCCAGCAGAGCTTGCAGCACGCATGCGTTGGAAGCAAGTCTACAAATACTTGAACATGTCGTTTCTTGTCTTGTGCCGAGTCAAATCTCTACACCTGCGAAATGCGCCATTTTTGAATTTCTGATAACCGTTACAAAGATTTCGGTTTTCAAGACAAGTAAGAAGAATTGAAATCGAAAAACTCATAAATAAATAACTTAATAAGAAATAACGCATAAACAATGCATCCAGTAGATAGATTCTAAAAATTACAGAAAACGTTTAAATTGTTAGATGCTTATTTTTTCTCTCTAAAAGCATTAAGAATAATCGATTTTAAGACAATATTCTTGATGCTAGAACCGTTTTTTTTAGTAACAGTGCCTAGCCCATTCGCTCTCTCTTTCTCTCTCTCTCTCTCGGATTTTTTATTATATGAGTTCCGACCTGTCACATAAAGAGAACTTCAGTTTGAAAAATGACTGAGTACGATTCCCCGTCATCTTACTCTAAAATGCGTTTTTAAGTTCCTTGGGAATAATATTTCTTTAACTCTCGTATTTACAGTCGAGTCTCAAGTATCAAAGTTGACATTTTTGTGTGCAGTTTTCTTTTCCTCTTCTTATGCTTTTCAAAATTTGTTTCAGATTTTAAGAGTTTCGATTGTGCTAAATAGGGAATAATTGTCTACATTTAGTTATTTCGAATTTAATTTGTATCTTTATTTTTGAAGATAGATTGTTTATTTAAAAAAATTAAATACAATAATCACATGCAAATATGAAGAACATGTTATAATACAAAAACTAAAAAGTGTTGAAAAACAAAATTTAAAAAAAAAGTATTTAAATTAAAAAAAAAAATACAACAAAAAAATAAAATAAATATATGGAACCTTAAGCTTTGAGGACCAACGCAACCAGGAGGAAACAAAGTGTTGAAATGGAGGCCAGAGCAGGAGCAGCACCATCAGTGGAGTTGGAACCACCTGCACCACCTCCTCCCGTTGGCTGCAAATGATCCAAATTGTGATTGGTGGGCAACTCGGTAAAATAGTTGGCCCAAATACCAAAGGTCAAAAGATCATTTTTGGGTTGCAGGAGTTCCATTTCGATGCGCGAATCCTTGAGCTCCTTGGCGGGCGGTGACTCCTCAAATTTGTACTGTGCCACATCCAGTGGCAAGATGACACCATCCAGAGTGCTGGGCATGATGAGGCGACGCGGAGCAGCGGGAAATACGCCGGAAATGCGAATCTTATCGAAATAATGTTGATTGGCAACATCCTGGCCAGCGGGAAAGATGCGTCCACAGCTGAGTAAATGTTCCGTGATGCAGGCAAAGATGGCACAAACCGCCTGCTCACTGCGATCCACACGGATGAAAGTCGTCTCATTGCCCCGATAGACACCCAGCCGATAACGATAGGCGGCATAATCGGCGGAGCTGCCGATGGGACGACGCAACACTTGGAAATCACAACAGAAATCATTGTGGCACAAACGTTGCGTGGCATTCAAAAAGTTCGCTTCAAGCAGCTGCGTCTGGAAAATGTCCACATTGTAATCCCGATATGTGGCCAATGCCGTGTAGCGTTTCGTGACCAACTGTGGAGTGAAAATGGGCACTATTTTCGAGGGCAGCTCGAAGGGTTTCCCCGAGTATCGACTTTTCTTGGGGACACGCGCTGTGAAAAGCCGTGTGGTTGGTTCCTCAAAAATTCCCGCCGCAAGGCGTCCGTGGCGTCCAGCATAGATGCCCGATCCTGTGGTGCGTCCGGCGGGTTTACTGCCATCCGCCGCCAGAAGATTCACATCGTTGGCAAAGGACCAACCCTCCTGCAACTGCACGGCACTCAGGAATGGCAACTCCGAGAACCAATATGTCGGATAGATAATATCCGTAATATTCCTCTCCCGAATCAATCGCATTGCCGGCTCATAGAACAGCATGTCGAAGCAAATGAAATGGCCAAAGGTCACACCGAAATCCGTATCGAAGGTGGCCATATCCGGTTCCTGGAGCACCGCATGAGATTTGTACTCGCCACGCCACAAATGTGTCTTGCGATAGCGGGACACTACCTGCCCCTTCCTGTCCAGCACCACATTTGTGTTAAAATAACGCACTCCGTTAGCAGGGCAGGGATTCCAAGTCTTTGATCCATAATCCTTTCCACAAAGCTCCTTCTCGACCACATTTAGGAGCACGTAGATGCCACGTGCTCTTGTGGCACAGGATAATTCCACGAGGAACAGCTCGTAATTGGGCTCAAAACAGGGTGTCACATTCTGTGACGGATGTGGCACAAATGTCGCCATCTCTCTATCATTTATCACATATTCGGGGAATACCAAAATGTCAAGATCGGCGGTAGAATTCGACTCGATGATATTCATGAATTGCTGCGATGCTTGCGAAACACGATCTGACGGTGTTCCCGTTTGTACCGTAAACTCCACGACTCCGGCATTATAACTGGAGTCCGTGCGCAGCGATAACTAAAAAAAAAATATATTTCAGATGGTATAAAACTATTAAATTTCTACGAATTCCGAATATATTTAGAATTACAACATCAACTAAACATAAGGAGCATAAATTAGGAAAATAAAGATGTTGAAAGTACAAAAATTAGAAAATCTAAATAATAAAAAAAATCCATATTTGAAATCCATATATAATATTAGCAAAAGTAACTTTATATTAACTAAGACCATTCTATTTAGATAATTGAAATATGTGGTCCGAAAAAATTTTATTGAAATTTATTTTATTTTATTTTTTTGTATTATTATTAATTTGATTTATTTATTCAATTATTTATTTATTGACACACAACAAGTATAAACTTATAATTTTATGTGCTAGTGACGATTCCTTTTCCTTTTTAACCGAAATATTAAACAGTTATTGGAAAAGTGAAAAAATCTAGTGAAAACATAGAAAATTAAATTTTATATAATAAAATATTTTGATTTCGTAATAAAATTATTTCGAATTTTGGTTTTCCAATATTTCTTTCCCTCAATTTCAAGTTCTGCTTTCAAAATTTCTGTTTAGACGATTTTTTTATAAAATATTTTTGATTTCAGCTTTTCCAAATTTTAGTTGTATTTCCTTTTTTTTTTTGCCAATTACATGTATTTTTTTTTAAATTTTAATATTCTAAGTATAATTTGAGGAGTTTCTTTGAAAACAGCCAGAACAAACATTTAAAGTCAACGGCAAATTATTTAAATATTCTTAACCAGCCTGGCAACGCTTCGCTTACCTGTTTGGTACTAACCAACAGCGTGGCTAACAAAAACAGCCGAAAAACGTTTACGTTCATCTCGTGTCAATGCCCAAATTTTAACTGAAAACTCTTGTCGTCTTTTATCGGCCATGAAGACTTTAATTGATGTGTGAAGATCAAAGAGCAACAGTAAAATAAGACAGATTTTATTGCAGCTTAATTGTCTGCCATATATTAGATAATGTGATATCTTTCGGTTGATAAGATTAAAAGTGAGTCCATGAATTGGCATTAATAATATAAAATATATAATAATATGACCACAATTGATGCAATGCCTATAAACTACTTACGCTATTACAGTATCAACATTTGTGGTGGTATTAACAACAACAATAATAGTTTACTACTTTCATCCAAATTTGAATTCTTGCTTAATAAAAAGCAATATATTTTAATCTAGAAAGATAAATGTCGTTAAATTTAAGTTTAAAAACGCACTGTTGCTGCAGCTGGCAACGCTGGTAACGCAAAATGCGCTCATGTCATCATTTATGCGCATATTTTGGTAATTCGATACTATCGATACTAAATTGGCAACAGACATGACGCGCATTTTGAATTAAATGCAATTAATTGTTAAATAAATAAATGAAATTATAACAAATTACACATTTTAAATGTGAATTTAGATAAAGTAAAAGTGATAATATTTATAAACATTGTGAGTTCGGTGTGCCTCGGGGGAGAAGTTGTATAATTTAATTTATTTTAATTGCAATTGCACATTTGATCTGAAAATGGGAATAGAGCTTTTTCCGGGAACCAAGGCTGCCCATGCGTTTTCTGGTAACCAAGGCTGCCACACTTGGTTTTTCAAGCGATTTAATTACCAGCAGCTGTTCGGCAGCCAAAACAACAAATAGCAATAGAACGAACAGCGGCATTAAACAGCGTAGTTAAAATACAAAGAAAGCAACAATAAATTATTGCATACATGCGAAAGCTGTAACTACGATAACAACAACAAACGCAGTGTGACTTTTGTTTTAAAGCTGTCAAAGGTGTGCTAAAATTGAAGGTCAATTCACTTAAATGCTGTAACTAAGCGACAAAGGAGTGACAGAGAGAGGGAGAGGCACTTAAAGCTGAAGCAACAACAATAATAATTGAAAATAAATTAAAATACTCAACAGCGTTTTTCGTAGGTTTGTATTTAAGCACGTGTGTGTGCGTGTGTGTGATTCACAATTCATGATTTTAATTGATAATTAATTAATTTAAATATGAAACGCATCATGACACAACAGAATTAATCACGAATTAAAAACAAACAAAACAACAACAACTCGAATTTCAACACAAATTATTTATTTAATACGTTGAGTTTATCACACACACTTGTTAACTGTGTGTGCGGGTCGCGTACACACAAGCACACACACACACACATACACACGCATTACCCTTATCAGCGACGTGCGTAAAAGTGACGCTGCTGCCGCTGATAGGAATCCAATCAGATTCCAGTTGATCCCAACTAATTCCTCTACTCTCATTTTAGCTGTCAAAATGGCTTTAAATATGAAGGCTCTGCTGGCCATGATCTGTGTCTTTGTGGGATGCTGCAGCAATGTCGTCTTCCTGGAGCTCATCATTAAGATCGATCCTGGTGCGGGAAATCTGATAACCTTCCTACAGTTCCTATTTATTGCCCTGGAGGGTCTGATCTTCACATCCAAGTTCTTCACGGTCAAACCGAAGATTGCCATGAAGGATTATGTGATGCTCGTGGTGCTTTTCTTTGGCGCCAATGTGTGCAACAATTATGCCTTCAACTTTAACATCGCGATGCCGCTGCACATGATCTTTCGCAGTGGATCTCTGATGGCCAACATGATCATGGGCATTATTCTGCTGAAGAAACGCTACAATCTCAGGCAATACAGCTCTGTGGCCATGATAACGGCTGGGATTATAGTGTGCACATTGGTGTCCAGTGGCAATGTCAAGGATAACACACATCACTCATTGAAAGTGGACACCTCGTACTCGGATTTCTTCTGGTGGAGCGTTGGCATTGCCCTCCTCACAATTGCACTGTTGGTTACCGCCTACATGGGCATCTACCAGGAGGTGATCTACAAGCGTTATGGCAAGCATCCCAATGAGGCGCTCTTCTTCACACACATGTTGCCCCTGCCTGGATTCCTGGTGATGGCCAGCAACATTGCCCAACACTGGAGCATTGCTGTCAGCTCCGAGGCCGTGTCCGTTCCCGTGCCGGGCTTCAGTTGGTCCATCACCTTCCCCTTAATACTCTTCTATCTGCTGTGCAATGTGATTACTCAATATGTGTGCATCAGCGCTGTCTATGTGCTGACCACGGAATGTGCCTCGCTCACAGTCACCCTGGTGGTGACTCTACGCAAGTTCGTCTCGCTTCTGTTCTCGATCGTCTACTTCAGGAATCCGTTCACTCTCAGCCATTGGCTGGGCACCGTCCTCGTCTTCTTTGGCACGATACTCTTTGCCAATGTGATCAATCAGGTGAAGGATGCTTATCAGGCGCGAACTCAACGGCAATTGGAAAAGACAAAGCTAAAGACAGGCTAAACTAAGACAGATGATTCTACATTCTCCTATCAGAGCTATCAGAGGCCAATTGAATTTTTTCCATTGCTGTTTCTTTCTTTTTCTCGTCTTGATTTCGTTTTTCTCTCTTCTTTCTCCATTTTTGTATATGTTGTAAATATGATTAGTTAGGTCAACTTCTGTATTTCTCTATGTAGCACTCCTGACTCTATGCTGATTCTTTATTCTCTTTGTAGCCTTCACTTTCCACACCCCGTACCTTTTAATTCTAACGTTTTTGCATCTTTTTAACCTTTTTATACTAATGTACGAGTATTATTAGCAAATTTTTTCTAAAAAAAAAAAATAAATCACTGACAAATCCAATAATTCTCTTGTTTCTCTCTCCCTCTTAGACACCATCTAACATTTTATAAATCTCTTTTCATTTTTAAATATGTATATTTTTGAGAATTGTACAGGCAGCAAATAGAAAATTTTTATAATATGATGTAAATGTGTTAAAATGTAGAAAAATGTACATAAACAATGTGAACATAATATCCTCACTCCCTCTCTTTCTTTTTTAAACTCACAATCCATCTCACTCTATCTATCATTCCCTCTTCCTCTGTTTTTTTTTTCACTTCTCATTTTGTCTTATCACATTCAATTCTACACTCATCCCTCCCACTGTCTTTCTCTTTTTTCTTTCTCCTTAAGCATTCCCACTTTTAAAATCACCCGAATTTCTACTCCCCAATATTTTTTCTCTCTTTCTATCTGATGTCTCGATTTTCTATTGTCTTTCTTCGGGCAGCTGTTGAAACAAAAACAAAAAAATTCAACAAGTGAGCGTAATTTAGTCACATGCTCAACTAGGTTGTACCCTGTAATCTTTTTTAAAGCCATATAAACAAAAAAAAACTTTAAAATAGTTAAAGCTTTCATACAAAATAAGCTAAAATACAATCTAGACAAGTTTTAAAAGGACACGATGACTAAATTTTGATGTAATTTATTAATTTAATATGTAACATAACCTCAATTCATGTACCAAATGTCAATTTCTTCGCTCTTAAAAATTGTGAGATTGATGGAATCAATTTATTAAATAAAAATAGAATGTAGAACGAAACTTTTTAAATGTTAATACCCCGCAGCATCTATTTATGGTTTACAGGGTATTATATTGTCTTTCAATCTGCAAACGTCATACGATTTTCCCAAATATAATTTAGAATAGACACATGTCGCTGTTTACCGAACACAGTTAATTGAACCTCAAGTCGTTCCCCTTTTTTTGTTTGGTTTCCGTATCTCAATTTTAGTCGATCTCGAGCTTTTCAGGTGTTATAATATCTATTAAAATACGCGGTACCAAATTTATACTGGTGACCTACTAAAACTAGAGTTTTCTAATTGGGTAACATTTATTTTTTATTGCTTAAAATTTGTTAGATAAAGTGTGAAGAGAGCTAATAATATTTTTTAACAAGATTTTCTCCTTCAACTCGAAAAATATATATTTTTTTGAAAAGGAAAGTTGTTTAAGGGAAGTTCTCAAAGCTAAGAGAATCGAACTTTTGATAATTTATTATCATTTTGCTTAAATCCGTGCTTACTTATTTATATTTACTGAAAAAGTTTACAGGATATCTACGAGTCGAGATCTCACCCTTAATCTTTGCCCAAATGAAAGAACTCTCTTAGCTCTCTGACCTTCGATAACCTTATCAGAAATTGCAATTAGGCTACAACTCCCGAAACTCAATTTCAATTGACATTACAGGTAACACTCAAAGATAATAACTTTCATTTACTTGTATTTTTTATTTATCTTCTTTTTTCGAAAAGGTGAATAAGACTTTCAAAGTTAATAAAAAGATCTATTTGTTATTTAAAAAAAATAAATATAAATTTTTAGAGTTAAATAATAAAACAAAATTTTTAAATTTTCCGAAAAATCAAAGAATAAATGTTTTGCTTACGTGGGCAGAAATTGTTCCCAAATAAAATGTTTTCTTGAGTTTTAGCTACGTGTTTGATTGTCAATCAGTCTTTCAATCAACTTAAGCTTTTCTATATTTATTTTTATAGAAGAATTATATTCATCTAGCAAAAGTCTTGTTGAAAAAAAGTCAAACAAAAGACTAGACACGACTTAAAGACACTACCAACAGCTGTTTCAATAACAAACCAACCTGCCCAAGTTCCCTATCTACGAATAGTTTCTCTCCCCACAATTGTTGGGTCTGTCATTTACGTTCCACTCGCATTTAAACGAGGATCGTCGTTAGACGAACAACGTACCGACTTGTCAAGTAAATAAAAATATAAACGAAATGTTGTTTGATAAATAAAAGTGAAACTTTTTTAATAGTATCTCTATTGTCGATTCTGTTGTCAATTCGCAATATCGTAAGATCTTGAAAGAGTTCTGATAACTCTAGAGATCGGTTTTTTTTTTCAGTTACTGTGTTGTGTTCATTTAAATTTTTTTTGGTTTTCGGAACTGAGGTGAGAATTATATGGCGATTTTCGAAGTGTTTCCTAAAATTGGTTTTTTTTAATGTTTTGTTAACGAAACTACCAAGTATAAAAAAAGAGAACTTGGAATTTCCGATCGGATTATAATAATAATTAAATCAAGTTAAATTTCTATGAGACTTCTCAATAAATATTACCTATCATGGGAATGGAATTTAATATTTTAAAACATTTCCAACTGTTATTTCCCCTTCCGTAATTTCTCTATAGGAAGTACATCCTTACAGTCTTTTTATTTATTTTAATTACTCAGGTTTTATATATATCCAGATCAGAAAATTCCTAAGCCAGAAGCACTCTTTTGGAAGTACCGCCCTCTACCTGTTATTCTCTTTTTATACCCACTTCTGAGACTTCTCTATAAAAATTAGTACCTCTTTAGAGTTTTGTTTTTTATTAGAACTACTAGATAAATTCCTTAATAGACCCTATAATTTAAGCATTCTATCGTAGGTATATATATTTATACCTCCCTTTACATATAACCCCATTTCATCCACTATCAATAGAAAGCTTAAGACTTTCCCAAATGAAGTTCATAAGAAGAAAAAAAACCCAAGCAAATCCGAGTGATATCTTCGGTACGTGACCTGATAGGTAACCCCATCGTGCAGCGATGCTGACGTACGCGTCTTCTTCCAAACATTTCAAGATTGTTTGTCACACATTGCGCAAAGCTTGAACTCTCGTTTGAATCTTCTCATGGAACGGCCGTTAAAGAACCTCATTCTGTGGGATTACCACGGAGTGTACAGACGTTCGGGTAACTCTACAGAATTATTACGAGTGCATTACAAGTTAAATAGTAAGTTTAAGTAAAGTTCACTCAATATTATAAATATTTAAATGAAATTGGCAAGATTTGTAGGTTATGTGCGTGTGTTTCCATCTCAGTTATGAAGTTATGTATGTTGATATAAAGTGAAGTGAAGGACAAATATACAAAATTAAAATGTACATACTGCTGTTATTCACCAAATTTCTTTACTATATGTACAAAAAATAACCCAATTTGAGGTTATGTAAGCTTGATTTCCTTATAGTTTTAAGGACATTTAAAAAAAAATGTTGAAAGTACATAAATATATGTTATAAGCTGCTCTTTTTCGAATATAAATTAATATTCCATTAAAGGTTGAGTCAACGTGATTTTTTTCTCTCAGTTTTGAGGTTATGGGGATTTAAAGTGAAGTATATAATTTTATTTTCCATTAAAATGTTGAGTTTGTTATTATAATACATATTATAATAATATGATATATAAAATATATATATTCACCTGTTTCTCCAATATATACGCATTTTTGAGGTTATGTGAGTCAAATTTTCTATCCGTTTTAAGGTTATTTGATTCTAATTAGTTTCCAAATTGTTTTCAAATTGAATTGATTTAGAAATTGCGACTTTTTCTTGACGAATTCGAATAGTTACTAAACATTACGTGGAGTTTTATTGTTCGGCCTATATTCACGAAGTTCAGATAAGAGTAAACACATATATCACGACTGTCATTGAGGCAATTCATTTAATAGGTTTCTCTGCAAGGTTCTTTAATCTTTTAGAAGTCCCCAAAAATAGATACTTGTAGTTAGTGTCTTGTCTGTTTTTTTCGTAGAATTGTTTACTCTAATCATATCACATCATTATCAGTCGCAAAAGACAATTAAAATAAGTTCTAATTGTACCCTGTGATGATAAAGTGAGTTATATTAGATCATAACGATGTCTTTTTCGTAGTTTCAAAAATCGCATTTTTGTGGTAAATTTAATTTTATGGTCGTAATTTTTGGTTCATGTTTATTTCAACCTATTTTATTTTATTGCTGATCATTTCAGTTGTATTGCTTGACTGTTTACAGGGTATTGTGTTAGTCGAGCATACCTCGCGTTTTCCCAAATTTGATTCTGTTGTTCTTCCTTCATATTTTGACAATCTTCAGTCAGTATTAACCCATCTCTTTATATTGAAGGTACTCCGAAATAAATAAAAAAATACATAGTTTATAAGCTTTAGAAAAATGAAATCAAAAAGCTTTTACAACAATCTTAAGATTTCTATTGTCTTTTCTTAGCTTTTTTGGTAATGTTATATTAAGAGATAGTAAATTAATAATATAGTTCTTAAGTTCCTTGTTGAACACAAAGTTATCTAAAAGACGCAAAGTTTTATTTCCCCTGATAATGTTAGGAATTGCAGAACTTGGTAAGAAGTTGAAGGGGAAGATAAAATGGAGTGTAGTTCCAAAGTTCTCATGTGTATTCTTGATTTCGCCTTTCTTTGGTGCAGGCTGAGAAACCTGAGACCTCAACATGGCATTCAATATGAAGGCTCTGCTAGCCATGATCTGTGTCTTTGTGGGATGCTGCAGCAATGTCGTCTTCCTGGAGCTCATCATTAAGATCGATCCCGGTGCGGGAAATCTGATAACCTTCCTACAGTTCCTATTTATTGCCCTGGAGGGTCTGATCTTCACATCCAAGTTCTTCACGGTCAAACCGAAGATTGCCATGAAGGATTATGTGATGCTCGTGGTGCTTTTCTTTGGCGCCAATGTGTGCAACAATTATGCCTTCAACTTTAACATCGCGATGCCGCTGCACATGATCTTTCGCAGTGGATCTCTGATGGCCAACATGATCATGGGCATTATTCTGCTGAAGAAACGCTACAATCTCAGGCAATACAGCTCTGTGGGAATGATCACAGCTGGGATTATACTCTGCACCTTGATGTCGAGTGGCGATGTCAAGGATAACACACATCACTCACTGAAAGTGGAGACATCCTTCTCGGATTTCTTCTGGTGGTGCGTGGGCATCGCTTTGCTGGCGATTGCACTGCTGGTTACCGCCTACATGGGCATCTACCAGGAGGTGATCTTCAAGCGACACGGCAAGCATCCCAATGAGGCGCTCTTCTACACACACATGTTGCCTCTTCCCGGATTCCTGGTGATGGCCAGCAACATTGCCCAACACTGGAGCATTGCTGTCGCCTCGGAAAGTGTTTCGTTACCCGTTCTCGGCATGAACTGGTCCATCTCCTTCCCGCTGATGTTCTTCTATCTGCTGTGCAATGTGATTACTCAATATGTGTGCATCAGTTCCGTCTATGTGCTGACCACGGAATGTGCCTCCCTCACGGTCACCCTGGTGGTGACTCTACGCAAGTTCGTCTCGCTTCTGTTCTCCATCATTTATTTCCGGAATCCGTTCACTCTCAGCCATTGGCTGGGCACCGTCCTCGTCTTCTTTGGCACGATACTCTTTGCGGATGTGCTGAATCAACTGATGGATGCCTACAGGATACGCTGCCAAAGACGCTTTGATACGGCACCGACAAGCGCTGAATACAGTCGATTATAGATATATGTGCATACAATCTAGTTATTTAACTCTCTCTATATAAATATATATACATACATTGATAAACCTCAAGAATCTGTGGACAAACAGGGCATTAAAGCATAAGAGATAAACAAAGAGCATTTTCAAATGGAACTCACTCCACAAAGAGTTGGAGCTGAAGTTAAAGTACGTATGTGTACAGTGGGCATGTATTTGTATTTAGGTAATGTATATAATATATGAGTTAATACTTATGAAAATCGGGAAAAATCATTGTTGTTATCAGTTCACACACACATAATTAATTGTAGATATCGAAATGCGTTTGATGGGCAAAAAAAATGTAAAACATAAGTAATAAGAGGAATAATAATATTAATAATATTATATAAAAATACGCGATTCGTATGGACAGTAGCCGGCAGCTGGAAGTGGGAAAAGGCGCAACCGGTTGCCGGAATTATCAGCAATTATAAAAGTGTTCAGCTGCATTTCTCATTGCTCATTGCTCATCCTTGTCCTTGGCGCCGTGCTTGAGAATGCGTGTGAATTCCAGATAATCAAATAGACCGTTCTTGATTGGCGCCTCACGGTACATCTCATCCACCTACAAGAAAATACAAATCAATCAGTCAGTCAGTCAATCATAGCAATTATTTCAATTGGTAACTCATACAAATACCAAACTATATTTGTTAGAATTATACAAGCAAAGAGATGAAATATATAAATAATATTTAAAGAAACCAAAATAGGGATGCACAAGAAATGATTCATAAATATGGAAATAAAAATAATGTATATAAAAACATTAATTTCCATTTTTCCCTTATCTAGTTAATGTCTCTTAAAACTATCAAAGGGATTTTTGACGTCAAATTAATGCAAAATTTGCACATTTCTCTCATATAACATTTAACTGAATTATGAAAATAGGAGTGCAAAAATTTTTGAAATCTCCTATATCATAAATATTGGGAAACGTGGCTTTGATTTGGAATTTTCTTTCGCATAGTACTTTGACAATAACCGATCGCGCGATTTTGACTAAAATATTTCTAATTTCGGCTTTCTCTAACTTAAGACCCTCCAATTTTTCTTTTTAAGTTTTATTTCCTAAAAATTTTTTACTTTCTTTTGAATTCCTAATTTTTATATTATTAATTTAATAATAGTTGGCTTCCCAAATGTATTACGTGTATAACAATATTTCAAATTATTATTTCTTTGCTTCGTTTCTTAAATTTAGCCTCCCTTACTTTTTTTCTTATTTAAATTCCATAATAAAATTATTCCTTATTTTGGATTGCTCATTTTAAATTCCAAATTACATGCTTTCTATTTCCTAAATTTTGCCTTCCCAATTATTTTTTTCCTCATTTAAATTTCATAAAAACCTAATGCACCAAGTTTTTTCCTTATTTAAATTTCCTAATAACATTATTCCTAATTTTCAATTCTTTTGCCTATCCTAATTTGTGCCTTCCACATTTTTCCGAATAACATTATTTCAATTACTTTTTTGCCTTTCCTAAAGTGTGCCTTCCCAATTTTCTTTCTAATTTTAATTCCATTTTAACATTATTCCCAATTTCCCAATTTGTATTTTGAAATTAAATGCATTGCAATTTAAGTTTGCAAATTATGACATTCTTTTGGTATTATTTGTGGAAATTGGTATGGGGTTAATATCTTGAAATCGCTTACATCTTCATCTGTGAAACGATCGCCCATTGTGGTGAGGAGCTCACGGAGTCTATCCTCGGGCAGTACGCCCATGTTCTCCTCATCGAAGCAGCCAAAGGCATTCTTGATGACATCCTCGGATCGGTGCCCTGGAGGCGTTCACCGAAGAGTGTTAGGAACATGGTGAAATTGATTGGTCCCGGCGCCTCGTTCATCATGCCATCAAGATAATCATCGGTGGGATTTTTACCCAACGATGCGAGCATATCATGCAGATCCTCCTTCTCAACGAAACCATCACGATTCTGGTCGATCATGTTGAAGGCCTCCTTGAATTCGGCGATCTGCGCCTGATCAAACATGGCAAACACATTGGAGGTGGCACGTTGGGCGCGTTTCTTCGTTGTGGCACGACGACCGGCGGTTTTGCGTGAAGACATCTTTAAGATCTTTGTGTGTGTGTGTGTTTAGTGATGTTGATGTGTGGTTCGCTACTGTGTGTGGGGCATTAAAAAACACATTATTAGTTGCAAGCAATATACGATATATACTCACTACCTCCCTCCCTCCCTCTCTCACTCTTCCTCTCTCATACTCTCCCAGTGTGTGCATGTCTATATATAGACATAACATTGCTGCAGCGGCAAGTTCAGCTAGAGCTTCATATAAACTGTGTCAACATCAGTGTTGCCAACTCTTGACAAGCAAAACAAACAAGCCGTTTTTAGTGGGTTTGAGCTTGAAAAAAGCTACATTTTTCATTAGAAAAAGCTCATGTGTTTTTCATGTCAATTCACAATTTATTTCTTAATTTTCCTTAACATTCAACATTCTTACGATGCTTATCATAATAATGTGAACTTTAAATATCTTTTTATACAGCTAAGATATTTTATTTAAATATAAATTCCAGAGCTGTCATTAAAATTGTAAGAGCATAAGCTGCTTAAATTGTCTATAGGTGCTACAGTTGAGTGCAAATTTACTTTATATCTTAAAGTTGTTCATGTGTAGCACTTTTTTTAAGTATAAAAAGCGTAAGCAAACAAAACACTTTTTAAAAAACAGAATTCCCGCTGCCCGCTGTTTTAAATTTTAACTCGCAAATGGACTTTGAAAAAAGCTAGATTTGACGAGGAAAAAGCTGTTCTGGCAGCACTGGTTAACATAACAAACACACACACACACATGCATTACAAGAGCGAGCCAAATTAAACATGTGTGAGTCACGCAAAAATGACAACGTCAACGACAATCGCCGTATGACTCCATATGTATATTGTGTGTCTCCAAAATTTAACTCAACAAAAAAAAAAACACTCATACTCACACACATGCAGCGAAGCTTAATTGAAAGCCCATAAAAGGCATAAAAACAGCAGCCAAAGCTTGACTTCACAGTGTCTGTGTTCGTGTGTGTATGTGTGTTTTAAGACAGCTGCAGGCCATCTTTTAACATATAACCATAACCGCGCCCCATTTGTCAGCCCCAAAATGCGCTGCTATCACGAAATTCCACGTAAAGCAGAGCGCACACAAATAACTCACAAAGCGCTAAACTGTTGTTGTTTTTACTTTTTAGGGCTGCGTCGCTGACTCATACACATACATGCACACACACAGAGAGACAGAGAGAGCTGCCGATCGCGTTCAATTGTTAATCATTGCAGTGTCTGTTCCCTTTTGTCTTTTTAATTTTATAAATTATAATTTTACTTATACTTACTGCAGCCGAAGCGGACGTTTCGTTAATAATACTTGTCAATTGAACTGTTGCTGCCGCAGAATATTTGTTGTGTTGTACGTTGTTTGCACAGATGACAAATGCTACGTATATCGATATGCGCGATAACTTATATATCATAACATGCGATGAATTCAAGTATCGTTTGCAAGCGCGCAGTAACTCTAACAATCGATAACACCGGCTATGTTAATTTATTCAAAATATGCAACGAAATCACATGCATAAAAGATGATATTTTTCTTAATATTAAAATTTAATATAATGTCTGCTCTTTAATCAATTGTGCGCAGCATCTGAAGCATAATTTATTTATTTCAATTGTTTGCTGCAATGGCGCCAAGTTATCGCTGGTAATCAACATTTTTCTTATCGATATATCATATTTACTTCAGGCAATAACTTCATACAATTTTACAAGTATATAAAAGGTACGTTTAATTTATTTTAAAACATAGAAATAAAAATTATTTGTTAAGTGCACTATTTTTTACGACACATTGCTGCCCACTTGCTACAACAGAGTGCGACATGCTGCCAACTTAACGAAATATGAATTAACAGTGCGAGTTTACAGTGTGACCAGGCCGTGATTAACCGCTGTTGCCCAATAGACATGTTGTTGTCTTATTTGAATAGACAGCTCGGTCACACTGTCGGCGACAGTGGCTGAAATTCGAAGCGCAGCAAATACAGACGCAGCGTGACCGAATATGGTATTTTATATACTTTTTGGTATTTTATAAGCTCGGATTTTGCTCAAAAGTATTTTAATGGTATATTGGTATTTCGTAGCATTTTCTTAGATTTTATGGTATTATATGGTATTTTCGGTTTGGTCACACTCTCTCTTTTTCTTGAATCGAATTAAGTCTTAATTTTGTGATCATGAGTAATAAACAAAAATATAGAGCTGAGTGGGAGACTATGCCGGAGAATCAAAAATGGCTGGGCAGGAGCGCAAATATGATGGATGCGCACTGCAAAGCGTGCCAGACGGACATCTTAAGTAGGCTGGCGTCAATTAAGCAGCACGCGGCTACCCAAAAACATAAAGACAACATGAAGTACTTCTGTGGAAAATCAAAGGTGAGTTCTTTATATGCTTTTAAATTATATGTAAATAATAACTATTCTTTTTTAAGATTCAATCGTTTTTTAAAGAATCGGATAGCACTCTAGCTGCCTCTATCAAAAAGGCAGAAATTATGTTTGCTGCAGTGATTGCTGAGCACAACATACCAATGAGAGCAATGGACCATATTAGCGATGTGGTTAAGCATGCGTTTCCCGATAGTGCCATTGCGCAAGGGTTTAACAGCAAACGTACCAAAACAAACGTACAAAATGAATTATAAGCATTTAATTAATTTTAAGACTTTAAATATATAATGGAATATGAAATTTTATGTTGGACTGAAATACTGAAATATATTAATTATAGTAAAATGAAATAAAAAACAAACATTTTTTGCAATGGGACAAACCTTATTTTTTTATATATATAAGTCAGTTATTATTTTTACATATTACATATTATAATTTGAATTTCTAGGCGATGTATTTGCTATGGTATTTATAGTGGTATTTTGAAAAATATGAAATAGTATTTTATAGTATATTTTTGAGACCAAATTGGTATTTCTCGTTTGGTCCGGCGCGGTCACGCTGTACAGACGGCAACGCAAGAAGGGCCAAATAAACAGCAACAGGAATAGTCGACAAAACGGATTTATTAAATGCACATGCATATTTATTTATAAACTTGTTGGCCAAGTAACGTGTTAAATATCGTCGGCTCGTTCGTTCTAGTGCCAAGTGCAAATATCGAGCGCAGCAGCTACATTAGTAGCAGCGCAGCAGCAGCGTCGTCGCTGTTTTGCATCTCTTACTATTGTTGTTGTTGTTGTCATTTTTGGGTGCTAATATTTTTTTTGTGTGTTGTGTATGGAAATTTAGAATTCTATACAATTTTGTTGCGGAAATTGAGGACGTCAACGTCGCGTCGTTTATCTACGTATCTCTTCAACGTGTGTGTGTGTGTCTGTGTGTAAAAGAAAAAGGTGATACAAAAAAAGGCGCAGTAGCGGCAGCCGCAGCCACAAAGCAGAGGCAGAGAGCAATTTGTATGCAAGAATTGTCGTTGTCATTATAACGTTAAAGTCGACGTCGACGGCGACGTTGCCGCGCTGCGTCCGGTTTAAATTCAATCAAGCGGCAAGAGAAGAAATAAAGCACAAAACAAACTGAAAACATTGCCAACGTCGCATTGTTATTGTTGTTGCTGTCAGCTGCTCTGCTGCTGCTGTCTTTTAACGAAGGTATCTTTTTTTATTATTATTATTATTTTTGCCTAACTACCGCGCGGTCGCTGCGCTGCTTGGCCCGCATTCGCGTGTGATCCGTGATCGTGAGTGCAACAGTGTGCGTGTGAGTGGGAGTGAGACACATGCTGGCCCTCGCCGGACCAACAACAACAACAACAGCAACACCATCAAGCAGACAAAATGTTTCAGTTGCCCCAGTTGTTGTTGTAAATAAGCTGCATACAAAACTGAACGAAACTTTTATTAAGCTCAAATCCCAAGCGTCGCCGCCGCAGTCGTCGCTGTCAACAACCGCAATGTCGTCGTCGTCGTCGAGTGCAGTCGCTGCCGCTGCCACAGCCAACGTCGCTGCTGGCTTGGATGCTGCCTGCGATGAGCGTACTCGGCTGCTGGGCAGCACGCCGACGTCGACGCCACCGTTAGCCGCATCGCCGCCAACGTCGCTGCCGTTGGCGCTTGTGCACAGTGCGTTGCATCCGTCCCGCCAACAGAACAGCGCCAACAATATTAATAATAATTACAACAACGACAACAACGATACGGATATGGCCAGTAACAGTAACAGTAATAACAATAGCTACAATAACAACGACAACAACAGAAGCGACATTGACGATTTGTCCGAGGAGACGGCCACAACGGCCGCTGCGGCCGATTCCAGCGATCAAAGTGATAAGTTCAACCGCCCGCCCACAAATCAGAAGAAGCCCAAACTCAGCAAACTGGGCACCAAAAGCGTTGGTCTCAAACGGTGCGTATGCCACAAAAGCTCAGTGTTGACAGAACAGCTTTTTTCCCTCCGTCAAATATTGGCTTTTTTTTGCATTTTCAAATTTTACACCTAGATCGTTAATTTAATAATTAACTTAATAATAAATCATGACGATTATCTTTATTCCCGTCAAATCTAGCGTTTTTTGCATTTTAAGATTTTACAGCTAGATCGTTAATTTAATAATTAACTTAATAATAATGCTCGACGATTATCTTTAAATATTGTAAATCCAATATTTCTTCACTTCTCACAAGTTGACAACGCTGCAAGAGCTTTTTTGTCAAATGCAAAAAAAAAAAACATGTTTCAGGTATCACTCACAAAATGTATTAATCAGTTATCATTATTAGGGATCAAAATTACCAGCTGAATGCTCCCAGATATTATTTTTTTTTTTAAAATTATCAAAAGTATTTAAAATACAAAGATATGTAAATATGATGATCGAAGCATCATTTATTAATCTAAATTTAAATTAATGTTTTACCTAAAAATTTAAATATATGTATCTTATCACTAATTATCTTATCTAAATTCTATCAGCCCGCTATTTTTAATTTTTTATGGAATTAAATAAAAATCCAAATTTGATGATAAAAAGCTGTTTGGGCAACACTGTTTTTTTTTGTAATGCTGCTATACATAAGTCTCTATCCTCTCTCTTGCTCTTTCTCTCTCTCTTAATATTTTATGCAGCGTTTCGTTTGGTTCGTCAAAAGGATCAATGGTCGAGACGCTGGTATTTGAGACGCCAACGCCGCTTTCAGAGCACGTGGAGCCGAGCTTTGGTTTCGATGCGGTCGACGCCGCTGCCGCTGCTGGTCAGTCGCAGCAAGCATTGCAATCATCAACAATAACAACAACAGCTGCTGCAGCGGCAGCGGCAACAACAGCGACGCATTTACCGCTAAATAGTAACAGCAGTTACAGCGGTGACTATGCGAATGCGAAAGGAGGAGGGAATATGGATGATAGCGGTATTGAGGTGCAAGAAGAGTAAGTACATAATAACAAGCAATTAGATTAAGAGAAAGATAAAACAAAATGGCTGAGCTTTGATCATGGTTTAATGAGCTGAAAGAGATTCCGCATCGTCATACGTAACGAAAGAGAACGTGACGTCAGAGCTTTTAAGCATGTCATGACTAGAGGCAATAAACGAAAGAAAATAACAAATATGGATAAATTTGATTAGATTTTTATGCTGATTGGTTTCTCACATAAACAACTATTAATAATAAAGAAAATGATTTTTCATGAGAAAATTTAAAGTACCAGAATTTTGACGTGAGTGAAAGCCCTTAAAACTGCAAGCTTAACTCTCACGCTCATCTCACATCTCTACGAAAAATCTAGCAAAGTTAATGAACCCTTTTTTTTTTGTACATTTCTTTAATTCTCTTTTGTACTTATTTTTATGGTTGTGCAGTGGAATTAGGCCTACTTTTACCGCACATTAAGACAATAAAATCAGAATAATGACTTTTTGGCAGCTTTCACTTTTTTGGGCCAATCCATAACTAAGCCCTAAGCTGATCTGTCGCTTAGCCCACAGACACATAGATACATACATACATAGATACAGATACAAACACAGAGATACATTTAAAAAACATGTTAAGCCAAATTGCATGCAAATGAACTTTTGTAGCGCAACGGCCTCTTAAAAAACAAACAGCAACAACAACCCCCGCCATAAAACTTTTTTAATCGATAATTACGTTTTGGATTTTAAAACTTCCTTTTGTGATAAGGCACACACACACACATACACATGCATATAGACATGAAAGAGATACAGGATGCGACGCTCTGTTTACCAATATTTACTCTCCTCTCAACTCTCTTTTAGCGCCGCGCTCTCTTGCTGTCGCTCTCCCTTTTGTAATTCCAATTGGATAACATTTTGCATGCCACCACCAAGCAACTCCAATTGGAGTCGTAACTGTTTTCTGTCTGCGCCGACGCTGCAGTTGAGCGTTCTCAGCAGCGGCAGAGGCAGCGACAGCCGCAGCAGCAGCCACAAATGTAGCTTTGTGAATACCGTTAAACTGCGCTGTCTTCGTCGTCGTCATTTATTACATAATGCTTCGTTTATGAGTGTGCGTGTGTGCTTGTGTGTGTGTGCATTTTAAAACATAATGTAGGTCAACTCCATTTGGTGGTTGTTGACCCACATCTTTTTCGGCTGCATAGGTGCGTGTGTGTGTGTGTGCGTGCGTTGTCTAATCAACTTGCCACACCCACGCAACGCCTCTAAAATTAAACATGCCTTAAGCTGCCCATCGATAAACCGCCCACATTTTGTTTACCTTTTTTGCTTACATTTCGCTTTTGGTCAGGCTTAAAACGATAACATGCGATTGTCGATAACCAGCAGTGTTGCTAACTCTGAAAAAAAATGCTTTGAAAGCATACGAAAAATAGCTGAACTTCCAAGCAATATTGCTAAGAAAAAAAAACCAGTCAACTTTTTTTAACATCAATATTTTTAGTTTATTTATAAAATATGCATTATTTTTGCCAAATTCGACACAATCATGAACGATGTCGATATCCCGACATTTTTGTTCAGCTAAATTTTAAATATTGGATGGTAATATAACATAGTATGGAAGTATGAAAATAGCCAAAAAATAGCTATAAAATAGCAAAGTTGACAACAGTGGTAATCAGCGTTTTCGGAGCTGCCAAGCTGATTTCGGCTTCGATTAAAACGGCGACACACATCTATGACCTTTCCATGTGTGTGAGCGTGTGTTTTAATTTGCCGGTTGGTCGCTTTAAGCGCAACGTGATGTCATCCAGCGGAAGAGAGAGAAAGAGAAAAGAGCGCCACTTGCTCTGTGTAGAACTTTCTTTTATACAATCTACAGTTAGTTAGCAACAACAATTACAGCAGCAGAAGATGAAGAAAAAGTAGAAGATGAAGAATAGAAGAATAAGAATGATAGCACAAACCGTTGTTATTATCGATTATGTTTATGAGATGAGTGTCAGATGTGTGGTGTGTTGTGGTGAAGTGGGGTGAGGTAAAGTGATCTTTGATGAGGTGAGATGAGATGAGGTGAAGCGAGACCGTTCCCCACTCCCCACATGCACACCCCCCCCCAACATTTCGTTAGTCATTTTAAAGTGAATGTCTTGAAATTCGAGCAGTTTGTCCATGTGTGCTTTATATCTATTGTGAAAGTAGTATATACACATGTGTGTGTGTGTGTGTGTGTGTGTGTGTATATATATTTGAACTGTCAGTCAGTCGATTGATTTTCCGGTAGCCACACTTGACATGCATAGCAGGAAGAAGCAGCAGCAGCAGAGGAGGAGTAAAGGAATGGAAAGAATGGTGAGGGGGAGGGGAGAGGCAGACAGTGTCACATACAGTCATGCACAAAATTATATTGTTGTCGAATAGAAAGTTTTAAAAATTAGTTATATTAATAAGCTAACAATTTTTAATAATTTATATTTATAATATATTGAGATATATATATATATATACATATATGTATATATATATATCTCAATATATTATAAATATAAATTATTAAAAATTGTTAGCTTATTAATATAACTAATTTTGATCGTAAATACATACATATGTATGTACATGTGCTTTTTTCCACAATTTCAACTAATAGTACCAACGAGCTTGCAATAACCAATATTTGTAGTTTAATAAAATAATATGTATGTTTATTTTTTTAATCAAAAATATAATTAGAATTAAAAATATTTATATTTTTATAAATATTTATATTTAATTTTGATTAATAATTTGACTTAACTCGGCCATAAGTGGAGAGATCATCAAAATGCCAATAATTTCGTCCATGACTGTAGGTACTGTATGCAATGTTAACGGTAATTGTGCCGCTGGTCAGCAGTGCGTGTTGTTGTTGTTGTTGTTGTCAGTCAGCCCTATTACCTACATACACACACACACACACACACAAATATACATGCATCGCATTCTGTACGTGCTTGTGCATGTTTGATCTGAATAGTTTGTGGCGACGACAACAATAGATACAACACAACAACAACAACGTCCCCAATTGTCAGCATCAACATCACATTGTCCGCCCGCCAGACGCTGTGGCAACCCTGTTTATTAACTGTAACGCGCCCACCCCTCCTCCAACAAACATAATAATACGTATAGTGTGTCAAGTAATTGTTTTGACAAAGAAAATACTCACTTTGTAATTTTATTTTATTTAAAAATAAATAATAACATACAATGGGCATAATCATTTTAAAAAATAAAAAAATATGTACATATATTTAATCTTGTCAAAACAACTACTTGACTAACTGTATGCTTAAAAAAAATAAAAACGCTGCTGCTGCTCCCGTTTAAATTCTGTGTGTCTTACTCCTCCCCCCACACTCATCCTCCTCCACTGCCGCCGTCTGCATTTATCAGTCAGCTTCCCATAGCAGCCGCTTTTTCGAGTGGTACCTTTTATATAGTTACGTGTTTATGTTTCTTATGTTATTATTTTTATTTTTGTTCACGCTGTCCGCTGCCGTCACCGCCTGCTGCTGCCGCTGCTTCTGTTATACACAGCAGCAGAGCGATAGCAAGAGAGGCGGCCATAGAGAGCGAGTGAGCTTACTCTCTTTGGACCGCTCTCTGGCTCCACATTACTTTGCATTTTTGTGAGTGCGCAAAAAAAAAGTGATGTCATGTTTGTTGGTTTAACAGCGTTGCCAGATGTGGCGCGTTGCCGCTTTAGGTTTTGTTTGTTTTCGTTATTACAATGTGTGCGATGTTGTTGTTGTTGTTGTAATTGTTCGTGTTCATCTTGTTGTTATTGCGTATCTTGACAAGAACAAAAGAAGAAGCATAATAAAAACAACACGACGTAAATACGGCAATTGGCGCAGTATCTCGCATTCAAATTGTTTTTATTGTTGTAACAGCTGCCAAATATCTCAAATTGCCGCCTTTTCTTTTTTGTTTGTTTTTGTTTGAGGAAAAAAAGATTTTGCGCGCATTTTCTGTTAATTGCTTTTAGCTTATTTTTATGCCAAGCCAGAAAAACGACGCTAATAAAAACAGAAATTCCGGCTCGTTGTTACTACAAATCGCGTAAATGTGGGTTTAATTAGCGCTACGATTCCATTTCTCGAACGATTCTGATTTTTGTAAACTAGACCCGAAAAAAATGTGTTAATTATACGTACTCAGTAAAAAATACAAATAACATTTTAAAATGTGTTACATTATAAAGGGATAAAGATAATTTTCTAATTAGTAAATTGGCTGATTACTGGCAAATTCAAATTGACAAAGGTTAGTTATCAAAATAGGTAAATATAGATATTTATGTTATTAACAATTTTTTAAAATATTCTGCGTATGCATTTTAAACATTAAAATAATATTTAAACATTTTTAACTAAAATAATAATGAAAATATTTGAATGCATATATAGCAAAAGTAATTTTTTAACTGTTCGCAGTAAGTTTTCCAAAACACAATTAAATGTAGTCAGGTGGCAACGCCTGCGTGTGAACTTCAAAACGAGAGCGCGCTCTCTTTTGTACACGCGCTCTCTCAGCGGCTCAGTAGCGCCGTGCTCCTGCAAACATTTGTGCTAACGTGTGTGTGTGTGTGTGCGTATTGTATCTTTTACTTTTTAGCAGCAAGCTTGCAAGTTTAGCTAGGCAAACGCAGCGACAACGCCAAACAGCCAACAACAAACGAGAATTACGTGCGGGGCGCTTGTGGAATTGCCTACATTTAAGTGTACGCTATTGTTGTTGTTTTTATTCCGTAGTACCGTCGTGTTTTCTATCTTTTTTTTTTCAAACAACCCCAGCAGCCGTGAGTACGCTCGCGAGAGTCGTCAAGTAAAGGGCAGAGATAGAGAGAGAGGACAAGTAGACGGACGGACGGACGGACGCTGGTCGCAAAAGTAAAACGCGCGTAGAATCGCAAAGAGGAAGCAGAACGTTGAAAAACACTGCAGAAGAAGCAGCAACAAAAAACGGCAGCTGTCGAAATCAAATTGTCAAGTGCGTGAAAATTAGTTTGTTAACAAAATTAAATGCGAAGCAGATACCAAGTGACAGTTTTTTTTGTGTATAATACATAAACAACAACAACTGCAAAAGTTAATCGTGCGTGCCAAAGAGGGACACAAACACACGCACACACACATACACATACATACATGCAAGTCAGTGAGTGCAAGTGGTTGGTGAATTGGATGGGTGTTGGTGGGGGAGGGGAAAATGTTGTTGGGTGTTTGCACACACTACACCCACAACAGTGTTGGTAAATGCGCTCGCTCAGTGAAAAACAATTGAAATGGCTGGCAAATTATTTAAAATACAAGCTCTCAAATAAATGAAAGAAACAAATACAAAAACAATGTGAAAGTAATTTGTGACTATAGTTGTTATTGTTGTTGTGTCCCTCACACACACACATACACACACGGTGTTACGCTTTGCCAGTTGCTGTTATATTTATTTGTTGTTTTTGTTGTTCCATGGTGGGATGCGCGCAGTGAGTTCATCGCAAAAATAATACACACGAGTCCGATTGCCAATCCCCCTCACTCTTCCCCTCTCCACAGCCCCCTTTGCCATACACCTACTTTACCCGCCAACGCCACTTCACCACCCCATCTGCCACTCCCCACGCGGCCACAAATTCGCTCTCCAGCTCTCTCTGTATTTCACTCGCTCTCACTTTACGCTCTCTGCTAATGCTCTGTGAACGCAATTAAAATACACTGCCCGACTAGCAAGTGTACATGTGTGTGTATGTGTGTGTGTGTGTGATGTATCGGCTTTAACAGTGTGTGTTAAAATATAGTGCCTTGTTTGTACATAAATTAGACATAGCTTTAAGTTTAGACGCTGTGTTCGTGCCCGCTGCGACGTTGTTATTTCTATATATATATACATGTGTGTACATAATATACATTCTATAATATAGCCATGTGATGTGATGTGTACTTATGTGTATATGTTTTAAAATTTTCAAAAATGAAATGCCGACCGACTGCGCTGGGCAGAGGCAGCGACAGCGACAGCAGCAGCAGCAGATTCGCGCCGCAATGCAGCGCTGCTTTTATCGCATGCAAAAACAAAATGCAGGCGCTTTTTTTTCCTTTTTTTCTGCCAATCGGCATGCAAATAAATGCCTGCTGGTTGTTGTTATTGTTTTTGCTGTTTGACGTCAAGTGCAAAAATATTCAATTAACATTTCGTGCAACTGTTAATTTCATTATATTCATTTTTTTTTTAAACGCAGCCAGCGGGTGGGGCGCTCTCACATACATACATACATATGTACATACATACAAACAAACATACCTACATAAATAAATCGATGTACATATGTGCAAGTGTGTGTGTGTATGTGTGTAATTTGTTAAATTAATTTACTGCTGCTCTCATTGCGTGTGTTTCTTCTTCCGTCGTCTGTCCGTGTGCGTGTACATACCCTGTAGTTTCATTCAGGCCTGAAAGCAGAGGTGAATTGGCATGTCCAGGCCTGAATTCGTTACCTTCGCTTCCAGCTCAGGCCTGACTCACAGCTGATTTCTTAGCTGCCTAAGGCACAGCTGATTTCTCGGATAGAGCTGAGTTCTCAGTTCAAATCAGAGTTTAGACTTGTTCTCATAGGTGGAATAAAGGAATGATTAAACCGGATATAAAAATAAATAAACTAATTTATTATTATATTTCATTTTATTTTTTAATAACTTCGTAAAACTTCACACTTCGTTCTATTATTTTGTCATTTCTCACAAGTGCATGATCACAGTTATTTGAAAGAGAGTAATTCTCTCTAAATAGATGCCGCATTCGCTTCCCTTTCATGTCTATGGCATTCATGCATCATATCTGAGCTGATAGCGATCACACCAAATAGCACTGCAGGGTGCGTTCATATGTACATACATATGTTTATGTTCTTCTGGTGTGACGT
The DNA here is from genome assembly GCA_035042165.1 of Drosophila kuntzei. Lineage (NCBI taxonomy): Eukaryota > Metazoa > Arthropoda > Insecta > Diptera > Drosophilidae > Drosophila > Drosophila kuntzei. The sequence continues at coordinate 1,946,989 of JAWNLU010000312.1, read as the reverse complement.
CGTCAGACGAATTGAAAGCTCAGCTGCGTTGCTGCGCTGCGTTGGCGTCGCTGCTTTGCCGCCAAACTTGATGCGCTCATCGCAGCAAAATAATAATAAAAACAACAACAGGAATAACTGTTGTAAGCAGAGGCCATCATCAAAGAGCGAAGGGAAGAGCAAAGTGTAAAGAGCAAAGAGCAAGCAGCACAGCTTCAAGTTCGCGCTGCATTCTATCTTCCAACACCTCACGCTCCATCTCTATCTCTTTCGCTCTTACACCCACACACTCACGCACAACAACACGGGCAACAAGTTTTAGTTTTTTTTTTAGTTTTAGTTATAATATTTTTTGTTGTTGGAACACTTCAAAGGAAGTTTGTGATGAGAAACGACAGACAAAAAGGGCACTCGAAAAAAACATTTGAAAAACTTGTTTCTTTTATTTGTTGTGCTTTGTAAGTTCTTAGTTTGCTGAGCTTGTTACACTTGTTGTTGTTGGTGTTGTTGTCGCATTCGCATATCAATTTCGGCACATGACGTAATCTTCACATGTTCAATGAGCTGACAACAACAAAATGAACAACAACAACACTAGTGAGACTACATTGAATTTATGAAGTGTATTTGAAATGTAAACAGATAAAAAATGAAAAAAAAAACACTCGTCGATGTGTCGTTTTCGATGCGATTTCCAGGCGATTTTCAAGTTTCCATTTGATTCGTTAAACTCATTTATTGTAGACAAGTTTCTAATTCTTGTGAGCAACTTTAAAGACAGAAAATAAAGTTGAATAATGACTGGCAAAATAGGCAGAACAACTGCCTAAACGGACAAACAAAAGATCAACAGATAAAGACTGGGGGAGAACAGGTGGAAAAGGAGGAGGAGGAGAAAAAGAAAAAGCAAAGAGAATAGGTTGATAAATCAAACAAAGCAAAAGCCAACTTAAATAGACCTAAGAATATTGGTTCTTATTCTTAACACCATTCTCATTTCTAGGAAGCAACGAAATAGCCGAAAATAGAAAAAAAAAAAGAAGAAAACTTTGTAGAATCAAAACAATAAAAGAATTAAAAACTTGGTTATTTCGTTTTGCTCGCAAAGGCAAAGTAAAAAACGTAACCCAAAAGCCGTAAAGTGAGTTACATTTTGCTTTTCTACAATTCTATTCTATTCCATTCCATTCTATTTTATTCGTTTTGCTTGTCTTTCAACAAGAACCAGTTGTGAATTATAGCGTTTGGTACGTGAAAAAACGCAAGTAATTAACATAAGTGCGATGGGGCAATTGTTTTGATAGACTTCTGGATATAATTATGCAATCTGGATGATAAAATAGCAAGAGAAGTCGAACTTGGAATTGAAGAAAAGGGGGAAAAGCGTGAAAATGACTCATGAGTAGCCTTGAAGGGTCGTATATTTGTTTTCTATATGGTATATTTAATGGGGGGAAGAAAAACTGACAACTTATGCGGCAACCCTTTTCTTTTACTTTTTAACTTTCCACCTAGTTTTCTTAGTCACCTTGCGTTGCCCTCCCCCTTTTGATGGAGAAATGTCGTGTAATACTATAATAATATAATTTATAATTCGCAACTGCTTTAAAGTGCAAACCAGGTTAAACTTTCTCAGTTACATGTTAAAGTTAAACTAAGCTTAAATATATTTAAATATACACAAATATAAATAAAAAATATTTATTTCTGTCTAAACATCTTAGGTACAGATTTCTCATCTGCATGTTACGCTTAACATTTTAATATTTTATTAGTTTATTGATTTTAAAAGCAGTCGACTAAAATTAATTACTCAGCATTTAAGATCAAATTGCAAGATACGATATTAAATTAAATTAAAAAAGTTAAAAATTGTACACCAGCTTTATTTATTAAAATTAACATTTAAACTAAATTAAAATGAATACAAAATTTTAAAAAGCGCTAGAGCTAAGCTTGAAGCGGTGTTGCCACCTGGTAATTAATTTATGGCAACACTGAAATGTATTCCCTTACAACAGTGTTGCCGGATCTTTGACAGTTAAAAGTTGGAAATTTCTTTTCATTATAATAACTAAATATAAATATTATTAAATTTAATAAATTTTCTTAAGTTTGAAAATCTATTAAATATTATACAATAATAAGCTAAACTGGCAACACTGTCTGCAAAAGTATATTTCGCTCTGGTCTCGTCATATTTTATTTTTTGACAAGCACTGTCAACTTTTTGAGCTGGCGTTGCCACCTCATCTGGCAGCTAACATTAAGTTTAACATGAGCATGAGAAAGCAATGAAGATTTAAGGGAAGAGCTGGCTGGAAGTGACTTCAATTTCCTGAAAGTTGAACCAAAGTTGATTGGCACATTCCAGGGATGCAGACTTGGTTCGCTCAGGCAACAGAATGTGACAGTTATGGAGCGTTCTCTGGGTCTGGGGCGTTAGTTATAGTTATATAACGAATGCGAGGCGAGGCACGCGCTGTAAAACGTGTTGCATGTAACCAAGAAAATAGCTGGAGAAGGAGAAGGAAAGGGGAAGGGAAATGGAAATGGAAATAGGAATGTAGCTGGTCGAGATTTGCGGTCTGAGTCTTGTCAATTTCCATTTGTGAGCTAAATGAATTGAAAATTGAATTGAAAAGTTCAAATCGCTGGCGACGCGCAATTGGCAAATGACTTAATTTAATTGACATTGAATACGGTTTTTGGGGGGTACGAGTTTTGTACTTTTTTTTTTTTTTTGTTTTTATTTATTTCGGAAGGTGGGGAACTATATAAAAAGTGACGCAGTTGCTTAGGAATGTTGTGTGTGTGTGTGTGTATAATTGAGGCCATCTGATGTGTTGTTCGTCTTACTAATATGATTTGTATTTTGTTGTTGTTTTTTTTTTTTGCATTTCTCAAACTCATTTCAGATCGGAACGTTCGATAGTTCGCGTTTCAATTTATCAGAGCAGTCAACCGCAACAGATTTGTCCACCAACCGAATATTCATTAACGAGTTTTGCGGATAATTTAGATAATACGTTTAGTAGCTACAATTGTAACTTAGACTATACAACAATGGCGACGGCGACGATGCAGCCGACTGGAGGATTGGGACCAGCCTACGACAGACAGCAGAGGTACATTTAATCACAAACATACTCTCTATCTCTATATCGAATACTCTAACCAACACTATTCTGCATCGCTTTGCAGCACTGATTCCGGCTGGGATAATCCATTTCGTCCTGGCGGCGATCTATCCAGAGAGGCTGATGAAATTGTTAGCATGATACGTGGTTAGTTTACCCGCTCTTTATCTCTCTCTCTCTCTTATCTTACCCTCTTCACTCTGCTTTTACTTTTAGGTGGCAAACCCATCACGCCCACAGAGGATCGTACAATAGGCAATGGCAACGCACAGCATGGCGATGATAACTGCAATGGAGCAAGCACTGCAATAGGCGAGAGCGTAACCAAAACAAATGTAAGAAGAACTTCCCCCAAATAAATTGAGGGAGAAAAAGCTTTAAGAGCGAGAATGAGCGAGAAGAAGCTTTAAACTAAGTTGCTCTCCTCCGAGAACGCTAACAAAGTTTCTATATAAAGAGAGAAAGAAAAAGTGCTTCAAAGTTAGCCTAAAGCTCACTCTTTTCAAGTAGACTATGGTAATTTTCAACCAAAAAAACATGTAAGAAGAACATCTCTTAAAGAAATTAAGCGAGAAGAAGCTTTAAACTAAGTTGCTCTCCTTCGACAACGCTAACAAAGTTTATATATAAAGAGAGGAAGAAAAAGTGCTTTAAAGTTAGCCTAAAGCTCACTCTTCTCAAGTAGACTATGGTAATTTTCAACCAAAAGAAACACGTAAGAAGAACATGGAAAGGAAGAAGGAGAACGTGCTTTAAAGCTCTCTCTTTGCAAGTAAGGTCTGAGAACTGTCCAATCTGCGCTAAAGCTCGCTCTTCTCAAGTAGAGTATGATAATTTCCAACTTTACTCTCTTTGGAGTACTTTGACGATCGTTGCCGAATTCTTATTAAGAAAAGACGATGAATATGGGAAATATCAAGAGACAAATCTGCCCTAAAGCTCGCTTTTCTGAAGTGATAATTTATAATTTCATTCTCTTTGGAGAGCCAAAGAAGAATCTTCTCTTTATGAAAAGACGAAAAACATTTAGAATGTCAAGAGCAAAATCTTCCCAAAAGTCATATGTAAGTCTCTTTTGAGATCGTTATTAAAGGCTTCAGAAAACGTGGAAATGTCAAGAGAATCTCCGCAGTTAATGCCGCTGTAAAGCTCTCTCTTTGCAAGTAGAGTATCCTAGTGATAAATTTCATAAACGAAGGTAAAAGAATGTCTCATATAATCGCTAATTTCCAAAATCTACAGCTTAACAGGCTTTCAATATGCAAATGACAAAAGGCTTTGAGATTATGATTATTTATAAATATTTCCAATACAATGCATTCATTAAACTAAACTCGCTGTAATAGATTTTTGGTGATATAATTACATGAAATTACATTCGAACTAGTTTTAAAATATTCGTCAATGATAAAAGTGTTCGTTAAAGTATTTGTGCTTGTTGATTATTCGCAATATTTTTTTTAAAGATTATTAAGGATTACTCGCTGTCATTTACATAAAAACCTCGTTGACGTTAGATCTGTTTAAGCTTAATTATTTATTAAGGTATTTGCTACTTAAACTCGTTGAGAGTTACATACATAATATTCGGGAGTAAACTCGTTAAAAGTTTACTCGCCGACAGTCAACTGACGAACAACTAAGTATTCTAGTATTCAGACTTATTGTAGTGTAGACGCAAATTCATTTTATAAGATTACTTTCTGAAGTATTGTCTTTGAAAGATTACTTGTTGACATGTTGTACGTGAATACATCTCGCTGAAGTATACTCCTTAAAAGCTTTCTCGTTGATAGTCAACTCGCTGAAGTACTTTAGTTAAAAACTTACTCGTTGATAGTTATCTCACTGAAGTATACTCGTTGTAAGCATACTCGTTGATAGTCAACGCACAATAGTATACTCGTTAAAAGCTTACTCGTTGATAGCTTACTCGCTGAAGTATACGCGTTAAAAGTTAACTCGTTGATAGTTATCTCACTAAAGTATACTCGTTGAAAACATACTCGTTGATAGTCAACTGACAGTAGTAAACTCGTTAAAAGCTTACTCGTTGACAATCAACTCGCTGAAGTACCCCAGGTCAAAGCTTACTAGATAGATAGCTAAATAGATAGCTTACTCGCTGAAGTATACTCGTCAAAAGCGTACTCGTTGATAGTTATCTCACTAAAGTATACTCGTTGAAAGCACACTCGTTGATAGTCAACTGACAATAGTAAACTCGTTAAAAGCTTACTCGTTGATAGTGAACTCGCTAAAAGATTACTCGCTAATAGCTAACCCATCTCGCATTTCTCTTCAGCTCTCGCAGAATCAAGCGACAGCACAAAATGGTACAAATTCCCACGGCAGCAAGGTGGCCAGTGCGACAGGTGGAGGCGGAGGCGGAGGTGGGACAGGAGCAGGTGCAGGTGCAGCGGCAGCTGGCAAAGGAGAGAGCAATAATGGCGTCACTTCGCTGGCTCAAGTCTCAAAGCAAGTGGTACCTGGACCAACTTCGGCTAGTCACGTGGTTATCGATGAGAAGAAGAACAAGAAAAAGGGATGCTGTGTGGTGCAATAATCAACGAGAGAGAGAGAGAGAGACGGAGAGAGACGACAAGAAGAACAGCGAGAGATGTACACATACAAACAAAATACATACAGAGGCAGAACAGACGAAACACCAAGTGAAAAAGATATGAAGAGGAAGAGAAATGGAAGCCGACGTCGAAAGAGAACCCAACGCAAGGATCAAGATGGAGATGAAGAAGAGGATTGGATGGATTTGTGGTTTAATGTCAAGGGTCAAAGTGTGGTCGTATCATATTTAATGTTAATGTTAAATGCTAATTTTTCGAGGGGGTTTACAAACTGAAGAAGCTGTTGATATTTGAATGCTGCTGCATTAATCGCTTACTTACAAACACACACAAAAACAAAAGAAAGAGAAAAACATACGAAATGGAAGAAATAACTGGAAAGAAAATGAAACGCGAGCTCTCTGAACAGAACCAACTACACAACAAACGAAAATCACAGTAACCGTAACAGTTACATTAACAGTTGCAGTCGCAGTAACAGCAATGTTAAGAGTTAACAGCTGCTGTTGCTGTTATTGCCAACTCACTCTAAACTCAATGCGCGCTATAGCTGTCGCTGTCTAACCCACGTTGCAGTTGCAGCCTAAATTTAAAGAAATTGTAACTATAATACATATATAATATATAATATATGTATATATATATATATGTGTATATATATATATATATATATATATATATATAATATATGTATATATATATATATATATATGTATATATATATATATATATATATATATATACATATATGTATATGTATATTTATATATATATATATTTGTTAGTCTCTGGATATAAGTGTAAAGCCGATGCTAAAGTTGAAACAACATCATAACGAACATGAGATCAACTGTTAATTATTATGATGCTGATTATATATACGCATATATATACATACATTTATATATATATATGTGTATATACATTTTTTCCTTTTTTTTTTTTTTTGTAATGTGACTCGACTTTATATACATACATACATATATATAATATATATTTTTTTCGTATTTGTAAAATTAGTGCAGCTTTTTAAAGAAAATTTAAAAAGTCGATAAAAAAAATGATGAACAGAAAAACAAAAAAATACATAAAAAAGAAACAGTTTTGCCTGCATGCATAATGAGAAAACAAAACAAAAAACAACAAGAACAAGAAAACGAAAAAAGAAAAACAAAAAATGTATTTATTTTTTATTTATATGACGATGAAAGTAAAGAAATTAAATTAAATGTTAAACCTTAAACAAAATATACAAAACTATATACACACATACAAACACACATAATACACGCATACATATATATATATATATATGTATATATATATGAACAAACAAACACACGTACACACACATACATAGATGAAATGCAATTTTGCATTTGTATTAAAAGCAAAGAAAAACGTAAACAGCAAAAGCTCTCTCTCTCTCTCAATCGATTATCCAGCCTAGTTACCCCAGTTGAACTTTCACGCATGAAAAACGCACAGAAATCAACATACTTTGATTGCACTTTTGGTTCTCTTGCCGCGTTCCCTTTCGTTTCTCATTTATAGCTGGATTTTAGCTTTTTCTTACTATTGGATTCTTTAGAAATGTTCTGCTTGTTCCCTACAAACTGAGAAGTATGCTGATTTGTTATGTTGATTTTCAGCAGCATTTCATATGTGCTTGAGATTATCTTATTTACATTTTTCAGCCAACTGAATATAGATACATGTGTGTGTATGTATGTCACATTAACCCACCCACCCACACACACACACAAACACACATAAACATATATGAATGAAAACTTACAGAAAGCTGAACCAAATAGTTAAACAGAATGAACACCGAAATGAACCGCCACACACACACAAATAAATACACACACACACACATACATATATACACCCACACTCAGCCTAAGCATTAATTGTGCTGCATTTGATAATTGTAATAGTAATTATTAAAAAAGAACGAAAGTAAAACAAAAGAAAATATATGTAATAGCAGTCCCCAAAATATGTGCTAATTAAATTTCGAATATAATGAACAAGAAATCAAAAAATGAGTAACCAGAAGCAAAAGCAAATCAACAAAATGCAAAAAATCAGTGAACTAAAATATAAATGCAACAAGAAATCAATATTTAATATTGTATATTTCCGATCCCAAAAGCAAACAAAATGTTAAGTTATTGTATAAATCCTAAATAAAAACGAAAAACAAATGAAACGAAAATCTAAAGAGCTTTTTGTAGCGAGCTTTTGAGCGCGCCTCAGAAATTGCAAGTGTACAAAAGTGTAGCATGCTTTCAGGCGACTTCCGAAAAGCTTCGACTCACGTGCAAAAGCTAAATGCTACAATGAACTGAGAGGAAATTAATGTAGCGATCGCTGCTTCCGCATTGTCAAAAGCAGAAACCCAAAGGAGGAGGAGGAGCAGATGATGAAAGAGGAGAAGGAGAAGAATCATAGTGACTGCGCAATAACCTTTCGCCTTTTGCACAATCAAATCAATTAGGTAAACAAATGCACATAAATCGCTGATCGCTGTGGGAAACATGCATAAATTAAATTTATTTAATAAATCTTCTGGCGTGGTAGCTGCAAAAACTAAGCGTTTAACGAAGCTTGAATACTCTTACTTTAAATAATTGAAAACTGCGAAAAGTGATAAGTGAATTGTGATGTGCGCTTTTAAAAAGTGTTTTTATTTTTTGCTTATGCCCGTAATTCGTAGATCTCGGGTATATTGTTTTGTGTATTGCAGCTGTGACTTTTCAAGACTAGTCTATAAAGTTTACAGACATCACAGTGTTTTAAAAAAGTCTACCACATCTGCATTTTTTAATATAGATCGCGGTTTTTTTTATGATTAACGTTTACTTTTATTATAATCAATTATTCTATTTAATCGCATGAATATAACAGCAATTATGTATATTTTAATTTGTTAAGTACCTCTTTTAATTTTTTAATACATACTTTAATTAAGTAACGGGTATTTTATAGTCGACGCTTCGACTATAGGTTTTATTTTTTTAAAGCTTTTTTTACTTGTGACGCATACATTTTTTTTATGTATATTAAATTATATATGTACATAATCTCTCAGAATTACTGTTGAACAAGTGTGTAAAAATTCGGTAAAAGTGAACAAAAAATAATTTGTAGATTGTAAGTTGAAATTAAATCATATAAAAAGAATTGCAGAGTTTTTTCGTATCAAGTAAAAATATTATAAAGTTTATAGTGTAAAGTGTTTATAGTGTAAATTATAAAAATAATTTCTGTATTGTGCAACTTAATAATGTCATCGCAGATACCCTGTAAAAAGAAGCGTAAGTGTTTTAAAGAAAAAGAAGGCCAAGAAGAAGAAAAGGTTAATGTAGAATCTAAGTTTGTTTTCATTGTCGTCACGAGTAGAATGTGAATTTGTCAGTTTCCTGATGCTAACTAAAAACTAAAACAAAACACCAAAAAAAAAAAAAAAAAAAAAACCTCTCAGCACACACAAAACTTTCAACTATTGGAACAGAGTTAAATTTATGGTTGACATTTTGCTTTTTGTAGCTGCGATTTAATTTATGAACTTAATTCGTAAAGACATTTATAACAATTTATCTGGATTTGGATACTCGATTTGTATTTTTATTTCTATTGGCTTTTTATTTGATTATTTTTGTTGTTTTGTTCTTTATGTTAGATTAATTGGCAGAGCTGCTGTCAATTCTTAAATTGCTGCGCCTAAGCAGCAGGCGGAAATGTTGAATATATCGAATCGAATCGAATCGATCCGAATCGATTTGGTTAGAGTGTGTCCATTAAAGTGTCGATCTGCCACCAATGATCATCACACAATAATGATGTATTACTCATGGATCATAGTAAGCGATGAAGAGGAAGAATTCTGTCTAGATTTGGTTGAATCGATGAATCTTCTAAGCTTACGATTTTGTTTTTGCTTCTAATGGGCAAACTTGTTTTGCCATATGGCATGAGACATGAGACATGAGACAACCGCACAGTGTATACCCAAAGTTAATAAACACCAAAGCGGATCTACTAAGCTAGTAATTATAAACCGATCTCAAACAAACTACAAATATCCCAAAAATAAATACATAAATAAATAATAAAAAAAACCCATGACAAATGTCATAATCTAGCTGGAAACAGACTAAAGTAAACATCTTCAATCATTTTTCGATTGAAACCAGTCGAGTACAGCTCTGAGCTGTGAACCCAATGAACTCGTAGTTTATAAGACCTAATACTAGGAAATTTTGTATGCAGCTTCACAAATACTCTACTTAGAGACAGGTGTCTATAAAATTATGATATGACAATTAATATGCTCGCAAATTGTTAAAAAACCAATTATTTTGAGTAATTTTTTTTAGCATAAATTAATTATTGGCAAAATGGATTCTAGTTTTTTTTTAGGATGTCTCAATTTCTTGTACCCGGTAGAATTAATTGGAATTGCATAAATTATAATGATTTTTGTCACGTTTTCTCCTCTAAAATTCTTCGTTTCCTCCCTACAGCGATTGAGAAATCCCTGAAATTTCTCTCTCTTTATTTTATTATTCTATTCCATCATTCTCTCGGTGTTTCTGCATTATTACTTCTCTATAACTATCTTTCAGTTTTTCTTTATTGATTAAACTAATATCTGATTGGATTTTTTCTGCGCTTCCTCCAATTCTTGCAACAAATATTGTATTCTTTTTTAAAAATTTTGAATACCGCCAGATTTTTCAACTTTATAATTCTTTGTCTTTAATCCTATCGGCTTTTTATTAAAATTTATATTTCAAATCTTATTTTCTGATTTGATTAGAAATTTAAAATTATTTTTCGTCGACTCTTTATTAGTAAAAAATTAAAACTTTAGACATTTAGCGTATCAGCAAGACGATCATTTGTGATTTTTAATCACTGTCAATTGTTGACTCAATGCAGCTGTTAACTTTTTCAGTCACTGTGCCACCTGCCGCGCCTTAATGAACCTAATTTGCGAGTGCGGTTTCTCATGCAGGTGCAAATTATGATAAAGCACAACAAAATCCAAAAAAAAGACAAAATATTGCGGCTAAACAAGAACAATAAAACGGCCATAATTTAGCTATAGCGAAATGCGCTGCACAAAGAAAGCAACAAAAAAAAGCTAAAGTGGGGATAAAGAGAAACAGACGGAAAAAGACTTAATGCGACATGTGTAAGAGATAAAAGCGATTAAAACACACATAGAAACAAAAGCGACAGCGACAACAATAAAAGCAAATAATTAATTTAGTGTAAGCTGCGCATGCGACGCACGCGTCACACACACATACATCCACTCATATAATTTGCCTAACTAACTAACTGTAAGTCTCCCCTCTCTCTTCATCATGATTTTGTTGTTGTCAGCGCACGCGCTACTGCTGCTCTCAATTCCCTCTAGTACGGCTTAGTGTGAGAGATTGGTGAACTCACTGGTTACCATTCACCACCATATGGATAAGCATCCGTCAAAATACCTCATTGGTGAATTTGACACTCGGCGCCTTCTGCATTACCAACCATCATTGAATTCACCTATCAATCGTTGGTGAATTAACTGCTTAGTTTTGCGTGGTGAAATCACCAACAACATTTTTCGAATGCTACCAGCCGTACTAGAGGGTCTCATTGGCAGCATTCACACTCTCGCATGCTTGTACGCATGTATATATGAATGTATGTAAGTGTGAGAGAGTATGTGAGCTTTTGGAGTCGCGCTGTCTGGCAGTGTAAACCTTTTGGAAGTGGAGCAAGTGTCTTCAGTATTCTTTTGCTCTTTTTTTGTTTGTTTGTTTATTGTTTGTTTTGTGATTTGTGTTGTTGCTATTGAAATTTGAGAATTGATTTGTGTGACTCCGTGACAAATTATTCGATTTATTTATAAATCCTGATTCTTTTGCATTTACATGCCCTTGAAAAACTCAAGCGCAGGTGCAAGTGATAAATGGAGTGATTATTGAAAGCTGTTTGCTATGCTATGCTCTTGAGATTAATGATTTGAAGAGAGGCGCTCTTAAAAAGCATCTCGAATTGCGGAAGTGTGCGTTACAATCATGAATATTGCTCCCCGTGGTTCTATTGTATGCAAAAGCTCCAGCTAATTTGTGCCTCTTAAATGATTGAGTGGCAATCGAAGTGATTTAAATGATTGATTATTTCATTGCTTTGGAGTGAGCGCTACAATCAGTTAAAAAACATATTGATTGATCGATTTGAAATGCAGCATAAGTTCAGTGGATCTCCTACAAAGCTGATGTTTAATTGATTGTGCTAGTAAGTACTTGATTGATCCCTTGATTGATGTGAATTAAATGAAAATTATCTTAGCTTACTAGAAGTCTGACTCTTAGATGATTGAGAAAAGTGATTGATCATTGATTGAAGAGCATTTCTGCTGAATTAGCTGAGCTTAATTTAAGCTTATTATATGTATTTATTGGATCTTGTGACTTGCAACTTATTTAAAACTTTATCTTTATTTTTATAGCTCTTGACTGAGTTATTTTTAGAATCCGCTCACACCAAAATTAACGATCCACAGACTATCGAGAAACCCGCTCTGATCTCCGTATTTTATTGGGCGGAAAAGTGAAATAAATTAAAATATTGTTTATTAAACAATTCGTAAAATCCTGAACTGATTCTCGATTGTTGTATTAATAATATTTATAAACATTTGTCGAGTTGGAGGTGGAACTAATATCTATCTTTCTCCGGGTTTTCTATGCAACTTGAATTTACTATCTTATGAAGACTTTTAATATAATTAGTATTCAAATTATAATTAAAAGATTAAACAACCAGAAACTCACACACATACATCATAAGCATAATGAACAGTTTTATGGCGTTTCCCCGTATGTCTTTGTATACCCTCTAGTCATAAAAAATATACATATGTAGATAAGGGTATAATTTTAGTGCGATCTTCCCGGTCTCCCGCTTTCCTAACTATTAGTCAAAATTTCAGCTTGAAAAATAGCTACATTCTCAAGGTATTTTTCAAATCAAATACTTTCGAAAATATTATTGAAATTTAATAGACTTTTGATTATAATAAAATATGAATGATTAAATGTTGAAAAAAAATCCCTTGAATCGTAAAAAAAATGTTGTACATATTTGGACTTTTAATATTTATAAATGCTTGTAATATGGTCACCCTAAACCAGCTAACTCTATTAAAATTCAAGTGTTTAAAATTCGGAATATTAGTGTTTTCTTACTTTTGCATTGTAGATTCATTTAACAGCTAGAATTCTTAAATATTGAAGTGCAAGTTAATTTTTTGTAGAATTATATTAAGATTTAGAATTATCTCCATTGTAGGGTAATTATTAGTCGATCAGTCGCTACTCAGATTTGTTCATTTTACGTTTTTATCGCGTGTTAATTTGATTTGACGATCAGTGAAGAGACAATATAGAAGAAGAAGGTGTTTCTAGCTCGTCTTTTGGGTTGGGTGTTACCAAACTCCAGGTGTGTATTTGTATTTGTATTGCACCTGTTGTCACGCCCCAAATGCGTTGAGATCATTGATGAAACGATCAGCGAGATGACGAACCAAGAACTAAAGTCTTCAAAACTGGTTCGCATAAATAAATTATGATATGTTCCTGACCAAAAAAATAACAAGAGATTTGTACAATGAATGCACGATGCCTACGTACTACGATCTATTGATCCACCTACCCAAAAATCAAAATCATATTTAAAAAAAAAAAAAAATACTATTAACAAAAAAAAAAACTTTACGTTTCGGGTAAAGCAAAACGTGTTCAGCTTTCTATTTAGCTTATGCAAATTTCGATCGGTTATTTATTTGTAAGGCATTATAAATATATGCGAAAAAGCCACAAAAAAAAAAGTAGAAAACACACGGCGTACATAAAAACAGCCATAAAAAGGAGCAAACAGTGGAGGAGACGGACGGATGATTGAGGTAGAAAAATAAATAAGATGAAAAATAAAAAAATAGAAAAAAAATTGGTTGATATGCATAACCGGTCAAAGACCACAGAGAACCAGAACCAATACCAAAAATCAATATCGAAATCAAAACCTGATTCCAATTCGGATTCAGATTCAGATTCGGATTCTAATGTTGCTGTTGCCGTTTGCCAAAATTAACAGTTTGTTTCTTTTTCTTCCATTTTTTTTTATCATTCTTCTTGTCGTTCTAATTGGTGTTGCTTAGTGTATTTCCTTAAGTTGACTTTAGGCGAGTGGGCTGCAATTGCCCAAGAATGCTCGACTAAAGAATACCCGCTCTTTTCTTATTTTTCATTATAGATTTTAATTTTCAATTAAAAAATAGATCCTTAAGAGTGTCAGGTTATCTGCGTCTTTTCAAAGAAAGCGCTTTTAAATTTTTAATATTTTTTCGGAAAACTTTATTATAAGAATTTCTTCTTTTCTTTGATTTTTAGAAGTGAAAAGAGATTTTAGCTTATAAAATATGGAAAAATGTGATCCAAATACCAGACATTAATTTCAGAAGATTTCCTAGACTAATGTTTATTTTTATACATTAATAAGTAACTTGACTTTTGACCAAATTTGTTCAAGATGTTAGAGACAGTCCCAAACATATAATCTGTAAGTTTGGTTAAGATATCTTAAGAAACAAAAAATTTGTTCATACAAAGCAATTCGCTGACCTCTGACCTGAATTTGACCCACTTACAGGTGGAATTTCGCAAAACGCCGTCTTATTGCACGATGAAATTGTCTCATCTATGTTTATTTTTTCCTTGATCCGTTTGGCCTACACGTTGATATATCAGTCAGTGAGTCAGTCAATCAGTGAGTCAGTCAGTAAGTCAGTCAGTGAGTCAGTCAGGACAAAGAGTTTTATATATATAGATTTATTATTATTATGGTACTAAAAGCATTTTCAGAGTTATATCCGAATTTTACAGACTTTTACGTGGCCATGTGTGAATCGAACTCCGTTATTTTTCCTAAAGTCAAATTTTAAAGTCAACTCTTTTGTTATAAAACTTATATACCTTATTCTAAAATGTAAGCATGGGTAGACAAATTATATAGCCAGTTAGATATTATTTATGACTAAAAACTGTCGACAAAAGGCATAACAACAACATTGACCAGTTTATCAAATTTCAAGAACCTGGATCTTAGGGGGGAATCGTGAATAAATGAGTCCGCACATGGCGTGCAAATGCAGCCATAAAATATCAATTATAATAATTTAAATTAATAAGCCACAAAATGCTCTAAATCTGACAGCTGAAGCCAGATCTGGAATGCTGAGCTGAGTTCAAATTCGATCCGACGGGAGCTCCCATATCATAGCTAGGAATCTCATGAAACTCAAATAATTCCATTTGAGTTGAAAATTTCAGGAATTTTGAAGCGAGTTTTAATAATATTTAATTTAATTGAATGCTATATTTATTTTCAATTGTCAAAAATTGAAATCCGGTTTTGAAAATTACGAGTATTTACAGTTTATTGGAGCACTTAATGTTAAGGGATGAGATCAGATGATATAATAATAATAATGATGATATCTTGGCATAGTTGGCATAGCAATTAGCTTTTGTTTGACAATAAGTAAGTTAACGAGAAATTTAGAGTTGAAGAAAGTAATTAAAATTGCCAGAAATTGTCTGAGTGACACAGCAAGCAACTTTTGTATAGCACTTGTCAATTAAAGGCTAATTAGAAATTCATAACTTTAAGCTTTGTTTCTCAGTCTTTCTTTTACCTTCTATCTATCTTTATATAAAAAAACTCTTTGTCCTGTCAACGTGTAGGCCAAACTGATAAAGGTAAAAAGCTGAAATTTTCACACAACATAGATGAGACAATTTCATCGTGAAATAAGACCTGTAAGTGGGTCAAATTGAGGTCAGAGGTCATGCAATTGCTTTGTATGAAAAACTTTTTTGTTTCTTAAGATATCTTAACCAAACTCGCAGATTGTGTATTTGGGACTGTCTCTTACATTCTGACTAAATTTGGTCAAAGTTGGAAAACTATATCATATAACTGTCATAGGAACAATCGAATACAAATTATTGGAGATACCACGTTATAAAAAATGCGTTGAATCCTTTACCTCTGTGGTGGTGTGGAAGTGAGGAAAACTTCTTAAATATATATTTATTTTACATTTTAATTTTTTTTAATTTGATTAGTTGACATAGCAAGCAGCTTTTGTGCGCCACTTGTATTTGAATGTATCGAATCGCATTAATCTACGCTTTGTTAGCCTGGCTTAGTCACGGCTTACAAATATAGCGAATGATCCCATGCCACAAATCATCCACGCCTTGAACTTTACATAATTTTACATATGCGTCTCGATGGAGGGCCCAGAATAATGGCTAAAAGATTTTGGCCAGATTGTTGCTGCTTTGGCTTTGGCTTCTTGGAAATCTCGTTTCTGTATACTTATGTATATTTCGCTCTCTTTCGCACTCTGTCTCTCTACATAATTGCTAATTTATCGATCCGCGATTTTAATTGCCTTCTTTATTATCTATCGAAAGACAACAAAAAAAATCAAAAAATGATAAAATGAAATAAGAAAAATAAATAAAATGAACTTCGAATTCGGCGCATTTCAAAGGGGATGCGTAACAAGTCTGAGTTGCTTTTGTTGTTGTTATCGATGTTGATTTTGTTGATTTTGTTGTTTTCTTTGGAATATACATATCTGTTAATTTGCTAAAGATATTAATGCGAAATAAGAAACACTTTCTTTTCGTTGTCGAGCTGCGTATTAAAATTGCTAATTAGCTGAAAACAGAGCAATAATTGTTATGTTATCGATAATGTATCGATATTTGCATTTATTATAAATGCGCATGCATATTTTAAATGCAGACTTTTAAATAAACTCCACACATTGCCAAGACTTTACCTTTTATAAACGGGATAGATTATGGAATTAGTCAGTTACCTAGTATTATTTAATCTGATAAAACCCTATCTACATACATAAGGGGGAATTTTATTTGTATTCCTTGGAATAGCCAGTTTTAGAATGAATCATTTTAAGTTGAAATTGCTAAAATTACATATTTCCAATTTTAAGACACTTTTCTATTTAAATTAATGAAAAAAAATGAAGCTTCCTTGGAGAAAGAATAGTATATACTGACTTAGAGTGAAGTATAAAGTTATACGTTCTAAATCTGTACTGAATCGGGATAATCTTTAATAAGATTCTTAAGGTTTTGAAAATAATATCAGTAAGTTTTATAAACTAGAATTGTATTATTAGAAATAAAGAATAAGTATAAGAATAAGTAAACATATGAAAGAATAAAATACACTAGGTTCCTTCTTTAAGAAGATGAAATAAACGGTCCTATTGTTATTGTTCTCTGTTATCTTATCTTTGACATTGGAAATGGAAATGAGTCAGTTGTCAATAGTGACCAATTGACACGAAAAGTCGTAAGTTCGAAAACTCGTTTCCACTTTGGAGTTCGTCTATCTAGTGAAGACATCAATTCGTAACTGTCAATGGGGCGTGTCAAATAAATCAGTTTTGGAAGTGTTTGAAGATCATTTAGTTTAGGCATTTGTTCATGTAGTTTTTGGGGCGTTAAATTGTGTTTCTTGGCTGCTTCTGATGCTTTCGGCATAACTTTGTTATGCATAACGAAATAGACAACAAAATCCAAGGCAATGGACACGATTATCGTGAAGAACAACATCATTATCATCATCAAGATTCACAGCATCCGAGACAAATTTTTGACCAACTGACAAGTTGCTGAAAGCGCTTAACGTTTTCATTAATTCTGAAATTACCTACCAGCAAATATAATTTATCAGTTGGAGACCGTTGGTTCGAACTTCGAATGCCGTCAAATATCATATCATCGTATCTAAATCTACATACATCTATAAGAAACCTGACCAAACTTAAAGATTAGAGCTATACGATTCTTGTGATTCTTGAAACATGAATGCCAAGCGGCATTCGTTTAGGTTATTAAGCATAAACGAGCATTAAAAGTATCATCATTAATGATTGTCAATCGTGCTCTGTGTCCGGTCTGATCGGTTCTCTCAGCTTATCTCTGGGTATCTTCATATCTTGTTATGGATTTGATTCTGCACTTCAAATGGTACTGCTCTTCAAGTATATTCTTTTTTAATGAAAATTGGCAACAGCGCAGGGAATTTAACTTAACAAACTTCAATAATCATTCAAATTCAATGACAGAACGAAATCTCCTAAGTTTAAGAGAAATTTGGCAACAGTGGCAGAAAATGGGCAACAATGCATGAAACGTTAATTATCTTTGACAACATAAATGATTGAGTCTTGAAATGCGCTTTAAGATCTTGTAGTTATGAAATTTGGCAACATTGCCAACTCTTCATTGAAAATTGGCAACATGGCATAACATACCGTTGAAACTTATTGAATTTTAGCCCACTTTTTATAAAAAACTGTCAACAATAAACAGATATTTGATACTGACAAAGTAGGCGAAATATTTTCAATGCTGAAATTTGGCAACAGCGCTGAAATCTGAAATGCAAATTGATGGATATTTGATATTGACAATGTTGTTAAGTGTTTTTAATGATGAAATTTAGCAATATTTGAGCTTATTAGATTTGATTTAAATACCCCAGCCTCGGTGGGGATCATTTTCTAAAGATATACGAGTATCTGCATTCAAAATGAGGCATTCGTTGCTCGAACGGATCGTTGATAAATGTGATAAGGCCCGATAAACGGAACGGAACGGAACGAAGAGAACGGACTAATTAACCGAAGGTTAAAAGAGACACGAATTAACATACGAACTATCTGGGAAATACATAGTGGGAGAGAGATACATATAGATTCTGTAGAAGAACCGGAGAATGCATAATTGAAGCACATTTATCAAATATATGTATTTTCATTCCCGTTGGCGTCGGCGTCGCTGTCAGTTCATCATTCATTCAGTATTTGGATGAATTGAAATAATTTGATCAAGTCTCGCGATCGATTCAGATATCATAGAACACTTAAACTCTTCAGCTCTCAAACTGGTCTTTCAAATGGACTCCCAAATCGAACGAATCGAACTCAACGTATCTGCATATATTAACGCTTCCATGCATCTTTCCCTTCCCCCTCCCCCCCCTCCCCTGCATAAGAAAATAAAAAAATTGTACGCTTTATAAAAAATGAATGCTAGCCAAAAAAAAATATATATATATAATAGATATATGAGACTCACACACATTCAATAAAAATCATTAAACTTAAACGCGTATGCTAATTTGATGATGGCGGTTTTCTAATTTGTTGTTTTCTACACACACACACACTCACATTATTGGGCAGAAAACCAGATTTCTATATACATTGTAGTAAAACAGCCGCCCTACAACAAACGAGTAGAGACCCCAGTCTCCTATTCTCTCCATCCCTGTCTCCCTCCCTATCGACAAGTCTCTGATACAGTTACATCTATGTATGTATATGCAGATACAACCGATTTGGCGACCCAACAACCCATCAACCCAGCAACCCAAAACAAGTAAAAACAACCAAATGTAGTTGTGTTGAAGTTGGAATACCCTTTCTTCACGCTACCCATAACTATAAAAATCTATGAAATATTGTTCAAAAAACAAGTTATTCCAAAAATAACTAATATTTCGATTGTTCCTTTGATATATGTACATATACTTTATAATTTCTAAGCCCATTTTTTCAATGTTTAGCAGAGCTCACAAACAACAGTTGACCGAAAATAACTCTTATTTACGGACACTTTGAGCAAAGAGTCCAAGATAAACCGTTCACATCGTCTCTGAAGTAAATCTGTCTTCGCTCAACGAACAACCGTTTTTTTCTCGTTATTTCCCGACCATTTCGTCTCGAGCGAAAAAAATAAAAGTCTCTTGCGTTTGTATGCGTGTATGTGAGTAAGACGTTTGTTTGGGCTTCTGACATGCTTTTTCAATTATGTGTGTGCGGATCTTCAAAAAATAGGCCGAGAACAAAATAAAACTGAGCATAATTTTTTTTTTTAAATTTGATGCACAAGAAAATAAATCTAAATGCAATGTTACAATGCGATAACAGATCTTTTTTCGCATGTTTAGCATTGTCAAAAGCAAATTGCGCTGAGCATTTAATATTTTTGCTCATCTACTGACTCTCAATGTGCAGACAGAAAAGACACGAAGTGTTCTGCTCAGAGAGAGAGAGAGAGAGAGAGTGAGCGTGCACGTTTTTTTTCGGTTATGTTCGAGCTGAAACCGCAAGGGGAAAAATGGTCAACTGTTATTTGAGAGCTCTGGTATTAAGAGATAATCGTT
The DNA here is from genome assembly GCA_035042165.1 of Drosophila kuntzei. Classification (NCBI taxonomy): domain Eukaryota; kingdom Metazoa; phylum Arthropoda; class Insecta; order Diptera; family Drosophilidae; genus Drosophila; species Drosophila kuntzei. Next base: position 1,926,933 of record JAWNLU010000312.1, on the reverse strand, counting down.
CATTGTAATTGACTAAGATACATTTACAAAAAACTTGGATGATGCATTTATAATTAATTTGTTATGAAAATTTAATCGTATTTAATCGTATTTAGTGATTTATCTAGAGAACTATAAATAAGTAATTTTTTGGGCTGACACTTCTTATGGATGCTAAAACCGATTGAAATTAAATTTGCTTAAATTTAGATTTGGTCACAAAAAACTTAAATTGGCATCACAATGTCGCCTTCTTTATCGTCGAATAACAATCAACATGAAGAACAGAAATGAATTATGAGAGAATTTATAGAGATTCTTTGTAGACCAATCCGGCTCTACAGTATTTACATATACTATGCAATATATTGTTACTTATTTCATTAGATAATTTTAATACCCTGTTGTAGGGTATGCACGACGCAACGCAACGCGTTGACAACCTGTGCGACGTTCTCGCAATGTCCGCATCGGTTCGTTGTCCGGTTCGGTTGGATCTTCTTCTTCTTCTTCTATTTCTTCGGTTTTTTTTTATGCGCGCGCGCGACGCCGGCAGCGTTATTTCTTTTTTCTTCGTCGTTTTGTTGAGGGGGGATTTATGAAAAGACGATATATAAGGAAACAAGAAGTAGCAGCGTTTGTATTTATTTGTTAGAACCTGTGCGCAACGCACGTCTCTCGCTGAGAAACTAAACTCCCAGTTCGATCCAGCACAACTTAGGATATTTTTTTGAAACTCGACCAAAAACTCACACAGAAAAATAAACATGAAGAGTTTTGTAAGTTAACAAAATAAATCAATAAAATATGAGAACTTATTTAAGACATCAAGTGTAAAGTGTTTAACAATTGAAGAAAAATCGATAAGAATGATATAAATAAAAATACCTGTGCTCTATAATAATGACATCCTGTGATCAAGTCCCAAACTGTTTTTTTTTCTACCTACATCGAAAAGTGTTTTAAGTGTGTAAAGTGCATTTTTTTAAAAAGGAAAAATGTTTAAGAAACTTTTAAAAATATTGTAAAAAAGGATTATTATGCGAAAAAAGTGTTGAAAAGTTTATTCAGAGAGAAATAGATCCTGAATTTTATATTGATTTCCCGTGCATTTCTTTTTTTGAGAAGAAAAGATTTGAATATTTATGATATGTGATATTCCCTATGGAATATCTATAATTATTATATTGAACTTGATGTCTGATCCTTAACGGAACACTTTTATGCCTTACAACCGGCTATTTTAATACTTTAATTTAAAATTTAAAGCCAAATCTTGATTAGACTTTAGATGTCTGGTTTTACCTAATCGTATTTTGCCGGTATGTTAATTGACATTTGGGGTATTCCACTTGTATACAAGTTCTTCAAATGATTGAAGTCTTAATTAAAGCTTAATTAAAGTTTGAAATTGAGGACTCATCATAATAATACACACATAATAATGCACCTGCAGGGTATTTACTGATTTAATCGAACTGCAAAACGTGCTCAAGCACATGAAGTAAATAAACTTTAAGCAAAGAGAGCGAAAGGCAAAACACAGCCTGCAGGCGGTAAGAGAAAGCTTCTGTCGATCAATATGAGATTGACGCTCTCTTCGAAGCGCAGTGGCAGAAAGTGCAGGGCAGCATTATAAATGTAAGCAATGAGAGCGTACGGCAAACGCAGTCAATAAGAGAAAACATTTGGAGTCAGCCTATGGCTCTCTTTCAATCGCAGCATTGGAAATGTTTACAAGCAAAAAGCAGAAAACAACAATTTAAGTACTTAAGACTTAAGAGCAAATCGAGGCTGTTGCTTGATGGGTGACAGAAGAGAAGTAGAAGAAAATCAAATAAATCAAAACGCATTAGCAACAACAACACGAACCACATTAACGAGCGAACGTAACGCGCGAGACAAAGCGACGGCAGTCAAGGCAAGAAGATATGAGACGAGACGAGTTGAGACGGGGCGAGGCAATCTCGCGTTTAAAGACGCCAACAAAACGCCAGTAAAACGCGTGCGCGCGCGCTTTGCGACTTTGATTAATTGCTCTTCGTTGCAGCTACACAAAAAAACGAAGATGAAAAAAGAGAAACATGAAAAAAAATGAAAACATTAAACTGCAGAGAAGCAGAGAACTCGTGTGACACTTGGCACAGACCACAAGCCACTTGCCAGCGTGATTTATGGGCCAATCGTAAAAATAATAACACTAAATAAACGCGACACACATTAGCATATTATTCTTCTTCTTCTTTTTCTCCATCTTCATCTATTTTGTTGTTGTTGTGATCGCTCTTAAGTGACAGCTTCGTTATAATGTGCATACACAAATCATTCAATCAACTAATCGTATAATCATCATATTCTTCTTCTTCTTCTTGTCTTCCTCTTTCTGCTTGTGCTTCTTCTGCAGCTGCTTTTGTGCTTTGTGGCGCTGACAGTGGCCGATGTTAAGCATCTGACAGATCGAAATCTGGATCTGTTCAAATACAATCCTAGCGATATTTATACCCTGCCCGAGGACATCGATGATGATAAGCCCGCGGTGCATTTCAGCGGTGATGTGATGAAGGCCAAGACCGAGACACTCCAGAACTTCAATTCGGGCAAAAAGTTCAAACTCGCGTAAGTAAAATCGATAACGAGAGAGATTGCGGTTATCGATAACCGATAAATTCAATTGTGTAACGGCAAAGCGATATTTGAAGTGGGTTAGCTAGTTTTTAAACTCATTTTGTGAACTATAGTTGAATATATAATTATAATAAATTAATTTTATTTAGTTTTTCTTTGTATAAAAACAAAATTAAATAATTAAATTAAAGTAAATAATTAAGACAGGCAAATTCAGCAACAACTTAATTAACTATTATTTTAGTAAGCAGATTCATAAATTATTATTTAAATTATACTGTGAAATAAAATAAAAGTGACCTGTAGCCTGAAATATTAAAAATAAAAACGTTAGTGAAGAAAGTTTTTCCAAAAAAAAACAACGTTAAAAGTTTAAAGTTCATACAAAACTTAAATAAATAAATGTTGTATAATTGTCAGAGTTGTTTCAAAAGTGTAAACCAACCGAAAAACAACTAAAAATATATGGGTTTGGTTTGTATTTCTGGAACACGCCTGTATAACTGAAGGAGTTCGATTTCTGGAACCCGAAATAAGGGAAATTCGTTGAGTCCGATCATGTCCTTTAATTTTTATAAAATAAAACTTTCATAGAGTTATTTGTCAGTTGTGCCGAAAGTTCACAAAGTTTTTGCTGCTTCTTCGTCGACGAAGAAGAAGGCGACATTGTGATGCCAAGTTGCAAAGCTTAACGGTTTGAGTTTTGTAAGCAAATTGAGCTACAGATTTAATGAATACAAAACTAAAATGATATTATTTAATAAAAAAATGATCTAATTAAATGCTGTATAGATTGAAGACCCAGAATGGAATTGAGGTCAACAGCGTGGGCAAATTGAAGGACGACAAGACATTTGTGGTTAGCGGTTCCTATTCGTTTACCGGTGCCGATGGCAAGCGTTACAGGACACGCTACACTGCCGATGAATTTGGTTATCATCCCATCACTGAGCTGGATCTGGACATCCCTGAGTAAGTGCAGCATTCTTAACCCAACTCAACAACTGTCGATTAAATTGGGTTTTAATTTATTTTTATATTATAAACAGACCTCAGCCTTTGTCGCCAGCTGGAAAGCGTCCCAGTGTGGATCCCAGCAGTTTGTTGGGCAACAAGAACCGCTTCCAGTTCCTGCAGCAGAGCCTCAATCCGGATCAGGTGGTCCACTCCGTGGCAGCGGACAGAGCGGCGATGATTACAGCTATTCGGCACCGGGACCACAACTTGCCTACAACAACAATCCCTATGGCAATGGTCTTGGCTCTGGATCTGGAAATCCCTATGCATCCGTTGGCAATGGAAATGGCTTCGGTTTCGGTTCCGGTTCCGGTTCTGGTGCCGGATCGGGCTTCGGTTCCGGCAATCCTTATGGACCTGGTAGTGCTGCTGGCAATGGCAATGGCAATGGTTATAATTATCAGCCCCCCTCGGTGCCATTGGATCCCCCCTCGCGCCTGTACCTGCCGGTGGCATAAGTAACACCCCCAATCCCTCCCAAAATCCCCTATCTCCCTTGACCCTAAGCTGAAAGTATTTAGTTTTAAGCGCAACTTCAACAGGCAAAATTAACAAATAGCGAAATATATATATATATTTTTTTTTATCATCTTTTAGTGTTATATGTATACAATATGCAATATGTATTCCATTTTAACGTAAATCCACCACCAAAAAATAACGAATTCCCCACAAAAAAAAAGAGAAAAAGAAAAAGAATAAGAAAGAAAACACTACGCAAAATGCCAGACAAGATATGACAAGACGCAAAATGAACTTGAACAAATGAATCTATATATATGAATATATATATGTATATACACTGAGTGATATTAGTAGTAAATAAAATGGCTAAACTAAAGTTATCTTCAATGCATTTGTAAATGAGCGGGCACTGTTGCACACTGTCGCCTAAAAGTATGCAGCTCTTGAAATTCACTGTATTTAATAATTTATACTTTTCATGGGTAACAAATCACATATTGTGAAAAGAAATTGTGTATTATTATAAATGCTGTTTTACCTATTGAATTATTAGATCCTTTTGGTAAAAAACTGTTCCATATGTCGCCACTCTGATGCCTAAAAGTATGCAAACAGTTTATTATTTATTTGTAACATATATAAATTTATTCTAGAAAGTCGAAAAATGTTGAAATGTACATTTATTTTATTTCTGTATGAGATTATGACTTTTTAAAATTCCATTGGCAGTACAGTTGGCTCTAAAAGTATGCAATCAGTTAGCCAAAAAAAAAATTAATTGATATGTTATTATCGTGTTATAATTAAGAATTATTGTTACAAAATACCCTGGAAATTAATCAAAGTCCTTGCGCGGGTGTCATGTTGTACACTGTTTCCCAAAAGTATGCAGCCACGTCAAGTGTACAAATGATGTATTTTATTTATTAACTTGGGTACAAAAATTATGCTACTCTTTCTTACACTATTTTAAGTATCTATGACAGCACAGTATGCTCTATAAGTATGCTGTCAGTTTATTTAAAAATACGGTATATGTGAATGTTTTCCCAGAAAAAAATTCTGGCTCAATTTAAGTGGCTTAAAGGCTGATTAAGTGCAACTCTAAAGTTGATTAAATTTAGCTTAAGTGCAGCTTAAAAGCTTCGGTAAAAGCTGATTATGTGCAACTCTAAAGTTGATTAACTGTAGCATAAGTTCAGCTTAAAAGTTGAAAGAAAAGTTCCAGCTTAAATATTCTCCAAAAACTGATTGAGTGCAGTTTTAAAGCTTAGACTAAATCTAATTAAGTGCAGCTTAAAATCTTCTTCATTAGATGAAGCTTCAAAACTTATTCAAAAACTGATTTAGTCCAGCGTTAAAGCTTAGACGAAAGCTGATTAACTGCAGCTTAAAAGCTTCATTAGTTCATTAGATGCAGCCTTAAAGCTCCCTCAGTGTAGCTTTAAAGCTTAAACTAAAGCTGATTAACTGCAGCTTAAAAGCTCCTTCATTAGTTCATTAGATGCAGTTTCAAAGCTCCTTCAAAAACAGATTTAGTGCAGCTTTAAAGCTTAGACTAATGATGATTGAGTGTAGCTTAAAAGCTTTTGACTAAAGCTCCTCTAAAGCGCCGCCGCGTGACCGAGAAGAGACTCAATGCGATCCCTGGCCTCGACATAAGCGGCCAGCACCTCGTCCAGAGTTGTCCTCGCTCCTTTGGGATAATTATCGTCATCATCGCTGTCGTACATCTTCAAGTGATGTCCCAATTGAAGTTGGCGTTGCTGCAGCTTCCGCAGGCTGAAGATTACAGTTCCCGTGCTCCGCATCGCACAGGATTTGTCCAATTCGAGGCGACTGTGCAATGAGTTTCCCCTCGAGTTGCCATTGAAGTAGCCCACGAAATCGAAGAGTGTTCGCCCGCCGATAAAGTAACGATTGAGGGCATCCAACCAACTGCCCACCGGACGGATGCACTGCAGCTGAATGCCGTCAATGACGGAGGAGGGCAACGGGGACAGCAGGGAGCAGGAGAAGTGGGCATAACCCTCGCAACGTTCCCGCTGCCAGCTGTCGATGCTGATGACCTCGAAGTAGACGTGGAGCAACTGATCCGGCTGATGGGTCTCCTCGCACAGCAGCGTCAGTTGCCAGCAGTGGGAGAAGGAGGCCAAATCCTTGCCTCCACCCGCCAAACAGGTGGCAGTGGCGCCTCGCAGTGGAAACGGATCATCGGGATTGGACGGCTCCAACGTCGTGTTCATCGGAGGATTCACATAGTAACGCACATGGATGTTTGGGTATTCAAAGTGTTGCGCCTGCCGCAGTTCCAGCAACAACGAGACGCGTCTCATGCGCTTCGGGGGCAACTCGAACTGGAGGAGGCGACGCCGTTCGACGGCCTCAACACGTTGCCTCTGATAATGGGCCAGCAGATGCTCCGCACTCGCATCCGATGGAGGCAACTCCTCCTCCTTCTCATCCTCCTGTTGCTGCTCCGTCAGCTTGTGGTACAGTGGCTCCTTCAAGTGGCACGCCCTCAGGGGAGTCACATTCTGGAAGCCATAAGCATAGAGTTGCCTGCAATCGTTGTCAATCTCCAGCACATAGTCCATGTCATCGGCACTGAAGTTAAAGTCCGGATAAACGTAGAGCAATCCCTTTGCGGGTGAATATCGCAGACTGAGGAGCAGCGTATCCTGCTGCAGTTGCGCATACACGTACATCAGCTGGTAGCCCTGGCTGTGCAACTCCTGCACCTCCTGCTGCAGCCCTGGCTCCCCGATCTCCTCGAGATCCGCATCGATCAGTGTGTGGATGAGACAGGTGCGTGCCGCAAAGTGCGGATCCTCTGGCAACGGCGGCGCCTCCAGACTATAATCGGATACCGCCAGCGAGGAGAGAGGCGTGCCTTTCTCCCGCTCCCGCTCCCTCTCCTTCCGCTTTGATCTGCGCCGTCGGACGCGCAGCTCCTCCTCGTAGACAGCCTGATGACGATCCACTTCCCGCTGATGACGTTGCTGCAACTCGATGATGTCCTGCGTCCAGCGATGATAGCGACGCTGCAACGTTGTGGAACATTTAGTGGCATCCCCGTAGCGCTGCAGCTCCGTCCGGCTGAAGTGCTTCTGTTGCCAGGCGATGCTGAGATTGGCGGTGCCTCCGTTGCACAGTTCCTTGTTCTGGGCATAGAAACCATCGCCCGATTGCTCCAATTCGTGGAGATTACTTCCGGTCACAGTGCTTCTGCTTCCGCTCCGGGTTCCATTTCCGTTTCCGCTTCCACTTGTGCTTCCGGATGCCTTGGCACTGCTCGGATATTCGCTGCCGGGATTATAATAATTATAGTAATTGTAGTAATTGCCATGTTGATCCTCGTGCGGCACATAGATGAAGAAATCACCCCAAGTGCTGCTCATCGGACTATCCGAAAAATGTTCGCCATTCGCATTTGCATTCGCATTCGAGTTCGAATTCGCGCCCGTATATTCAAATTTCGGCACTGGCAACCATTCGCTGATGTGACGCAATTTGATCTCCATTTGAAAGTCCGACATGTTGCCGCTCACCCGATAAATTCCCGTCCGTTTTGGTGCGCTATTTCTGTACATTTTTATTTAACAATTCTCAATTATCAATTGTCAAATTGCAGTTTGCATTTGTTTATTTCTATTTTTTTTTGTGGTTGAATTTGCTGTCGTTATGACAACGATATCAACACTTATCGATAAATCGATAGATCAATATATACCAAGAAAAATGCCAGTTGTTTGGTATTTTTCTGGGTCTGCCAACCTTGGCGAGCGCTTTGTATTTTCAAATTTGTGAGTGCGTGTGTGTGTAATAAAAAACAGAGAGAATAACAGAGAGAGTGTGTGAGAAAGTGCATTAAAGCTGCTTTTGCTGTAAATAAAATTGTGCATTAATTTTATTCAGTTGTTGCCGTATTTGCTGAAAATACCAAAAACGCCAGCTGAAATTGCACAATTATAATGAAAGTGAAATATAATAATTTACAATAAAATAATATTTAAAATTCAATAGACATTTATTTTAAGTGCAATCTTTGTCAGAAGTAAGTTATTTTTAGTACATTCTGTTAACATTAGCAGCAAATACCAAAGAAATGCCCAAATATTTGGTATTCTCGTTAGCAGCGCTGTTAACCCACCAACTGTTAACAGTCTGCGCGCCTTATCTGCTGTTATTGCTCTGCTAAGTGTGTCTGTGTATATGTGTGTGTGTGTGTATGCATGAGCTTTTCCACTGCGCTTGCCTGCAGTGTTTATCGTCGGTTGCTTTTGGGTGCCGTCCCGTCAGTTGTTATCAGCGTGACCGCGCCGGACCAAACGAGAAATACCAATTTGGTCTCAAAAATATACTATAAAATACTATTTCATATTTTTCAAAATACCACTATAAATACCATAGCAAATACATCGCCTAGAAATTCAAATTATAATATGTAATATGTAAAAATAATAACTGACTTATATATATAAAAAAATAAGGTTTGTCCCATTGCAAAAAATGTTTGTTTTTTATTTCATTTTACTATAATTAAGCTGTTTTGGTACGTTTGCTGTTAAACCCTTGCGCAATGGCACTATCGGGAAACGCATGCTTAACCACATCGCTAATATGGTCCATTGCTCTCATTGGTATGTTGTGCTCAGCAATCACTGCAGCAAACATAATTTCTGCCTTTTTGATAGAGGCAGCTAGAGTGCTATCCGATTCTTTAAAAAACGATTGAATCTTAAAAAAGAATAGTTATTATTTACATATAATTTAAAAGCATATAAAGAACTCACCTTTGATTTTCCACAGAAGTACTTCATGTTGTCTTTATGTTTTTGGGTAGCCGCGTGCTGCTTAATTGACGCCAGCCTACTTAAGATGTCCGTCTGGCACGCTTTGCAGTGCGCATCCATCATATTTGCGCTCCTGCCCAGCCATTTTTGATTCTCCGGCATAGTCTCCCACTCAGCTCTATATTTTTGTTTATTACTCATGATCACAAAATTAAGACTTAATTCGATTCAAGAAAAAGAGAGAGTGTGACCAAACCGAAAATACCATATAATACCATAAAATCTAAGAAAATGCTACGAAATACCAATATACCATTAAAATACTTTTGAGCAAAATCCGAGCTTATAAAATACCAAAAAGTATATAAAATACCATATTCGGTCACGCTGGTTGTTATTCTGTAGCGCTGCGTGCTGGTCGTGCATTACGCGTTCTTCACCTCTCCCGCATTTAATTTTTTTTGCGATCTGTTGTCACGTTTCGTTCGTCTTTTTGTTGCTGTTACATTTGTGTCTTGTGCTGCGCGCGCGCAACAATACGAAAATAAAAGAAGCAACAAAATTCAGCAACGAATTCAACAAGTAAAACAACTGCAACTGTTTAACAATAACAATTGTAATAATTGCATTATTATTAATTTTATGCTACTGTTTTGTTTATTATTTGTTTGGCAGTGAAAGTGTTTTTGTCATATACTTTTTTTTTTGTAAATTGTTTTCTGTTTGTTTCGTTTTTTACACATTGGTTTTTGGCTGTGTTTTCTAATTTGCCATAAATACTATTTTTGCAGCAAACACAACAAAAGCACAAGCGACAAAATGCAGCAAAAGGCCGATGAGGTGAGTAGTAAACAAATAGAATAGAAAATAGGAAAATAGAACAAGAATTGTAAGAAAAAGGAAGCGATAAAAGTTGCGCTGCGTCGAGTCCTAGGCAACATTGTTGCTAACCACATCCTGTGCAACTTTGTTGCTGAACTTCAATTTCTTTGACTTTGCTGTGCGTTGAACTCTTTTTGTAGTTGTTGTTGTTGCTGCTCTTTTCTTATTGTTGCTGCTCTGCTGCTGAGCTGTATTTGTTGCTGGTTCTTGTGCCGTGACGTTCCATTGACTGATTCTTGACTATCATCCACCACCGCAACAGCAGCAGCAGCAGCAACAAATGCTAACAACAACGACCTCATTGTAAACGCTTTTTGTTTGGCTTTTCATTTAAATTTGGTTTATTTATTATTTTTTGTATTTTTTTGAATACAGTTTGTTTTTGTCTTTGCTGCTCACACTATTTGCACAGTTGCCGACAGCAACATTTTGGTTATTCTTATAATTGTTGCGCCAATTTGCGCCCAAAACGATCATGGCGACTGCGGCGTCAGCTTCGCAGTCAGCGTCAGGCTGAGCTGAAGCTTTGGCCTCAGAGTCAACTTCAACTTCTGCTTCAACTTCAACTTCTGCTTCAACTTCAGTTTCAGTTTGCTTTCATGTCTCATGGCATTGTTTATAACAATTTTGTTTTGTGTGTCTGTGTGGCCACAAAGTCAAAGTCATGGCAACATTTTGTTGTTGCTATCGTTGTTGTTGCTTTCAGTGAAATTTCTTTAGCAGCATCGCGTCGCTTTTTGGGCGATTTCTTTGCTTGAACACTTCTATTGTTTGTTTTGGGGTCTTCTTAGCTTTTGTTGCTGTTGTTGTTGCTGTTGTTGTTGTCTGTTAAGCCCGAGTAACCGCAAGTGTGCCACAAGTGTCAAGTTCGATTAACAAACTGTCGACCCAAAAGTGACAACAACAACAGCAACAGCAACAGCAACAGCAACAACAACAACATAAATCAACAGCTGTTTTTACAACTCATTTAATGCACAATAAAAACATAAATTGCCCCGAACCTGAGCGATCTAATCATGGGGCAAGTCCAAGTTGCAAGTTGCGAGACGGAACCAAAATACAACAAAAAATAAAAATAACAGAAACGTAAATAAAAATCAAAGTCAAAATCAAAATAAAATAATACTGTTGGCCTGGTCTGAACTGGCTTATAGCTCCATTTAGTCATTAAGCCATTTAGCCATTTAGCCTTGCCATGTTGCAGTTGCAAGTAAAAGTCGAAAAACCTGTAGAAACTGCTTGCCGAGGATCTCTTACAAAGTGAGGGGAGCAGCGGGGATTAAAGAGGGGGGTGTTATCAACAGAAGAAGAAGAAGAAGAAGATGACTGTCCATGACCCAAATAAATGAAACTCAACGAAAAATGCTACAAGAATAACAGAGACAAAGACAAAGAGAAAGACAGAGAGTAAGATAAAAATAGATCGAGGAGGAGAAGAGGAAGACGGAGCTAAAGTAAATTCTCAATTTGAGAATGTGCCATATTTACTATATACGAGTAAGTGTCTGCTGTCAAATTTCTGACCAGTGTTGCCATATTTTTTAAAATTTAAATTTAAAAAAAACCAAATTTTTTTCGGGCTGCCTAAGAAGTTTCCCAAAAATGAGTTAAGGAGAAAGAACTTTTTATACACTTTCTTAACTTAACTGATTTCTCAGATTTTTCTATGTCCAGAGATTATCCTGGAGATTGACTTGTCACCTAAAATTTATTCACTTTTAAAAATTTTAAATGTAGTATTTCGAACTCTTTTAAAATAAATTCCATAGTAAACGATTCTCTTAGACTTTCCATAACTTGTTATAAACTTAATCCTTTTTGATCAGGGATTGTAACCATAATGATTATGAAATTAAAACTTATTTCTATTTTAATTTAATAAAATATTACATATACAAAATTTAAGCTGAAGAATTGAACACAGTTTGTTTTGTAGGACATTTCTCAATTCTAATGATTTCAATTTGAAAATGTAATTTAGATATTGCTTTAGAAGTGTGCCGAAAAACCGGTTAGAATTTCCACTTCCTTTTTCATCACACTCTCCTACTTCTCCGCCTTCTTTTCATTTCTTTTTCTTCTGCATTTTGTTTGTGTGTCTGTTAAAATTTCGCTTTCAGACGGCGACAAATTTAACCAGTTAAAGTAAAATTTCTTGTTTTTTATTTGTATTTTTTTTTATTTTTTTTTGGTTTTTTTGTGAGTTTTAAGCGTCAGTTTTCGCGCTGAGTGCAATTGAAAGTAAAAATGGCAAAAAAACCGGTCAACCGGAATGATGCAGGCGCCACATGAAATACCAAAAAGTGATCATGATGATCCGATACGATCCCAGATAAATTTCGAGACTGGACATTACAGTCATTGTTGCTGTAAAATAAATGTAAATTAAATATTTCTAAAAAAAAGAGGCAGTAAAATCATCATAATTAAGTGTTATGGTAAGCAGGGAGGGGAGGAGTAGTTAGCTACCTGGTCTTGTTAGCCCAGGGCAAAAGAAAAATACACAAAGTTTGAAGATGGTAATAGGCAAGCAGAGGGAAGAAGGGAGAGATGAAGGGGGTTGAAGGGGAGGGGGAGATTGGTAATCAAACCCGAAACCTCCAACCAAAGACGCTGTTTGAAGCCAAAGGCAAAGTATCGGACCAAAGAACTCAACTCTTGACTTGACTGTAATTACGACTACCTGACGCAGGAGAAGGAGGAGCTGCTAAAGGGGGAAGAGGGGGCACAACAACAAACAGAGGCAAATGAAAAACGCAAACAACCAACGACAACAACAACAACAACAACAATGCAAACGACAACAAACAGAAAATGCGCCAAACTTGAAACTTGTCGCTGGTGATCGTGAAGCGAGTAAACGATGAGTGTAGAGAAAGAGAAGAGAGGAGGGGGAAGAGTAGACAGTGGGGTGTGGGAGGTGGGAGGTGGGGTGTAATAGGGGAGACTTCACTCGGGAGAAGGTGGAGGTCAATGCCTGGGTCAATGACTCTCTTGACCCTTGTTGTTGTTGTTGTTGTGCCAAACTGAGTGAAACAATTGGTTAAAAGATGCGAGAAGACTGAAAAGATCAAGACTAGAAAAAGAGAGCATGAAATTGGAGCAGCACTTAAAAAGGAAGCTGCAAATAGAGTACAGCTTTAAAAGACTCCAAACTCGGGCTCTAAATCCACTGAAGTTAAAGGCTGCAGATTTCGTTACTTAAATATTAACTTTAGAGGAGATGTGACGTCAAATCTCTATAGGCAGTACATAAAATTGAGCCGATTAGATCTTTTAATTTTCAAAAATGATATGCTACTTTCTTGAAATATGGTTCTCCAAATAAACAAATGATAAAAAGACTCGAATAAGTAAAGCTTCAAATTTCATTAGATTTAAATTTGTAATCATAATGATAAAATTAAAAATTATTCTTTTGAAATTTAATAAAATATTAAGTATACAAAATTTTAGCTGAAAAATTGAAAATGTTTTTTTTTTAGATAAATATTCGTAGTTATTTTAGAGTTTCTTTAGATGTTTAGGAAAGTTTCAAATTTCATTAGATTTAAATTCGTAACCATAATGATTATGAAATGAAAAATTATTTTTTTTGTATAGTTTTGTATGAATATAGTTTTCTTTTTTTTTTTTAGAGAAATATTCGTAAATATTTTAAAGTTTAAAGACTCGAATAAGTAAAGTTTTAAATTTCATTAGATTTAAATTTGTTAAGTTCTTTCTTCTTTTTTGTTGAAAAGTTGTCATATCTTAAAAAATACATTCCACTAGTATTCATATTTATAGTTTAAAGATTGTCGGCCAATTGAGACTTCCTCTAATTTTAGGGGGACTTTCTAAATTGATTACTGATTAGAACTAGAGCATTTTAATCGATTAAATGTGCAATGAATTTATGATGGTTTCGCAGTGAATCACATTTAAGTATAACAGTTATAACAAGTTGAGGCAGCTTATCAGTAATTCCCCCTTGGAATTTTCATATCTAAAGCTGAAAAGTCGCTCGATTAGTTTAGTATAGTTTACCGCCCTAGTTTCTAGGAATCCCACACATCTTTAACTTCTCTTCGTCTTAAGCCTAAAATGTTTCCGGGAATTTTGGGGCCTTTCAACTTTCGAGTGCATTTCGGGTGCACTGAGATCGTTTTGCCTATGATCATAAACAATGGCGAATAAAAAACGAAAAACTCTAAAACTTATGCCTCATAAATTTCACCGCAAACAATAATGAAAGATAGACAGAAGGTAGGGAAGGAAGGAAGGAAGGAAAGAAAGATAGAAAGAAAGAAAGAAAGAAAGAAAAAAAACCGGCTTCAGTTCTGACAATGAACTCAATTTGAAAGACTGCAGACGGAAGATTGAAGATTTGAGATGCAAAGGTGTAAAGGCGAAAGATTACGAAATCTCCACATAATAACAGAAATAATAATAATAAAAACCAAGTCGAATAAAAATGATATCGTTAACTTAACATTGACTTGGATACGTATTCAAATGAGTTTGTTTCGGGTGTTGAAAAGTGAATGTTATGAATGCTATGAATGTTATGAATGCTATGAATGTTATGAATGTTATGAATGTTACCGTTAGGCGTACATATATCAAACAATGCAATTTTTGAAAGTTTCAACTGAACTACAAATATATCATTTATTTGTCCACATCTTTATCTTCTTCTTTCACATAAATATGATGCAGTCGCGTATCAAATTAATTGAGGTAACGTTTAACGTTTTACCGTTGCATTGACTGACTGACTTAACAGTCTTCCCCCTCCTCCGTCTTTTTCAGTATTTTATAATACCAAAATCAATTTGCCATAAACCAAAAACCATGTCAACTCAATCAAAGTGAAAGAAGCCATCAGAGTCCAAACGATTATCTCATGCTGACGACAATTTTAGATATCGACTTCGACTTCGGTTCGATTTCGGTTCAACTTCGGTTCGGTTCGCTTCGATTCGGGATTCGGGGGGGTTACACTGATTGCTTTAAAGCATAATTGCTAATAAATAGACTGCAATTAGTAAATAATTTGATTTGAGCTCCACGTTTTGTAAGACCTTTTTTTTATTGATCCACGACGTGCGATTATTTTGTTGGTTTTGGAAGTGAAGAAAAAAACACATTTTGATTGACGCAATCGCTATAAAACTGAAACAACAGTTGAGACAGTTCATGAGTTGATAACTTGAGTCTTTTTCCCTTTTTGTTGTTTCAAATTTTCTAAAGAACGTGCTGAAAAATGTTAAGAACTTTTATCAAGATCTCTTCGCTGCATTTTTTCCCAACTCGAAAGTTGTTTTTTTTTCTATTTCGTTGTTTTGATATGACGCTAATAAATCTGTTGCAAGATTTCAAGATTTCTTAAAGACTTGAGACTTATAGACTATAATTAATGGATATTTTGTTGAGATTCCCAGGTGAATATATATGTTTGTAGACTGAAAGCATATTTGATGAAGCGCGACTTTCTATGAATATCACGAGTATTGTATGCAAAGTGACCTGCCTCAAGTAGAGCTCAGTATAACAGTATAACAGAGATCTATTGTATTTGTACTGTATACACCACGAATTTGCATTTCAACCTTAACCCATTGGCACATATGTATGTATGTATGTATATATGTATGTATGTGCACATTGTCAGTCATTAGTCTAGCTAACTCTTCCTCTATCTCTTTCTAATCGTGTGCCTGTCTCACTCTCTCTTTCAATTAGTTAAAGCTAAAGCACCTGTGATTTTCCCTTAGCTGATTGCATTGCCACATTTATGAATATGGTAAAAGTATCAATTAACTGGAATGCAACAACATTTTGTTAGCATCTGGATGGTTGTGTGTGTGTGTAGGGTTGTGTGTGTGTGTGTGTGTGTAGGGTTGTGTATGTATTTGCAGTTTGCCTAAAGTTCGGTGTATTTTTTTTTTTTTATAATTTGTTGCCCCGTCCGCATACAAAAGATGCATTGTTGTTGATGGGCTTTTACTTTTCGCACAGAGTGTCGCGTGGG
This sequence comes from Drosophila kuntzei, assembly GCA_035042165.1. NCBI lineage: Eukaryota > Metazoa > Arthropoda > Insecta > Diptera > Drosophilidae > Drosophila > Drosophila kuntzei. The sequence continues at coordinate 1,911,150 of JAWNLU010000312.1, read as the reverse complement.
GCAATTTCTATTGACAAGGGCCAGGGTTGCCACCCAACTGCAATGAATTTGAATGAAAGTGACAGCGTCGCTGTTGGCGCAAATGTCAATGGCAGACGACAAAGCCAAAACCAAAGTCACAATCAAAAGCGTGTCGCATTTTCCACCATCAAATCAAATGCCTAACAATGCGACCGACCGATCGACCGACAGACGACTCTCTGCACTTTCTCCAATTGAATGGAATGATATGATATGATATGATATGGTATGGCATGCTATACCATAGTACAACACACATATGTATATACCATGGTATGCAGCTCGTATTTGTTGACAGCCCATTGGTTATTATAGAGAGCAATTTGTCAGATTCTTGTTGGTTTCAAATTGAACGAATCGGGCAAACCGGCAAAATCGTAAATAACTTCTAGATACTCGGGTGTATGGTTGCTACCTATGTATACATGTATATATGTACATATAAGTCAAGGTTCTCAATTGCCTCTGATAAGCTTATCACTTGCAATGCAAGTGTATTAGCCACACTTTAATATAATATATGGCACGAAAACATATATGCAACTCTGTGCAATCCAGCCATTCATCAATGTCAAGGGTTTTAGGCTAATTAGCAATTTGTGTTAAGTTCACATGAAATTGCAAAACTCGTGAGTGAAAAAGTGTCAATTAGAGTAGATATGAAGAAAAAATAACTGTTATACAACTGTTATACGACTGTTATACGACTGTTATACGCATAGAAAATATTCAAACATTGACAAATACAACTGTTTTATGCATATTTGGTGTCTGTCAATTGATTTTTTTCAATGCTACCACTGTGACTAAATTGGCTTTTATCTAATCAATGGTTCTATTAGTCCAAGTCATTTCTACTTATATTTATATATGTATGTACCTAGTACAAACCAAATTGCAGACTTTTAGATTTATTATACAACATACAACATATATATTAATTATAGATATGATTAGCTGATTTAGTTTAGTCAGTGACTAAGACCTTCGCCAAAGGGATGAGTTCATGTCTTTTGTAATTTTTTGTGTAATTCTTTTATAATTCAACTTGTGTTTCTTCGCTTTTGGGCCAAGATAAGCGCCATGAATGACTCAGTTTGGCTTTCAACTATCTGAACTTGAAAGCCATGAATAGCCATGAGACCAGTATTTGCTATAACTGTGTGCTGTATATATCGATAACAAAATGATAGCTGATAACACCTTATCAGACGTAGATTTCCACACTCACACACTCACACAAACAATATTTTCACCATGTATTACTATTTGATCAGCACAGAACGGCGCCAAAGAGTTGGCACTGTCCTACAGCGTATGTATATATGTACTATATGGTATGTCTGAACTATATGAACTCTATGTACAATTTTAAATGAGATAATGGTGCACCAGAGCCATGTAATATGGCGCACCTGCAAGCCCAACAACAAATAAGAGAGCAGCCCAAACTGAACTCTTGCTGAACTGAACTGAAGTGTGCGGCAATTGGCAAAAGGAAACCAGATAAGATACTTCTAACTGTTATATTCCCCCCACCATTTTAGCCAATTTAGCTATTTACTCGCTGCGAGCACAAAAAGTAATTGAAATGCCAGCACTAATTATAAAATGAAGCGACCCTGGGCTCCGAGCTTCTCGAAAACATGAGTCAGGCGAGTCAAATTGGCGACAAATATCATTTGAACGTGCATTCAATTTGGCTGATAGATTCGCGGGGAGTTTCTTTCCCCAAAAAAAAGAACAGAATACCGCAGAATGGTTTGTCATAAACGCATCTATTTTAGGCTTGATGTTAACAATATTTGTTGGCAAGATAAGCAACAATCAAGCAGACAATTATAAAAGTATTTGGTTGAAACTCCATCGCTCTTTTTCTTTCTTTCTTTTATACATTATCAGTTACTTCAAAGTTCATTTCAAAATTGATTTCATTTGGTTGAAAATTAAAAGTCATCAAATGAACTTGAAAATATTAAGAAAAAGTGTCAAATGTGAACTTTGTCAGCATTTCCTTTTATTTATAAATTATTTGAAATACTTTTAAATTAATTTATGATTTCACACACACTTGCAAGTAAAGTGTATCAAATGCTTAAATCAAGTTAAAAGTCTAAAATATTCAATCTTTGAAATTCATTCAAGACATTCAACTGATTCCAATTCTCATTGATTCACTTTGGTATGCTTAATATTTTCATTGACAAGCATTCTTATTTAATTGCAACCAATTACAATTGTTCTAGTGAAATACTTTTACAATCATATTTTCTAGCATAAAGACAATCATGTAATTGGTATTTTATTCGTTTAATTTGTCAATTACATTTACTTTCATTTATATTCCAAATACTTTCTTAAGTCAACCAAATACTTGGCCTTTACTACAAAGGAAGTTTAATTATGTGATTTGTTAAATGCATTTGTCTAATTCGAAACATTTCTTATTTTAAAAATAAATACTTGACATTTGTTGTGAGTGAAATTCATGAATATTCCTATTTCCAAATATTCTCATTCAAATCATCTGGTATTTGCAAATGCATTTCATTTGAAATACTTGCTTAATGTGAGTGCAGTGTAAGGAAGTTAAATCATTTGATGTCTTCTTTGGCATTTGTAATGCATTTAACGCTCTATTGCATACATACTCCCATGTGCGTGTGTGTGTGTGTGTGTGTGTGTGTGTGTGTGTGTGTGTGCAAATATGTGTGAAGCCATGTCTGCAATGGTATTTGCACAGCATTTCCGCTGGCCGAGGTGCCAAGCTGCTGGTCACTTTGTGAATGTCTTCACCTGCCCGTCTGTCAGTCTGTCAGTCTACCTGTATGATTGTATACCTGTATGCCAGTCTGACTGTCTATTGTTTTGTTTAACGGTTATAGCGTTATATACACTAAGTAGCGCCATCATCATCATCATCATCTTCATGATTGTCATCGTCATATAAACACAGTAACATAAATAAGACAAACTGCGACAGTTGGACTCTCCGTTCATTTGAATGCAAATTAAGAGACTACAAAACTGAAACTGGGAAGTTGCATTTACCACATACATAAATATATATGTATGTATATGTGTACATACTATATGTATGTATGTCCAGCTGTCTATCTATCTACTTATCTATCTATGTATGTTTCCTCTATCTTCTATCTCTGTTGCATTTGCAATTTTTTATTTTACTGTTGCGTTTTATTTTTTATGTTATATAGTTTTTTGTTTGCATTTTATTTCTTGTACCTTTGAGTTTGTAAATCTTGCCACTCACTTTCTAGCTCCCTCTCTCCCTTGCAACCCTCTCTTTCTCCCTTCACTTCTCTCCCCCGCCTTGTTTAGTTCATAAATCTTCTAGTAGATCTCCATTGTCATTAGCTGTCGCCATTTTGTTTCTAAAGCGTGGGAAACTCAACTGAGAAATATATTTATGTTATACTCGTAAATTTGACTACATTTGTTTAAATTAGCAAAGCAGTAAACAATCTAACAACAACAACAACAACAACAACATCAACTATGCTAAACTTAACTAACTTATTACCATTGTGCTTTAATTTAAGTCATGCTAAATTGAAATTTAGCTAATTTGGATTTCTTCGCTTTGGACTGTTGGCTAGTGTTAAGTAGAGTGTAACTCTCGACTCTAGCTGGTTACATACTAAACGATTAAATGAGTTGACTGACTTCACTCCGGAGACTGTACTACTACATTTATGATCCGACAGGCAATTATAATAGATTTAAATATGTGTTATACAACCACTGAAATGTTTCATAGCCTACTTGTTGCAATACGTATATAGACTTACTTTGCTAAACACTGATTAGCTGTTTGTCAAGTTTTATACAGCTGTTATACAAGTGGTATACGCTGATTTGCCGTTTATTAATGTTATACCAGTACACAATTCGAACAACATTAATTTTGTTCGGCAAATAATTCAGCAAAATAATTTTTTCTAACTGTTATACATTTATTTATGAGTTACACTGATTAAACTCAGTTTATAAAATGTTATACTTGCGTATAAATCTAGCAACAATGCTATGGCTGTTTCCATTTTAAATTTAACGCTGTTATACGACTGTTATACAAGTGGTATACTCTGATTTTCCGTTTATCAATGTTATACCAGTACATAAATCGAACAACATTAATTTTGTTCGGCATATAATTCAACCAAATAATGTTTTCTAACTGTTATACACTGAGTTATAAGTCACAATGACTAAACTCAACTTAAAATATGTTATACTTATGTTAAGGTCTAGCAACAATGCCATGACTGTTTCCATTTTAAATTGCATGATGTTTTGCGACTGTTATACAACTGTTATACGACTGTTATACAGCTATATCTTTGATATTTCGCACAGCAGTCGACCTATAAAAGCATACATCACTTAGTTAGTAACTCATTACATTCACCCGACGTGGGTGAAAGGCATCGTGCCATCACACACATGACAAATTCCCCAGCCCAATGTATTTGGCTTAAGACTCGTGTGTATGCACAACAACCTTTCACAAAGTCGGCCCAAACTAACGATAATGATAATGATTATGATAATGATAATTTTAACGATCATGCCAAAGAAAACAGACAGACAGAAAGGCAGACAGTGCAGACAAAAATATGCAGTTAGCATGTGTTAAAGACGTCTAAACACTTTACCGTTGCCCACAGTCGCTTGAACGTACCGCTAAATGTCATAAAAGCGCACTTCAAGTCACACACACCTCGGACATGAGACCTTGCACTACCAACAACAGCAACAACAGCAACAAAAGCAACAACAACAACAACAACAACATCACCATGTTGGCATCTCCCTGTTGACTGATGGGCGATGTCTGTTGACCGTGGGCAACCGGCATTTTCATTCATGGAAAACCCATTCACACATGCTGGCTAGTAAGCTGTCTGTTGACTGGACTGACTGACTGACTGACGAACTGACAGGCAGCTTAGCTGCTACTCGTACTCGTTGGGGGTGGAGTTAACCGTTAAGATCTGGTAAATTACCAAAACCGTTGGTCAGCGCTTTAATAGTTAACATTATGCCGGCTCTATGGTAACATCATTGTCACGTCCGCCCCGGACAAGGCACTTTCCCAGAGCTCTTGATGATACGGCTAACTGTCGGTCTGTCGGTCTGGATGATACTTGGCGATCACTCGAGTGCCACCATGAAGTGGTTTCACTTTTTTTTTATTCTTCTTCTCTACTAGAGAGTAAGTGGGCCAAACATTTCCCTCTCAACATTGTTATGTTCCTAAAGTGAGGGATTTTAACGTAAATACTTTTGACATTATGAGTTCTATTATAACAGTATAACAGAAACATATTTGTGCTATACAATGCAGAGTATCTTTTGAAAGATATAATCAGAGTTTATGACTTATCATTTGGTATGATAATGATGACTTATGATGGAAAAAATAAAGAGATCGAGATTCTTTGCTTTCCTCAAATTTAATGTGGCTGGCGGAATCTGTTTCTTGAAAGAACTTTAGACAAGACAAAGAACAATATAAGCCATGGTAATTTTTTAGCTTTTGATTTGTCAGGTTTCATGCTTAAAATTTGTGCAATCTGAATTATTACAAATTATACAACATTGAAACAACTAGATGAGATAAATTGGGATAAATAAGTCAATTCCTCTACCTCTAAATAGGATTCCATTTAGAGCAGCGACAGGAATAAGCAGAAATACCGTAAGATATAAATATAATAGAATTCGAGATGATATATTAAATCGAAGCCGAGTCTCGTCTTAAAATACCCATGACTAAGTGGGAGAATGATCTCAGGATTGGACAGGTGACATCATAATAGAATTGAGTCAACTGTTGTCATTGCAATTGATATTGATCTACAAACTTGGCTATAACCCCATTTAAGAGGTACTACCTGCAAAGAGGCCAACTCTCAAGGGCTTTGATGTCTTATTTGTTTCGTGTTCTGTTGTTTTTCTTTGCACAGTGGTACAAAGCAACTCAATTAAAATTGACTAGTTGTAGAAAGAGAGCGTGAGTGAGGGGGGAAGGGAGATAGAAGAGGCGCATTCAATATAGTTTTGTATCTGTATATCAATGACAAACGTTCCGCAAATATTTGCCATTGTTTTGTTTTGTTTTGTTTCATTTTCATTTTGGGTCTACATATTTCAATCAAGAGACGAGGCAAGAAGCGAGAAGCGCAACGAGAAGCTAGAAGTGAGAAGCGAGAAGCGCGAAGGGAGCAGGGAAAAGTGAGAGGGGTAAAAACGAGCAACGTTTTAATTACAAGACAAACAAGAAGCGATCCAAAACATGGCAATTACCAAAGAAACGTCTCTACATCCATAGAAGAGTATCTCTATCTATACATAGCTTGTATCTGTATCTATAGTTGTATCTGTATCTTTTACGTGCTCCATGTAGCGTGGCAGCTTCAACAGTTGCCAGTTGCCAGATGCCAGCAGCTGTGGCCAATAATAATGTAAAAAAAAGAAAAAAAAAAACCAAGCGCGCTTCAAGTTCACAAAACCCAAGCGTCAGTCAGATAGACACGCAATCGCAATCCCAATGCATTCGCAAGCGTCTCTCGCAGATGCAGATACAAATGTATCTAGCTGCGTTTTTTTTCTACTTCAACGTCTTCTTTTGTTTTTATTGTTATTGTTGTTGTTGTTGTTGGACAGTTTGTTCTCTGGCGTCTGCATGTCAATGGCCCAGGGCAAAAGCAGCTGCCTCAACTTTGTTGTTATACTTGTTGCACTGCTGTTATACATGACATAATGTGAGCGACGCTTTTTTTTTACATTTTTTTTTGTTGCTTTACGAATGCCGGGCACGTTTTCTGGGTTGCTCGACGGGCATTGGCATGCGGTGAATGTGATGGCTCTTCAGTCAGATGGGTGACATAATTTGTATTGAAATTCGCACAGAAATGTGCGTAGTTTGTCACTTTCCTAACAGGTTGACTGTTATACAACTATTTTGTTAGAGATTTAATAGATGTAATGCTTTAAATATATCTGAGATGCATACAGTGCTATTTTTTTGAGACTGTTATACAACTGTTATATAACTGTTATACGACTGTCACATTGTTAATTGAATGTGCCAGTATTGTTCTAGATGAATACAATGCTATTAATAAGTTTATTTCTGGCAGAACAAAGGTTTGTCGAGCTGTTATACACTCATAAAGCACTCCCAGTGCTGTTTTTATGGCCCTTTAGAGAAATCACGACTCTACAACGCATTCTTCATGCACACACTGGCAATATTAAAAAAAAAAGAATAAGGCAAAACTGTGCTAAACCTGTTATACTGCGAATGTATAAACTGCAACACACCCTCAATTGACATAATGCCTACTCTGGAAGTGGCTAATGAGAATTGCGCGTTAGCGAGCACTTAACCTGATGACCTAAGTGACCAATAAAGTTTTGAGCAGGCTAAAAGCCGATGGGCAAACAAGCCACTGATTTGGCCAAGTCACGCAGGACGCAATCGATGTACCGTAGTTGTTTTCTCTTTATCAACATTTGGCCATGAATTTTCCATTTGACGCTTATCGCGAATTCATTTCGGTAAATAGATTCTCATACCTTTCTGGCTGTAAATGCGTCGTAGTTTCCCCAACGATGAGATAAGAGAAGAGCCAATGTAGTTCAAGCTATCACTGTCTCCCTCTCCCTCTCACTCTCACTCTCTCTCTCTCTGTCAAAAGCTCTTAAGTGTAACTTAACCTATATTTGTGTATATATATATTTATATATATCTTCTTTTTTTTCTGTCTATTTCTATTTTTGCTTTGTTTAGCAATTTGTCAGTTTGTTAATGGTTCGCCTCGGCCAAGACGTGACTTTGTGCAGAGATTTTGGCCAAGATTTTCTGTATTTTTATTTTAGCTTTGGGGCCAAGCAAAGCGACGACCTACCCATAGCAAATATAACTTAATAACAGCAATTGGTATCGGTATAACGGTAATTGTAATACCTCCCCCCATAATATGGCGTCATAATTGACACATGCTTCAAGTGCATCCGTCTCAGATTGCAGATTGAAAACAGACGATAGAAGACTAAAGACTGAAGATAGAAGACTGTTGATTGTAGAGTGCAGAGTGTTGCTTTGTAGCCTGCATGAGAATAGATCACGATTTTTACACAATAACTGGGTCGATCGCATGAACTGAGTACCAATAACTGTGTCTGTATCTGCATCTGAATCGGAATCGGAATCTGTGTGAAAGAAACGCTTGAGAAGGTGTTGATTTCTGAGTGAGAGTTGGGGATAATCGATAAAGCATATGGAATATCACTAATGATCATGATAGTTAAACTAGCACTCGCAAATGCTCTAGATCGAATGCTAGAACGAGTTAATAAGCTTAAAAGATGCGATGCTCAATCATCTCAGTTAGAATCGAGTTTCTAAATAAAGAAACTTTTCAAACTACAAGAAAATTTACTATTGAATTCGCTTTAAATGCAAAATATAACAGTGAAAGAATCGATGAAACAAGAGATTTTGTCATTGGATTTATTGACTTGACGATTTTTAAATAGATTTCTATGGTAGATTTACTGTATATTTATTTTATTCAATCGCGAAACCCATAAACCGAAACTCTTTAAGCCGAAATAGCCGTTTATTAACCGATTCATTTATAAGGGCTAATTTCGGTTCTTTGATAACTTTGAACTGCCATAACTTTGTCAAAAGTCAATCAATTTTCATGCGGAATGTTTATTTGTTCATGATTTTACCTCTAAATTCGTTCTGCATTTAAATTTTTTCATTTTGAAAATTTTAAAAATTTCGAATTTTTTTCGAAAAATGATAAGGGGTAACACTGTAAAATTTCTAAAAAAGTCGAAATTTTCGAATTTTGAAAATGAACAAAATTTAGATGCAGAACGAATTAAGAGGCAAAATTATGCTCAAATTTACATTGCGCATGGAAATTGATTGACTTTTGACAAAGTTATGACAGTTCGAAGTTATTAAAAATCAGTAAATCAAAATAGTCGAAATGTTCAAGCCAAATTAACCATATTTATATGAGATCAAATTATAATAAAATCGACATTATACTGGATCATTCCAGTAATCTGATAACATTATTTTCCAGGCTAAAAAGAGCATTAAGTCTTTTTTTTTAATGTAAAACAATGAATAATTCCTAAACAAATTTGCAAATATAGTCTCAACTGTTATACGCCTTAATGTATTTTTAGAAGATTTATGTAGTATTAGAAGATTTCTATAACTGTTATATACTCTTGAGAATTCTTCACTTAGTTGACACTAATCTCCATCAAATGTGAGATAGAGATACAGATAGAGTTGGAGATAAAGATACTTACATGTCATTAGGGGAATCAAGTGTTTGTTAACGTCAGCTTGAAAACTTTTCATTTGACATTTATCGCTGCTGGCTTAACGGCTTATCGGGCAGAAGATGAAAGCCAAGATGAAGTTGGGAAAGCAAAGTTGGCAATTAGAAATGACAGCAGAATCAACAGAAGTTTGGACAACTGAAAGAAGTGTTAAGAGAAAACTGCCAACTGAGCGAATGCTGGCGAAAAGCATAAAACCGATCAATGACACGAAAGGTGAAGAGACAAGGAGAAGAAGGGGGAGTGGGAATGGGAGTGGGAGGAGGTGCCTCAGTTAGAATCAACAACAACAGCAACAACAACAACAAAAACAAAAACAGATTCAGCCCCATTGGCAGTTGCCACGCCTCCAAGTTATTTTTATTGCCATGGCATTCTTTCATCAGCATTATCATTAGCATTAACATTAAATATTATCATTGGTGTTGCTGTTGTTGTTGTTGTTGCTGTTGACCCAAATGCCTTGCGGGCCAAAATCTGAGTATACGCCCACTTTTTTTTTGCTCTCTCTCTTCTTCTTGCTCTCCTCTTGCATATCAATTTGGCATTGTTGTAGTTATTTTTTTTTATATTTTATTGCACGCTTCGATTGCAGCTTCGTCGGTCAATGCGAAACAAAAAGGCACAACAAAAACAAAAACAAAAACAAAAAAACGCTAAATGAATTGCCCCAAATACGTGTAAAGTTGCTGTAGCATCATCATCATTAGCATCATCATGATCATGATCATGATCATCATAAGCAGCAACGTCAGCGTCAGCAGCATATCATGCTAATGCGCTGATCACTCGCCTGGAAACGATAGCCCAAGCAGCAGGCAGCGCTGCTAACGTCAACGCCAACGCCAACGCCAACGTCAGCAGCGCTGTCATTTATTGTTTTGTTTTGTTTTTGCTTTTTTCGTCTAGAAATGGAGCAAGCTTACACTGAAAAAAAGATCAAAATGAGACCATTTTTAGACCAAATTACTAATACTAAGAATAAAAATCTAATATATCAAAATAAAACAACAATAAAAATATTATATGCAAGGATTAAAACCGAAACGAAGATCGGTTTCAGTTATGATTTCGGTTATGCTCGAATTAAGGTTTTCGGCTATCGGTTATGCAAAATCTTGGAGTATCGGTTTCGTAATGGTTATCGGTTTTTTTTATAAGTTTTGGTTTAAGAATACCGGTATGGTTTCGGTTCACAATAAAATAAATATTAAGGTTGCTCTTTTTAGCCTGGAAAATCATTTCATCTGATTAATGGAATGATCCAGTGTAATGTAATGATTTTAATAACTTTGAACTGTCATAACTTTGTCAAAAGTCAATCAATTTCCATGCGCAATGTAAATTTGAGCATAATTTTTCATATTAATTCGTTCTGCATTTAAATTTTGTTCATTTTGAAAATTTTTGAAATTTCGATATTTTTCGAATATTTACAGTGTTACCCCTTTGTCTTTTTTGATTTTTTCGAAAAAATTCGATTTTTGAAAATGAACAAAATTTAAATGCAGAACAAGTTTAGAGGTAAAATCATGCTCAAATTTACATTGCCCATGGAAATTGATTGACTTTTGACAAATTATGGCGGTTCAAAGTTATCAAAGTTGCTCAGTAGCTGGACTGAAAGACCCGAAATTAACCCTTATAAATGAATCGGTTACTAAACGGTTATCTCGGTTTAAGGAGTTTCGGCTTATGAGTTTCGGTACAGTGGAAAAAAAAATTTTCGGTTACGGTTTCAGTTACGGTTACAAATTTCAATCGGTTTTCATCGGTTAAAGGTTACGGTTTCGGTTAAGGTTTTAATCCCTGATTATAAGTATAAAGCATTTTTTAGACCAAAATTCTTAGATATTAGAACCTTCTTGATATTAGAACCTTGTTTTTGTCAGTGTACAAGCTGAAGAGTGTAAAAGTGCTAGAGCGTGAGAGCGTATGCTTAGAGAGAGAGAGGGGATAAAGAGAGCGAATCAGCGAGAGAGTGAGAGCGTGCAGTCAAGTCACGGTCACGTTTCTCGTCACGTTCTTCTCTTGTACTTGTATAATTCTTGATGTTCGCTGTTGTTATTGTTGTTGTTGCTGCTGCTGCTGATGTTGTTGCTAATTTTCTTTGTGCTTTGTACTTGTATATCGTGTACTTGGCGTCTGCTTGTTGTTATTGTTGTTGCTGCTGCTGCTGCTGCTGATCTTTCAGCACATTTGGCATGGCCAGGGCAACAAATGTGTCTGGCGCTTAGTTGTTGTTGTTGTTGATGCTGCTGTTGTTGCTGTTGTTGCTGTTGACCCCGGCAGCATGCAAATGAGTTCAGTTTAGGCCAGCGACTTTGTCTTGGACATGCGCTTCCCCAATTGCCGTTATGCAGCATGTGTAAAACAGAAGAAAATAGCAATCAACTTAATAAAAAGCACACTCAAAATGTTGCGGTACATTTGCGAGAGCAAGACAGACAGCAGAAGTCGCAGTCGCAGCAGAGTAAAAGGAGAAGAAGAAGAAGAAGGAGAAGTGGAAGTGGAAGGAATAACAGCTGTCAAGTTGGCAGCTGCTGCTGTTGTTACTGTTGTTGTTGCTGTTGTTGTTTTTACCTGCATGCCATTGCACTTTCCGATGTTGCTGGTCACATGTTGCCAGCAACTTGTTGCCGGTTAAACAAAACTTCCGTTTTATACAACATTTTGGCATCTGGTTTTTTGTTAGTTTGTGGCCAGTGAAAACGACAGTTTGGCGGGTTTTTTTTATATTTTGGTTTTTCTTTTTATTTTCCGTTGTGAACGCACAATTGAGTGAAAATTTGCATCGAATTGTGCAAAAATTTGATGAGCTTCGACAGCAACAACAAAAATGATCACAACAACAACGACAAAATGTAAGCAAATTGCATTTGCCATGTTGTGGAGTCTCCATTGGCGGTGTCTTGTCAGTCTGTCTGTCTGTCTGTCCGTCTGTCTTTATGCCACTTTGGCGTTGACTAGTGACTACTTAGTGCCTCTAAATGCCTGCAATTGCCAACGACATTTGCTGCCACTTTCTAATGCGACACAACAACAACAACAACAGCAACAATTGCTATGCGGAAGCAACAGTCAACAATTGACGCACCCACGTGGAAGACACAAGACACAAGACTCAAGACCTCAGACCTGAACGCTGACCCGAAAATGTTGCCAGCTTAAACTCTTACCCTCTCTCTCACACACACTCTCTCAATCTCCCTCCCACCATCCCCCTTTCACTTCCCTCTCTTAGCTTGTCTATGTCTATTTGACATTCTTTTGCCTGCATTTTCGCATTTTGCGCATTTGTCGCCGCTGGGGAGAAAACATTTAGACCACAAATTGCATTCAATCATCGTCAAGAAATTCTTCTCTGGGGCAGAGAGAGAAGAATTTTCTGAGTCCCGGACTTCGCCTTTAGATTCGTGTCCAATTGACTTGTCAACTGGCCGACTGCATAGCACATAGCACAATGACACGAGCTTAAATCCATCACAATGCAAGTTTTATCACTTTTGACTTGTCAAGTCTAGAATTCATTCAGTTTAACATCAATACAAACTTAATTCTAGACACTGAAAAACAAGATAAACTTCTCAAATTAAGAACATTCATCTTACATATTTTGTTCTTAAGGAAGACCATTTTAAGACCAAGTTACTAATACTAAGAATATTAATCCAAAAAATCGCAGTTCTTAATATAAGCATAAAAATATCTGAAATTGTTAGGAAAATATAAATATTTCCGCTTCAGTTAGAAAACAAGTTCAGTTAGAAAACAAGCAACAATATAAATATAGTTTGAAAACCGTCTATATTTTTGTATGTTGATGTCTTGAGTATTTAAAAATGTTTGGCCTATAAATCAAAACTAGATCTTATTTGAAATGTTCTCAAAATCAAGATGTGTTTTCTAACTTCAAGAATTTTATGTTGTAGACGCATTTTTGTTTACAAAAATTTTTAGTTTTGAGACCAAAAACTTGATTTTAAAATCTTTTTCTATCAGTGTAGTGACACTGGCTTAGGTTAACACTTAAAGCTTAAAAATATTAGTGTTGTATACAACAATGCAAAGGAAGTTCTTAATATAAGTGTTGATTAACACTAAAGTTGATTAGTTTACCTAAAATAGTCTCTAAAGTTGCTTAATAACATTATCTGAAGGATTTAAGCTTCCATTTTAAATGTATAATTTGTGAAAAACAGTGCACAAAACAATTTAAAAGTCCTTTAACGTCGTGTAGTGTTGAAAAAAATGAACTTAAAATTTTCCAAAGTTAAATTTTCACAGATTCATCTATTGATCGCATCTATTGAATGATTTTCAACACTACAATAAGTTTAAAAAAAGCTCTATTATCTCGACTCGGGTTAAGTGAGCTGAAAGCTCAAAACTTATATGTCTTGTTTTGTTCTAAACAATATTTTTCACGCTTTCTAACACTAGTTTTTTTTGTTTGTGTCGACATTTTCTTCTGACCAGTTTAATCTATTGTTTTAATCAGTTTGCAACTTATTGAAATATAACTTTTAATTAAGTTGTCTATTGGCCTTGCGTTGCTCTCTCTTTCTCACAAACACACACACACACACACACACACTCTCCCACACACACACACATATACAGGGTAACAGATTAAATTACAGCTCAGTCAACCGCAATCGGCAAAAGCTTCCCATTTTCATTTTCATTTATGATATTTTTCCCATTTTTCATGCGATGTCATAACTTTGAGGTCGCCTTTGTCACGCCTATCAATTATGATATGTGACAGCAGCAACAACAACAACAACAACAACAAGTTTATGCAATAATAACATTGTGTTTGTTTTTGTTGCTCTTTTTTACTTTCAAACACTTTTACTCTCGATTGTTTTTTGAAAATGTTTAGCATTTTTACGAGCTCTTTGCCACCGATGAAGCTCACACAACAATGACATGATATATAAAATATAAAATTAATGTAAGGTTTTATTCAATACACTTCACAATTTTAAAATTAAATAAATTAACGAGTATAAATGTTTAAATCAGGGATTAAAACTTAACCGAAACCGTAACCTTTAACCCCTAATAACCGGTTGAAATTTGTAACCGTAACCAAAAAAATATTTTTCCGTTGTACCGAAACCCATAAACCGAAATAACCGTTTAGTAACCAATTGATTTATAAGGGTTAATTTCGGGTCTGGCCGTCGCAGGTACTGATAACTTTGAACTGCCATAACTTTGTCAAAAGTCAATCAATTGTTATGCGGAATGTAAATTTGAGCAGGATTTTACCTCTAAATTCGTTCTGCATTTAAATTTTGTTCATTTTGAAATTTCGAATTTTTTCGAAAAAATCAAAAAAGATGAAGGGGTAACACTGTAAAATTTCGAAAAAATTCGATTTTCAAAAATTTTCTAATATTACAAAAATGTAAATGGAGAACAAATTTGGAGGTAAAATCATGCTCAAATTTACATTCCGCATAAAAATTGATTGACTTTTGACAAAGTTATGGCGGTTCAAAGATATCAAAGTTCAGTAAAATCAAAATAATCCAAATTTTCAAACCAAATGAACCAAATTTGTATGAGATCAAATTATAATAAAATCGACATTACACTGGATCATTCCAGAGCATTTGACTTGAATTCTTATTTAAAAGTCACAATTTTACAATTAAATACGATTTTGAGGCTGACTTAAATACAAATCAGATTTAAATATGTATATACATAGTATCTTTGTCCATTGCTTATATT
This sequence comes from Drosophila kuntzei, assembly GCA_035042165.1. Taxonomy (NCBI): domain Eukaryota; kingdom Metazoa; phylum Arthropoda; class Insecta; order Diptera; family Drosophilidae; genus Drosophila; species Drosophila kuntzei. The sequence goes on along the minus strand of JAWNLU010000312.1, from coordinate 1,895,976 downwards.
AGTTAGTCAGGCTTCACTGTAGCCTAGCAGTCGCAGCAATTGCAGCTGTCGCTCGATTGTGTCGTCATATTCGATTACAATCGATTGGTAATCGGAGAACTTCCTGCATTTCTCAAGTTGCCTAACACTCTTCTTTCTCTCTCTTTCTCCTCCTCTCACTCCTATAGAAAATCGATCCGTTGACACGCATTCAGGAGGAGATCAAGGAGGTGGTGCGACGGGAGGAGGAGTATCGTCAGTTGGTGACACTCTCCTCAAGTGGCACGCCCCCCATCAAGGTGGAGGCGTTCGAGGCGAATTACGCATTGAATGGTAATGGGGAGGCATCACAACCGGAAGTGGGATCACCACAACCGGAAGTGGAGGCGGAACTAGATCAGGGAGTGCTCGTTACCGCTCAGCCGGCGGCGGCAACTCTTCTGGCGCCCCTCGATGAGCAGTCGCCATCGAACACGCCCTCGTTGGCCTCCAGTGTGAACAGCAACAGCCACAAGGAGGAATCTCTCGATGAACATCACTCCGATGACTCTGGCATCTCTGCATCCTCGCAAAAGACAAAGAACAACAACAACAACAACAATGGAGGTGGCAAGCAACCGTTGAAACTGACAATTGGATCTAGACAGGAGCAGCGTTATATTGGACCAAACTGTTATAATATGACGCCAGAGCCGCCGCAGCAGAAGCTGATGACGAGAACGATATCGATATCGACGCCTCAGTTGAATGGACAACAGCAGAAGCGACAGTTCGCCTTCAACAATGCCACAAAGGGAGTCATGCAACGTTTCATTGCCTCACACGGCAAACTGCAGTTGGGCAATGTTACGCCCACTTTAACCACGCCCACATTGTCGCCTAACAACAACAACAACAACAACAGCAACAACAACAATAACAACAATGGCAACCAGAGTCCAACTCTCAAATTGAATTCACGCAATGCTTTGGCCTTCCTCGATGCTGGAAATCCCTCCTCCCCTTTGACCCTTAACCTGGTCAACAACAACAACAACCACATTAACAACAACAACAGTGCTGGCAACACTCTGTCGCAGGGCGCCATCGAGAGGGACTCGGAGGGACGACCACTGAGGCGAGGGTATGTGCCCGTCGAGCAGAAGATCCAGCGGGAGCTGCAGGATCTCAAATGCCGCGAGACGGAACTGAAGCGCCTAAGGAAGCTGAACCGACAACATATGATGGACAAGCTGTGAGTAGTCCTATTCCTACTCCTATTCCTACTCCTACTCCTACTTATATTCCTACTCCTACTTCTATTCCTATTCCTATTCCTACTCCTATACTTCTATTTATACTCCTTATACTCTTTATACTCCTTTTACTCCTTATACTCTTTATACTCCTTATACTCCTTATACTCCTTATACTCCTTATACTCTTTATACTCCTTATACTCCTTATACTCCTTATACTCCTTATACTCCTTATACTCCTTATACTCCTTATACTCCTTATACTCCTTATACTCCTTATACTCCTTATACTCCTTATACTCCTTATACTCCTTATACTCCTTATACTCCTTATACTCCTTATACTCCTTATACTCCTTATACTCCTTATACTCCTTATACTCCTTATACTCCCTTATACTCCTTATACTCCTTATACTCCTTATACTCCTTATACTCCTTATACTCCTTATACTCCTTATCCTCCTTATACTCCTTAAACACTTATACTCTTATACTCTTATTCTCTTATTCTCTTATACTCTTATACTCGTATACTTCTATACTCTTATACTTCTATACTCTTTTCCTCCTATACTCTTATACTTCTATACTCTTATACTTCTATACTCATATACGCCTGTGCTATTACAGTCTTATACTCTTATTCTCTTATACTCCTATATCCTACACTACTAATCCTACTCCGTCATCTTTATTATAAATCCTTTGCTGGTTTCCAACTGCAGCCAGCTAAGCACAGACGATGAGGCCGATGCCGATGATGATGATGATGACTCGGAGGTGGAACATTGCTATGGTCCTGGCAAATTGCGTAATGCACAATCCACATTGGAGTTGGACCGAGAAAGGTAAGCTTCTAGCTGAGAATATAACAAAGAAACACCATCTTTCTTTTATATATTTTAAATGCTTGGCAATAATTATTTTTATTATGATTTAATCATTTAAAAACAATAATTAGTACTATAAATAATTTACAATATATTAATAATAAATTTTTGCGAAGTTTTCTAACAGAGAACAGCAAATAAGTAAAATAACAAATTTAAAAAACCGAAATTGACGTAAAATATATTAAAATTTTGCTAAAATAAAGTAAAATGTTAAATAATCATATTTAAATTGATTAATAGACGTAAAATACATGTTAAACTAATTTATTGTTTTTTTTAATATAAGTCAACCAATAATATATTACAGGATTGAAATTAAAATATATTTATTGCTGGTATATCGAGATCACAAACATTTCGTTTGCTTTGAAGTGCAAGACCTTAATACTACTTATAAATCCCATTTTCTCTCTTATTTTGATTGCAGCAACGATCTGGAGATGATGGGCCACAAGTCGTCGGGCAATCGCAGCTTGAATGTCGCCGCTGTTTTGGCCAATGGCGGAGGCAATCCGTTGTCTACAACTGGATCCAATTCTGGCATGCGTCCGGCCATGTCGCTGGCCGAGCTCTGTGATCTGACGCCGGAGGAGGCGCCGTCGTCGCATCGCCTCATCGCGCAGTGGGAGAGCCTCATCAAGAAGAATGCCGAGGGCATTGAGGCGGCCATCTAAGCACGTGGCCTAAACAAAAGCACACCAAATTATTATTATTGTAATGTCCCAAGCACTAAGAAAAGAAAAAAACACCACACCATCCACTTCCCTCGCCCCTACGCTTCCCCTGCCAACCATACAAATAAAAATGGTTTTTGTTTTTTTTGTCGAAGATCATATATGATATGTATCTATATATGCTATCAACGAATTACTTTTAAAAGGTCCATGTACTTATATGTATATCATTTATTTCCCGTAATTTATGCAATGTTTACGTTAAATCACGAGATTTAATCTATTGTACATAATTCTTCGTGTTGCAAGTGCAAGTTCCAACTATGTACTTAAATAATTTATTGAAAGAAATTAAAAAAAAGTGAATAAATCAAAATTCAATCCTACGTGCACATACATAACACAATGCTTAGCCGTAAACGTATCTATCTGTATGTATATGTAATACAATAATATATATCTAATACAAGATATGCGATATATCATTACTATGCGAAAAACGATTTAATAAAATATATTAATGTAAACCGTTAAAAGTCGGGTGACTTTTATTAATTTGGGATAGTAAAATAAGACGTCACTTTTTAATTACAAAACATTTGAAATAAAAAAATGCTCTGCATATCCTTGCACTTTTTGACAGGTATGGTATGGAAAATTGATCCTGATAACACAAAATCGGCTGTAACTTTGCTATTTTAAGGACTATCAGGATGTCCTTTGGCACAAAGATAGTCCTTACTTGTTTACATCGGAATAAACACTAAAAAGGACGAAAGTCCTTGCAGGAACGGAAATATGACATCTTTTTTGTATAGAGAAAAAATTATTTTGAATTTGAATTTCTCGAAAGTCCTTTGAAGGATATTGATAAGTCTAGTCTCATTCGAAAGCCTTTGACCAGGACTATCTATGAGCCAAAGGACATCGAAATCGTCCTGTTGGTTTCCAAGCTATGCAGGATTTTGTGTTTTCTGCAAGTTTCTCAGCGACTTTTGACTGAAATTTTCCATTGTCACATTAAGTCACATATTGTGTCACAGCGTGCCACATAGAGGCATATTGTGTCGCATAGAGTCATATTGTGTCACAGTGTGTCATATTGTGTCATATTGTGTCACAGTGTGTCATAGTGTGTCACAGTGTGTCATATTGTGACACAGTGTGTCACATTGTGTCACATTGTGTCATATTGTGTCACAGCGTGTCACATTGTGTCATATTGTGTCACAGTGTGCCACATATTGTGTCACAGTGTGTCACATAGAGTCGTATTGGTCACAGCGTGTCATATTGTGTCACAGTGTGTCATATTGTGTCACAGTGTGGCACAGCGTGTCATAATGTGTCACATTGTGTCACAGTGTGTCATATTGTGTCACAGTGTGGCACAGCGTGTCACATTGTGTCATATTGTGTCACATTGTGTCACAGTGTGTCATATTGTGTCACAGTGTGGCACAGTGTGTCCATTGTGTCATATTGTGTCACATTGTGTCACAGTGTGTCATATTTGTGTCACAGCGTGTCATAGTGTGTCACAGTGTGTCACAGTGTGTCACATTGTGTCACAGTGTGTCATATTGTGTCACAGTGTGTCATATTGTGTCACAGTGTGTCACAGTGGGTCACATTGTGTCACAGTATGTCACAGTGTGTCATATTGTGTCATATTGTGTCATATTGTGTCACATTGTGTCACAGCGTGTCATGTTGTGTCACACTGTGTCACATTGTGTCGCAGCGTGTCAAATTGCTGATGTTTTTTTTGTTAAAAAAATTTCAAGATTTTTTACAGGGGTAGGTATGGAAAATTGATCCTGAAAACACAAAATCGGCTGTAACTTTGCTATTTCAAGGACTATCAGGATGTCCTTTGGCACAAAGATAGCCCTTACTTGTTTACATCGGAATAAACACTAAAAAGGACGAAAGTCCTTGCAGGAACGGAAATATGACATCTTTTTTGTGTAGAGAAAAAATTATTTTGAATTTGAATTTCTCGAAAGTCCTTTGAAGGATATTGATAAGTCTAGTCTCATTCGAAAGCCTTTGACCAGGACTATCTATGAGCCAAAGGACATCGAAATCGTCCTGTTGGTTTCCAAGCTATGCAGGATTTTGTGTTTTCTGCAAGTTTCTCAGCGACTTTTGACTGAAATTTTCCATTGTCACATTAAGTCACATATTGTGTCACAGCGTGCCACATAGAGGCATATTGTGTCGCATAGAGTCATATTGTGTCACAGTGTGTCACAGTGTGTCATATTGTGTCATATTGTGTCACAGTGTGTCATAGTGTGTCACAGTGTGTCATATTGTGACACATTGTGTCATATTGTGTCACAGCGTGTCACATTGTGTCATATTGTGTCACAGTGTGCCACATATTGTGTCACAGTGTGTCACATAGAGTCGTATTGGTCACAGCGTGTCATATTGTGTCACAGTGTGTCATATTGTGTCACAGTGTGGCACAGCGTGTCACATTGTGGCATATTGTGTCACATTGTGTCATATTTGTGTCACAGTGTGTCACAGCGTGTCATATTGTGTCACAGTGTGTCATATTGTGTCACAGTGTGTCACAGTGTGCCACATATTGTGTCACAGTGTGTCACATAGAGTCGTATTGTGTCACAGCGTGTCATATTGTGTCACAGTGTGGCACAGCGTGTCACATTGTGTCACATTGTGTCATAATGTGTCACATTGTGTCACAGTGTGTCATATTGTGTCACAGTGTGGCACAGCGTGTCACATTGTGTCATATTGTGTCACATTGTGTCACAGTGTGTTATATTGTGTCACAGTGTGGCACAGCGTGTCACATTGTGTCATATTGTGTCACATTGTGTCACAGTGTGTCATATTTGTGTCACAGCGTGTCATAGTGTGTCACAGTGTGTCACAGTGTGTCACATTGTGTCACAGTGTGTCATATTGTGTCACAGTGTGTCATATTGTGTCACAGTGTGTCACAGTGGGTCACATTGTGTCACAGTATGTCACAGTGTGTCATATTGTGTCATATTGTGTCACATTGTGCCACAGTGTGTCATATTGTGTCACATTGTGTCACATTGTGTCACAGTGTGTCATATTGTGTCATATTGTGTCACAGGGTGTCATATTGTGTCATATTGTGTCACATAGAGTCATATTGTGTCACAGTGTGTCACATAGAGTCGTATTGTGTCACAGCGTGTCATATTGTGTCACAGTGTGTCATATTGTGTCACAGTGTGTCACAGCGTGTCATATTGTGTCATATTGTGTCACAGTGTGTCATATTGTGTCATATTGTGTCACATAGAGTCGTATTGTGTCACAGCGTGTCATATTGTGTCACAGCGTGTCATGTTGTGTCACATTGTGTCGCAGCGTGTCAAATTGCTGATGTTTTTTTGTTAAAAAAATTTCAAGATTTTTTACAGGGGTAGGTATGGAAAATTGATCCTGAAAACACAAAATCGGCTGTAACTTTGCTATTTCAAGGACTATCAGGATGTCCTTTGGCACAAAGATAGCCCTTACTTGTTTACATCGGAATAAACACTAAAAAGGACGAAAGTCCTTGCAGGAACGGAAATATGACATCTTTTTTGTGTAGAGAAAAAATTATTTTGAATTTGAATTTCTCGAAAGTCCTTTGAAGGATATTGATAAGTCTAGTCTCATTCGAAAGCCTTTGACCAGGACTATCTATGAGCCAAAGGACATCGAAATCGTCCTGTTGGTTTCCAAGCTATGCAGGATTTTGTGTTTTCTGCAAGTTTCTCAGCGACTTTTGACTGAAATTTTCCATTGTCACATTAAGTCACATATTGTGTCACAGCGTGCCACATAGAGGCATATTGTGTCGCATAGAGTCATATTGTGTCACAGTGTGTCATATTGTGTCACAGTGTGTCATATTGTGTCACAGTGTGTCATAGTGTGTCACAGTGTGTCATATTGTGACACAGTGTGTCACATAGAGTCATATTGTGTCACAGCGTGTCATATTGTGTCACAGTGTGGCACAGCGTGTCACATTGTGGCATATTGTGTCACATTGTGTCATATTTGTGTCACAGTGTGTCACAGCGTGTCATATTGTGTCACAGTGTGTCATATTGTGTCACAGTGTGTCATATTGTGTCACATTGTGTCACAGTGTGTCACATTGTGTCACAGTGTGTCACATTGTGTCACAGTGTGTCACATTGTGTCACAGTGTGTCACATTGTGTCACAGTGTGTCACATTGTGTCACAGTGTGTCACAGTGTGTCACAGCGTGTCACATTGTGTCACAGTGTGTCATATTGTGTCACAGTGTGTCATAGTGTGTCACATTGTGTCACAGTGTGTCACATTGTGTCACAGTGTGTCATATTGTGTCACAGTGTGTCATATTGTGTCACAGTGTGTCACAGTGTGTCATATTGTGTCACAGTGTGTCACATAGAGTCGTATTGTGTCACAGCGTGTCATATTGTGTCACAGTGTGTCATATTGTGTCACAGTGTGTCACAGTGTGTCATATTGTGTCATATTGTGTCACAGTGTGTCATATTGTGTCATATTGTGTCACATAGAGTCATATTGTGTCATATTGTGTCACATTGTGTCACAGCGTGTCATGTTGTGTCACACTGTGTCACATTGTGTCGCAGCGTGTCAAATTGCTGATGTTTTTTTTGTTAAAAAAATTTCAAGATTTTTTACAGGGGTAGGTATGGAAAATTGATCCTGAAAACACAAAATCGGCTGTAACTTTGCTATTTCAAGGACTATCAGGATGTCCTTTGGCACAAAGATAGCCCTTACTTGTTTACATCGGAATAAACACTAAAAAGGACGAAAGTCCTTGCAGGAACGGAAATATGACATCTTTTTTGTGTAGAGAAAAAATTATTTTGAATTTGAATTTCTCGAAAGTCCTTTGAAGGATATTGATAAGTCTAGTCTCATTCGAAAGCCTTTGACCAGGACTATCTATGAGCCAAAGGACATCGAAATCGTCCTGTTGGTTTCCAAGCTATGCAGGATTTTGTGTTTTCTGCAAGCTTCTCAGCGACTTTTGACTGAAATTTTCCATTGTCACATTAAGTCACATATTGTGTCACAGCGTGCCACATAGAGGCATATTGTGTCGCATAGAGTCATATTGTGTCACATAGAGTCATATTGTGTCACAGTGTGTCATAGTGTGTCACAGTGTGTCACATTGTGTCATATTGTGTCACATAGAGTCATATTGTGTCACACTGTGCCATATTGTGTCACACTGTGCCATATTGTGTCACATTGGGTCACATTGAGTTTTTGCATACTTACCTACATATGTACTTACCTACGTACTTACCTAAAATATGACCTTAAGTTCGAAAAATTTTTATTTCGACCTACTTTTAATTTCGGACTTTTTAATTTCCGTTCACCTGGTATTTTCGACCTTTTTCTCAATTATTTTCCTTAACCACCTGTGAAAGTAAACAAAATAACAATAACCCACTATTATTCCCTATTTTGAACAGTTATAATGGAGTTATAGCTATAAATAGCATATCCTTTAAGATAAATAAGCTTTAGCTTGACTATATCCTGTCGCATTTCGACTGGACTTGTTGCGTTGGATTCACAAGAACAAACATAATCAATTGCAGCAAATTATAATGAGAACACCAAGGGAAGTTAAACTATATTTTTTGTTAGGATCCCAGAAATTGTTGTTTGCTGATCGGTAGACCTGCTTCCAGTGAGTACAAAAAAGTGTGTCCATTTCAAATTCTCAAAGATATTAAAGCGGGAGAAAGAGCAGAAGCATATGCTTAACGATAATTACGCATCAGAAGATTCCAACATAATAAATAAAACACAAATTCGATTTATGTTAATTTTTTTTCCAAGTTTTTTTTGTTTTATATTTTTATTAAATACATTTCGTTCATTTGTTGTTGTTGTTGTTGTTGTTTTTTGTTTGGTTTCATATTAAATTTGTATGCATTTGTTGCTGTTCATTGTTTTCATCTCTCATTAATATAATTTATAATTATTTTGTTGTTGTTTGGTGTTGATGTTGTTCGGTTAGTTTTAATAAAAATACGTAGATACACACATATGTACATACTCGCAGATACATACATACATAGATGTCCATAAATGTGAGTATGTATGTGTGACTGCATGAAAATATAAGAATACCTTAAAGAGTGTGTTTTCTAAATCGAAATTGAAATCGAATATCTCGAATAGATGTAAGAATTACACAAGCGGCGATTGCCAGCTTCTACACACTACTCGACTATATAGTAGATATATAGATGGTACTCCATATGCAGATACATATGTATCTGAGTGTGTGTGTGTGTGTCTGTGTGTATATTTCTCACTTGGGTTTTGTTGTATTTATACTGCTACTATTGGAAGCCTCAAAAATTGTTGCTATACTTAAGATTTGCTGACTGATTTGTTAGGGGGAGGGAAGATCACGTTCTCTTCTGTTTCATCTACTACATTTTCATTTTCATTTTCATTGTTATTGTTGTTGTTGTTTTACTGCTATTATGTGAAATGGAAATCTTATGCTTAGAATTGTATTGCAAATCAAATAATATTGGATCGTATAATTTGTTATTACATAATATATTTGAATTATTTACAAAAGCCGTTTACAACTTCTGAACAAACTGCACTCGATGTGTGTTCGTTCTCTCCCTTTCTTCATCTCACTTTCTATCTCGTTCTCGTTCTCTATCGCTATCGCTATCGTGTGGTTTGACAAATGTTGCATAACTTAACTGACTAAAAGGGAATAAATTAATTTACAAAATAGAATCTAAAAGCAACAAACACATTTCGACTTTCAGTTTGAATTCATTGCATTTCAAAATACATTTGAAAGTCATGTTATTGCACAGCGTTGCCAGACTTGGAACATATATTAGAAATTAGGCAACAATGTAAACATAAAATTAATAAAAATTGCTAATCACATAAATCAATTACAATAATAATAATAATAATGATAATAATACTTAAATACTTTGGCACACATAAAACATAACTTTATTAAAATAATAACTTTTATATACTGTTAAAAATATATATATATATTTATATATACATATAGTAAGTGTATATTGCACATAATACCATCCGATCTGAAAACTCAACTGATCAAAAATACTTTCATTTTTATTTTGCAATTTGTTGTTGTCTTTGTTTGTTTGTTTCGTTTTGTTTTTTTTTTTACTGGAACCAAAAAACCATTGACTGCTCTTTAATATTGTGTGTGTATATGTATGTACATACATATGTATATATATATATATATATAAATAGTAAGAATATATACATATATATGCATGTGTATATATATATATATACTTGTGGTTTGCCGTATATTAGAAACTAACACTTAAAATCGACCTTTCATATGCGTTGCTATATCCTTTGCCATTCATTATCGTTATCGTTATCGCTGTCGATATCGATAAACAAAACTACGAATCGATTAACCAAACTACTCATATCCAATAATCAAAAGCGCTTTGAGCGTTCTACTTTTGCATGCCTGGCCTAAAACTAGGAATAAAAAAGATATTATTCCACATCGCCTCTGTGTTCTACTTATGCCTCATTTATATATATATATGTATGTATATATATAGTATATATGTATGTATATAAGTTAAATATATATGTATATCTATATATGTATATTATTTAATATATATAGTTAGTTTGGAACATAAAATTAATCAACAAATTTGCTTAGAGTTGCCACGCTAAAAACATTCCGACAAAAGCGCAATTCTAAACATTATTATTAATCATCTTTGTATCGTGTATTGTATGTCGTGTAAACGTGCCATTAGATGCCCGTATCACTGTATAAACGGGACTTTAACTCAGTGTGTGTGTTGTGTGTGTGTGTGTGTGTATGTACGAGTGTGTTTGTGTGTGTGTGTGCTACGTAGTATTTTTTAGACTTTTTAAGTATTTAATATACGCGTGATATCGCTACGAGTAGATTCGAGTTGAAGTTTGCATTTAAGAGTATCGTGTTCTAATTATCGTGTAAACAATGCGAAATCATTATTATTTATAATATCGTGTAGTACGTCTCTAGCAACTGTTCAAGTGCTCACATTGTTCATATATTGTTGATCTATATGATCGTATATAGTATGTTATATATATATGTATATATATATATATATATATATCGTGTATATCGTTTATCATGTAATGTTATCGTATGTTGAATTATGTTATTTGGTTTATGCGATTTCTGTTATCTGGTATTGTCTGAATGTGCTACGTACTTGTTTAACTCTAAACTACATAGTTCGTGTTTCTCTTTCCCTTTCTCTCTCTCTCTCTCTCTCTCTTTCTCTCTCTCGATCTGCATCTGTATCTTTTTCTTTGTTTTTGTATTTTGTTGTGTGATGAAAACATAAATTTGTTTGAGTTGAACAGAAGATGAGAGTTTAAACAGTTTAGTTAAGACTAGAGCATATAACTAGTGCATAGATGTACTAAGTATATATGTATATATATATATGTGTATATATATAGGTATGTATATACTATATATTATATAAGTAGTACGAGTTGTTTATATACTTATATTCAAGTACTCTTTATATGCTATCAATATGTATGTGGAATTCTGTTTTGTAATTAACAGCTCTGTTAATCGCTCTGTTAACCGCTCTGTTAACGAGTTAACATTGCGTCTACAGCAACTGCGCTATAACCGGTTCTATCAGACACATGTGCTCCGCTCCTCGCACCGGTAACCGGTTCAGGCAAAAGTGACGTATCATATCGGACACCGTTTCAAAGGGTCGACTGAATTGGCCCAAAATGTATTGGCCAGATTCGTTGCGCTGGATTCGCATGTGCATAAATCCCTTGGCGCCCCTGTAACAGAAATAACAGATTTAAGTAAATGAAATTTTAATAATCTGTAATTATTTGTAATGCGTTTCAATTGTCGGTTGAGTTGAGTCTGCTCGCTTGATGAATACCCTGTAGTTGGAAGTGACATGCAGTAAACTGTAATTTAAATACACTGCCTTTAGATATCATTAGTATGTTGAGTCTGCTCGCCTAGCACATGCCCTGTAGCTCAATTTAATATGTTGTTTTGTAGATTTATCTACTTTTTTTTCAAGCTTTATAGTCTATCTATAAATGAACTCTAGCTTACTAGATTAACGAAATACTCTCAATCTTTCCGGACATTTTGCAACTAAAGGTTGTAATAAGTTGAGTCTGCTCGTCTAGTAAATACTCGATAGTTCTCTTAATGAGATTTATAATCTATTGTGAACCATTTCGATTATTTAAAAACAAAAGGTTATCAGCATAAATTATGTAAGTTGAGTCCGCTCGCCTAGCAGATACCTAGTAGTTAGAAATTAGGTAGACAAGTAGTTTGCTAGATCAACTTAAACATAAATAAAGTCTGATATAACTACAGGGTATCACCATCAAATATAAATTGAGTTTGCTCGCCGCATAAATACCCGTTAACTAAAAATAACAAAAACTTATTAAGATTTCTATACTTTTTTAAAAGACTTTCACTGATGTAATAACTACAGGGTATCACCATCAACTCAATGTTTGACTCTAACTCATTCAATCGATCTCTTGTAGAGTTTGCATCGATATCATATTGTCATATATCGTGTCATATATTGTGACTTACTTAAGGGATAGGGAGTAATCCTGCTTGGTGGATTCACAGTTGCGCACCAGGAAGGATCCCTCGGCCAATGGACGTAGCGTTGTCTCCGCCTCGATGCGTGTGATGGCACCGTGATACCAACTAAAAGGGAGGAGCGAGGAGAGACAGAGAGAGAGGCAGATAAAGTGAATATTCTTGAGAAGAGCTTGTAGAATTGTTTAACGTACCCCTGACGCTCGAGTGGTATGGTCACATCGATGAGATCGACGGCCGTGACGTAGCCCTGGCACAGATTCATATTCAACTCCTTGTGGCTGCTCAATCCACGCAAATCGAGGCTGCCAAACTGTTTGCTCACCTGCCGCGGCTCATTTAGATTCAGGGTGAGATTCTGACGGAAGAGAGCAGTGTCTAGAAGAGAATATACAAATAAATATACATAAATAATTTTTGCAAGAAGTGTTGCATCAATTTATAATAGTTTTTATGTTAAATATCCGTATTGCTTTTTAGTATTTTGTTTTTTTAGAATTTATACTATTTTCTGTTATTTTAAAAATGATATTTCATTTTATGTGTGAATTGCTCTTAGTTGAAGTAAAAAAAGGCATAAGAAGTAGCTTTAATTACTTGCAATTACTTTCAAGTAATTGCTGGTAAATAATTTATCTTCTGTGTTTCTCATAACTTTGTTGCCACATATGTTTTCTATTTGATGATTTCTTACTTATGCAATTTGTTAAGTTTCTACTTTGGCACTTAAATTTTGATATAAAAGATTGCTTTAATTACTTGTAATTACTTTCGAGCAGGGATTAAAACCTTAACCGAAACCGTAACCTTGAACCGATGAAAACCGATTGAAATTTTTAACCGTAACTGAAACCGTAACCGAAAATATTTTTTCCACTGTACCGAAACCCATAAACCGAAACACTTTCAACCGAAATAACCGTTTAGTAACCGATTCATTTATAAGGGTTAATTTCGGTTGTGGCCGTCGCAGCTACTGAGCAACTTTGATAACTTTGAACTACCATAACTTTGTCAAAAGTCAATCAATTTTCATGCGCAATGTAAATTTAAGCATAATTTTTCCTTTAAATTTGTTCTGCATTTAAATTTTGTTCATTTTCAAAAATCGAATTTTTTCGAAAAAATCAAAAAAGACAAAGGGGTAACACTGTAAATTTTCAAAAAATATCGAATTTTCAAAATTTTTCAAAATGAAAAAAACTTAAATGCAGATCGAATTTAGAGGAAAAATTATGCTTAAATTTACATTGCGCATGGAAATTGGTTGACTTTTGACAAAGTTATGACAGTTAAAAGTTACTAAAATCATTACATTACACTGGATCATTCCAGTAATCAGATAACATTATTTTCCAGGCTAATTAGAGCATTAGGTCTTTATTCATTTAAGGCAATGAATAACGCTTCATATTTGATTCAACCGAAAACCTCAATTTTGTTTATTTTGTGAACCGATACCATACCGGTATTTTTACACCGAAACTTACGAAAAACCGATAACCGTTACGAAACCGATACTCCAAGATTTTGCATAACCGAAAACCTTAATTCGAGCATAACCGAAACCATAACTAAACCCGATATTCGTTTCGGTTTTAATCCCTGCTTTCGAGTAATTACTGGTAATTGTGTTTTCTTTTTGGCATTTACTCCTTCGCTGGAACATATGTTTTCTATTTAAAACATGATTTTATGATTTATAGCTTAACTCTTTAATATTGTATATTCATACTTAATATTTTATTTTATTTATTGTGTAGTTAGTTTTAGTATTCAATTGCATTTAGCTGAATTTAAGTAAATAAATAAAAGAGAGCTTTAATTACTTGTAATTACTTGCAAGTAATTACTGGTAATTTATTTATCCCTTGTGGCTCTCCCTACTTTGTTACAACAGATGTTTTCTATTTGATGATGATTTTATGATTTATACTTAAGCTTTTTAGTATTCTTTATTCATACTTTAAATTTCAAATAAATCTTCATTTTTATTTCAAATTTCCAATTTAATTTCTAAAATTTATTTTACTTATAGTGTAGTTAATTTTAATACTCGATTGCATTAAGTAAATGAATAAACAAGTGCTTTAATTACTTGTAATTACTTGCAAGTAATTACTGGTAATTAAGCAGTGTTTTTATTGGATATTTCAATGGGGTTATGGACTCACCCAGCTTGCTGGCCAACTTCTGTTCATCCCGCATGGAATGGCTGGAGGATGCTTGGGAGATGCCACTCGATTCGGTGCTGTGCATGAGGAGGTTGTTGATTTCCGCTTGATTGGCGCGCAGTCGCCGTCGCAGCTTTGGCATGTCGAAGGGTAGATCGCCCAAGTCCACGGATGTGGCACTGCCCGAGGTGCATGCCGCCTCCTGTTGCAACGTCTTGCGACGTCGCAACTTGGGCATATCAAAAGGCAAATCACGTAATTCTTGTGGCAAGGCGGCGCCGCCAATTGCAGTTCCACTTCCAGTTCCACTTCCAGTTGCAGTTCCAGTTGCTGCTGCTGTTGTTGCCTCATTGGCGTTGCCAAGTTGCAGCTTGGGCAGCGTGAGGCGTTGTTGCAAGGCCAACGGCGGCGGCTTGTGATCCTCTCGCGAATGCAGCGAGATGCCGCTGTCCGAGCCCAGAAACTCATCCGCCAGATGCAACAGTGCCTTGTTGGGTGCACCTGTTGTTGTTGCACTTGTTGTTGTTGCTGCTGTTGCTGTTGCCGTTGCTGTTGCCGTTGCACGTTGACTGCCACCACGTGGCTTGCTCACAGTTGTTGCTTCCTCCGCCGTCGCCGACGGTTGTTGCGATTGCTCCGAAGCGGAAGCGGAAGCGGATGCCGATGCTGGTTCCTGTGAGGATTTGTCCGATATGGGGCTGAGTATGTGCAGCTTGGAGTGCAACAGGACGGGGGCACGCAATGGATATGCAACACTGGAGCTGACGCTGCCACTGCCACTCCCACTGCCACTGCCACTGCCACTCTCCGAGCTGTGGGAGCTGAGGGAACTCGAGTGTCGCGACTCGGAGCTGGACGTGCTGCGATTCCCTTCACTTGTGCTGGAGCGCAGGGATTCCATGCTGCCGCCGCTGCTCGAGGTGGCAATGCTCTCCGTGGAGCTGTAGTTGTGTGTGCCACGTCTGGACACACTGCCACCATGTGGCAGCTGCAACTGTTGCTGCTGCTGCTGCGATTGCTGTTGCTGCTGCGATTGATGATGATGATGGCTGTGATGATGTTGATGTTGATGCTGATGTCGCTGCTGATGCGTTTGTCCACTGCGTCTCAGCTCCAAAACGCGTCCCGATTCCAACACAAAGCTGCGTGGACGTCGCGTCCCAGAAACTGATGCGGATGCGGATGCCGATGCGGATGCGGATGCTGTAACTGAGACGGAAGCGGATGCTGATGCGGATGCGGATGCGGATACTGAGGCAGCTGCCGAATTGGAATTGGAATTTGTTGAGGGCGGATTGACATAGGCGCTGTCGGTGAGACTGTTATCATTGCTGCTGGCCGCACATTGCAGCTGCAACTGTTGCTGCTGTCGCAGCGATTGCAACGGCAAACGCAAATCTCGCAATCGCGGATGCGACGGTTGTGCCGATGGCAAATTTGGTGCACTCTTAATGCTGTTCATGTAACGCTCGTGTTTACCCGGAAATTTAATGGGCAACGGTGCCGTCGAGGGCGGCGAGGGGGTGTAACCACGCGACGGCAATTGTTGCGTTGACACGGCAGCAACACTGATCGATTGTTGCGGTTGTTGTTGCTGCTGTTGTTGCTGCTGCTGTTGCTGATTCTGATTCTGTTGATCCACTTGACTGAGCTGCAGCTGACTGAGCTCGGCTTGCACCTGCAACACCTGCACCTGACCATGTCCATCAGGTGAATCGAGTTGTTGCTGCTGCTGCTGCTGTTGCTGTTGCTGATGATGTTGCCGTTGATCCTGCAACGCTTGATTCTTGCTGTTCTTGGCCCGCTTGCATTCGAGTCGAGATTTGGCTTTGGCATTGCTTAAACTGGACGGTGGCGCCTCATTGTTGCCATTGCTGAGTTGCAGCAACACACAGTGATTCGTAATGCGATCAACTTCATCCAGATCATCATCCGATTTGGCAATTTTACAATCGAATGCCGTTTCATAGATCTGTCGCCGTCGACTTGCCATGTTGTCGGAATCGTGATCCTCCTCTTCCACTTCCTCTCCTTCCTCTTCTTCTTCTCCCTCCTCCTCTTCTTCTTCTCCCTCCTCTTCTGCTTCTTCCTCTTCTGCGTGTTGTGCGTTTAATGCAACTGAATTTGACTTTGTCTTTGACTTCGCCTTCGATTTTGGCTTTGATTTTGAACTTGAATTGGATTGAGATTTAGTTGTTGCTGCTGTTGTTGCTGCTGTTGCTGCTGTTGCTGCTGCTGCTGTTGCTGTCGGCGCACACTCGACGCACTCGTGCACGCCATGCGGATGCACATAGAAGATGCTGCGTGGTCGAAAGTATTCCTCCAGCTCATCCAACTCGGATGTGGGCAAGCCTCCAACGTTGCCTGTCGTCGGAATGCAGGCTCCGCACACGGCTGCTGGGCCCAGCAGTCGGTGCGGCGGCATTGACCCCAAACCCACACCCAACCCGCAACCCTCTCCTCCTGATCCTCCCACTCCCACTCCCACGCCCACTCCCTCCGTTACGCCTCCAACTGATGGTGGGCAACACTTGAGCAATTCTCCCTCGCCGGCGTCACAATGTTGCAGCTGCAGTTGCAACTCACCACTGCCAATGGACAACTGTTGCTGCTGTTGCTGTTGCTGTTGCTGTTGTCGCGGTTGCACGTTGCACGTCTTGCGCACTAGGGCCAAGGCACGTGCATGCCACTCGCGTCGCTTGAGGCACTCGCTGCAATCGGATTCCTCCGAGGTGCTTGTGCTCGGCGTCTCACACCGAATGATCCTCACTCCTTCCTCGGTGAAGCTGTATCTCTTTGGTGTCGATTGTTCAGTTTGTTCAGTTTCTTGTTCGTTGTTATCATCGATTATCTCCTCTTCCTCCTCGTTGTCCTCTTCGTTGTCCTCCTCCTGATCCCGTTCCCGTTGCTGTTGTTGTTGCTGTTGCTGTTGTTGTTGATGTGGTGCATCCAAGCTGCTGCTCTTTCGATAGCCACCTGCAAATTGTGATGAAAATCCAAATTAATTACTGTCTTTCAAATAACATTTCAAATAACATTATTTCCAAATTTGAGCTCTAGACTCATCGGTGACAATTTTACATTCATCGATTGATTCATCCATCTATTTATATATATAATATAAGACTCTTTGTCCTGACTGACTCACTGACTGACACATCAACGTGTAGGCCAAACGACTAAAGGTAAAACATACATGAGACAATTTCATCGTGCAATAAGACGGCGTTTTGCGAAATTCCACCTGTAAGTGGGTCAAATTGAGGTCAGAGGTCATGGAATTCTTTTTTTTTTTTTTAAATTGCTGATGTTTTTGTAAATGTTGCTGTGTAGATCACTTGCGAAAATTGACTGTCTACCCCTTGGAAATACTTTATACAACTGACAAATATTAGAACAAATATTCAAAATCGAAAATAAAAGTAATTTTAAATATAAAAGTTAATAATAAAAATTATTTTACAATTTTTATAAAAATTGACTGTGTATATCTTTTTAGCCAAGTAGTGTATTTCCCATATCTAAAAATAGTCCCAAGTCCCTGCCTTAAAAGTGGTTCTTTTCGACTTGAGGTGCAATCTGAATTCGGAATCTTTTAAAAAAAATGATTGTTCCTCAAGTGAAATAAGTAAATAAATAATTAAAATATATTGATTAAATTGGTTTGCATTATTTGAAATATTTTCACATATGTATTTACGTTTACTCCCACCGTTTTGCAACTATTCGCATCACATATACCAATACCTAAAATATCCTTAATATACGCCCTTCAAGGACTTGTGACGTATCACATGAAAGGTGTTGAGTCACGCATCATGAATGTTTTTGGATTTTGGAAATACACTACTTGGTTGAAAATATATTCACACTCAATTTGAATTTTAAATTCTTATAATAAAGATTTATTTTATTTTGAATTATATAATAAAACTTATTTTATGATATTCAAATCAAATTTGAAATTTAATAATTATTTCAAAATTTTTGTTTTTGGTCGAAAAATAAGAGGTGAAAGTAATAATACAAATAAGTCTTATTTGCGATCCCTGATCTAGTAAATGCAGAAATCTAAGTTTTTTTTTTGTTTTCTTATTTTAAATGATAAAAATGATTACCTAAAAGTGGCTGTTGTTGTTGCTGTTGTGTTTGTTGTGGTGGTTCACTTGCTGTCGATTGGCGGCACTTTTGCTTCGCCTCACGATCGAGTGTCTGTTGTTGTTGTTGTTGCTGCAACTGCTTATCCTTATCCTTATCTTTATCGTCCGCCTTATCACGACTCTTGAGTAGATCCGAGTAATAATAAGGAGATGGTTGTCGCTTGCTGTGTTCTGTTTGTGCTACAGTTAATTTGCGTGGACTGCGCTGCAATTGAGGTGGCAAAGGACGCACAAGGTCATCCGAGATGCTATCTGGTGAGTTGAGCAATGCAACACTGGCTCCAGTGTTGCCACCTGTTGCACCTGTTGCACCGGTTGCACCGGTTGCACCTGTTGACGGTGGCGGTGGCAATGGAGGTGGCACAATGCGTTCAACCTCCTCGTCTATGTCCGCCTCCTCGTCCGAGGATTTTGGGGCCGAGGAATCTGTAAAAATCATATTAATTAGTAAATCTTCAAGTAATTCTTCCTAAAATTAAGTCAGTATGTCTATCTGGCAACCCTATGTTAGATTCCACGTATTAAGGTATTTTTTTAATTACAAATAATTATTAAATTTGATTTATAAAATAAAAGTCTTTAAATAACCATTAAAAGCAGGGATTTAAAACTTAACCGAAACCGTCACCTTTAACTGAAAAAGCTTTCCGTTGTACCGAAACTCATCTTTAAACCGAAATAGCCGTTTAGTAACCGATTCATTTATAAGGGATAATTTCGGTTCCGGCCGTCGCAGCTACTGAGCAACTTTGATAACTTTGAACTGCCATAACTTTGTCAAAACTCAATCAATTTCCATGCGCAATGTAAATTTGATCACTATTTTACCTTTTAATTCGTTCTGCATTTAAATTTTGTCCATTTTGAAAATTTTGAAAATTTCGAAAAATAATAAGGGGTAACACTGTAAAATTTCTAAAAATTCTACAAATTTCGAATTTTCGAAATAAACAAAATTTAAATGCAGAACGAATTTAGAGGTAAAATCATGATCAAATTTACATTGCGCATGGAATTGATTGAGTTTTGACAAAGTTATGGCAGTTCAAAGTTATTAAAAATCAGTAAAATCAAAATAATCTAAATTTTCAAACCAAATTAACCAAATTTCTATGAGATCAAATTATAACAAAAACGGCATTATACTGGATTATTCCAGTAACCAGACACATTATTTTCCAGGCTAATAAGAGCATAAAGTTTTTTATGTAAAACAATGAATAACACTTTTTTTATCTGTTTGCAGAGATATTGAAAATACAAAAAATTTGGTATTATTTTTGAAACATAAATTGCACTGGTTCTTATAGTTGTTTATTTTTATGTTGAATTTTTGATCAAAAACTATTATTTTCCGAATTTTCAAAATCGGAAAGATTTTTGAATAATTTTATTAACAAATTTCTATAACTTTTCTGAGTTTTCGTTTAACAAAGCGTATTTCAAGCATACTTTGAGGCTGTCTGATATTTCCCATGCCCAATTCGAGGTTAATTGAGTTACCAGTCGAGACGCAGGCAAATGTGGCATCTTCTGTATTTGCCACAGCATTTAGGGGCATCCCCGTCATTCTTGCCACTGGCGATTTGTGGCGTCTCTATGTTGCAGTCTATTAGGCGCTTGGCTGCCCGGCATCTCTATCTCACTCTATCAGTCTCTCTCTGTCTCTGTCTCTCTGTCTCTATCTCCGTCTCAGTCCAATGGGCTGCCAGTTGCTATTTAACGCCTCGCTGATCATTGCAGCCGCAACATTGAAGCGCCGCAGCGACGCCAATTTACCAACTTGCCACGTTGCCAAACTGAAAGTGTGCACCAAGTGCGTCTAATTACCACTAGCTCGTTGTTTTAATGCACGTTACCCTGGTCTATTGAGTAGCCAAAAGACAGCATTAAAATCCTTCTTTTTTCTTTTCTTTTGTTTTGTTAATTATTTACAGAATTCAAAATATCTTGAATAATTTAGAATTTACTTTTCGCTTTAACACGCCGCTTCAAAAAGTAAGAAACACATTTTATGAATTTCAATTTAGTTTTTATTCAGACACGCCTAAAAGTTTGCATTGAATGTTGTACGTCTGAGTCTAAACGTCCTTAGGCAACATGTTGCTATTATTAATACGCCGCTTAAAAGTATGCATTGAATTTTATGCGTCTAAGTATCAGCAGCTTGCAACATGTTGCTATCATTAATGTGCCGCTTAAAAGTATGCATTGAATTTTATGCGTCTAAGTATCAGCAGCTTGCAACATGTTGCTATTATTAATATGCAGCCTAAAAATTTGCATTGCATATAGCAACATGTTGCTATGCCGCTTAAAAGTATGCAATACTTTTTGATTTTGGCTTCTAAGACGCCTTGCCAACCAAATGGTTTTTAAGCTAAATAACTCTACATGTTTCCCATTAAAGTTGTATTTTGGCAACATGTTTTTAGACTGCATAATTTTAAAAAAGAATATAAATGAAACGCATTAAATGAACATGTTGCCAACTATTGAATGGCTGTCCCTTAAAAGTATGCAATGCTTTATAATATTCTCATTTACGCTCGCATTGCCAACCATACGCGTTGCCTACCTATGTGCAATAAAACATGAATTCGACACCTAAAAGTATGCATTATTTGTTAAAAAATTCAATTGCATTTCGGCAACATGTTGCCCAATTGTAGACTGCCTAATTATAAATAAGAATATTAGTTTAATGCATTGGTTTTAAAATGCTTAATTGTAAAATGCCCTTTGACAACATGTTGCCAACTATTGTGAGACTGCCGCTTAAAAGTATGCAATGCTTTATAAAATGCTCATTTACGCTCGCATTGCCAACCACACGCGTTGCCTACCGAAGGGTAATAAAACATTAAGACGCCACCTAAAAGTATGCAGTATTTATTAAAAAAAATCAATTGCATTTTGGCAACATGTTGTCCAATTGTAGATTGCATAATTATAAATAAGAATATTAGTTTAATGCATTGGTTTTAAAATGCTTAATTGTAAAATGCCCTTTGACAACATGTTGCCAACTATTGTGAGACTGCCGCTTAAAAGTATGCAATGCTTTATAAAATGCTCATTTACGCTCGCATTGCCAACCACACGCGTTGCCTACCTATGGGCAATAAAACATTAATTCGACACCTAAAAGTATGCAGTACTTGTTAAAAAAATTCAATTGCATTTTGGCAACATGTTGCCCAATTGTAGACGGCAACATTTTAAGTACGACTCTTAAATTGTATGCTTATTGTACAATTTGTTTAGCTATTTATATATAAATTTATCTTTAAGTAGCAGTCTAAAATTATGCTTTGTTTGTTTCTCTTTAACTAAATGTATGTATTTTGCACATTTAGGCAACATGTTGCCATGTTGTTGGTGCTGGTATGGTACTCACCTGAATTGTAATGGCTGTTGCGCTTGTCCTTTTTGTGGTTACCGTTGTTATTATTGTATGTAGAATGTCGTTGTTGTTGTAGTTGTTGTTGCTGTTGCTGCTGTTGCAACTGCTGCTGCTGATGATGTCCGCGTGGCGTTGGCAGAGTCTGCAACTGTTGCTGCTGCTGATGTTGCTGTTGCTGCTGATGTTGTTGGCGTTTATGAGGCGGCGCCGAGCGACGTTTGGCCTTCTTGTGATAGACCTTCTTGTGGTTGGTTTGGGCGTGATGACGCGTATCCTTTGGATCGGAATATCCCTCGATGAGCTTAACGGATGCCTGCTTGATGTTGCTATTGGGCAACGGCGGATGTTGCAGCGTTGCACGTTGCTGTTGTTGCTGCTGTTGCTGTGGCACAGCCGGCAATGTGTTGTTGTTGTGCACGTGATTGCTGTGCAGCTGATTGCTGTTGCTGTTGCTGCAATTGTGGGTGTTGTTGTTGTTGCTGTTGCTGCTGTTGCCCAAAATAGCTGCTGCAGTTGCCGCTTGACTGGGCAATGTCGCCAAAGGGGCAGGCGGTGGTGGAACAACTGCTGCTGCTGCTGCTGCTGTTGTTGCTGTTGCTGCTGCGCCTGTTGTCGATTGCTGTTGCTGTTGCTGCAGTGTCGCTTGTTGGGCTTCGTTAAATGGCAGCTGCAAAAATAAATACAACAAGTTAACATTTTTTCCTCATTTCATTTCATTTCTTGTTGCAATTGCGGTTGCAACTAATTTGATTTGCGTTTCAATTACAATTTGCTTTCGTTTAATTGAAAAATTTGCGTGCGTCATGTGGCACGCTGCCCTTTGGACTGTGCAACTGTGTAACTGTGCAACTGTGACCCTTTGACAGCGGTGTCAACTCGTTTAGCGCTTTTAGGTTTTCCCTTTAATCTTCCCCTTTTCATCCTACACAGCCATTCAATTCTCCCACAAAGCCAATGAAAATTAACCAAAAATAATTACTGCTGATTTTCAAAGTGAACTTTTACTGTCTTTTCAGGGATATCGTTGGAAATTTACTAAAATAAAAGGTTCTAAAATCAAGATTTTGATCTAAAAAATGCGTCTTAACGTCAGAAAGCACATCTTGTTTTCAAGAACCTTTCAAATAAGACCAAGTTCTTATTTAGAGACCAAACAGTTTTAAATACTCAAGACAATAAGGTTTTCAGTTGAATAAAATAAGAAGAGTTATTCATTGGTTTTCATTAAAAAGACCTAATGCTTTTATTAGCCTGGAAAATTATATGAAATTGGCTTATTTGGTTTGAAAATTTTGATTATTTTGATTTTACAGATTTTTAATAACTTCGAACTGTCACAACTTTATCAAAACTCAATCAATTTCCATGAGCAATGTAAATTTGACCTTGATTTTACCTTTTAATTCGTTCTGCGTCTAAAGTTTGTTAATTTTTAAAATTTGAAAATTTCGAATTTTTTAGAAATTTTACAGTGTTACCCCTTATCATTTTTCGAAAAAATTCGAAAATTTTGAATTTTTAAAATGAACAAAATTTAAATGCAGAACGAATTTAAAGGTAAAATCAAGGTCAAATTTACATTGCACCTGGAAATTGATTGAGTTTTGATACAGTTATGGCAGTTCAAAGATATCAAAATTGCTCAGTAGCAGCTACGGCCAGAGCCGAAATTAACCCTTATAAATGAATCGGTTACTAAACGGTTATTTCGGTTTAAGGAGTTTCGGTACAGTGGAACCAATTTTTTCGGTTCCGGTTTCAGTTACGGTTACAAATTTCAATTGGTTTTCATTGGTTGAAAGTGACGGTTACGGTTAAGGTTTTAATTCCTGGTTTATATGCATATTTATATAATATTTCTTAAGTTATGACCATGGAAAACTTGAAAACTATTAAAAAATCGCATTCACGTAAAGGTATTCTTCATTATAACATAATTACATATTTGTTAATTATGTCTAGAGAAGATTTAGTTAAAAGAAATGAACTTAAACATTTATTTAACGTCGAAAAAAAGTAGTCGACAGAGAGAAAAAATAACTAAATTAAATTTTAAATACAATCATAAAATTAAAAATTAAAAAGTTAAGATTAATTTTGAATTTTAAGCTCCCAGCATTCAAAAATGTAATAATAGAGCTTAAATAAGTTACTGATTATGGTTTACTAAATAATAATAATTAAATATAGTTTTCCTAACTAATAAATTGACATATATAAGGAATAACGTATCAATCTACAAGTAATATATTGTTTTTATCAATTTCTATAGCCATCAATCTGTTTAACTATCCATCATAAAGTTTGCTCTTGCTTCCTCATTTGATTTCATTTGATGTCTTGTGACTCGATTCATTTCAACTGCTGTCCATGTACTTTCAGTGGACAGTGTCCGGCATGGCATGACAAATAGCTGAACATTACAAAACTGCAACATCAGGTCGCACAAGGGGCAACAATTCGAGCGAATGACATTAACGTGTCCCTAATGTGCGCACATTATACATAAGCAGCAGCAGACTATCCCCCTCTCTCTCTCCCTCTCTATCTCTATCCCTCTCTCTTCCTCTCTCTCCCCTCCTCTCCCCCTCTGATTGGGAATGAGGGGTAGCCGTAAATATGCGCATTATTGTTAAACATAAATTTCCGTTACATGTGATGAGTTGTGTGTGTGTGTGTGTGTGTGATGGGGCATGTTGCATGCGGAAATTGATGCCACAACAGAGAGAAAGGAAAGAGAGAGAGGGAGAAGGGGAAGAGAAAGAGAGCCTCCGACTGGGGACTAAGCAATGGTCGCTTTTGTTGCTCGGACTTTGAAATTGAAAGGAATTTTTAATTGAAACTCATAAATTAAGTGTCAACTGCTGCAGTTGTTGTTGTTGCCATTGTTATTGTTGTTGCCATTGTTGTTGTTGTTGTTGTTGTTGCGTCTCCTCATCGATGGAAACAAAATACACAGCAAAACAAATACAAGTAAAAAGGCAATAGACTCAATTTTAAAAATGTATTTTAATGGTATTTACACAGAAAAAAAACCATTCTAAAATTCAAGCTTAAAATTCTTTTTAAGTATTCCGAATATTATTGTTAAATTGAGACAATATGCGAATAAAATGGCAACGACTCAACATAAAAAAAATCCAAGAAGTCTAAATATTTGATCTAACTAAAAAAAAAAATATGTACAAAATCCCGAAAATTAAAATATTGTTGAGAAAATCGTGCTTGAATCAAGTATTTTGTATTTGGTTTCAGAAACTTTGGTTACCGAACTTCTGACACCGCATTGAATTGATTTTATCCCGGATTTTGTTTATTTGTGCAGGAGTTTAATTCAATTTACTGCATAAATTATAAACTTAAAACAGTCATAACCATCGTAATGTTTAAACGATCTGGAAGCAATTAAGAGAAATGACTGGTAATAATAATATGAGATTTTTACCACCAAAAAATAGCGGTATATCATGAAAACTATGGGTGTGTTGGACTTATTTAAATGCATAGCAAAGAGTTTGAAAGAAACCTGATCATCATGGGCTCAACTGAAGTTTTTGTGCCAATTTTAGTTGATCTAGCTCTTTAAATTGATACTGATCAAGGATATATTCGTTATAGATAATCTGTTACATACAATATTCCCTTGTAATCTACGTGAAACGGGTATTAAAACACTTTTAATGAGTTTGAACTTGGGGGAAACCAATGCAATGCAAATCTACACTTTATTCACTCCCTTCCTCTTCTTCTCTCTCTCTCTTCCCTTCCCCTCTCTCCTATTTGCCACATCATTGCCAAGTTGCCCCTAGCAGCCGCATTGTTTGTGGTCCCGGGTCCCGTATTCCGGGCAGGTTGCCAGGTTGCTGATAACTCAACTGAAGCCTCGTCGTATCCAACTCGACACTCATAAATGCCAGAGACAATATAGATAGACAAATTCAACACACACACACACACACAACAAACAACACACACACACACACTCAATAACTGGCATATTCCTGATGGGGTTGATCCTTGGGTGTTAGGAATGTTTGCATATCATATTTGTTTAGAGATGATTACTTTACTTCTAACTTCTTTTCAAGCGCATTTCTTGCAAATCCTTAAAGCTACGATTTACTTAACTTAAATGACTTAACAAGCTTTCGATATCAATGAGATCTTAACTTTTGATAACTGTTTAAAAGACAGAGAGCAAAGTTTCCTTGAGAAATAACTAGTCTAGAAGCAGTCTTTATAACAGACAGATAAAAGTGCTGTAAACAAAGTCACTAACATAATTAAAAGTTATGAAGCTTGTTATACATTTATTAAGCTTAATTTCCGATCCGAAAAACTTCACTTCATTAGCCCAAAAATACATGTATTTTCAGAATAAAAGAAAAGAAATATAATATATAATTTTTACTTTTTTTTTTACTAATTTTTTTTATTTAAATTTAATATTAATTTAATTGTTGATTTTCAATACTTTTAGATATTACTTTTCAGATATTGCCATAATTCAGAAGAAATGTTATATACATATAGTTTTCGGACAATCCTATCTGTAGATTAAAGATGTATAAATCTATAAAAATATGATTTATAATTATTTTTGAGATAGTTCCATAATTCAATAGAAATATAATATATAATTTTTACCCAATCAGACTATCTATAGATTAAAGATGTATAAATCTACAAAAATATAATTTATAAATACTTTTCAGATAATTCCATAATTCAATAGAAATATTCGCAAGTATCGAGATGTGTTTTCAGCGATACGATATTTAAGAATGTTGTCATCGCTAGTTAAGTGCATATTCAAGATGGGGGCTGTTGGATTGGTTATGAGGGTTTGGGGCATACGTAGGTTAAATTGGAAATCTTATTCACATATTGTGCACACATATTGCTCTTTAAATATTTGCCCTTGATTATCGGCAAACGTGGATTTTCCTCACGCGCGTCTCGATTCGATTGTGTCTTTCAATCAATGGGGAGAAAGAGCGCAAAGAGGAGGCAGAGAAAGCAGGAGTGAAAGGAATGAGTGGGGGGGAATGGGGGAATATGGCTGTCAGACTAGACAAACTACAATCAAAATGGTTAGACGGATGGGCAGCAAACTGACTCAATGTCTAACGGTCGTTGTTCTCATTGTTGTTACTGTTCTTATTGTTGTTGTTGTTGTTGCTACAGCAACGTGATTTTTATGCCAACGTTAATGAAAACGTTCATGATAATGATAATGATAATGATGATGATGACGTCGCAGTCATAAGAAGCGTGCAAACTAACGAGCTATATGGATCTGAAGTTGTTTTCCTTTAAAAAAAAAAAAAAAAAAAAAAAAGAAATACAAATACGTTGAGCAGACACATGAGCAAATTCTGTCTGTTTATACTATTCTCTCTCTTATCTATGCTGTTTCCTCTTTACTCCTTCTCTTCCTCTGTCTCTGTCTCTAGGTTTCTATCTGTTAATGCTTATGACGAGTGTTTTAATACGCTCGCCCAGCGGGTCTCATAACTTTGTGACCAAATTGCAACCAGAATTCCCAAAAGAACTATATTTTAAGTCCAAGAGGAATTAAAGAGTTGGAGTTACTAACTATTTGCATAAAATATGCTTTGCTCCTTGTGTGAAGAACATATTTAAAGTTGCCTACTAAATTGTTTCTGTATATCAGTTAATATAATGAACTTTTCCCTTGCACTCCGAAAGTTTCAGAGTTAAAGCTGGAAAATTTGGTGTGTAGCTTCTGTAGAAACAAATATATAGATTTAATATGACATACATAGTGAATATGTTTTTAATTAAATGATTTTTGATATGCAATTATAATACATGAGCTTAAAATGTAAACTAAATGATCCCACTGAGCGTTAAATCAAATAAAACAATTTTTTCTGGACTAGAAACTCTCGATGAAGATACAGAGAAGTATAATTATAAAGTATTAATATCTAAAGGAAAAATTATCAATGCATCCTTGAATATCCATATGTACATAAATAAGTACGTATATTATTTTTAGACGAGTACAATCAAACTAAATAAATAGCATCTTATTTATTTATTTACTTATTTATTTATTTATTTATTTATTCACGACTAAAAGCAGTCGGCAAAAGGAAAATTAAGTTTAAAAAAAATTAATATACGA
Organism: Drosophila kuntzei; assembly: GCA_035042165.1. Lineage (NCBI taxonomy): Eukaryota > Metazoa > Arthropoda > Insecta > Diptera > Drosophilidae > Drosophila > Drosophila kuntzei. The sequence goes on along the minus strand of JAWNLU010000312.1, from coordinate 1,867,573 downwards.
ATTAAATAAAAATTTATTAAAAACTAGGGGGCTCCGCCCCTGCTCGCTTCGCTCGCCAACCCCCGGCTCGCTTCGCTCGCGTAAATGAAAATTAGTTGTAGTAATAAAATTTAGTAAAAAAAAAAGAAATATATATTTAAGAACATTTCCTCATTCCACACCACCACAGAGATAAAGGATTTGGCGCATTTTTTTATAACGTGGTATCCCCAATAGGTATAATCCACTAACATACATACAAAGGATGTCCTGGTGAATTCTGATAGCTCAGAAACTCGATAGTATAATGGACAGCATTCTTAACATCAATGACCGAGTCCAGTGTTATTGCTTTTGGCTATGATATCCAATCTAATGGCTTTTCAAAAATATTTACGGATATTTTATGAATGAAGTTCTTCGAATAAGGTAATCAATAGTTTGCAACTATTGAGGGATTGTATACTCAAAATAGATAAACCACAACCGATGTAGGTCTTTGGCTATTGTAATACTTCGCTGTAAACAACATTTTTTGTTCTGCCATCAGGGGTTAGAACAAATAAGTTGCTAGCAGAACTAACTCTTGAGCAGGCCACATATAATTGACCGTGAGAGAAACAATCATCTCTTAGGTCTAGTCCGTCCAGCTTTAAAGTCTGCCCTTGTGACTTATTTATTGTTATAGCGAAACAGACTTTTACGGAAATTGTAGTCTCTTAAACTCAAAAGGCTGGTTATTCGTTATAAGAGGTATTCTTGTCTTCAATTTATATAATATAGGGGGCTCCGCCCTGCTCGCTTCGCTCGCCAACCCCGGCTCGCTTCGCTCGCGTAAATGAAAATTAGTTGTAGTAATAAAATTTAGTAAAAAAAAAAAGAAATATATATTTAAGAACATTTCCTCATTCCACACCACCACAGAGATAAAGGATTTGGCGCATTTTTTTATAACGTGGTATCCCCAATAGGTATAATCCACTAACATACATACAAAGGATGTCCTGGTGAATTCTGATAGCTCAGAAACTCGATAGTATAATGGACAGCATTCTTAACATCAATGACCGAGTCCAGTGTTATTGCTTTTGGCTATGATATCCAATCTAATGGCTTTTCAAAAATATTTACGGATATTTTATGAATGAAGTTCTTCGAATAAGGTAATCAATAGTTTGCAACTATTGAGGGATTGTATACTCAAAATAGATAAACCACAACCGATGTAGGTCTTTGGCTATTGTAATACTTCGCTGTAAACAACATTTTTTGTTCTGCCATCAGGGGTTAGAACAAATAAGTTGCTAGCAGAACTAACTCTTGAGCAGGCCACATATAATTGACCGTGAGAGAAACAATCATCTCTTAGGTCTAGTCCGGCCAGCTTTAAAGTCTGCCCTTGTGACTTATTTATTGTTATAGCGAAACAGACTTTTACCGGAAATTGTAGTCTCTTAAACTCAAAAGGCTGGTTATTCGTTATAAGAGGTATTCTTGTCTTCTTAATTTATATAATATAAGTCACATTAACCTTTAGTATGAAAAACTTTTTTGTTTCTTAAGATATCTGAATCCAACTCACAGATTATATGTTTGCGACTGTCTCTTACACTCTGACCAAATTTGGTCGAAATCGGTCAACTATATCATATAGCTGTCATAGGAAAGATCGGTCGAAATCAGATTATTCATATGGCAGCTATATGATATAGTAATCCGACTTTGACCAAATTTGGTCAGGATGTAAGAGACAGTCCCAAACATCTAATCTGTAAGTTTGGTTAAGATATCTGAAGAAACAAAAAGTTTTCCATACTAAAGTTTAATTTCATCCGATTATTGCTATGGCAGCTATATGATATAGTAATCCGACTTTGACCAAATTTAGTCAGAATGTAAGAAACAGTCCCAAACATCTAATCTGTAAGTTTGGTTAAGATATCTGAAGAAACAAAAAAGTTTTCCATACTAAAGGTTAATTTCATCCGATTATTCATATGGCAGCTATATGATATAGTAATCCGACTTTGACCAAATTTGGTCAGGATGTAAAAGACAGTCCCAAACATCTAATCTGTAAGTTTGGTTAAGATATCTTAACAAACAAAAAAGTTTTTCATACAAAGCAATTCCATGACCTTTTGACCTCGGGTAAACACACTTCCAGGTGGAATTTCACAAAACGCCGTCTTATTGCACGATGAAATTGTCTCAGCTATGTTGTGTGAAAATTTCAGCTCTTTACCTTTAGCCGTTTGGCCTACACGTTGATGTGTCAGTCAGTCAGGACAAAGAGTTTTATATATATAGATAGATAAGTCACATTAACCTTTAGTATGAAAAACTTTTTTGTTTCTTAAGATATCTGAATCCAACTCACAGATTATATGTTTGCGACTGTCTCTTACACTCTGACCAAATTTGGTCGAAATCGGTCAACTATATCATATAGCTGTCATAGGAAAGATCGGTCGAAATCAGATTATTCATATGGCAGCTATATGATATAGTAATCCGACTTTGACCAAATTTGGTCAGGATGTAAGAGACAGTCCCAAACATCTAATCTGTAAGTTTGGTTAAGATATCTGAAGAAACAAAAAAGTTTTCCATACTAAAGTTTAATTTCATCCGATTATTGCTATGGCAGCTATATGATATAGTAATCCGACTTTGACCAAATTTAGTCAGAATGTAAGAAACAGTCCCAAACATCTAATCTGTAAGTTTGGTTAAGATATCTGAAGAAACAAAAAAGTTTTCCATACTAAAGGTTAATTTCATCCGATTATTCATATGGCAGCTATATGATATAGTAATCCGACTTTGACCAAATTTGGTCAGGATGTAAAAGACAGTCCCAAACATCTAATCTGTAAGTTTGGTTAAGATATCTTAACAAACAAAAAAGTTTTTCATACAAAGCAATTCCATGACCTTTTGACCTCGGGTAAACACACTTCCAGGTGGAATTTCACAAAACGCCGTCTTATTGCACGATGAAATTGTCTCAGCTATGTTGTGTGAAAATTTCAGCTCTTTACCTTTAGCCGTTTGGCCTACACGTTGATGTGTCAGTCAGTCAGGACAAAGAGTTTTATATATATAGATGAATAATAAATTTAAGTTAAAAACTGAAACGATAAATATGATTAACAATCATATTTTATTTAAAGTTTGTTTTGGGCATTACATAACAAAATATTTGTACCTATCACATGTGATAGGACACCACTTTTTTTTGAGGGCATTCACAATTCGTTATTGCTATTGTTGTTTGATGTGTTTTTTGCTTTTTCATTTCATTTTTCTAGTTTCTAAGCTAGACAAAGCGGCGTATGAGTAATATATGTATGTATGTGTGTAATATGTATCTATGTATGTATGTATGTATGTATGTGCATATGTGTCGTGTGTGTGCAAAAAACGCAACAACACAAAGCCCGTAGCCAAGTTATTGAAATAAACAAAAAGACCACAGCAACAGCAACAACAGCAACAGCAACAACAATAAAACGTGTTGTGTTGAAGCTGCTGAGTTATCGCTGATATTACTCCATGGAGAGTAATACAAGAGCTCCCTAAACAGGCGACGACTCCCACACCAAGTGCACTTCACAATGCACACCAGACGGAGAGAGTTATAAGGAGAAAGGGAGAGAGAGAGAGAGAGAGAGAAAGAGAAAGGAGGCTGTTTTCATATCGAAAAATGTCGCGCACGTTGCCATTAAAACGTGAGCCGACGCCAAAAACAACAACAACAAAAAGAGAGCAACACATGCAGCACATTTATGTGGCACACACACACACACACACACACACACACACACACACACACACACACACACACACACACACACACACACACACACACACACACACACACACACACACACACACACACACACACACACACACACACACACACACACACACACACACACACACACAGACACACACACACTCACGTTTGCATGGCCTGAAGCTTTTATTTGTGGACACGCGTCGCGGCTGTTTACGCTGAACAAAAGTCATAAGATAAAATTACATTAATAACTGAGGGCCAAAGGAAAGGGAAGGAATATAGAGACAGAGAGGAAAACAAGTAAGAACACAATATTCGACATTCACGACTAAAAGATACCCGTACTCAATTTAAATATACATTTAAAACTTGAACATTATAAATAAATGTTGCATAGATTTAGTCAAAACAATCATAATATCTGTTGTATATAACCGATATTTATGGAATTTAAAAACGCAACCATAACTGTTATAAGGAATGAGCCAAAAAATCTTTCATTAATTTATTAATCAGAAATAAAAGTCTTTAAAAAGTGTTATTCAAAAAAATCATTAAAAACTCTTATGAAAGGCTGAAAAAATAAAAGTCAATAATAATAATAATTTTTTTTCACAAATAATTATAAAATTTGATTTATAAAATAAAAGTCTTTAAATAACCATTAAAAGTGATTTTTAATTTAAGAATTCTGAAGTATAAGTACATACAAAAAATTTGGCCATTTCTGTGGTCGCAAAAGGGGCGTGGCATAGTTTTGAAAGGACTGTAATATCCGTGGGCTGTCTAGAAATCTGTGAGTCAAATTTGGTTGCTCTAGCTCTTATAATCTCTGAGATTCAGACAGAAATTCAGGATTAAAATCAAGATTCTATATACACCTTCTTTCTCCTATTAATTGCAACGAATACAATATACCCCTGTAATCTACGAGTAAAGAGTGAAAAAAGAAAGTCAGAGGGGAAGCGAGAAAGGAGAAGGATAACAGTGAGGCAACTGAAGGAAAATGGAAAAGTGAGTGAAGTTGCCGCTAAACGTTGTCGCTTTGGGCCATTGGCTGTGGGAGTGGATGACAGGGGTGGAGGGGGAGGGGGGATAAGTAGCAGCAGGAGGAAGCGATAAGTGAGAGAAGAGTGTGGGAGGAAGAAAAGTCACAACTCTAGTGGAAATGATGGGAAAGTGTGAGTTTTATTGTTAAATGCATTGCTGCAAAGTACTCACAACTGCATTTGAATGCTTCGAGTACTCATTCAAATATTCATGAGCACTCTCATCTGGTCATGCTCGGACCAATCAATATCCCCACTAAGCTGCATTTCAAATACATTTGCACTGCTCTGCAAATGCAAATGCAAATGCAAATCAATTGCCTGACCCGCAACAACTTAATTATAGAGTATTTTTAGATCAACGTTTACTCATACATATAATATAGAGGGAAAATAGAGTAAGGTACATATGTGTATACATACATAAATATAGATTCCAGGTAATCAAAGCGAAACAAATATCGGTTTTGGTTTCATGCTATATCAAAATCGAATCAAGCCAAAAAAAAATATATAAATAAATAAATTTTGTACAAGAAAATTAAAATAGTCTCAGAGTCAAGTTTAAAGTCTTGTTTTATACTAATTATGACATAAAAACTTGATCAAAAGTTGAAACTTGAGATATACAATTTTTAATTTTCGAAAATCACAAGGGGGGATCCTTACCGTCAAAGTTGATTTATGAACAAAATTAATGAAAATTGGAATGCAGATTGAACTTAGAGGAAATTAATAAAATTGAATTGCAGATTGAATTTAGAGGCCAATCCATGATCAAAATGACATTATGTTTGAAGATCTGATCAGTTTTAGTTATTAAAGTTTGAAGTTGGTCAAATCTTTGATCCTAGCAACCTAACAAGTTAAAATATTTGGCATGATTTTTTACAAGGAAATGAAAGGTTTCAGAATTAAGTTTAAAGTTTTGTTTTATACTAATTGTGATATAAGAATTTGATTAAAAGATGGAACTTGAGATTTAAAATTTGGAAATAAAAAGTGAAATTGATGCTACACTCAGAAAATAAATCAAGATTTCCGAACTCAAACAGGCGATTTCCAAGTACAAACGATCTCAAAAGCTGTTTAAGTTCAGAATTTCCAAAACTGAGTTTTATTTCAAGTTCGGTTTTCGAAAATCGGAATATGTTAAAAAAATTTCTGGGATTAATTTAAATATGTAAAAGATCGAAACATACTAGTTTAAGAACAAAAAATCTTACTTGTTTCTAGTATATAATAATAATTTTAATTATGGTATATTTTATTAGTAAACGACCTTTCTACTTTATAATAGGTGCTGTCTTGACCAGCGATCCAAACGACTATGAAAAATCGTTTTATACTTAATTCCAGATTTTTAGTACAAGGAAATCCTAAAATTTAAAGAACTAAAATCGTATAAATCTAAGTTTGGTCGTTCTTAATTTTAGTATGTCATATTTTTCTGAGTGTACTTATTTTCTTCTCAACTGTAACTTATTGAGTGAATTTGGAAAATTTAGTTTATTTTAGTTTATTTATATACTTAATAATTTATTCATCTTTTTTCCTGGTGCTACAAGGATATCCTTATAAATTAATGCACTAGATAAATATTGCCCTACTTAAGCTGTGAATTACAAATCTCTTTATTTTACAAGAGAAACATTATTATTATAATTAAAAAATGTACTATTATTATATATACTAAGTTTTAAGATTTTTATTTTATTTTATTTTATTGTTAGAGTTACGCTACTTGCATGATACTCTCACAAACACTCTCACACACACACATACATACATATAAATGAGGGGTGGGGGAAGCCTGGCTCGCAGCTAAACAAATTTCAATAAAAAGAAAATTCAAGTGGCAGGCAACATTTTTTATGCGCCTCATGCGGTGCGCAACTTTTGCTTTGCTTTTTGCTTTCGCTTTCACTTTACGACCAATATGCAAAAGGACAAAGCAACTACAACAAGTACAATAACAACAACAACAACAGAAGCAATAACAATGCAGCACACAGAAAAACAATATACAACAACAACAATAGCAATAATAACAAAAACAAGAGCAACGAAAATATATTTCGTATGTGGCCATAAAAAAACTGAATTCCAACTCATCCTTCTCCAATCTCCCCAATCGCTTTCTCTCTCTCTCTCTTGCAACTCTCGAGATAACGCGCTGAGATTTTATTCTGTGGTAAGAGAAAGAAGCGAGACAGAGACAGAGAGAGAGAAAGAGAGAGGGGGGAAGCTGCTTTCACATTCACATTCGCCATTTGATTTGTGGGCAACACAACATTTGCTCCCTCTTTCTCCTCCTCTCTCTCTTCTTCTTCTCATATCTTCTTCCTCTACCTCCCTCCCCCCTTAATACTTAGTATCTGTGGCTCGACTGTTTTTATGGCTGACCACCCATTGGGCCAACTCTCAATTTTTTCTTCCTGTTTTTCCGCCTGTTTCTCCCTTTTTTTATTTCTTCCTTTTCCTTTTCCTTTTTTTTTTTTTTTTGCAAATATTTAGCCAATAGACTTTTGCATTGTTTGAGCGGCGCTTTGTTCGCTCCGGTTAAATAATCAAAAGCCTAGCGAAATGAGGCAAAAGAGTGAGAAGCACTCAGCGAGAGAGAGAGAGAGAGAGAGGGAGAGAGAATGAGAGAGGGAGTGAGAGGGAATGCTTTTCATGCTTTTCATTAGCGCATTGCCGATGCGTCGTCGTTCTCTTCGTTGGTGCGTGCAGTTTATCAATTAGCTGCCAGAGGGCAGTTAATTGCTTTTTACCAATACTCATCTCATCCCTTCCCATCCCCTCCCCTCCTCAGTCCCCTTACGGCTTCACATTACCCCCAATTTCTCTGCTGTCTCTCTCAATGTTGCATCAACTGCAAAATTTGCACTTTCAGCTTTAATTCGAAGGCTGTCAACTTTACGGAGCAACTTTTATAACTCTGAAAGCTTTCAATTTGCAGTTTATTTAATGCAGTTCGCGAACTAGTTCGCAGTTCATTTTAAAAGCAAGCTCTGAAGTTCTCAATTACGCATATTCAGTATTGAACTTTGGTTGAAAAGTGATTTTAATTGGTGGTTCTTAATAAGTTCTGTTTGTTGAACAATCTGACTACTAAAATCAAGAAGATTCATCTTACAAATTTTGTTCTTAAAATAAGACCATTTCAAGACCAAATCATTAATACTAAGAACATTAATCTAAAAAATTCAAGTCAACTGACTATAAATAAATCGGTCTTCAAAAACATTTAATTTTACTTTACATTTTTGTCAGTATTTAAGAGTTATTGAAAACATTTTTAAAAAAAAAAATTAAAAGTTTGACTTTTATTTTCACTTCAACAAAAAAAGTCATTTGGAGAAGTGTATTTCTGTTTAAATTTGAATGGATCTGATCATACTTGAAAATGTACTCTAAAACAACTAAAACTCGATGATACAATCATTGAGATAAATTAAATACGAGTTTTTCAAAAAATACAGTGTCTCTAATCATTACATATTGAGTTACTAAAAGTATGCTATATTTATTTTCTAGAAATTGAGTCTATATTATGATTGAAAACAATAGAATATACTCCATTATGTAGAACTCTAAAGCTTGTCCTATATTAACCAGGGTTTAAAATCGTAATCGAAACCGTAACCTTTAACCGGTATTAACCGATTGAAATTGATAAACGTAACTGAAACCTTAACCGAAACAAAACAGTTTTTATTAAACCAAAATCGAAATGCCAAAATTATTTTAACCGAAATAACCGATTCATGAATAACAGTTAATTTCGGTTCAATCAAGCATTTAATTCAATTATGATGTCATCGTTTTTAAAACAAATTTTTATTTGAAATTTAAATTAATCCTATTAAAAAGACTTTACATTTATATATCGATCTTATTTAATAGATCTTCTTTGAAATTAAAGAATTTTTGTATACAAGAAACCGGTAACCATTACGAAACCGATATGCAAAGTTTTTTCGCAACAGCTAATCGAAAACCGAAATACAAACATAACTAAAATCCTAACTGAAAACGATATTCGTTTTGGTTTGAAACCCTAACTGAACAAATTATTAGAGTCTGATTTATGATATGTGAGGTTAGGTTGACTTACAAATTCAGTTTGTGGACTCGGTGCTATCCAATGCTCCGGATTTGTTGGTATTGCCTCGGCCAGGCAGGGATCGAAACTGGACGGTCGTTTCTTAACAAAGTCTACAGGCAGGCTGTAATCATCACAGATGGCAATCTGTAAGCAAAGAAAGAGAGAATGTTATAAAGGAATAGTAAGAAAGAGAGAGAGAGAGAGATATATATATGTATAGAGAAAGAGAGATGCCCACAATTTGTATGCTAAAAATAACATTTTCAAGCTGGCAAACAACACGACACGTGCACACACACAGATACACACACACACACACACAGCTGTGCACCTTAAACACATAGACACCCCCTTCCCCCCCCCCCTCTCCCCGCTCCCCTCTCCTCTGGTAGCGAGTATTTTGGGGGCACAAAAAGCGTTGCAAGCACTCGTTGCAAGCACATGTTGCAAGCTTCGTTTGCTGCGTCATCAAAAGTGTGCAACACAATGGCTAAATTACAGTTACAATTAAAAATGGCGTCGCTGCCTTTGGAGACGCCTCGAGATTCTTTTGTCAAGTGCACACCCCCTCACACCCCCCCCTAGTATACCCTCCCTCTATCATCCCTATGTACAGATATTTATGAAAATGCAAAATACAACAATAATATCACGAGTTTTGCAATTAACGTTAAGTGGGTGGAAAACTGTTGGAAATTGGGGGCGGTTAGAGGAAATGTGAAAAGGGGGAGTGGCACAAAGGAAAAGAGGGAAGCTGCATATAAAAATATGTTGATATTGACTTAAAATAACATAGAATTTCACTTGTTTGTATTATTATCAATTAAAAGTTTGCATCCATTTGTATTTGTATCTTGTAAATATTTGTATCTTTTTATATATGTATTGCATCACAGATCTATTTCAGCATCTGAAACTGCATATTTGTATCTGTATCTGCATTTTTATGTATGCAGTTTTCAAATTGTATCTGCATATGTAAATTTGTATCTACATCTGTGTAGTTTGATAAATGTATCTGTATCTGCATTTGTAGCTATATAATAACTGTATCTTCGTAAGTCTGTTTATCTGAATATTTGTAACTGTATATTATTATCTATTTGTATCTATTATATATCGTTGTATCTGCATATGAGTCACATTACATTTTTGCAACTTTATCTGCAGATTTCTATTTATCTGATTTTCATTTCAATTGTATTTTATATTTTTATCTCTGTTTCTATATATATTTATGTCTTTCTATCTATAGCTTTTTTTGTTATATACATAAATATGTATCTTTATCTTAATTTCACAAGTGTATCCACATCTATCTATCTACATATATTTATTTAATTTAATCTCAGATCATGCACATTTGTCTATTTTATTTATATTTTATCTATTTAGTGTTTTTCCAGATTCATCTAATGGTCACATTTATCTGTATATTTGTAATTCTATCTTATTATCTGTACATTTTAGTCACAATTTGTACCTATATCGTTGTATCTGCATTTGAATATGTTTCAGTTTATATATTTGAAACTTTTTCAGATGATTTCTATTCATCTGATTTTTATTTTAATTGTATTATATATTTTTATCTCTGTTTCTATATATATTTATGTCTTTCTATCTAAATATTATTGTATATGATTATCTTTATGTCATTAAATTCATCTAAACATCGAGTCTATTATTTTATCCCTATTTATAATCTATCTATATCTAATCTATCTATATCTATCTATATTTGTTTATTTAATCTCAGACTTTGCACATCTGTATCTTTTATTTATATTTTATCTATTTAATGTTTTTCCACATTTATCTTATAGCCACATATGTATATTTTTTACTGTCAAATTTATCGAATATCCGCATCTGTTAAATGTCAATTGAATGTTGGGCAGATGTTGCAACTTATAGCTTATACCTCGAAGTACAATTGCAAGCGATAAAGTTGACGACAATTGCGGCAATACCATTCCACACCGGAACCAGAGTCAGAGACGGAGACGGAGGCAGAAGAAGAAGAGGCAAAGTCTAAAGCGGAGCCAAAATTGTAGCTGCTTTCGGCCAAGTTACTGGCAAAGTTGGCAAAGCTGTTGGATTCGATGCGTCGTAACTCACGCGCCAATTCCCGTGGGACATTGACGCAGGTGGCATGATAAGGCCAAGCACAGGGACCGGAGCACACCACGTAATCCTCACCGGCGGTAAAATCAATCCAACAGCGACGACAGAACATGTTGCTAATAATTTTGGTTGGCAACCGAAACAGAAACGACGACGACGGGGATGAAGTCGTCTCACAGGACAAACACTTAAGAAAATTACAAAAATTTGCAAAACCAGCCAGCGAAAGGAGTAAAGTAAAAAGTTGCAAGTAGCAAGTGGCAAGTGGCAAGTGGTAAGCTCAGGTGTTGACAGGCGAACGGGCAACGCGGTACTGAGAGTTAAGAACAAGCACAAGATGCGAATTGCGACTTGTAGAAAAGATAAACTTTATATATACATATGTACACTGATAAAAAAAAAATTCTAAAATCAAGATTTTGGTCTCCAGAACTAAGAATTTTGGTCTAAAAAATGCGTCGAGAACATAAAATTCTTAAATTTAAAAAACACATCTTGATTTTAAGAACATTTCAAATTAGAATAAGTTCTTAATTTAAGACCAAACAGTTTTAAATTCTCAAACCAAAAATAAAAAAATATGGCAGGTGTTTTAAACTTTAAACTTATTTTTTTTTGATATTTATACTTGTTTTGGATTTATGTTTTTCTTTTATTAATATTCCGACTATATGTTTTTTCCTTGGCTAGAGCGGGTTTCGATCCCTTGAGTTGTTACCACAAACTGAAGCGGCGACTCTAACCAGAGTGCCACGGTGCCATTATTGTCTTCATATTAAATATGACATATTTATATTTTCTTATTAATTTAAGATTTTTAATTCTTATATTAAGAACTTTGAATTTTTAGATTAATATTCTTAGTTTTATTAATTTGGTCTTAAAATGGTCTTATTTTAAGAATACAATATTTAAGATGAATGTTCTTGATTTTAGAAGTTGGTCTTTTTTTTCAGTGTATGTATATACTTATATTGCCAACTGTGGCAACTGTGGCAGCTATAGAAAATGTGGCAGATATTGCCGTTGCCTTTGGGGCATTCGCTTTAGAAATTGAAAGGCCAATCAGTGTAAATGAAGGCAGTTGGTTAGTGTGCATAATGCACTTCACTACTTGCCACACGGTTGCAGTTGCATCGAGTTGCGAGTTGATACAACTAATAGAAGACACTTGAGCACCACGTACTTGCAACAGAAGAAGTTCATGGCAAGAAGAAAGCTCTGTAGAGAATTGACAACTGAGAGACAAAGATAGAGAGAGAGAGAACAACTTAAGAAGATGAAAATATACAGATGTGTTCGACAAATCTCTAGAGCATTTGTTGACAATTTGTGACCGAAGGAAATGTTGAAAATTTTATTTTTCTAACATATTTTTGAAGTCACTAAATTTAATTCAAATATAAATGATACTATTAATAATGCGTTTTACAAATCTATAGATAACAATTTATTTTGAAAGTAGCCGAATAAAATGTCAGTATTCATAAAATATTGCAGATTGTTTTTTCTAACATAATTTTTAGAGAATTTATTTTCCTATCATATTTTTAGGTTCACTAAATTTATTTAAAATATCAACGACATTATTAATATTATACAGGTGTGTTCAAAAAATCTCTAGAGAATTTGATGACAATTTCTTTTAAAAGCAACCGAATAAAATGTCAGTATTCCTGAAATATTAGAGATTTTTTTTCTAATTATAATAATTAAAATGTCAATGACTTGGCATTAAAATTATCAAAAAAAATAAAATATTTAATTCAAATTAACCAACTCTTATTGAAATTTAATTTTCGATTATCAAAATATTTGCTGACAGCAAAGTGAAAAACGAACTTGAATCAAGTATTTCGTATTAGATTCAAAGTATTCCGAGATGGGATTGCTTTAATCCCGCATATTTTCTATCTGTGTAGTTATTGAAGACTTTTGCAGGGTATTGATAGTGTCAACATTGGCCAAAAAAGTCCGTAAGATAGCCAAGATGAGTCACAGACACTTAAAAGGCTACTCATTGGCCTGTGCTGAACGGCTGTGATTGCCAAGTTGTTGGTTGTTCGTTGTTCGTTGTTGTTTGTTGGTTGTTGGTTGTTGGTGTCTCTTTAGTTTGGCTTTGATGTGCAGCCATAAAAAATGCATAACCAAAACAGGCAGCAGGCATCAGCCTTGGCTGCCACGTGTCCACGCCCACCTAAGTAGTAGGCAAAATGCAGCCGCCCCTTTCGCTCAGTGTCCCCTGCCACATGCCCCGTGCCACAACTCGTTGGCCTCTGCTGTCTGCTCGAGTAAATATCATAAATTTTAAAGGCGGCTTTAATGCGGCTCGTTTCAGTTTCGAGTAGCCAGTTGCACGTTGCACGTTGCACCCTATACCACCCAACCACATCCCAACCACTCTCCCCCTACACTGATGAAAAAGGGTTCTAAAATCAAGATTTTGGTGTAAATAATGCGTTGAGAACATGAAATTCTTAAAGTCAGAAAACACATCTTGATTTTAAGAACATTTCAAATAATAACAAATTCCAAGACCAAACAGTTTTAAATACTCAAGACAAAAAAAAATTAGGTAAGTTTTTTTATTTTTATTTTAATGAAATATTAGTAGCATACATCTAAAAGACATAATCCGCATGTATGTACATATATATAATCGTTAAGAATAAGCAATTTTAGACTAGGGTCCGAGGCCCCATGTTAAAGTATCCTGTCCGAAAGATCCTGCATGTGAAATCGCTTCCGTCTTCTATGTAAGTTTTAAACTTATAATATTTTTATTGCTGTATTATTTATATATATATATATCATATACTTTTCCGACTTGGTGAGTTTTAAATATTCCGATAGTATGGGGCCACTATTGGCTTGTCATAAAATATGACATAACTATATTTTCCTAATTAAAATTTTTAATTTTTATATTTTTTATATTAAGAACTGCGATTTCTTAGATTAATATACTTCGTATAAGTAATTTGGTTTTAAAATGGTCTTATTTAAAGAACAAAAATGTAAGATGAATGTTCTTGGTTTTAAGAAGTTGTTAATTTTATTCAGTGTAGTTGCATGCAGCCTTGGTGGCACTGACAAAGCTCAAACACTGTCGCATAACCGCAGGCACTTTGGCAACGCGCCCGTTTCCTGCAACAGCCACAACACACACATAGACACACACACACAAACACACACACACATACACACTTACAAAAAGATGCAAGCTGAAATTGTGACTGTGACTCTGATTGTGGCTACTATTGCCACATGTTGCCACATTTGCTGTTGCTGCTTTGACACAGTTTGTTGCTCAGGTTTCTCAGTCGAGGAAATGAAGCTGCCTGATTGTCGCTTTCTTTTCTTTTCTATCCTCTCCACTCTGTCTCTATCTCTTTCTCAACCTCTCGCTCTCTCACTTCTATCTGTATTTGTGACTTTTGGCATATTGCATGGATTTGCAACGTTAGATTGGAGTGTGTTGCACGAATTCTACCTTCGTTGACAGTTTTACATCCAGTCCAGATTTTATTCCATTTTACGACTCATTTCAGTGGCGTAATTACTCGTAATTGAGTAGGGATTGACAGCATTTGAAAGCTGAGCAAGGATCTCCTTTTTTTAGTTTGGTTTTAGTATAGAAATATATTTGATTCCTTTAAAAATGTTTGCTTTATCCCAGTCTTATTTTAGATCTGCAACAATGGCAATCCACATTTAATGGAGCAAAATTTAATTAACAGCAGGAGAGTAAAAGACAGAGAGAGGGAAGAGTGAGTAAAATAGAGAGAGAGAGAGATAGGGAACAAGAAAAAGATATGCTAAAGGGTAAATCAAAATTGCAAACAGAGATTCAATTAAAGTCAACTTGTCAACCTTTGACATTTCGACAAAGTGGCAACGCTGAACATGAATATATTCTAAATATAGTTTAACGCTTAAGTAATTCATTCTTATATCTACTTTGACGTGGAAATCGATACAGATAAAAGTTAAGTTAAAATGAAATAATTTAAAGAAACTTTCCTTTTTACCTTATGTGTAAAGCTCTTGCTTAATGTGCTTTAAAAGCTTTCATCGCGCTATATTGTGTTTTTCTCAATAATTTCTAATAGAAATGTGGAAGCATAAGATGTGCTTTAAGTGAGCTTTAATGCGCTTTAAGCTTTTAAAAGCTTAAAGTGAGCTTTGATGCGTATTTTACAAGCTATTTCAAAATAATGCTTACACAGAAAAATAAATTCGGAATTCTGGTATAAAATCAATTCAATGCGGTGTCAGAAGTTCGGTAATCCCGGACTTACTTAAACCAAGTACAAAATACTTGATTCAAGCACAATTCTTCTCAGCAATATTTTTATTTTCGGGGCTCTATACAATTAATTTTAATTATAGCCATTTTATCCGAAAATTGTCTTAATTTAACAATAGTATTCTGAATACATACTTAAATTTTCAACTTGGATTTTAGAATGGTTTTCTCTGTGTAAACTCTACACTGAAAAAAAGGCCAACTTCTAAAATCAAGAACATTCATCTTAAATATTTTGTTCTTAAAATAAGACCATTTTGAGACCAAATTACTAATACTAAGAATATTAATCTAAAAATTCGCAGCTCTTAATATAAGAATTAAAAATCTTAAATTGATAAGAAAATATAAATATGTCATATTTAATATGACGACAATAATGGCACCGTGGCACTCTGGTTAGAGTCGCCGCTTCAGTTTGGTAAACAACAAGTCGAGGGATCGAAACCCGCTCTAGCCAAGGAAAAAACACATAATCGGAATATTAATAAAAATAAAATATATCCAAAAAAAAAGTATATATAACAAAAAAAAATAAGTTTTAAGTTTAAACGACCTGCCTAATTTTTTAATTATTTATTCTTATTTGAAATATTCTTTAAATCAAGATGTGTTTTCTAATTTTGAGAATTAATGTTCTCGACGTATTTTTAGACCAAAATTCTTAGTTCTGAGACCAAAATCTTGATTTTAAAACATTTTTTGTATCAGTGTAAACTCTATGTCTATTGTTTAATCGCTTGTCTAGTTAGTTAACCCCTTAAACCTGCTGGGCAAACCTTAACGCTTGACCTCGCAATGCCAACTATTATTGTTGTTACTGCTATTGTTGTTCCTGGCTTCTGTTGTTGTTGTTACTGTGGCTGTCAAAGTCGCGTACTAATTGCAATTAGCAGTACACTCAAGCACACACACAACACACAGTTTGACCCACCATCCTTCTAACATCCTTTCGCTCCTGTAGCCACACCTTGTTGACCTTTTTTGACTGATTAAATGATTGATTGACTGACTGATTGATTGATCGACTGTTTAGCTGATTGATTAACTGAGACGCTTTCAATTACCTAGAAAACGCGTTACATTCCTTTCTGCTTCAACTGTTGGCAACTCCTAACTAGAGGGGCGGCTCGAAAGAGGGAAAATATAGGGGGAAAGGCGGGAAAGGGGGGCAGGTACTGTTACTTGCGTGGCCTTTAACGCTCAATTGATTTGTTTGCTCTGTGGTGCGATTACAGGTAAATTTCCGCTCCTGCCATCGTCAATTGCTTTATGAAATGTTTACTCGACTTATCCAGTCGGAAAGAGCGATCCACCCCCCTTCCCCCACATTGTCTACTGCTACATGCCACAGCAATTTCCCAGCCCCTTCTCCTTCCTCTTCCCTCCTCCCTCCCCCTTTGCCACTTTGTTGTCATAACGTTGCAACTTTTTAATAGCTCGCATGTGCATTGTGCGCCCGAAAGTTGAATGTATTTACTTCACAATACCCTGTAAATGTGTCAAATGTGTAAAGAGGGTAGTTTCAGCTACAGTTGCAGTTATGCGTGAGTTAAGTTTCTTATCTTATATGTATGCTTGGATAAAGTACCACATTTATTTCAATTTAATGAATTTATTCCCAATTAAAGTATATTAAAGGTAAAATTTAATAAAATAAAACTTCATTCAAAATAATTAATATTAAAAAAATGGAGATTCATAGGTTTTAACTATTTGGAAATAATCATGTGATTTTTTATCTATGTCAAAATAATTTCAGTTTGAAAAATAAATGGGTTCATTTAATTTCTTCACATTTTACGTCAAAACATCAATCAGTTTTTATCTGAGAACTTAATTGGACATGAAAAAAACAGCCCCTATTTATCTAGATCTGAACTAGAAATAAATATGAACATACATATTTTCAGATCTCATCATAATTTCTAATTGCAGGGTGTGTTTTAGTCGCTCACTGTGAATGCATGCACTTGATGTTTGTTTTTGTTTATGTTTTGTAATTTTTGCTGTACTTCAAGTGCAGGCCATTAAAAATGGCCGTCAATGAGACATTTGGGAGCACAAACTTTCAAGTGCGGAGCAAGGGACACAACAACATAGGCATAGGCTGTGCAGTGGGCAGGGAACAGGGGGCAAGGGAAGGGAAACGGATGGTGCAGGGCAAAGGCAAAAGTCAACGTTGCCAGCATTTTGAAGTTGAAATGGGAGAAAATGAAACGAAACGTTTGTTGAAGGGTGTCATCGTTTGGCATTTCGCTGACTGTTGACTGCTGATGCGGGCTGACGTCCTTCTCATCATCCTGTTTGGCCTGTTCTCATCCTGTCAGTGGGTCTGCTTGGGTCGTCAGGTGGTTCGCTTGGGTGGCTGCACCCTGGGGTTGCGCCATAAATTTTAATTAAATATTTTTTTGGCATTGTGTGTTGTTGAATTTTCTTTCCATTCTTTCCTTTATTTATTAGTGAAATGTGGCGCGCATTCTAAAGTCAGAGATCAAGAGCAGAGATCCTCTCCTGGCACCACTTGAAATCCGCACCACCTGACTGACTGACTGACTCTGACTGTGACTCTGATTGTGACTTTGACTGTGACTCTGGCTGTGACTGTGGCAAGTCTATAAATTGCAATGTCGCAACCACGCAACCACCGAAAAACTCCTTCAGGGGGTTGCTTTAACCAAACCAGACAACGCATCCTCGCATAGACATTGGGAGCGGGTGACAACCCTGGCGTGTCATATAAATTGCTGAGGAAATGAAAATTGCGCAAATAAAAAAATCAGCCTACACAGAGAAAAAAAAGAACGCATTCCTCACAATTTACACTTTGATTCAAATATTTTTAACTCCACTTTTGTACCATATCTAGCAAATCATATTAAATGCATATGTTTTAATATAATAAATAAATAATATAAAAATAAATACAAATATTTAAATAAATTATATATGTTTCAATATAATAAATAAATAATATAATAATAAATAAAAAAATATTTAAATAAATAATAAAAATCTTTGAATTTTAGTTGAATAAACAAATATGAAATATGTTTTTAGTTGATTTTAATTATGAATTATTGTATTTGACATTAAGTGTGTACACATAAATCTCTGTTTTAATATGGACACATTAATATTAACATTAAATCATGTTTAATTTACATAGCAAATCAAATTAAATGCACATATGTTTTAAAATAATAAATAAATAATATAATAATTAATAAATATAAATATTTAAATAAATTATTAATAAATTATATGTATAATAATAAATAAATATAAATATTTAAATAATTTATTAATAAATGATATAATAATAAATAAATACAAATATTTAAGTAAATTATAAAAATCTTTGATTTTTAGATGATTTTAATTATGAATTATGTTTATCTTTCGAAAGTTTAGGCACAAAAACTGTTAATTATACAACACCAATTTTTTATCACTGTAGGCTAAAGAAATGGGCGTGGCAAGGGCGTGACGTGTTGGGGCGTGTGTCAAAACCGTAAAATAAATAAATTCATTTTGTGGCCAATGTCCAAGGACAATTTCATTTTTAAATACTCGCAATTCTACACATGTTGCCAAATGTTGACTGTGTTCCTACGTGTGTGTGTGTGTGTGTGTGTGTGTATGCCACTTCCTGTTTAAACTACACTACACGACACTCAACGCCTCCCATTACCAACCCACCTACCCCCATTACCTTTTTGTGCCTCTGGAAACGATTTCAATCCATGCAACGTTGCAACAACCCGTTTGCCACTACAGTTGAGCGAACATTCGAAATTGTTCTGCTTGTGGGAGCAGAAGTTGTAAGTGAGAGGGGGAAGAGACATTTGTGGGGAGAGGAGGTGACATAAGGGGGAGGGAGGGGAGATGGGGCAGTTGTAGTTGTAGTTTTGTGAACTTTGCAGAAATGCAGTGACCGGAAAGTTGTAATATCCAATCGCCACTTTATTTGTGGAGCTTCGGTATTTCCCCAGTTGTTGCCACTGATTGGTGGCGTCTCTTGGCTGCACATTCAAACGGAGATGGAGGAAATACAGAGCGAGGGGAGGGGGGGAGCTTTTGGGCTTTTGTGTGTAGTCACTTAAATGGGCATTACGTGGCAAACCAAAATGTATTGCCAGCTGCCAATGGGCAATAATTGAGAGATCCCAAAATCAACAACAACAACAACAACAATAATAAGATGAACATTCAGAAAATCACATAACGGTAAATCGCCATTTGCAATGCTATTTGTGTCCCTTCACATAAATATGATTCACTCATGAATATCTAACCCGATTACGACTAAATGTTAAACTAAAACTTGTTTCAAATATTCGAATAATCCTTTGAATGTCAAATATAACCTCAATAGTTTATATATGCGAATATAACCTCACTTTTGGTGTATCAATCTGCAATTAACTCATTTTAATCGCACTTTCATTTTTACTGCAAATAGCTATAATAACAATTTGCATTAAGTTAAAATTAAGTAATTTAGATGTCCTTATTATCGTACATAACCTCATTTTAAAACATAAGCCTTAGCTGCACTTTACTTAAAATCGACTATAATTATTTCGAGCTTTACAATAAAACTAAATGAAACAAATAAATAAATTTATAAAATAAAAATAGCAGTATATCCTCACTTTTTCTTTTTTTTGTGTATTTTAGTCAAATTACCTATTTTAACCTCACCTCAGGAATTAACCAATTTCATTTATCCCAATTTACCAATCAACTTACTTTAAATATAAACTCACTACTTGACTTAGTCTTTACTATACCTTATCTTAACCTCATTTATGTTAGCACCTATCTTATTATGAAGTTTTTCCTCAATTTTTAATTAACTTGAAGTTCTTGAGATCTATAAAATCATATGATGGATTACATAACCCTACTTGCTTTACCTAACACAACCTCACTCTTTTATTCTACCTCATTGTCAATGTCAAACTTAAGAAAACCAACTTTTTTGTAGCAATTAACAAATTATAAGTACTATAAAGTTTTATTCGCATTCTAATTTAATTTCGCTGACAAATTTTCAACTTTTGACAGACATAACCAGACTTAATTCGTAACTAACCTCACTTTATGCACATACTAACCAAACATTTTAGAGCAGCGATGCTCAAAGCTGCCTTATGGATGTGCACGCACCAACACAAATAAAGAAATTCACACGCACACATGTAACAAACTTTTTTTTATTTCAATGAGTGCACGGAAAAAAATAATAACATGTTTCTAAAAAAATGAAAAATGTTTTTTTAATGTTTTTCAAAAGCTCATCAATATCTATTTTAATTTTAGTTTTTATATGAAATTGGCTCTTTTTTAATGAAATTGATCTTTTTAAAATTTGTTTTATCGCATTTCTATTTTATTTAGTAGCAACAGCACACACGTTAATGTTTTTGTTTTCCAGTGTACAGAAAACGAAAAGACAACAACAAAATACATTCGGAATAATGACAGCAAAACGAAGCAGTAAAATTGTTTTTGTTTTGCCAGCAAAGAATCTTGACGGAAAGCAAAAAGTCAAAAATTGTTATTGTTTTACCAGTAACAAATTTTGACGCAAAACGAAAAGTGAAAAATTGTTTGTGTAATTTGCAATGTGTACCAGAACCTTACCAGTGTGTAAGCTCACACACTTCCATATGACATGTGCAATACAAAAACAAATGTGCGTCGTGTGCATAGGCTCTGTACACCTCTGTTTTAGAGTTTAAATATATCCAAGCTCATTTGACGTACCTCATGCGGCTAGCTTAACCCAATTGTGGCTCAAGACGGAGCCTAATCGGCACTACACGAAGCATGTGGATAAGTGCGTCACCACGAAGCCGCAACCACTGAAACCAAACGAAAACTATACACATACACATACACTTGATAGTCCCTTTCTTGGCCACAATTCTCCCCCCCTTAGTGAGAAGCATATGGGTCCAATTACGCAGCACATCCGGCGTTTCCTTCGATTTTGAGCCCCTTTCCATTTGCCGCCTCATCATCGCACGAAGAGCGCATCAACAAACACTTCACGCCTGACATTTGACAAGACGGGGGGGGTGGCATGGGAAAAGAAGGGAGAGGGAAATGTAAGAATGACGCCTACAAAAATCCAAATGCGAAAAAATGGCAATAATATTTTTATGGGCATAAATAATATAGCAGAAACTGAGACAGAAGTCAAAGCAAAACCAGTTGAGGTTTGACAAAAGGGGATACAGTTTTTCACGCTATTTTCATGCGGGGAGAATTTTGAATGGGCCAACCAAGGGAAGGGAAGATGGGAAGATGGGGCAGGAGAAGGAGAAGGACGGGCAAACCACACGCATTTAATGTTGGCAAAGTCGATTAAGCGTCGTCCGTCCAAGGCGGTTTCTTGGCTTTCAGACAAAGCGACCAAAGCAGCTGCTAACCGAAAGAGAGAGAGAGGGGACAACAGAGACAGAGACAGAGATAGAGAGAAGGAAAGAGAGAGCAGGAGAGAGAGAATACCAAAAAAACCGCTAAGAAAGGCCAATGCTAGAAATGGGGCGTTACGACCAACTACAACTACGACCAAGACCACATTAATATTGTCCATGACTCAGCCAGATTCGCCTTAAGAGGGGAACACCCTTATCCTTATTCTCATCCCCATCCTTACAAAATGCCAGTCTCTTATGCTTATCCTTGTCGTCGTCCTCATTATTAGTTGTGAGTGCAAAACAATTTAAGAAATTGCTTGCCAAGAAATTGAGCGGTTTGTGAATGCAACATATTTATGGGGCCTCCCAATTTCATATGAAAGTTGTACAAAAAAGCAGCAGAAAAATCCCATTTGAGAAGAGAAAATTTAAAAAATAGGAAAATAACTAAAAATAGAGGTAAATCAGAATAATAAAAAGGCCAAGGTCACGGACCAGAGAAAGTCTATAATTAGAAAACAACAACAAAAAACAAGGATTTAAAAATGTTCAGAAGAATAAAGACAAAGCATAGCTAAGAAAATAAATAAAAGTAGTCAAAGGTCAGAAAAAGTACGAAGTTAAACTATGTATAAAAAAAAAAGTAAGAACTAAAAGAAATAATTTTCTCTTCTTCATTTCAGCCAAAATAAAAATATATTTAACATCACGTTAGTGACGAAAGCGACTAGCAATATATACAGGAAGAATGGGAAGCTTGTTTCAATATTTAAGACTAGGCGAAAACAGAAATTTAAAGTTAGATTATCAGATGTTTAATGAGAATTAACAGAGTTTAGAATAAGTAGTTAATAGAAGTGGAAAAGGAAAAAAAAGATATGAAAGGAGTTTGGCGGAATTACTGAGAAAATATATTTCTAATAATAAAGAGTTTAAAAGATATATGATAATGGAATTTATTAAAATATATGAATAAGCTTAAAGTCAAAATTTCAATCTAAATTAAAAAAAAGATGCCAAAAATGAATGCATTCTTGGTCAGATTTCGATTGAAATTTCAATAAGGAATCATCAAGAGGGAACGTTGAAAATGGGAAATATGAAATGATGGGGAATGATGGGGAATGAGGAACATGCAAGGCCGAGGGCATCATTTGCAGTCTAGAAATCAACCAACGAAAATATTTACGGAATTTCATTTATGAATTTTCACTCGAGGGGTTAAAACGATGTGCGTTGTTGCCTTTGAGGCCAGGCATTTTTTGAAAGGACGGGAAAATACGAGAGGGGGAGATACGAGACTTTGGTGGGATCAAAACCAACGCATAATGTTAAACAAATAATAAAAATTGTGTGAGCCCCGAGGATAGAAAATGGCAACGAAGCATTACATTAAGGCAAATAATCGTGTCGCATGTTGGATGTTGATGTTGATGTTAATATCGAATGGAATAAGCAACTTGTGTGGCAGCAACGAAATGTCGACTGACAGGTGGTTTTTGTGGCAAATCATTTTGATGCCTATTCAAACTGACGAGCTGACGAGCCTGACGAGCCTGACTCGCTGCGATAAAGCCAAGCCCCCAATGAGACACGGAGAGAGATCCAAAGCCAGACGAGTCGGCACTTGAAACCATCCAAAAGCCACCCAACCACACAGCCAGTAAATCCACAATCCACACCAGGCCACCCTCACAAAATGTAAATGTTTTCATTTCACAGAAAGGTGTGTGTGTGTGTGTGTGTGTGGAGTGTGTGTTTGTGTGTGTGTCGCATATACAGCTCATTAAATACAAATCAGCTTAGCAACAACTTGAGCAACAGCCGCAGCATCAAACAGACGCATTTTCCAAAATCAACAGACGGTATCATCTCTCAAGTGCTTTCTACTAACTTTTCCAGCTAACGAATTTTGCAGATTCTTACGAAAAATTATTCTAAAAACATTCAGATTAAAACTACACAGTAAAAATGAAGCATTCTAAAATTCAAGTTTGAAATTTTTGATTTTACCATGCATTTTTTAAGGATATTATTGTTTAATTAAGATTTAATGCGAATAAAAATGCAACGACTTAACATTAAAAAGTCTAAGAAACCTAAAAAAATGTACAGAACCCCGAAAATCAAAATATTGCTGAGAAAAATCGTGCTTGAATCAAGTATTTTGTACTTGGCTTAAGAAAGTGCGGCATAATCGGAATGATTTTATCACGGAATACCGGATTTTTTTCCTATGTACAAGTACAATTTGTAATACAGACATTCTATAAAATTCTATACAATTAATCATCTCATTCATAGCAGGGAACTGACTAAGTAGTCAACTATTTCTATCGCATTACAATAAATATGAATCATTGCTAAGAAATAAATGTGTGAAGTGTTATTTCACAATGTTTCCTGTTTATTTTTACAGCAGTCTTTAGCTTAGTCATTCGACAACTGGAATAATCCAGTGTAAAGTCGATTTTATTATAATTTGCTCTCATATAAATTTGGTTAACTTGGTTTAAAATAATTTCGATTATTTTGATTTTACTGATTTTTAATAACTTCGAACTGCCATAACTTTGTCAAAAGTTACTCAATTTCCATGCGCAATGTAAATTTGAGCATGATTTTACCTCTAAATAAGTTCTGCATTTAAATTTGGTTCGATTTAAAAGTTTTGAAAATTTCTAACTTTTTCAAAAAATACAAAGGGGTAACACTGTAAATTTTCGAAAAATTTCGATTTTCAAAAATTTTGAAAAATGAACAAAATTTAAATGCCGATCGAATTTAGAGGTAAAATTACGAACAAATTTCCATGGCGCATGAAAATTGGTTGAGTGTTGACAAAGTTATGGCCGTTCAAGGTTATCAGTACCTGCGACGGCCAGAACCGAAATTAACCCTTATAAATGAATCGGTTACTAAACGGTTATTTCGGTTTAAAGCATTTCGGTTTGTGGGTTTCGGTACAGCGGAAAAACATTTTTTCTGTTACGGTTTCAGTTACGGTTACAAATTTCAATCGGTTTTCATCGGTTAAAGGTTACGGTTTCGGTTAAGGTTTTAGTCCCTGATATTTAATATATTTTTATCAACTAAAGTTAAGGAACAAGTTTTGCATTTCCATTTTAATTGAAAACTCCAAAACGTCAAAGCTTTTTGTGTGTGTTTCTCAAAGTGCAACAGGATAAAGTCATAATGCTCGTCTACTCTACAAATGTGTACAAACTGAAGCTGCAATTAAACAGACACGCCTTCTGCCACGCCCCTCCCCTCCCCTCACACACACGAGAGCCAAAAAAAAAGAAAGATAGATAGTGGAAGGAGATGAAAAACATCAACGAAAATTTCACTTAAGCCGCAGGTAACC
This sequence comes from Drosophila kuntzei, assembly GCA_035042165.1. Classification (NCBI taxonomy): domain Eukaryota; kingdom Metazoa; phylum Arthropoda; class Insecta; order Diptera; family Drosophilidae; genus Drosophila; species Drosophila kuntzei. Next base: position 1,842,392 of record JAWNLU010000312.1, on the reverse strand, counting down.
AAAGACATGAACGCTTATCAGACAGCTAGACAGACAGTCGGTGAATTGTGAGTGAGGGAAGAGAGGGGAGAGAGGGAAGAGGGGGGAGTAAGGCAGATAGTGAGAGGGGGGTGTGTGCAAGAGGGTGACAGTTGTTATTCCCTTGAACAACTCAATTTGTGGGCGGCAAAGTCAATTTAAAAAGCAAATATCTTGTCTCTGGATGCGAGTGTGATGTGAGAGTGTGTGTTTGTGTGTGTGTGCACTTAAGTCCAAGATAACAGTACTACACACACACATATACACATGGGTCATAAAAAGCAACAACATCATTATCATCATCATCATCATCATCCATTGCGTTTGGTCATCAACGTCCAGACACTAATTAGTAATCCTTGACACGAGCATCATTGTCATTAAATATGCTACATGTGGCACCAACCCCCCCAACCCCCAACCCCTCGCTGCCACCTTTAACTCCCCCCCTACCCTTAAACTAACACACTTGAGCCTTGTTGTTGTAATTATTTGTCTACAGGTATTAAGCTTGGCATTACTTTAGCCGCATATCAAATTATGACATTCCACACGACTAACTCCACTCCCCTCCCCTCCCCTTCTCTCACCACCCACTATTCTCCACCTTTCTCTCAGCTATCTTTCTACCTTTTCTCTCTTTCTTTATTCCCTCTTGCTTTCACATTTATGACTGTACCGGACATGAGTCATAACATAAGACAAATACAACAACTGAGACATAAGCTTATATATAGACATTATCATCATCATCAGTATTATCATCATCATGGGCATCATCATGTGTCCAGCATCGTGTGGCTGATCAATAAACTTGCAACAACATCCAGCTGTGCCACACGCCAATTTCCATAATCTGCCAATTCGTAATTCGGGCTCTGAGGATGAAAATTTGATGCGATTTGTTGCCCGCCACAAGTCGATATCTAACTTTCAAGTCATGTCTTCCCCCCTCTCCCACTCTCAATACCACTCTCTTCTCTCTCCCAACTTCAGTCTTGCATTTTCTCTTTACATTCTTTGCTTTTGTTTCCATCTCTTTTGTGCTCACGTGACGTCGCGTCGCGCACCAAACGCATAAATCTGATTTACAGATTTCTTTTCTTCCTCTCTCTTCTCTCTTTTGCATTGCATACTTTTGAGCTGCATGCGAAGACAACGATGAAGCGACTGCGGCAGAGACATCGGCAGCGACTGCGACATCGGCAGCGAATGCGACTGACAACAACAACAAGCGTCTGCACAGTGTTAAGAAATTGTACAATTCTTCTAAGCCGGTGTGCTTATAATTTGTCAAAAATAATACTTAGAAAGAGCTACTAAGTGCCCAGCCCTGTCTTATATGTATATAATATAAAGGATTTCACTCGAAGTTGATTTTGCACCTCTCTATTCAGTTTAGAAATTAATTTAAATTAATTGTTTTTAAATAAATCTATTTTACATTTTATTAAAGGCATTGATTGTTTGGTTTCAGGAAATATCATTATTAGAGATTTGTAGAACATGCCTGATTGAAAATTTTCATAAGCGCAAACTATTTTATAAATATTTGGACCCATTTTAAATGATTTAATAGTTTTAGGCAGCTGCCTCTCCCTTATTAAAGCTTGTCTTTTTAATTAACTCTGGTGATTCTCTGATCTCACTGGGCAGTGACCAATGTTGCTTTTTTTTTTGTGATTTCATATTTCATATTGATCTGATTGGGTTTCTTTGTGTTTTCCCCAATCCTTGCAACAAATTTTGGATGAATTATAATTTTTGTATATCACAGACATATCTCTTTTTTCCTTTCAGCTTTTAATTTCAATTGAATATTTATTTAATTGTTAATTCTTAGTTTTAATTTTATTTTAATACATTTTGAACACTTTTACCATTTGGCGACTGCTTTTAGTCGATTGTAAATTAATAAATTAATAAATAGTAAAATAAATAAGTAAATAAATAAAGAATATAAATATATAGATAAATAAGTTAATTAAATAAATTATTTTTGGATATTGTAATCAAAGTAACCAACAATTTTTTTGCTAACAAAGAAGATGCAAGATAAATGCATTTGTAGCCAGTGTGCGCGTGCTTTCAACAACTGCTGGGATTTTGTGAACTGCGACTGCGACTGTGACTGCGACTGCGACTTTGTCTGTGCCTGCTGCCTTAGACAGGTTTTGCCCTTATTATTTTGCGCGCCTTTGGCTTTAGCTGCTTGTTTCTTTTCCCTTTTCCCTTTGCTCTGTGCTCTTTGCTGTTTGCTATTTGAAATGCTGTCAACGTTGAATATTGTTGCTGCCACCCTTTGGCCTCCCTCTTCATACCCACTTTACCCTCGGCTCCAACAAGAATATCGATGCCGACGGTGCAACGGAAATGTAACCGCAAAATTCAAAACCGGCAGACGCAATTTGTTGCGCACATGTGACGACATTGCGAAGCATTTGTCTAAGTGTATGTATGTCTGTCTGTGTGTGTGGGGCAGACGATGACGCATAGCACACACACATAAACACACACACACACACGAGTGTGTTAGGGGAAAGGCCGTTGGGACTGTCAACTGATGCCCCCAAACAAATTGTGAAACACAACACGCAGACCGAAAAGTGCGTAGCAAAGGGGCAACAACAGAGTAGGAGGGAGGAGGGAAAGAGGAAAGAGAGACAGATATCTCTAAGTGCGATAGAGACCGAGAGTTGAAATTAACATAATTCACAAATTTAACAGCTGGCGCCGACCGGGTCAATTTGGGCAGCCGACCAGCCGGCCACAGCGCCATCTGTTGGGCAAATGGCCTTATTAGGACACAACATTTTTAGGCTGCGTACGTGCCAAATCAGCGAAAATGTTGCAACTCCCCCCTCCTCCCCTCCTCCTCCTCCAGTCCTACGCCTATCTAACCGCCCACTTTCCACATTTTCCGAGAAAAACCGCAAACAAAGCGAGGCGACAACAGCCAAAGCGCACTTTACATAACTAATAAGTTGTTTGCCATTGCGTTGTTGTAATTGTCGCGTGTACAGCATTTGCCAACACTGGACACAACACTCACAACACTCACAGCATTCGCATAAATAAGCAATTTGCACAAACTGTTGCCAACTTTTTGGCCACATTAATGACCTTTGATGCACGACGTGCTCATAAAAACTTTCAACAACACATGCTCCAAATAATATATATCAAGTCGGAATATTTGTAGTTCATAAATCACATTGTATTGGTGGTATACGACCAACAGATACCCTTTCAAAACGGTGTTATTAAATAACTGATAAATCATAAAAATTATTTTTCAATTTTTATTATAAAAATTGAAAATAAAAATTTAAAATAAAAATTGAATGTGAATATTTTTTCAACCAAGTAGCGTATTTCCAAAATCTAAAAACATTCACGATGCGTGCCTCAATACCATTCATGTGATACATCACTCGTCCTTTAAGGATATTTTATATTGAAAAGATATGATTTTTAAATAAAAATTTAAATTTAATTATTATTTTAAGCATTGAGAGCAATGAGAGTTAAAAGTTATTTTTATAATAAAAAATATATATAATATGTATAAAAAAACAAGAACAATAAAAATAAGTTTAAATTTTATGTTCCCTACGCATTTTTTAGACCAAAATCGTTAGAACATTTTTTTTATCAGTGTCAAAATGGACAAGAATAAAATAAAAAATTTGTTAACAATTGTCTGCGATTTCTGAAACATAAGTTATAAAATTGAGTGTTTTCCTATGGGGAAATCAAAGTTACGCAATAAACAGAAACCCAGTTATGAGACGTGTGTAGAGAGATATAGAAGGAGAAGTAGAAAGAGAGAGAGAGAGAGAGATATGGGCGTCTCGCAAGTTTGGTTGCGACTTCAAGGGCAAGAAACCAATTGAACAGATTCTTGTAGATTGTAGATTGTTGTTGCTATTGTTGTTGTTGTTGTTGTTGCTATTGTTGTTGTTGTTGTTTTTGGTAGCGTAAACATGTTGTTTACTACTTTGCCACTTGACACATGACAACGAGACGGCAAAAAAAAACAATAAAAGCAACAAAAACAAAAGAGGCAACTTCCCCAAAGATGTTGCACAAAACCACACAACAAAAGGGAGTAAAAGAGACAGAGATATGTGGACAGAATGAGAAAGAGAGAGGCAACTCCAACTTCAGTTTTGTTGCTGACTTGCGAACGACTTTGGAGCATAAACAACAACAACAACAATAACAACAAAACTTTTTTCATTTTGGCGTGAAAATTTGTAAACATCAGCGAATAAACGAAACTTGCACGTTCAAGTTGCCACAAGAGGCGTAGACAAAGGGGGGCAAAGAAGGGGAGGGGGCGTGTTTGTCAGTGAGCTCGTAACGCCCACCCCAAAAACAAAAGCAAAAACCAAAAAAAAAAGGGTGAATATTTAATAGAGCGAGCAGCTCACCTGGCCAAATACTCCTAAACCCAAACCCAAATCCAAAAAAAAAAACAAACAAATGAACATTGAGAGAACTCTGTGCTCGGAGTGAGACTACACTGAAAAAAAGACCAACTTCTAAAATCGAGAACATTCATCTTACATATTTTGTTCCTAAAAAAAACCATTTTAAGACCAAATTATTAATACTAAGAATATTAATCTAAAAATGGCAATTGTTAATATGGGAATAAAAAAGTTAAATTGTTGGGAAAAAATGAAATATGTTATATCTTCATGTTTAAATAATTCAGTTTGAAAAGAAGCGCGGGTTCGAATCCCACTCTTGCAAAGGAAAATATTTAGGGAATATTATCAATATATAATATATATCAAAATAAAAGAACAATAAAAATATTATAAATTTAAAACCTGCCTCATTTTTTTTTTTTTTTTGTCTTAAGTATTTAAAACTTGTTGGTCTATACATAAAAACTTGTATTTGAAATGTTCTTAAAACCAAGATGTGTTTCCTAACTTCTTATGAATTTTATGTTCCTGGCGCTTTTTTTAGACCAAAATTCTTAGCTGTGAGACCAAAATTTTGATTTTAGAACCTTTTTTCAGTGTATATTCTTTTTTTTGTTTTTTTTTTCCAGCGTGTTGGTTTCATTTGCCAAATGACAAATTGTGCTGGGCAGTGACAGAGTGGAGAGGGGTGTTTCAATATGAGAGGGGTGTTTCAGTTAACACTTGTTGTTACACGTGTATCCAACTCCCAACTTCCAACTCCCAAATTTGACTTTAGCTCATATGAAGAAAGTTCAATGGTTCGACCTTTCAACGCAATTTACATGTAGATTTCACATGGGAGGCATCTAACATGGATCGTTGACTGAGTGACAAGGAAGGCAGCAATAGAAAGAGAGAGAAATGGGGAGGAAAAAATAAAGAGAGTTGGAGAGAGAGAGAGAGGGAAAGATTGGAGTTCTAACTTTGGCTTTTAATTGAAACGCCTATTGGGAGTTTGACTTATGGAAAGTTATTTAAAATATCTAATTGAAAAATCCCTATTTATTAGCAACTGTTAATCGAAACGAGAAGAGTTATAACCTCATTCTTTTCCCTCTCTACTTGACGAGCAATGAATTTTATCAAATTTTAATAACTCAAGTTATTTAGAAATTTTTTATTTGTAGGTAATTACTTTCATTTTGATAAACCTCTTAAACCATATTCTATTATATCGATAAGTATTGTGGAACTAAGTTATTTCAGCAATGATTGCCCGTCGAAACGTTTAAGAAAAGAGACACAAAGAAGAATTGATGACTTATCATGTTTTAAGGAATACAAAAAGGTTTGTGCGATCAACGTTTAAGAAAGATAACATAAAAGTCTACAGAATAATTTTGTCAAATTTTCTTGATACTATTGTACAACGTTTAAGAAGAGAATACGAAAGAGAATTAATAAAAACTATAAAAAGTATATATACATATATAAAAAGGCAAACAATGCGTATACGTTATTTTTAAAGTATTTCTTAAGGTTAATTTTGATTTTACTTGCTGCAATTGACAATAATAACAGAAAAAAGCTCGTTGAGCTCTGATTTTGATGATTTGAAGACTTCTACAACTTTTGGACTTTAAAGTACTTTAGAAACCACAACTCTTCAACTCATTGATGTGCACTGTAAGTTCTGCAAAGTCTTAAACGGTATTACTCACACCTCTAATCAATCTATTGACTGTTAGCTACCACCGCAAACCTGCTTTGAATTTCAGTCATTTTTTGACTTTCTCAAAAAAAAATGTCAAAAAAAATGTAGAAAGTAAAGAAAACATTTTAAAATTCCGTAAACGTTTTACGCCAAAGCATTCTCACTTGGTTGCTTGTATACTCTTCATTTCCATTCCTCTCCCCCATGTCCTTCTACTTTCAGAGCAATTCCCACACCAAATCGACCCTGTTTCGTGTTGGCCTTTTGCGTTTTTTTCGACGGTTGTCACCGTGCCTATTTATACATATATACACTGAAAAGAAGAACAAATTCTAAAATCCTATTTTGTTCTTAAAACAAGGCCATTTTAAGACCAAATTACTAATACTAGAAATATTAATCTGCAATAATCGCACTTCTTAATAAATGAAGAAATATCTTAAATTGTTAGGAAAATATAATTATGTCATATTTTTTGTGAAACCAAGCGCGGATTCGAATTTCACACTTTCCAACGAAAATCATATTAAAGAAATATTAAAAACAAATGTATCAAAATAAAATAACCATAAAAAAAGTTATAAATTTAAAAAACTTACTTTTTTCATTTTTTAATTTGTTGTCTTGAGTATTTAAGAACATTTATTCTAATACTTATATTTGTGGTCTTGAAAATATAAGAATTTCTGATATTCTTAAGAAGAACTTGATCTTATTTGAAATGTTCTTTCTAACTTCAAGAATTTTATGTTCTCGACGAATTTCTTAGACCAAAATTCTCTTTTTATGTATCAGTGTATAGTGTATCATTTTTGGACTGTGTAGTGTTGGCAATGGGTAAAAGTTGAGCCTGTCAATTTTAATTTGTTTTTTGGTTTGTCTGTCAGCAAATCCTTAGCAAATGAATGTAATGAATGACCTGGTCGCGTATTTGCATGACGACAGCATATTGAGTCCTTGTGATCCTTTGCTTCATTCTAAATGAATGGGCGATAAGAAGGTAATACTAAGTGCATTTATCAACACTGCTCTGAGATTTGCAACAGCTGCAACAAAAGAAAAGCAGGCAGGCAACAGGATGTAGCGGAGACACAGCTAAAAAGTTTCGACATTTCGAGCGGCTTTACGCCCGAGGCGCTTACAACTTATGGGGCGACAGGACAACGGAAAAACAGAAGGAGAGGTGGAACAGGAGGACAACAGGACAACAGGAGGACAGGACGACAACCATTAATCATTAGCGCAAAAATGCGACTGTCTATGGCAAAGAAAGCAACCACCAGATGATGATGACGACGACGACGACGACGACGACGACGATGTCAACAATAATAGCAAGTACACTGAAAAAAAGACCATCTTCTAAAATCAAGAACATTCAACTTAAATATTTTGTTCTTAAAACTAAGAATATTAGTCTAAAAATTTGCAGTTCTTAAATCAAGAATTAAAAATCATAAATTGATAAGAAAATATAAATATGTCATATTTAATATGAAGACAATAATATCAAAAAAAAAATAAGTTTAAAGTTTAAAACACCTGCCTTATTTTTTTATTTTTGGTTTGAGCATTTAAGACTGTTTGGTCTTAAATTAAGATTCTTAGTTAAAATGTTCTTAAAATCAAGATGTCTTTTCTAAATTGAAGAATTTTATGTTCTCGACGCAGTTTTTAGACCAAAATTCTTAGTTCTGAGACCAAAGTCTTGATTTAAGAACATTTTTTTATCAGTGTATATTGTATATTGTATATATGTATGTGTAAGCAGGGGGACCAGTGTTGGGCAATGTCCGTGGTCGGGCGCTAAGCGGCTTCTGAGTTGTTGCCTTTTTTGTTAGCCATCTCAGGCATTTCAACAAATACTCCACACAGCATGACGATACAACAATGCCATTGTGAGGCCTAAATGTTTTTTATCTCATTTCGCAGACGTCTGCCGGAAAAGTGCCCAACCCCCTCCCCATCGTCGTCCTTTCCCCTCTGCAAAACCAGCAACCAGTTGTACAAAAATACGGGTAAACAGTAAATGGCAAAAAGGTACTGAAAAATTGTGGAAAATCACTTCATGACACAGACTTTAGACTCAGTCCCCCTAAAAAAAGAAGCTACACACGCACTCACACACACACTCCTTCCCCCTCTCTGCCCCTAATATTTTATTATACTTCTTTTCTTTGACTCTATCATAATTTATTATTCATGCATTTGTATATAGCATGTATATTTGCACAGTATTGTGATTATTTAAATGCCCTGTAATCAAACATTGGACAGCAAAAAGGTAGCATAATTATCAAATGACTTTATAATTCCATATACTTATTAAATCATTAGGAAAGACTTTTAAAAATAGCAACTCTGTTAAGTAGTTAACCATTTCCTTTACTCAGCAAATTGTTAGTAAAATAAAACAACTTTTGCAGCTACATTTCTTAAACTTAATCCTTCCATATTATTATTATATTATCGACAAATAGAGCATTTATTTCAAGATTAAAAATTAAATTAAAAACAAATTGTATGTGATTTTATTAAATGAATTTCTTCTATCGAAATTAAATTAAAAATCAAATGAAATAAATTTCTTTTATCAACATCAATAAAATATATTAAACAATATCAGTTTTGGTAAGTAGTTGATCAATTCCCAAAATTTCCAAGAAATCTAGTAGTTATTTCATAAAAACTTCAATTACAGGGTGTTTGCCAGTCAATCATTCTCACGCACAGCACATGTAACTACGTGTTTTTCAGTTTCTTTTCATTTTTTTGTGTTGTATTTATTTTTATTTTTTTTACATGCGTGTCGTGTGCTATTTTTCATTCTTGAAAGGCCTTTGGAAAGTGTCGCTTACTTATGTAATTTGACAGTGCTGGCAAAAAGTAAAGTGCCACCCGGCCCTTGACAATTGTTGCAACATTAAATAAGCTTCAAATTGATGGCTAGTCATTTGTTAATATTACGTCGACTGCCCTTTGATTACATTTTACTCTCTTGTCAACTCTATTATTGGCTTGAGATTCCATTCTGAGGATTGGGCTCTAGTTTTTGGGGGTACGTTTGGAGACTGTCGACTTTAGATGTAAGTCAGTTGATATACGTACTTATTACGTTGAAACTGGCAACGCCCATTTTTCAGAACGCCTCCAGCAGGCAAAAAGTTTCGGTTTTAATTTTTTCATCAAACTTTTCATTTGCATTTTTGGCCTGTTGAGGCTCTTTCATTAACTTTGTCCTCGATATATATATATATATAGGCGAACCTTATACACTCATTAGAAGCGCTTCATTAAAAGGCTTAAAACTTGGCCCACGCGAACTGTAAAAATCATACGAAATTTTCTAGCCAATGCAATTTCAGCAGCCGCAAATAAAAAAATAAAACAAACAAAAAGACCAAAAATAAACTTTAATTAAAGTTGGCAAAATAACAAAAAAAAATGGGAATAAAATGTGAATGAAATAAAAGGAAATTGGACTGTTACGGATGGTTATGCATAGAAAAATGGCGAGAACTGAGAACACTTTGAAATTGGAATTATTAGAAAAATGGCATTTAGCATAAAGCGCATTAGCTTTAATCGCTTTGGCAACTGTCGAGAGGGTGAAAAGAATGAAAAGCGCTAAAAGAAAATGCTGATAAAACGTTTGCATGCATTTGTCAGGCTTAAAGAGACTGAAATATTCGAAAATGAACAAATGAAAATCATGTATACAGTATACATTATAGAAAAGACCAAGTCAGTATTCTACATTATTACTCTTATTCAAATTTTTCACTTTAGACTATCATAATTTTTATTAAAATTTAACATGTGTAAAATAATTTCTATATATTTAAAATATATTTACAGAGGATCATAAGATTTATCTTCGGACGTGGCAATAATTAATGTATACTTTAAAAATGATAAAATGCCATATTTTCATATATGGATATAGAAAATATAGTGAACAACTCCATAAGTGTGTAAGATAATTCAAGTTGAAAATTAGTTCAATATATCTTTACAAGACATTAGTTGTTTTTAGCAATCTCATTGTTATTGCTCATCATACAACAACTTCGGTTATACTTTCATTTTTCGTTCTATTCTAGCATCTTTACAGAATACTGTAGTATTTTTTACTATTCCCAAAACTATATCTTTTTATACAAGAATTACTGCAATTTTCCTGTATCACTTTAAAGAGAACTCAATTCGAAAATAGTTTTTTAAAGCAATTCCATTGCAATTACTTAGAAATCAGTCAAAATTTCCTGGTATTTTTCATCTTACGTTCTATTCTAAAGAATATAATTAATTTAAAGATAAATCAGTTCAATAAATCGTATCTTGGATTAGTTTCCTTTGCCAATCCCATAACTAATACTTATTCTACAAACTTTATTTATGTTATAAGCCAAATTGAAAGTGTCCAGATCAAAATTAAGAATGTCGGACTGCGCTTAAAAGTATGCTAGGAAATAATTTATTTTCGAGGAAACATGAATTACGTGGTATTAAACTAGAGTTCTCCACACTCTTCTTGGCACTCCCAGTTATGCGTGTTAATATACTAAATACTTGGTATTAAATTACTTTTCAATGTATGTATGTTTTGTTGGCCAACAACTAAGCTTAGATAACTTGGCCAATAGGTGAGCAAACCGCAAGTGTTGTGGTATTTGGAAAACCGTTAAAACAGTTTTGTATTGTCTCAACACAGGTGCGGCCTGTTTTCAAAGAACCAACAACAACAACATCAACAACAACAAGAACTCGAATTAAATGTGGCTAAAATTAATGAACAAAATGGCCAACTATAAATTAGCCGCGCTCCAATTTATGCAACAACAAGGAAGGAGCACATTAACAATGGCTGCGGCTAAATGTAAGGACAATTTATTTAATTAAATGCGCAGGCGAAAAAAAATAAACAAAAAATAAGAAAAACAAAAAAAGAGTCAAAGCAATAACAAAATAGGCAAAGGGGAGAGCGTAAGCGAGAGAGAGAGAGCGGGGCAGAGAGAAGAGCTAAAAAGGCGGGCCATGCACGTACACAGAAAAAAATGACATATATTTTAAATAATGGATATAAAAACCATTCTAAAATTCATGTCTAAGATTCTTGATTTTAACACGCCTTTTTTAAGTAAGTATTTAGGATATTATTAATTTTAAATTAACGACTCAACATTAAAAGATGTCAAAGAAGCCTTAAATATTTGATCTTACTTAAAAAAAAAATGTACAGAACCTCAAAAATCAAAATATTGCTGAGAAAAATAGTGCTTGAATCAATTTTTTTGTATTTGGTTTAAGGAAATCCAGAATTACCGTACTTTTGACACCTCATTAGATTGATTTTATCACGGAATCCTGCATTTTTCTTTCTGTGTAGTCATATTCAGGAGCAAGCAGCCGTTGCCGCTTGTGCTCCTTACCCCCCGTCCCATCACCCATGGCAAGGCAAACGATGAGTCATGAAGGTCATGACGAAAGCAAAGCAGCAGGCAGCGACGTCGACGGCATGCCAGCGACAGCAGCAAAAGTCGCTTTGATTAGTTGTCGTAACAACAACAATGGCCGCACAGCTACCTCTTATTGTTGTTGTTCTCGTTGTTGATGTTGTTGTTGCTATTGTAATTGCTGCTGTTGTGACAGGTTGACGACGCGCCTGGCAGACATTTTGGCAGCGCGCTCTCAAAAAAAGCAAAACGAGAGACACACAGAGAGAGGAGAGAGAGCGCGCCTTCGGAGAGCCTTAGCTACATATGAAAAATCAATTTCGCAATGTTACGACGTCGTCGTTGACGTTGACGTTGACAGCGACGCAGCCGTTCGTACTGAAAGTTGTGTTTGTTTGTTTGTGTTTTTTTGTGTGATTGTTTGTTTTTGTTTTATTTGTAACTTTGTTACTGCTTTTGCGCCTTAATGTTACTCATTAGTCGCAAATGTTGCATTGTTTATAAATGAATTTCACAATAATTGCAACTGTTGTTGTTGTCGCTGCTTTAATTAAAACTAACTGCAAATGAATGCCGCTCATTTACAGATGACTCAATGTTGTTATTGCAATTTGTTGTACTCACCTTTTTTGCTTGTTGTTTTTTAGCCCACTTTTTCTTTGATATGTGTATGGGTGTGTGTGTGTGTGTGTGCGTTTATGTGTTACTTTTGCAACAAAAATAACAACACTTATTGTTTTTATTTTGTTTTAACTTGCAATTTGTCCGCAGATAACAACAAAAAAATATACAACAAAATGTATGAAACAACACAGTTAGTTGTTTGTTTCAATTGTCACTTTTTAGTTCGTTTTCTTTATCATTTGATGCTTTCTTTATTTTTCGCGCGCTGTTTTTTCATTTGCAATTTCTCTATTTCCGTTATCGCATTCACTAGTTGTTATTGCTGTTTCTGTTGTTGTTATTATTATTATTATTATTATTGTTCAGCCGTCGTTGTTTCTGTGGCCGGCGACGACGACGACGACGTCAACAACACACGCGTTCTGCGTTGGCGTTGCGTACACTGCAAAGGCTGCTGCTGAACTAAAAGCAAACCTGACACGCGGTTGCCAAGTTAGCTCAGCTCACAGCTGCAGGCTGCTCTCCCACTCTCCCGCTCTCCTGCTCTCCACATTTCTACTCTGCCGCTCTGCTTGCTCTTTGGCAGCGACAATCGCAACCCCCAAAGCAGCGACACGTGCGACGACCACACGGCACCCACAATAACAACAACAAGAACAACAACAGTGAGAGAAGAATAACAGCGAGAGTAACAGCGAAAGCAGCAACAATAACAGCAGCTCAACCCTGTATTGCTATGCGGCGTTGCCGGTCTGACGTCGACGTCGCTGTCGGCGTCTGCGCACAACGCGGCAGCACCGCAACGTCTCAGCCGCATACAGGCACTGCCAGCAGTTATGCAACATGAATTATTTTTATTAGCATTAGAGGGAAAATATTATTTAAAAATTAAAGTCTATGAAAACTAAAGCAGGTTTGCAATAATTATAAATATTTATATTTATTTATTAACATATGTATATTTATAGCATAGAATCGAATTCTAGGGAAAATGTTATTTAATTATTAAAGTCTTATATTATTATTTATTTATTAACATAAATTTATAGAGTGTACATCTGGAGTGGATGAGTTGTATTGCATTTGTAAATGATCGACAAGTGGGATTTACACAAACGGGAATGGATTCCGGCTTAGAATCCTACTGCAGATACAAACATATTTTATTTATTTTTTAATTCTATGTATGTACATACATATATCCTTTGCCACTATAAGTAAATGCGCTAGGCCCAAAAAATGTATGTTATAGTTATATTTGTATCTATTGTTTACGGTGACTATTATTTAAATTTGATCTGAGAGTTCTTTTTAAATTTGACTATAATTTGTGTACATTATACGCCAAAATATCTAAAATTATTTTTAATTATATTTCATTCATTTTTTTTTATTTTATTATATTTTTTTGTTGTATCTCTTAGAAAAACAAATAATACTATTTGAAGACTTAAAACTACTAAGCAGATGCACGCACGTTAACTTAACGCACGCACTATGCTCAAGCAAAACAGAGAGAGAAAGAGAGTCGAAGCGCAAGAGCGAGTCACATGAAGAGAGAGCCGCAGCTGTAGTTGGAGCTGTAGCTGTAGCTGTAGCTGAAGAGCGTAGCATGCTTTTATGCGCTTTGGCTTGCCACTTGTGTAATATTGGCAATTAACTAACACAAAATGGGGTTGATTTTTGAATGGATGCGATGCGAATGCGACTTCCACAACGAATAAGATGATGATGATGATGGCAATGTGAATGGGAATGGGAAAGGGAATGAGTAAGGGAATGGGTAAGGAAATGGGAATGAGATGCGGACTGTGGTTGGAGGAGCATAGATGGCGTAAGGAGTAGGGAGTATGGAATTTACTCCTACTCAAACTTGAATGCTGATGGTTATTTGTAATGCTGTGGCTTATGGCACGCGAAATGGTTTACGGCCAATAGCAGCAACATGGCTAACAGCTCATTTGTCTAAACCGGAAGCGTTTTTCGGTTCCAAATAGCGAAACATTTTTGGTCAATTTGCAATGCAATTGGTTTTTTGATCAGAAGCAGGTGAAATAGTGGGTGGAGGGGGGGATGGTGGAGAGAGTTGTCGCAGACATGTTGATAACTCAATTATGTGGCAAGTCTTAATCATGCCACACACACACACACACGCAACATGCCACTACGTGTGTCAATTAGCAGCTGCAAAAGTTGTTAAGAAATTTCATGGCTTAACAGATATCAACCAAAGGTGCCAGGTGAGTTTTTCCCCCTCTCCAATTCTGTCTCTATTTTTCCCTCATCTGACAATTTGACTAAGCTCAGCGTCACCCCTTCTCCCTCCTTCCCCCTTCTCCCTCACCCTTCCCTTATAGCCAGCTTAGCTGTACGTTTCAATTATTTTTAGCGTGCTCCAATTTTTATAGTGACCAGAGCACAATAAATCATTTGATTTGTACACTTGCCCCAAAGCGCGAGAAGAACCTTGCAACTTGAAGCGTTCCCCGGACGACTCCGTGTCCGTCCGTCCGTCCGTCCGTCTGTCCGTCCATGTCCTTCTGTCCGTGTCCGTGTCCGTCTGTCTCTGACTCCGGGGGTTCTGGTTGCAAGTCGGACACGTGATGTGCGTGCCTTCCGGTGCTAAATCAAGGCAAACGTTTTCAAATTGTCTTACCTTACATCCCCTCACTACTCTCCCCCACCTCCCCCTCCTCTCTTTTCACCCACCTGAGCGTATACAAACGGAAGCAACTGTAGTTAATATTTATGGCGATTTAATCTTCTCACTTGAACGCTGTTCAGTTAAGTTTGATAGACACCAAAGCAACTCCCTTGCAGCAGCCCAAGTCACCAGCTGACCCTTTTTAGACCCGGTACCCAAAGGGTGCAAGGGGCTTTTAAGCTTGTGGCAATGCTTGTAACAGGCAGCATTAGACATCTTCAATCCTATAAAGCAGCGGTGGGCAAGCCTTTGCTCCCGATGCTCTGTGTGCTCAGTCCGTTATGTTTTCGAAAGTTGCGCCAACCAGACGCACAAGCACTGCCGAACTCGAGCGAGCTTAAAACAACAAAATACATGGAGTAAAGTAATACGTGTCTCTGATCCGTTAGTTTGAGCAGACCCCCATAAAAACAAACAACAACCACACAGAAAAGGCTCGAGCCGTAGAGTCGTAAATGTGTTTATTTTGCTTTAATTTATGACCTCAGAAGTTGTGTTTGTTGTAGTGCTCTCGATTGAAAATTTCGTGCCCACCGCTGCTCTGAAGTATATACATATTTGCTCTATTAACTAAATAAGCTAGAGCTACCAAATTTTGTTACAATATTCCAAATTTTTCACGGAAATTCGTAGTTTTAGACAAAAAATCGTAATTTTATGACTTTTCACCTAAAAAATTAGTTGAGAATTAAAAGTGCTTAAAAATAGAGAAAGAATCTTGAATAAAAGTCTATTTATATTTGTATTTTTATGTTTGTGTTTTTTGTATTCTTCTTCTAAGTTGTTCTTTTTAAAAAAAGCTAATATTTAAGTTGAATATTCTTGATTTTGGAAAACAAAATTGTTTATCAGTATTTAGAGCACGAGTAGATAGAACTTTGACCTCTTTCGCCTCCGCAAATCGGAAAAAATTAACAACAAGAGTAATGTTAAACTTACAATCTTTAGATCTTGAAAAAAATATTTTTTTTAATGGTAATAGTTTTGTTATTTTATAAAGTCATAAGTATGATAGTTCCCAAGTGAGTTGCAAAATTTCATAACGATCGTTTAATAAACTTGGAAGATATTCAAGAAACCATTTTATGGGTCAAAAAGAATAAAACATTTTATAATGAATGTAAGAATGTTTAAATTCGTTTTACCGGGTATCTCACAGTCGAGCTCACTCAACTGCAACGCTCTTGCTTGGTATTTTTTTCTCTTCTCTATTTGGTATCCTTTTCCATTCCCCTCTCCCCACTGGATGGTACGCCCCTGGTACGCAGTTTGTTTGCGTGTCCATTTAATTTCCGCCTGGAATTGCTTAATCAAACATAGCATAGCATATCTATTTGGGGGATATAGCAAGCGTATCTGACCAAATCTGCCCCAATGCCCAAAAGTTCGCTTAATGAGTCGAGTTTGCTCTCGGATCTGGGGTCACTTGTGGCTTAATTCGCGTTGGACAAACAAAATGTGCATTAGCAACAAATTGTTATTGTTACTACATAGGCAGCTGACTTTTGTCAGCCACTGTGCAAACAGTCATAGTTCAGGCAATATTCGTACAGGGAATTAGTCGTTGAATGTGGATAAGCGATCTGACAGCTTCAAGAAAATCACTGAGCAAAAGTTAAGGAAAGTATTCTTTGAGGTAGTGAAAAAAAAAGCACAAAATCAGATTTGTTTGTCTCAATGATGAGTTGGGAAAATGAATTTCAGTTGGGTAAATGGAGTTTGGATTAATCCAAGCACAAATACAAGTGAGTTTGAAGGAAAGTATCAACTTATCATTAAACGAGGTTTGATAACAGAAAAAATAAGCTAATAAACATATATTGAAATAAATTTGACGTTAGTCAATACTAATAAGAACTTACTAGTCAGAACTTACATATATAAGAATTGTGATATATATTTCCTGCAAACCGAATTGAGATACTAAAAACCATGTAGAATAGCAAATACTTATGATAAACTCAATTTAAGAAACCTCAATTGCCAAAAATATGAAAAGTTATTTCAAGACTACTTAATTAATAGTTTAAAGATGAATCAAGTAGAAAAAATTCCTATCTAACTTAATTTAATAATATCTAAATATATTTTTAATACTGTCTTAAGTCAGCAAAATTTGTACTTTATTCTTTTTTTATTTAAATTTTAAAATAGAGAAATTTCAGTTTCTAGAGAAAATATTTATCCTAACAACTGTAATAATTTCTCATCTCAAATAATTAGTTAACAGAAATTGTTCTTAAGTGAAGCCTAAGAATTAGGCATAGATTCTAGTAATCGAAATTTGGATGTTAAATAGATTGATTAAATCAACTTTAACCGAATTTTTCAATTTGTAGTTATGGAGTCTAATACTTCCTTAGTGCTGATAGATCCATATAGATTCATATAGATATTTTGACTTTGAAAACGCATATATAGAAATTTGTGTAAAATTTGAATATATCTCTCAGATAAAATTTAATTAAACTATGACTTGAGAGTTGATAATAAGATTCTCTGATTTAGGAGATCCTACCAAACAAAGATCTTTTAAATATTAAGACTTGTAATTGTTAAACTAATAGATCTTACATTGATTATTAAAGAGGACTTCTAACCCAGTTATAAATCTCATAAGAATCTCCACAATGAGTAGACTTAGATGAAAGTTGTCTACCCCAAAAGTTGACAAGTTTCTCCATCAATTGTCGAGTTCAAATCCAGAGCTTAGCTGAAAATGAGGCAAATGAGGGAAAACTCGCAGATATCCCTTATATCCAAAGCTACAAAATGCATATCAAATGAATTTGCATACGAAGCAAAAACACAGACGACAATGAATAGGAAATGAGTGTGATTACGAGTACTTATAGAACATATGAGTGCGAGTAAAAACTCGAATACGAATACGAGTACGAGTACGAGTACTTTCCATTTGTATTCATTGAGGAAATAGGAAGAAAGGGAAAGGTCTTATTACTCTCTTATTTAATTTAATGACACATAACAATTTGATGCGCTGTTTCAAGTGACAGGAAATTGGGAGCAACTTTAAGATGATGAGGAAGAGAAGGGAAAATGGGGAGGGAAACAGTTGAACGTGCTTCTTCTTGCACTTCAACTTTCACATTTTTTCAATTAAACAAATAGCTGAATTTGACATTTTTTGGCTCTAAAGAAAATGGCATAAAGTTCAAAGGAAAATCATAAGCTAAAGGAAATAACGAGCCGAGAACGCGCGATAACAGCGCTGACAGCGTTGAGAGGACAAGGAACAAATGAACTTTGACCCCCCCCTCTCTCTTTCTCGTTCTCCCCTCTGTTTGCCCCATTGGCATCGACATCGCTTATCGAGAGGCAACTTTCAGCATTTTCTTCGATACCCACAGCTGTTGTCAGCCCTGTCATTTTCCTTTTCCAACTGCTACCGCTTCTTCTTTCTCTTTCTCTTCCTCTTCTCATCCTTCTTCTTCTTCTTCATCTACTTCCTTTATTTCTTCATACTGTTTCTTATCAGTGCATTGGCATCGACAATAACAGCTGCAATCGTCCTTCTGGCTAGGCAAATGTTTATTTCCACCCATCCCCATCTCTTATTCCACTTCCTCCTTTTTTCTACACTGATAGAAAAAATGTTCTAAAATCAAGACATTGGTCTCAGAACTAAGAATGTTTGTCTAAAAATGCGTCTAGAACATAAAATTCTTCAATTTAGAAAACACATCTTGATTTTAAGAACATTTCAAAAAAAAATAAGTTTTTTTTTTTTTTATTTATAATTCTTTTTGGATTTATTTTTTTTATAAATGTGTCATTATTGTCTTCATATTAAATATGACATATTTATATTTTCTTAACAATTTCAGATTTTCAATTCTTATATTAAGAACTGCGAATTTTTAGATTAATATTCTTAGTTTTACTAATTTGGTCTAGAAATGGTCTTATTTTAAGAACAAAATATTTAAGATGAATGTTCTTGATTTTAGAAGTTGGTCTTTTTTTTCAGTGTACTACATCCACCCCTCTCCACCATGCTCTCTCACCCTCTTGAGCCACCTCTGTACCTCTTAAGCGATTACACACATTTATGGGTATAAACATTTCTGCAATTTCTTCAGAGCATCTCATGATTCAATTAGTCACAACCCAATGCGCTTAGCTGGGCGTGTCTCTTGAGTTTTCAATTGAAAAAATTAAATTTAAAAAAAATATATGACAAAAAAAGATATTACAAAAAAATAACAAAAATTTAAAGAAAAAAATACACATAAGACTGTTAGACTAATAAATACCCCTATATTAAACAAAATAAATTAAGTTCAAAAGCTTTCAATTCAAATATTATAAATATATGGAGCAAGATTTAGGTTCGATTTGGGTTCGAGACATTGCTCAATTTAATACATCAAAATATTTGAATTATATTCATTTTTCTTTGATTTTTTAAACAAATGAAATTTTTTATTAAGTAAAATTCTAAGTTGTAAATAATCTTAATTAAGATATGACATATTAACTTATGATTTTTATATCATGTCTCAAATAGTTGCGCAATATTAGAAGTGTTATTATTTTTGTTCCGAAAGTGGGTCGGTTCGAGTTTAAACTTGCGGTGTAATTAGTTTCAAAAATTCGGTTCAAGATCCGTTTCGGATTGCTCATTTTTTTTTCTTTAAAAAGTATTTTTTCCAAATTTATTTTAAAAAAATCCTAGCCTTTCCAGGGTATAGTGGAAGCCACATATTTCATTATCCAGCTCTAAAATAGGTATGATAAATTTAATTTGTTAAACTAAGTTTGAAGTTAAAGAAATACAGATAATTATGTGGATCATACACAATGGTATTATAATAACTCAAATAGTTTAATGACACCCCTTTAATTCATATTTACAATTACAGGGTATAAAAGGCAAGCAAAGCAATTATCTATCATAGCCAGTGCCTTGCCCTCATTTGCCATGGCATGAGTTCTAGCCAGAGGAACAAGTTAAGTAACTTTTTTTTCCTCTCTCTCTCTCTCTCTCTTTTCTCCATATCTCCCTCATTTTGCATCGTCAGTTTGTTAAGCTTTCAAATAATCTGATTTAATACAATTTTAATGGCTAAGAAGCGTCTAAAAATAACCAAGTTACCACAAATAAAAAAAAATTAAAAAGTGTTGCAATGGGAAAAAAGTCCTGAACAGCAAAAAGATCTACAGATTTTACTTACGATTTCTTTTCGACATATCATATCATATCAGCTTAACTATACGTAATTTTATTGGTTTTGAAAGCCTTAAAAATACTCTAAATTTAGTTAAGAGTACTGAAGAATATTCACATTCTAATAGATCCTGACAATTATAATAAATGAATATTTTATAAACCAATACAGACCAAGCTAAGAGTATAAATTTGCTATTATTACTTTAAAATAAATCTGAAAAGGAAACGATTGAAAATGTCAAGATAAACTAACTGAATAGGAAAATAGAATCTTAGTATTTGTGGATTTATTGCAAATTCAGATGCTCTACATATTTATTAACAATTATAAGAACTGAATATTCTATAAAACCACGACAGACCAAATTAAGAGTATAAATTTGTTATTATACTTAAAAATAAATCTGAAAAGAACGATTGAAAAGAAAAACCCCCACGACCAGTATCAAGATTTTAAGCGAAATGAATATGAAAATAGAATCCAAGTATTTGTGGATTTATTGCATAATCAGATGTTCTTGGAAATTGAGGTATAATCCAAAATGTTGCTCAAGTGGCTTAAGCCAACAATAAATAAAAAAAAAAAAAATTGCACAACTTGTTGGTCCCGTTCTTGTACAGTCAATGCCAGAAGTATATGAAAACTTGGACACTGAGCGCCGTTTAGCAGCTGCCAGCTGTCAGTGTCAAATTCATTGTAAATTACAAGTTCATTTGCGGCTGTGGATGCGGCATTACATCCGGTTTTAAAGGTCTTAAGGTCTGCCACAAAGACTATAAAGTTTTGATGCATAAATTATAGAGGCAGGTCGAAGAACCGAAGAACTAACCAGAGGGTGTTCAGAGAGTATCGTATCGGAGTACTACACTGAAAAAAAGACCAACTTCTAAAATCAAGAACATTCATCTTAAAAATTTTGTTCTTCAAATAAGACCATTTTAGGACCAAACTAATCTAAAAATTCGCAGTTCTTAATATAAAAATTAAAAATCTCAAATTGATAAGAAAATATAAATATGTCTATTAAATATGAAGACAATAATGTCACCGTGGCACTCTGGTTAGAGTTGCCGCTTCAGTTTGGTAACAAGTCGAGAGATCGAAAACCCGCTCTAGCCAAGGAAAAAACATATAATCGGAATATTTATAAAAAATAAAAAAAATTCAAAAAAAAAGTATAAATATCAAAAAATAAGTTAAAAGTTTAAAACACCTGCCTTATTTTTTTATATTTGGTTTGAGAATTTAAGACTGTTTGGTCTTATATTAAGAAATTATTTGAAATGTTGCTAAAATCAAGATGTGTTTTAAAAATTTAAGAATTTTATGTTCTAGATGCATTTTTTAGACCAAAACTCTTAGTTCTGAGACCAAAATCTTGATTTTAGAACATTTTTTTTTAGTGTACGTATACAGTCATGATAATGTTTGGCTGCAGTTCAGTTAGTTCATAATGAAACTTAATGATGCACCATTAGCGGAGTGTCGTCGCAATTTAGACGCTGTCCAGCTAACTGTACAATATGCATTTTGAGGCGCCACCGAAGCGCGAAGTTCAAAACGGACCAAGGGAGGTAAGAGAGGTAAAGGGAGAAGAGAATATTGTACTTGTTTTTTATTTGCTATTTTGTATTTTTTGGAGTCACTAAAGCCATTGTCAGAGTCAAAGATAGATAGACAATAAGACGATAAGATAGATGGATGGATAGTAAATGAATTAAAGATAAAACCAAGAAGGAAAATTGGTATTTGTTTAGTTTAATTGATTAAAATAAATGTAATGTTAAAAATATAACATAAAAGATAAACAGATAAATAAAGAATAAGATAATATATAGATGGATTAAAGATGCAAGTTAGAAAGAAAATAGGAATGCAAATAGATGATTGAATTAAAATAAATGTAATGCTGAAAATATATCATAAGAGATAGACAGATAAATAAAGAATAAGATAATATATAAATGATGGATTAAAGATTATACGTTTATCAGAGGTTGAACATCTAAAGATACTTATATTTAGATACTTAGATAGATAGTTTCACAGATAAATCTACACTTGTTAAAAGTAAATAGTAGATGTTAGAAATAGTTACTGTCGAAGACGAATAATTAAACAGATTGAAACTAACAGATAATACAAAGTTAATTGAATGCATCGATAAATATACGAAAAATTAATATATACATTAATATATGTACGCAGATCATTAGATACAAATTTAGATTGTTGAACCGAAACTGTTGAATGTTTGGATAAATATAGAAACAATGTGATAATTACAGTTGAGAAGACGCTAAAGAACAAAGAACTGGGCACGCGTTCTGTAATTCTCTCGGGCTATCGACATTCACCGCGATTATGATCAAAACATCATGATGATAATCATAATGATAATGATGATGGTAGCTCTAAACATGATAATGAACATGATAATGATTTATTGTTGAAGTTTGCGCTGTGGCGAACTTCACTTTTCACGCTTTTATTTGATTAGTTCATCATCATCATTAATTATTATTAATTAATAAAGTTGCGTTTCGTTTATCGACAGCTATTTTTAATAACTACAACAAACAGCAATAACAACAAACAAAAATTTGTTGTCATTATATTAATAATTGCGGATATGTGCGAGTTAATTCTTAACTATTCATTGTTATGCTACGAGTACGAGTTTATTTATGGCTTTAAGGGGGAGGAAGTGCTGCCAAAAGGCAGAAGGGGGAATAGTTCATATTCTGGTTATATTTCTGATTGTTTCGGGAAAATCCTACACTTATATTGGAAGCAGTCAACTCATGCATTCCATATCAAATGATTTAGCAAATTTCTTTCTACCAATAATTGAAGTTCAATGCGCTTCTTCTTTTTGGGTATGCGAGACAATTGAATGAGGTTGCATTTTCGACAATAATAGACAGCTTTGTACAAATAGCTTTTAATAGATATGTAGTTCTCTCATATCTCTGAAATTCCCAATAATAATTAAGAATTATAGACATTTTTGGCTCGTCTTCTACTCAGTTTAAAACATATTCTATACTATTTTTATCTGATTCTTATTTACCAGTTCGTACCACAAATTTTATTTAAAAAAAAAAAAAAACTTATTAAAATTCACAAACAAATATCTTAATGTTTTTTACACGCGTAGCTGTGCTAAGAGATTTTGTCAAACTTAAAATTTATTGACTTCAATTAAATACATTTTTAAATTGAATAAAAATGCATAAAATACATTTAATGCTATGAAGTTTATTTATTTATTGTAAAAAATATACCTTATTTTCTTAGCCGTTAATTGTGATTCTAAAAATATGTTCAAAAATAAATTCTTTGACATTTCAGTATCACCGACATCAAAATCTCTAGAGTTTTGTAGAACAGAAAATTTGGCTATTATTTGTCAATCTGCTTTGAATTGCAATCGTAAATGTTCAAGACAAAATATAAATATCATGAAAACTTGGCTCCCTAATAAATTTGAAAAGTAAGAGACTGAGCTCCTACACTGATAAAAAAAAATGTTTTAAAATCAAGATTCTGGCCTCAGAACTAAGAATTTTGGTCTAAACCAGGAAATAAAAAAAAGCGTCAAAAACATAAAATTCTTAAAGTTAGAAAACACATCTTGATTTTAAGAACTGCGAATTTTTAGCTTAATATTCTGAGTATTAGTAATTTGGACTTAAAATGGTCTTATTTTAAGAACAAAATATTTAAGATGAATGTTCTTGATTTTAGAAGTTGGTCTTCTTTTTAGTGTACATACAGAATAATATTCAGAACGTTACCGAATACTCCACGAAACAGAGGCTAAAAAATATTCGGAAATAATGTTTATTATTTTTATTTAAAGGGAATATAAAGCATTCTAAAGTTGGATTAGAACTAAGCTCATTTCGTTACGTACTGAACAGGAGAAGAGAATAGAGGTGAGAAGACGGGGAAATGTTGTGGCTACCGTTTACGGATTAAGTCTGTTTTTTGATGATCGTCTCAAGTTGTTTTGGTAACCCCCGCCCTCCCTTAAAGCTGAAGCGGCACTTTTAAGCCCGATTGTAATGGCCCTCAAGTGAGGGCACTTTTATTTTGGGTAGAGCCACTTCAAAAAGCGAGGCGAGCCGGAACTCTAAAAGCTCTAAAAAAACACTTCAAGTGTGTGTCAGTATGTGTGTATATGTGTGTGTGTGTGTGTGTGTGTGTGTGAGTGTGTTTGTTGTACTATGTACGCTAATGATGGAATGCGAGCTGATGCCCGATGCTATAATTAGTTAAAGCCGCCAAAATTTGGCCCAAAACATGAAGTTGAAGCTGCCGTTGCCACCCACATAAACACACACACACACACTCGCACACACACCTCAGTTGGGGCCTGGCCTGACAAAGTATCCAAAGATAAAGTCTCGCATTAATTACAAAAAAATGAAAGAAAAAAAAACGCAATTCAAAAAATTTGAAAATTGCAAAAAGCGTTTTGGTGCATGTCAGCATTTGGTTAATTAAACGGCCAAAAGACAGAGAAGATGAAAAACGTAAACGAAAACGAAACGTCGAAAACGACTAAAAAGAACATGAAGAAGAAGAAGAAGTACGAGTAGAAGAGACAGCCGAAGACAAGACTTTGAACAAAAAACAATTAAAATTGAGCATGAAATGTGGCTCGCTCGACGACTATAAAACCAAAGCTTCACAATGAACCCACAAACAGTCGTCGTCCCATCCGAGAAGGCTACAGATACAGATATAGAAACAGATACTAAGCCACAACTTACAGTGACTGCTTATTTACTTTTCAAATTTTTTTCGAGTGTTTTGTGGCAAGTGCAAGTTGAAGATGTTGCATCATCGTGTTGTCCTTTTTGGTTGCCTGTTATTTGTCAGCGCCGTCGCCGCCGGTCGCCTCCCCCAACGTTATTTGCCCTCAAACCAATATCTGGCCCCACAGCCCAGTCAACTGCACTATCATGGTGTTAGCGGTGCTCAGTCCCATGGCAGGATTGCTGGAATCGGAGCTGGAGCTGGAGTTGGAGTTGGAGCTGGACAGGGACACGGACATGGACATCGTCAGCAGCAAATTCCCATTGTGAGAAGCGATTATCAGAGCGATACCAGCGGCAACTATAACTTTGGGTGAGCAATCGTAACTAAACACTAAGAAAAACTCCGGGATTCCAGGCTAAAATCAATCTAATGAGGTGTCAGGAGCATTATAATCCTGGATTTCCTCAAACCAAGCAGAAAATACTTGATTCAAACACGACTTTTTCAGCAATATTTAGATCTGTAGGATTTTTTAGATTTAGCTCATAAGTTTTAGGCTTCTTCGACTTTTTTTTTAACTTAAAAAGAATATCCTGAATACATATTTGAAAAAATTCATGCTAAAATCAAGCACTTTAATCTTGGATTTTAGAATGGTTTTTTTCAGTGTACTAACCCCAATACTAACGTATAAGTTAAAAAAAACTTTACTACAACTTTGGGTAATAATAATTTCGCTAATTCAAACACGAATACAATCGGAAATAATGTAGCAGGAGTTAATTATTTAAGTTGCTATAAAATATGCATCTCATACTTTATAATCCAACTACGGGTCTAAGCCCCCTGCTCGCTTTGCTCGCCAACCCCTTGCAATATTTCATTAAAATTTGTATTAAATTTATAATAGTATCATTGACACTGCGAATTCTGAAAATTTTTGTAAGAATTCAAAAAAAAATTCACTCAAACTAAGAAACGAATTTTAAGAACCAACAATTTAAGCAAAATCTAAAATATTAAAAAAAAAAATACATTCAGAGCTCAAAAATAAAAGAAAAAACTAGCTTGGATTTTCAGACTCCGGTACAATTTTAATTTCAAGTAGTGTAAAATATTTATTCACTCTGGGAATCCTTTTCAATTTTCACAATCTTCAACAGTAGTAGGAAAAACATAAAATCTGATTTTGCGCTTCTCATTTTATCTCTCAATTAGTATTCATTGTATCTTCTTAATCATTTCTTATACTCATATTTAATCCATTGACTTTACTTATAGTACGTATTATTAATGATGTAATAGTTTTATGTATATTTGTGCTAGACCTATTCACTCACTTTTTTGTTACGCTAACTTAAATTATTGTAAATCTGTAGAAATTTGTATAACTTTTAGAATAAAACTTTTTAAATTTCAATTAATTTTAAGAAATTTGTTCAGATCTATTCAACATTCTCCTTAGAATATTGATTGCATGCCTGAAGATATAACAATCTCGGATCTATTTTCATATAATCTCAAAATTCTTAACAATCTGTGAAGCTTTTCTAATATTTTGTTGCACTTTCAGTTTCGATACAGGCAATGGAATTCATCGCGATGAGACTGGCGAGTTCAAGGGAGGCTGGCCCCATGGTTCCCTAGGCGTACGTGGCTCCTACTCCTACACCGGTGATGATGGTCAACAATACACGGTCAATTACAAGGCCGACAAGAACGGTTTCCATGCAGAGGGTGCACATTTGCCCACTTCCCCATCGCTGCCCGCAGAGTAAGTGATAGTCCTAAATTATTATCAAACTTGATCCAAACTTATTCAATATAATTTTTGCCACTCTCTCATTTTGTAATTTAATAGACATCATCAACATCGTAGTGCTGGTGGCTCTGCTGGAGGATATCATGCCAATTCTTATCATGGTGCTGCCAGTTCTCCGGCATCTTCAGCTCGTTATCTGCCTCCCGGTTATCGTCAACGCAGACATTACTAGATCTCTCCCCCAATTTTTGATCGATTCCAAGCTCTACACATTTACCTGCATTCAATTTTTAGTTCTTTTTCTTAAGAAAATGTATTTTTTTTCGAATGTGAATAAATTTTAGTTGAATTTCCCGATAAATTTAAAGTGTTTCATTTATCTTATTTCGCCAGAATTGGTAAGAAAATATATTCTATTCATTTTAAGCACAAATCTTTCTAATCTTAACAAAATCCTCAAAGATCTAATTTTAAATTTGCACAATTTTTCTTACGAAACAATTTTTCTGCAATTTATTAAATATAATTATTATTATAGTATAAAAAAATCAGAAAAATTCAATCTTTCTTACAATTTCAAATTTGCCCATTATTTTCTAGTATTTTGAAATAAGAACTACCAATATTTTCAGAATTCTTAAAGAAGTTTCTAATAGTGTAATCTAATCATCAAATCTAACAAGTAATAGTATTAACATCACTTTGTTTTACAAATGCAAAGTTACTACCCGTATTTTCTCAAACATAATTGAAAGTTCTACTAAGACTTTTCTTAATAATGAAAATTAAGACTTGTTGACATCCGTTTAAATTTTTTCCCAATAATATAACTAACAATTTTAAATATTCAGGCCTGTTCCAATTTCACTTAGTATTTTTTAGCATTTAATAAAATGCCAATTTTTACATTGAATTTAGGCAAAGTATTTTAAATTTATGGTAAAATTCAATCCGCAGAATTGATTTTAAAACAATATTAGAACAGGTTAAAAATATTCACTTCCGGAAATTCTTGTTGAAAGTGGAAACCGGAACAGGCCTAATAATCACCTGTTCTTTTACATAAATAATATATGTTTTATGACTTTCATGAAATTTGTGAGTCATTTTTATTGTAATCTACCAGACTTTTTCATATATTTTTTATAAGAAATTCTCATTTAATTGACAGCTTTTGAGTTTATTAATTTGCTTTATAAACAAGCAATATCAGCTGGCATTTCGCAGTATTTACCAGTAATTGTTACCATTATGTTATAAAAATTCAGCAGCATCAGCTGTTATAACACATTCACACACATTTACACACAAACACACACACACTTACGCCCATATGTCTGTACAATGTCTATTGGCACGCCCCTTTGCTGTTCAGTGTTAAATGCTCCATGTTCTCAAGTTTGGCAAAGTTCCAACGTCAGGCAAAAGTGAAACTGATTAATATGCAGTTAAGCAGTTAAAACAACACCAAAAGCCACAATTGCCCTGCTCCCCCCCTCTTTACCCTTTCCCCTCTCGAGTTTGTCCTCTTCTTTCTAAAATCAAAACAAGCTGAAAAGTTGTCGCACTCAACTTTATTTTTTGGCAACTTTTTCGCCATTGTCAAGAACATTAATCATATATATGTACATACGAATCCATATATATAGAAGACCATAAAATATTCAAGCATACCATCTGGATAGACCATTTGCCATTTACCATATAACATATAGCATACTTAGTATTCAGAATAAAGTGAAGGAAAACTTAAAGTTGCTGTCGACAATAAGAATGGAGCAAAATAAGAACAACAAAGAAAAATTTACATATAGATATTTACCCTATAGATAGTTGAAAAGTAAGTGAAAGTTTATATTGTCTAGCTTTAAGAATAAATATATGATTAATTTAGTTCCAAAAATTAGAGAAATATTTTCAAATATTTACCTTAGAGTCGGAGGCATACAATTTTAGGAAATAATAACAGAAATATCTTTCGTTTTTATCTTTTTTTATAAGAAGTTCTAATAATATTCCAAATATTTGTGGAATATCATAATAATAATGCATAAGAGCAACCAAATACTAAATGTGGTAACTCTAAATCTTATAGTTTTTGAAACTGCTGAGTTCAAAGTGGAAGCCATCAAATTCAGGAATTGATAACAGCATTATCTTTTGTTTTCATCTAGTTTTACAAGAACTATTAATATTAGTCCAAATATTAATCAAATTTCTATTAAATAATGCATAAAAGCAACCAAATACCAAATTTGCTAACTCTAAATCTTATAGTCCCTGAGATTGTTGAGTTCAAAGTTGGAAAGAGAAGCAGTAACTAACTGTGGAAGACTTGCCTTCCAGATCATGCTACTCTTTTCAAGTACTCGCATTATTACAGGGTACACAATAATAAAAAGAAAAAATCGCGAAGAAGAATAAGAGAATTGTCAAGTTTTGAGCATTGTCTCAGCAAAACTTTTTTGTTCATAGATTTTTCCTTAGCATCTTTAGCTGTCTTAGCTCCCCCTTCTCTCTTGAATTTCTTTCCGACTGTCTTTCTTTTCTTGGATTTTTTTGTGCATTCTTCTCATTTATCGTTTTTCGTATTCGCGTTTCGTTTATGTTAAACGACGGTCGCATTAATTAAAATTACACAGCATCGCTCGGGGGCGTATATTTTAGGGCGTGGGGGGTATTCATAAATTAAAAGGGCGCTTATGAATTTTATGAATTATATTTTCCCATTAGAAGCAGACATTGGCTCTGAAGGGGAAGAGGGAAAGGGGAAAGGAGATAGGAGAGAGGAGAGAGGAAGCCTGAAAGTAGGCAACATTCTTATTGAATTTCATTGGACGCCTTGATCATTTGGCGCACTGCAATCATTTGCATGCATGTCTGTGCATGTTTAACCACACAAGTTACACATGTACTACCCCCCTCTCCTACCTTACCTCACCCTTCCACCTTGGCAAACCTCTCCGCCCACTCTGAGCACTGCACTCACTTAATTTTATGCCAAAACAATGACACGCCATAAATTTAAACGGATTTGCGTTGCGCCTCGAGCAAAACGCGTTCACCAACCCTCAAAACGTCTTCAGTGTTGGCAGACGGCAGGGTGGGGGGCAGGGGGTGGTGTGAGTGTTGTGCAACGCCAACTGCCTGCAGGGTTGGCACTGTCAAAGCACAAACTTTGAACTCATTTCGCATTTGTCAAACGAATTTAAAGTTTTTTTTTTAGTGTCAAGTGTTGAGCAAAACTCAATAAAAGTGTATTTTTGCAACACTACTTTTAACAGTAAAATTAGCAACTTATATAAAAAAAATGGGATTACAGAAAACGAGATGGGGAAAGAGATTTCAGAGAGAAAAATTGTAGAGTTGAGAGCAGTTATAATCACTTTAGATTAAGTTAATTTCTGCCGCACATTTCAAACTTTTTTTAACTGTTTTATGAAGTGCTTATGCCATTGGCTTAAACTGTGTTAACACTGACAATATATGCAGCTGCCACATATCAAATTTCAACTGCTTGGCTTAAATAGTTTCAGAGTTATGACTGTACGCATGGCGAGAAATTGCTAAACTGCATTTAAAGTATGAATAGAGGGCTGAGACTGAGATTTCAATAAAAAAGGTATGGAGGGGTGAAGAAATGTATGGAGAAAAGCTACAACCTAAAGATATACAACCTAAATTTTTGTAATGAGCTCTAAAGCAAGCACAACTTCAGAATTCAATAATTGTATCCAGGATATTTAACCAAAACGAATATCTGGATCAAATGTTCGGCTACGAAAAATCTTTGTATATGGGTTTCGTAACGGTTACGGGTTTCTTGTATGTTTCGGTTTCGAAATACCAGACAGATTTCGGTTCAAAAAAAAATGTTAATGTGTAAACCAAAATTCTATGATTTCTGAAAAAGATCTAACCGTTATACATGAATCGGTTATTAATCGGTTATTTTGGTTTGAATAATTTCGGTGTTTCGGTTACGGAAAAATAAAAAAGTTTTGTTACGGTTACGGTTACGGTTACGGTTACGGTTACCAATTCCAATCAGTTATTACCGGTTAAAGGTTAGCTGTGTGAATTATTAGGTGCTCACCCCTGTTCTCTAGTATTGTCCAGCCATAGTGTGGAGTAAGAAAATATACTTATTTCTGATCAGAGAACAGAAATTACGAAAGCTAAAATCATAAATGCAAATTTTCATTTGGAAAAGGTTCTCTTTAAAACCCTATAATATGTAGCTTAGAAGACTAGGCGCTTAAATTTATGTTCGATTCTTTTCCATTCATTGTCTTTCCTCTTCACAATTATTGAAGTCGTTCAAGACAGCAAGGAACTTCCTTTTTTTTTGTTTTCATCTTGTCAAAATATCATCCTAGTAATTAAAGTTAAAATAATTAAGCATCTTTCACCTGTTGAATAATTAAAAAACAACCTTTGCAACATTTTAGCAACTTATCGAAACTGTTAAAGAGTTTTTCAAAGTACATAGTTGGAAAATGAAGAGAGAGGAATAGGAAAATGGAGTGAGTAACTTCCCAAGTTACAAGTAACATCTAGTAAGTAGTTAACTTCTGAAAGCTATGCGCAAACTTAAAGCCAAAAGACGTGCAAATAATTTGCCAACTGAATGGGAAGGAGGAGAAGAAGGAAGGGGGGCAGCAGATGGAGAACAAGTTGGAGCTGGAGGTTTGGGAGAATAAGTTTGAGGAGCTGGAGAGTTTGGCACGGCATTGCGTGCCTGTCAACTAAGCGTGGCTGCGAAGGGCGCCATCTAGCGGCGTGTCAGTCAGACTTGATGTTTATATACACACATGCATGTGTGTGTGTGTACATGTGTGTGTGTTTGGACTACACTTTATTTTGATATTGATATGGCAGTTGCACGCACAACGCTTCTTTCCACGCACTCGCCTAAGAGCTTACTATGTTTCATTCTCTCCCTCTCTCTTTTCCCTTCTCTACCCCTAACGCCCCCCCCCCCTCCCGTCCATGAAATCTACACTGATAAAAAAAGGTACAAAATCAAGAATTTGGTCTCCGAACTAAGAATTTGATCTAAATAATGCGTCGAGATCATAAAAGCTTAAAGTTAGACAATACATCTGGATTTTAAGAACATTTCAATTAAGACCACCTAATTATAGACCGAACAGCTTTAACACCAAGACAAAAAATGTATAATACTTTTATTTTTGTGTTATTTTGATATATATAAATTTGTTTCTGGTTTGGTGTTTTTAATAAATATTTCATAAATATGTTCAAACTGAAGGGCCGACTCGGATTCATATTTTCCTAACAATTTAAAATATTTAATCTTATATTAAGAACTGTGATTTTTTAGATTAATATTCATTAAATTTTTGTAGTAATTTGTAGTTTTTTTTGTTTCAGTGTATTTACCAACACTACAAATTTCTTTCACTATGTGAGTCATTGTCGTTTTTGTTGTTTCGTTGTAGTTCTCGTTACCCGTTACTCGTCCCAACGGGCATCATTTTCATTAAAATTTTAATAGCCTTGTTTGCCCTTTTTCTCTCCCTTCCTTTCTTTCTCTGTCTATCTTCCTTTTGCCTGTCTGCCAACTAACAAGTCATATCCATAACTTGTCTAAAACAATGTCCTTCTCGCCAATCTCAAGAGTCACTCAACACAACTGAAAGGCAATTCTCACGGTCGACATATTTCAGTTTGTTTATTTTTACACATTTCAAACTTAGGCAAATAGTAACGTTACTCGTAAAACGTTACCGAATATCGCAACAAAGCAGAATGACAGATAATATCTTAAGAGAGACTTAGACAGTAAGAGCTTTTGACTTATATTTGTAAAATGTTATTAGTAGGTTTCCAAAAAAAAAAATTCCATTAGATGTACGAGTAATTAATTATTTAGTTAGTTAAGAGAATAAGTGAGCTTTAAGAAAGCTTTGAGTACTTTGATTTTAAACGTTAAAAATATATACAGATTTTTAAAAACACTAAAGATCTTTATATTCTTAATTTATGTAAAGTATCAGTTTAGTTGAGCGTCAACAGAACCTAAAGCTCCAATTAAGTGATTAAAGGAGATTAATCCTATCAACTATTACAATAAAACTTTGTAAACTTGACCTGATGAAGCTTTTAAGCTTTAAAGCTAAAATAATTTTTTTTAACTAGCTTTAATTTAAATTATGCATAGTACGCAAGAAACTAAATATATTTAAAAATATAAGCTATGTAAAGGTAGAGCTTAAAGCACTCAAATCTTTGTTTAAAGACTAACTAAGTTCGTTTTACGCATAACTCTAATTAAATACTATGTTTAGTTTACCCTCAAATTGAATAAGCTGATCTAAAAAAGAGCTTTAAAGTGTTTCTCAACTTTAAGCTTTTACTGAAACTAGTTTATTTAATCTAAGGCCAAGTAAGTTGCATTTCCGTTAAGTCAGATCAGCTTAAAGGAAAAATACATGTGAAAACTGCACGTCAGCTTATACGTGAAAGAGCTTAAAGCTTAAGCTGAACTCTATAAACTCAAATCGAATACAGTAAGCGACTTCCTGGGTGGTTTTGGGGTGGAGTTTGTCTCGGTTTAACCGCAGCAATGAGTGGACACATATGTATGCAATAAAACCAAAGTGTAACCAAGTGATGAACGCATCGAAGGCGGATCGCAAGATAGAGAAGGGGCGAGGGAAGAAAGAGAGAGAGAGAGGGAGAGGGAGAGAGATTGGGTAAAACGCAAACAAGAAATTCCAATAAACTAATTTGCACACGAAAGCGAGAAAGACAGCGAAAGGGGGGAAAAGAGCGGAGAAATTGAAAATAAAACTGGGATTGGAATTGAAGTTTTCAAGGGAGAGCAGAGGGGGTTGGGGGGGGGATGCAGAAGGTTGAGGTCCTGTCGGAATATTTGTGTATGAATTTTAAGCAGCTGTAAAAAATGCAAAAGCCAATAAAAGGGATAAAATTGAAAAGCGCCAGGACATACACACATGGAAGGAGCAAAAGGGGATTACAAATGGCAAGGGGAGATTGGAGAATGGGGAGTCTGTAATTGTAACTGCTCTCTTGAAATATTTACAAAGTGGCTCGCATTTTGTGATAATAAATTAGCGTCGCGTTTCGTATTATTGACTGGATTTTGAATAATAACACACAAAGGAGCCCCAAGGACCCAAAGG
The DNA here is from genome assembly GCA_035042165.1 of Drosophila kuntzei. NCBI lineage: Eukaryota > Metazoa > Arthropoda > Insecta > Diptera > Drosophilidae > Drosophila > Drosophila kuntzei. The sequence goes on along the minus strand of JAWNLU010000312.1, from coordinate 1,808,556 downwards.
ATCCAGTCGATACCAGCAGGGGGGGAGCCGGGGGAAAGGACCAAGGTGCCAGGTTGAGTTCGCAAACCAAATTCAAATCGAAATCGAGATGGAAACCCAAGAGTTGCGACCAGAACAGCGCACAAAGGAAACCCAGTGCCATGTAATACACCCATAAAGGGACTGAGAGTGGGGGAACAAGAAGAGCAGGAGGGTGTCAAGTGTGTGTATAGATGCGGGTGTGTGTGTGTGTGTGTGTGTGTGTGAGTATTTCACACAACTCAGCACAATTGCGCACATAAATTTAATGCGCCAAATAATACGCAAGACAAGTGAAACGCATATTTAAGTTGACTACACTGATAAAAAAAATGTTCTAAAATCAAGATTTTAGTCTCAGAGCTAAGAATTTTGGTCTAAAAAATGCGTCGAGAACATTAAATTCTTAAATTTAGAAAACACATCTTGATTTTAAGAACATTTCAAATAAGAAGAAGTTCTTAATTTAAGACCAAACAGTCTTAAATTCTCAAACCAAAAATAAAAAAATAAGGCAGGTGTTTTAAACTTTAAACTTATTTTTTTTTAATTTATACTTTTTATGAAATTTATTTTTTTTTTATAAATATTCCGAATTTATGTTTTTTCCTTGGCTAGAGCGGGTTTCGATCCCGCGACTTTTGTTATCAAACTGAAGCGGCGACTCTAACCAGAGTGCCACGGTGTCATTATTGTCTTCATATTAAATATGACATATTTATATTTTCTTATCAATTTAAGATTTTTCATTCTTATATTAAGAACTGCGAGTTTTTAGATTAATATTTTTAGTTTTATTAATTTAGTTTTATTAAGTTGGTTTTTTTTTCAGTGTACGAGAACGAGAACGTGAACGAGACCATAGTACACAGTACACTGCGCACAATTCAACTGACAACTTTTTCGGGTCATGCAGGGATGCAAAGAGAAAGAGAGAGAGAGAGGGAGCAAAGTAGAGGGAGACAAAAGTACGCACAGTGATAACTACAGCACAGCTGTATCAAAACAAGATAAAAGCACATGGAAAGCAAAGCTAAAATTACAGGTTTTAATGAGCTTTAGCTGAGCTTTTACTTAAGTCGGCAGCTTTAAGCTTTCTATGCAATTTAACCAAGATAATAATTTAAATTCTAGCCACTTAAGCTGCATAACAGAATGAATGAAGCTTTTAATAAACTTAAAGCTCTGTGTATAACATCTAGTTATTGAAAAACAAAAAATAAATCAACTATCATTAAGATATGAGAGCTTTATAATAAAGTGGTCAATAAACACAAATATCATTAGCTTTGATTAAAAGTGTATACAAAAAGTTTGCATTCAATGTGCTTTAGTCACTTTAATCTAAATACAGCTCCAAACGCAGGCTTAAGTCTGAAATTGTCAATAAATACGCATGTCAGGAGCATTCATTATTTAGTTTGATCGCTGAAGCTTCTTTAAAAGAAAAGCTTTCCATGAGCTTAATGTCCTTTAGACCAACTAAATTGCAGTAATACAGAGCAAGAAACTGTTTTTATTCTGAAAGTATCTATAAAAAGCATTACAATACCTCTTGAGCTTAATCAAAATTTACATTAATTTTCAATGAACTTTCAGAGCTTTTGGTTAAGATAAACGAAACAAATTGACAAATATTGAAAGCTTTGCTTAAGAATAATACGCTTTAATTATTACATGGAAATAGTAAATTTTTAATTAATTATTTGCAATGTGTAGCACTTTGTCACCACTGTGCGCACAGTGCAGCTGAAAAACTTGAAAAACTTTCTACTTTCTGCGTCGTTGTTGTACATATTTATTTTTTGTTTTTTAACAACTTGACATTTACACAAAATACATGGTTGCACACACAGAGAGGGAGAGAGGAAGAGTGTGAGAGAGAGAGAGGTACATGATGAGGACACACATACAACTGTGGACTCATTTGAATGTATTACAACAAGTTTTAGACGTACAAAATTCCAGCACAAAAGGACACAGCACGATGTTGCCGACATGAATTATTTAGAACGCCCAAGTGAAATGAGAAGGGGCGAAAAACTGTTTGGTGAGAGGGAGAAATGAAGGAAATAGAGGTAGAACACATCTTTCTCCCACTGTTGCAATGTGGATACGTGTGTAATGTTTGATTAAATTTGTTGGCACTTGTAGCGTGGAGGGAACTCAACTTTTACCACCGAGGCGTCGGAAATTAACTCGTTTTATTGCGCATTTCATTTAAATGGGGGGGAAGAGAGACAATTCCTTTCGCCCCCACTTAAAGTGACAGGAGAAGGTGGTTGCGAGTTAACTAATTTCTCAATTGCATTTGGGTCAAATATCAAATCATATCTCAGCTGACAGAGCAATTCTCATTACGAGCCAAACAATAATTCACACAACAAGAAAAGAATCATGAATGAACAAAATTGTGGCAGTGGTGGGTTAAGCCACGAAACGCAATCAACAATTGTTGCATGAATAAATAGCTACACTGATACAAAAAAAGAAGCTTCTTAAAGCAATATTTTAGTCTCAGAACTAAGAGTTTTGGTCGAAAACATAAAAAACCCACATCTTAATTTTAAGAACATTTCCAATAAGACCAATTCATTCTAGACCATACATTTTTAAATACTCAAGACAACACAAAAAAAGTTAGGTCGGCTATAAATATATAATTTAAATTTTTTGTTTATTTCGATATATGTATATATATTTTTTTTCCTTGTTGGGTGTTTTTTTTATAAATAATCCCCCTTTAATATGATTATCCTTGGCAACAGTGGGATTTTAACCCACTTTTGTTTTCAAACTGAAGCGGTGACTCTAAGCATAAAAATTATATATTTATATTTTCCTAATAATTTAAAATATTTAGTCTTATATTAAGAACTGCGTTGTTTTAGACTAATATTCTGAGCAGGGATTAAAATCTTAAACAAAACCCTAACCTTTAACCGGTGCAAAACCGATTGAAATTTGTAACCGTAACTGAAACCGTAACCGAAAAAAATGTATTCCGCTGTACCGAAACCGACAAGCCGAAACTCTTTAAGCCGAAATAACCGTTTATTAACCGATTCATTTATAAGGGTTAATTTCGGTACTGGGATCGCAGCTACTAAGCAACTTTGATAACTTTGAAATGCCATAACTTTGTCAAAACTCGATCAATTTCCATGCGCCATGTAAATTTGTGCATGTTATTACCTCTAAATTCGTTCTGCATTTAACTTTTGTGCATTTTCAAAAGTTTTTAAAAATCGAATTTTTTAGAAAATTTACAGTGTTACCCCTTTGTCTTTTTTGATTTTTTCAAAAAAATTCGAATTTTAAAAATGAACAAAATTTAAATGCAAATCGGATTTTGAGGTAAAATCATGATCAAATTTACAAGGCACATGAAAATTGATCGAGTTTTGACAAAGTTATGGCAGTTCGAAGTTTTTAAAAATCAGTAAAATCAAAATAATCGAAATTTTCATTCCATTCCAGTAACCAGATAACATTATTTTCCAGGCTAATTAGAGCATTGTCTTTTTTTCATGTAAAGTAGTGAATAACGCTTCTTATTTTGGTCAACCGAAAACCCTAATTTCTTTTCTTTTTGTGAACCGAAACCAAACCGGTTGTTTTAAACCGAAACTGACAAAAAACCGACAACCGTTACGAAACCGATGCTCCAAGATTATGCATAACCCATAGCCGAAAACCTTAATTCGAGCATAACCGAAACCGTAACTGAAACCGATATTCGTTTCGATTTAAATCCCTAATTCTGAGTATTAATAAATTGGACTTAAAATGGACTTATTTTAAAAACAAAATATGTAAGATAAATGTTCTTGATTTTAGAAGTTGGTCTTTTTTTCCAGTGTAGTGGTTGTGGATGGTGCTGTGAGTGTTGCGACTCCTGCTTATTTTGGACTGATTGTTTGAGGCTAATGATTGCCAGCACACAGATCACTGCGCAATTTTTCCCTCCAGAGTGATGGAATAACGGGGGGAAAGATGGGATAGATGGGGTAGAGAGCGTGCTCCAAATTGTGCCATCAAAAATAATGCGTAGGCGGGGCACTGATAGCGCATTAGATACTTTGGGGAAATTATAAAGGACAATGACGATGTCGACAGTTGTGAGATGGAAATAGATGGACACAGGCGTAGCCTCAATAGAGGTAACAGCAAAAGGGGGTGGGGGTTAACAAATAAAAGAGAAATTCAGTTAGACTGAAATAAATTGCTGCTCAAACCAATATATAACATGATAAGACAGGAAGAAAGAAAAAGGAGAAGACAAAAGTAAAACAGATTTTAAGCAGAAAGTTTGTTCGATAATTAGCATATAGTGTTGGGCAGACATGGGTTAAACAAGGCTTCCATGTGATAATGAAAATTAAAAATTTGAAAATGTTTTCAAAGTTTCGTTTGATTTAAGTCTTAAAAGTAAAAGCTGCTTTATTTTTAAGTGTGAGCTATAAAAAGAATCTTCAACACAGGTGAAGCTTTTAATGAGCTTTAAGTCAATAAGCTAAAATTTCATATATTAAACCAATCCTAAAGTTCATATTTTAATTAACTTTAATTACTTTGATGTGATTTTAAAGCGAAAAAATAATTTTTCAATTATTTAGTTACAGCTTTTTATGAGTTTTAACGTATTTTATCAAAAGCTCAGTTGTTCTGAGTTGCTTTCAATGTACTTCCCCATCTAAAAAAACGATCAGTTTTCTACAAATATAAGTTCTTTGATTGTAAACTTTGCCAACTACAATATAAATTATAAATTTAACTACAGATTGAAATTTTTCCCTAATTCCAAAACAATATAAGTCCTCCCTCCTACGGAAACGCTCACACGAAACGACAAAGTTTCCAGGTACCCGGAAAAATAAGCCACAAATGAAATTTGCAATAAATTTAGGTTTACAAATGAAATTTTGCAAAATATTTATTGAACAGTTGCATTGACCCCTGGTCAAATTTCATTTAAAATAATTGCATTTGACCCTATGGGCGTTGGGCCACAAAAACATAAACAAAAACAAAAATAAAACCCAAAACCAAGCCGCATATCTAATAATTTTAAGTCCACATAATTCAATAGCAGAGGAAAAAACACCCAAAAGGCAAAAGTTTTCTCTTTTTTCTTCTATTTATTTTCTTTCTTTTTTTTTTTGTTGTTGTTATTTTTTTATAATAAACAATTTACGAGCTGAAGTCTCAAACGGAAGTTGAACTTCCATTGACCAACTTACAACGCCCTTTGGGAAACAAAACATAATATTCGAATGGATAGGCTGGTTAACCCAGGAGAGGGAATAAAGTTCTGCTCCCTTTTCCAACTCTTTTTTTTCGCATAACTTTTGTGTTTGTCAAACGTTTCTAATGAAAGTTTGAGCATAGTTTGTTAATATGCTTAAGCGAATGTTTATTAAATTTCCTGATAATTGTGTAAGTTTTATTGAGAGAATCAACTCAAATTTGAAATCTAACCCAAGCTGCATATGATATATATAGTTAGTTACTTCGGAAACTTGCTAACTTTACCCTCATAAATCTGGGCATTACATCAGTGGCGTACAAAATGGGTATTTCCCTACCACATGTGATAGGAACAAATATTTTATTGCGCGCTTTTGGATACCACTTATCATATATATTGTAACAACTTATAAACTACACGTTTCTCGCCCAGTCATTATTGTACTGACGTATTTTTACTACAAGACTAACTAAGGGAACTTTTTTTTTGTGAACCGATTGCCAGGAAATTTGTTGAACATGAAAATATCATATAATATTTTCATTGTATTGCTGCTAAGAATCAGAATCATCACTTAGTTCAAAAAGAAACTTAGTGACAGCCTTCAAAAAGTTTATAGAAACGCGTGTAAAATTTTTAGCCTACCGTTTAAATTCCAGAATGATCCGTCAGTCAGGGCTTTAAATCAGTCAGGACAAAGAGTTTTATATATAAAGATAACTTCTTATAAATATAACAAAAGTTACCCTATCTAAGCGTTGGAGTTTTACTGATACAAAAAAGGTTCTAAAATCAAGATTTAAGAATTTTGATCTAAGAATGCATCGAGAATATAAAATTCTTAAAGTTAGAAAACACATATGTATATTTGATTTTAAGACCATTTCAAATAAGACCAAGATCTTATTAATAGACCAAAAAGTTTTAAATACTCAAGGAAAAAAACAGCTTTTAAACTTTAAACTTATTTGAATTGTTGATTTACTTTGATATATGCACATTTATTTCTGGTTTGATGATTTTTATAAATACTTCTTTAACATGATATTCCTTGGTAAAGAGCTTGTTCAATTGATTTCAAATAAAATATGTCATATTTATATTTTCCTAAAAATTTAAGGTTTTTATTCTTATATTAAAAACATTTATTTTTTATATCAATATTCTTAGTTTTAGTAATTTGGTCTTAAAATGGTCTTATTTTAAGAACAAAATATGCATGATGAACTTTCATGATTTTAGAAGTTGGTCTTTTTTTTCTAGTGTGCTTACGTAAAGATACTGACGTAAGCAAAAAAGACAGTGAGTTGTATAAAAATTGAATATTTACATAAGCATAAATATTTGTAGGCATCCAGAGCAGAGGAAAATTGAAAAAGGTAGGGGTATTTTTATTTTTTTTTAAGGAGGGGTATTTTTATAGGGGCATATTTGATGCTGCTGCGGTTTGGTAACTACTTAAACTGCCAAAGAAAATTTCGTTGCCATTTGTCTTGGGTGTTTCGCATTTTTCTCGCTCAGTTGGAAATCAAATTGACAGCGACAGCCACAAGTGGGCGTGGTATGGGAGGTAGGAAGGTAGGGAGAGAGATGTCTGCTTCAGAGGCACTCCAGCATGATTAGTAGCATGGCAATGGGACAGACAGGTGAGATTCACGTGAGCCCGTCATGTCACAATGTGGCGCAGAGAACATAAATCTAAGCTGAAGTCCAACTCAAATTCGAACCGAAATGGAAACGGGAAGAGTAACCGGAGTCGGTAGCTGGGAATTGGGAGTTGAGAGTCGTGAGTTGGGAGTTGAGAGTTGGAAGTTGAAGTTTGTGATAAACCCATCAAATCGGAGAACTTTTATGCCCAGACAACGTTAGCCTCTAATTGAATGTGCGGTAGAGGGAAGTGCATTTTTATTTATTTATCACCTTGAAGAAAAAACTGCTGCTTATCGAGTTGGACAGCTGACAGACAAGACAGACGGGTAGACGGACAGACGACGAGGCGACTTCATGTTGTATCCACAGCAAAAGACGACAACATTTTCAAGTGCTTCTGCAGACGAAAAAAAGCCGCAGCGCACTTGCAACTTTTCTCTGATAAATGGTCTGTCCTGTCACGCGGTTTTCCCATCCCATCCCATCACATCACATTTCTTCTCTAAGGAAAACGAATTTTCCCTGGCAGTGCTGCCAATTCAGAAGCAAACACGCAACTGCAAATCGCCTTGGGGGCGGCTAAAGCTTTAAAAATTGAATTACATTAGCGCAGGACATGCCACACTTAATGCTTAACACTTCAGTTAGGTCTAAATAAAGGCCAAAGGCCTAATTGGTACTGCCAACTTGTTGTTTACTGTTTTGTGCCTACGTGCTAAATTATATCAGAGTTCGATAGATTTTCAAGTGAAGTTTTTCTCATTAGCCTCAACTTGTTTTCTATAAGAATTTCTCAATTGAATGAGGTGGAATTGGAACTGCCAACTTGTTTGCTGTTTGTGTCGCACTTGAAATCAATTTCAATTTCTATGTGGGAAACAAAATTTATAATGCATTTCAATCTACTTAGGAAATAACTGTTTAATATTAAAAAATTCTCATTTGAAAAGTGCCTTTACTTTCAAATTATTCTCGAGTTGGACTTTACAATAATAAGACTTCATTAACCGCAAGTTTCAATTGGGACTGTCAACTTTTTATCCGCTCATTGTATTTAACTCTAAAAATATGGTAATTGAACTGATATTTGTTTGAAAAGTAATTTTTAAATTATTCTTTATTATAATTTTATATTTAATTTTACTACAGTCAAGCCTAATACAAATTGAGAACTGTCAACTTGCTATTTAGTTATTATTTTCAATTGAATGATATTTTTCGTCTCAAATTCTTCTTTTTTAGCTTAACTTCACAATGATTTTACAATTTGGTAAACCCAATGTCAAAAAAGGACTGCCAACTTGTCTTTTGTATTTCCTAATTTCATAACTCGCTTAAAACTCTACAGACTTTCATGTAAAAATTTAATATTTTTAAAATTGTAGCTTCACATTAGTTTTTAATGATAAAGTTTGATATATTAGGTTTTTTATATCCTAAACTAAATTATGCCGGGGCTGCCATTTGTCACATCTTTGTCACAAAACTCCATCAAGTTGAAAGAGAACTTCATTTTGTATAGCAAATTAATTATACATCGTTTCGTAATGTTAGTCATGTTAAGTTCAAGTCCAGCTGAAAGTCTTTTTAATAATTACCAGCTCTCTTACAAGCTCCAATCAATGGCACAAAATTCAGTTAACTTGGTTAACTGGTCAGCCAGGCAGACGCTCCGGCTGATAGATTGATAGTCGAGGCTGAGGCTGAGGATGAGGAGAGGACACCTCAAATGGCCCGTGGACCACACTTCACAAGGCAAATCAAATTCGACGCTCAATTAAAATTCAATTTGTTGCGCGCCATTAATTAGATTCCCCTTCGATCCCCTTGAACTTCCCCCGTGGGGGCAACAGACGAATGAACTTTCGCCAAAACAAGTTTCAGACAGACACCTGTGACGAGGACCACAGGACCTGGGCCCCAACACCCCCGTCCCTAGATGCCTTAGATCCCTAGACGCAACCCCAAATTTAGTCGAAATTTAATGCAATTTTTATTGAGCTGCACCTGAGACGGGGAAAGGGGGGAACCTTTCTAATTAGAAGGGGGCGAATAGAATTTCTTTCTTAGACACTTCAATTAGTTGTAATCTATGCGCATAAATTTGCCAGGCAAGATGAATGAATGTGGCATGCAACATGTGGTCCAGGCACGCATAAATTATGCAACTAAACAGGCTCTTTAATTGTTTTATTATTTTTTTTTTTCCTGTTTGTGTTTTGAGAATGGTCAACGAACGGCGAAGTTTTTATACACAACTGTACACTGAAAAAAAGACCAACTTCTAAAATCAAGAACATTCGTCTTAAATATTTTGTTCTTGAAATAAGAACATTTTAAGACCAAATTACTAGTACTAATAATATTAATGTGAAAATTCGCAGTTCTTAATATAAGAATGAAAAAACTTAAATTGATAAGAAAATATAAATATGTCATATTTAATATGAAGACAATAATGGCACCGTGGCACTCTGGCTAGAGTCGCCGCTTCAGTTTGGTAACACAAAAGTCGCGGGATCGAAACCCGCTCTAGCCAAGGAAAAAGCCTATAATCGGAACATTTATAAAAAATAAATAAATCCAAAAGAAGTATAAATAACAAAAAAAAATAATAATAATAATAATAATAATAATAATAATAATAATAAAAAATAAGTTTAAAGTTTAAAACACCTGTCTTATTTTTTTATTTTTGGTTTGAGAACATAAGACTGTTTGGTCTTAAATTAAGAACTTCTTCTTATTTAAAATGTTCTTAAAATCAAGATGTGTTTTCTAAAGTTAAGAATTTTATGTTCTCGACGCATTTTTAGACCTAAATTCTTAGATCTGAGACCAAAATCTTGATTTTAGAACATTTTTTTATCAGTGTACGACGTAGTTTTTGTACACAACTGTACTTTTATGTATATGCATAAATATATACTTGGTAGCACTCACCTGTTTCTGTAAAGTGTTGGAGAGCTCCTCGAGGCATTCTTTGCGCTCGAAACGCTCGAACTTGAAGCTATTGGAGCGATAAAGCTCATTGTCTTCACGTCGACGATTGCGGCACAGACGACGGGTGATGATGTTGCCACTGCCACTTAAACGAGGACTGTACCAAAGAAGTGCAAGAAAAAATAGTTGTAAAAAAAATAAGTGGAAGTTATCAATTGTTATTCAAGATAGTATCAAATCAACTTGAACTAAAAGTATAATAACTATCTTGAGACAATGCTGCAGTTGCCTTCTTTAAAGTTCATTGATCGAATTGGAGTTTAAAAAAATATTATTTTAGTTTATTTCCAAGTCATTTTTACACAATTTTAAAACCACTTTTTTATATGTACTAATAAGTAATACCTGTTTCTAAAGACAAAAAATATTCGTACTAAATATTTTTTTCAAATAAGACAATTCAAAAATGAAATTACAACAAAAAAAAAGCACAAAAACCAATAATACGTAATTCTACAATCAGGATATTTTCTTAAAAAGTTTTGGTTCCCGACGCATTTTCAATTAAAGGTAATAAAATTACGATTTTTTAAACTTAACTTGAGTCTAGATTCGTTAAAAAAATTTTTTTTTTATGTTCTCAAGAAAGTTTTTTGAAAATTTTTCAGTATAGAAGTTAAAAGCATCCCTTTAATACCACGAACTACGGAAATTATTCATCAAATGGCATTAGTTCGTTAAGAATAAGATTCTTTTAGGGTTAAGAACTTGGAACTTTAACCTTTCTGTGTCTTTAATAACTTCAGATATTTGAGAAAATTTACTCTTTCGCTAAGTAATTATTAATAATTTTTAGCTACACTTTCTAAAAATTCTGGTATAACATTTTCTTTTTAAATACTTCATGGACTTTTAACTTAAACCTAACCTGTTAACAATATTGTAAATATTGAGTGAGAGTTTCAGGATGGATTTATATTATATAATTGCAAATTTGTTTGTAATATTTGAAGCTGGACATTTTGCATTGTATTGAAACTTTGCAGTTTTTAATTCTTCTTCAAATGGCCTCAGTTTTTTAAGGTTCCGGAATGAACATCATTTAAGGTTAGGAACTAAAACATATAAATTGTAATGACGTTTGGAACCTCAATTTTCCTGTGTCTCTTATCGAATCAAATCATTAAGAGAATCAAATTACTCTTCCACTAAGTGATTATTACAATTTTAGACAAAGCTTTCTGAAAATGCTGAAATCAATTTTTATATTCAAAACTACTTCGTGGAGTCTCAATTTTAACCTAACTCCTTATCAATATTGTAAATATTTAGTGAGAGCTTCAGGATGGCTTCTGATTATATAATTGCAAATTTGTTTGTGAAATTTGGGCCCTACTTTTTAAAAGCCCAACTACGAAATTCGACATCTTTTCTTATATATTGAGACTTTAAAATAAAATAACTTTATGATAGGGATAGAGAGTTGTCAACATAGCATTAAAAAACCATTCTAAATTTTCTTAATGTTCATTTCTAATATCAATTCAAGGAAGTTTCGTCCAACAACTTTAAACTAGTTTTATTAATAATTGCTCGCTTGAACTCAAGGTACAAACAACTTTAAATGTTTATCCCATTTCTACTGAAAATTCTTTCCTTTAAAGCTACGCTTGCCAAGTTGAAGTCCTAAGTACCTTCCAAATTTGTATCCTACTCAAATTTCCTGAATATGTATTTCAGGTAATAGCAATTGCCTAATTGCATGCGATCTGTAACCTAAGACTAGAAGTATAATTTTCACCCGCTTAATTTTCATGCCTGCCATCAACTTTTCACCTTGTTCTTTATCAAGTGAATTTTCCACAGTTTTTTGAGCTACCAAAAAAAGATGGTGAAAAATAAAAGGAAAAAGCAGGTAAATAGATGTTTCCCCATTGGCCCACATCATTAACTTTGGCGCTTGCGGCTTCTTGTCAACAGAGGCCTCAAACGAACTCCGTTTCGTGCCCCACTTGCCACCTGTCGTGGCAAGAAGCTCGTTAGCTTCGTTGGTTCATTAAAATTTGACACATTTGGGGACTGAAAGAGTTGCGTTGAGATTCTGTGTGTGTCATGGATTAAAGGCGCAACATTGAAGAATATTGTGAATTGTGTTGGCGACCCACTTTGCATTTTGCATTTGGGTTTTCAGTCAACGCCCCCAGCACACACACACACACACACACACACAGTTGCCACACTTCAATGAAGCCAGCTAACCGACTCTGTTGTATGCCCCCAAACCTTGCCACAAAACAATATAAAAGCCAAACTTGTCGCCCAACAAAAGCACAACATAAAAATAGGTTTCAAGTGGATGCCACTTGCAAGTTGCAACTCCATGTGGCAACTCCAGGTTGCAACTGCTACAGGTGCCACTCACCCGCAGGGTTTGCAGTGCGTCATATGCAGATCCCAGTTTAGATGAAAGTTGAACATGCGCAACTTTGCCACCGCTCGTTGCCTCAGCGAAATGTCCGGCGCCGTTGGTGCAACTGCACCACCACCAGCAGCACCTCCTCCTCCTCCACCTGGTCCTGCTCCACCTCCTCCTCCTCCTCCGACTGTGCCAGTGGCAGCCATTGCGACTGTTGCACGCTGTGCATTCGGATACATCATGACGGTGCCACTGGGCGCCGATGTGGCAAACAAACGATGTGAACTGGAGACGCCGCCACTTCCATGATGACCATGACCATGTCTATAATGCTGATGGTGCTCCTTCAGTGTATAGAAGCCGCCAGAGGAACTGCAAATTTTAGGTTAAGTTGTGGGTTAAGCTACGATAATTCAGTTAAGATTTATAACATCACACCAACATTTTGGTAAGGTTCGGTGGTTCGACCAATAGAGTAAGACCTAGGTGCAGTTCGCGAACCGGTTTATATACCCCCTAAGCCCGAGGTTTGTGTTCGATTTAATACAAAAAAAATATTTTTATTGATTAGATTTTTTGAAACTAAACAAAATTTATTTAAAGATTCAAATATGACTTATTTTTATTTAAAGTCTCAAATAGTTGCGCAATATTAGAAAAGCATACAATTTTTTTAATCATTATTAATCAAAAGGAAGATCGGTAAAAGAAATTGTAATTATATCGAACAAAATAAAAGAAAGTCCTATAAGAATACCCTAAAGGGTAGTTTGAAATGTCCTAACCCACCAATGGATAAATGCTCTCCAAATCTGAAGCCTTGAATTATACTCGGAAAAATTATTTGATAGACCTAAGAGAGTCGTGAATTATACTTTATCTGATAGCTCCAAATAAATCTTTCTAAATATGTATATCAAACAGAATGAAAACTGAGGCCTTAAAAGATTAATGTAACCACTTCACTGCAACCGTTTATCAACATTATTTACCAAGCCGAGAGAGAGAGAGGATAAGCTAAAAACCTTGGGACTTGGGAAAATACAGTTGACTATACCTTTTAGGAAACCCCTCTTTAGATCATACGTCTTCAGTGGAACCGCTCATCATCATAAAAACTCAAGTAATGGAGAGAAAGGACTACCAAATAACGCTAAGAATAAAAATAAAGCCCCCTTTGTTGATCCTACCACTTCAGTGTGACCGTATTTGATAGAAAATGACTGTATCAATAGTGACATTTTAATTGGAAATTTTACAGGAACTGTCTAGAAGATTTAGGATTTTTCTATATGTAATATTTTATGCCACTTTAGTGCGACCGTTTTCCAATAAAAACAACTTTAATGACAGTACGGATTTTCTGGAAGCCCTGAAAGCAACTGAGTAACCTATTTAGGATCCCCTCTATTGATTCTGCCACTTCAATGTGACCATTTCTCAACATAATTAACTCATCCAAGAGGAGAAATTATACGGAAAGCATAAAACCAATTGAGTAACCTATTTATGTAGGATCCATCTCTATTGATTCTACCACACAATTGAAAGAGGAGTAAGCGATGGAAAGCCTGAACCCAATTGAGTTGCCTATTAAGGATCCCTCGCTATTGATTCTACCACTTCAGTGTGACCGTATCCCAATTAAAACAACATAATTGAAAGGAAAGAAAGTGTTGAAAAGCCTGAATCCAACTAAGTAGCCTGTTAAGGATCCCCTCTATTGATCCTACCATTTCAGTGTTTAAATAAATTTAAATAAGTCATCCAAGAGGAGGAATTCGATGGATAGCGTGAAACCAAGTGAGTACCCTAGAGGATCCCTCTCTATTGATTTGGTCGAGAATCCTGTAACATACTTACGACATATTATCGCCACCGCCATCGCCTACACAGCTGGTCACACTGGCCATGCCGCCGCTGCGTCGCGGTCGACTCTTGCGTCGACGTCGACGCCTACGCTCCGAGGATGCGGTGCGCGTTTGTAGAACATGTTGGCTAAGCGATTTGTGGCAACTTGAGGCAGATTGTTGTTGTAGTCCGCTGCTCGCTAAACGGCGACCGGTTGCATTGCTGCCACCAGCGGCTGAGGCAGCAGCGGCTGCGGATGTGGCCACTGTGGATGTGGCAGCAGCAGCAGCTGCAGTGGCGCCACACGTCGCCTGTAAATTCTGCACGGCAACCACAAGTTGTGCATCACCAAAGCCGCCCGCTGAGCTGATGGTGTCCGTGGATTGCGGTGTTGCGGCGCCAGCGACAGCATTACATTGTTGTTGTTGTTGTTGTCCTTGTTGTTGCTGTGATTGTGGTTGTAGTTGGGACTGCGACTGCGATTTGCTGTTGCGCAGGCTGTGATTCACTTTGCGCCACATGCGTTCCATGTTTGTGGATTTTGTTTTAGTGGTTGTTGTTGTTATTGTTGTTGTTGATATTTTTGTTTTTCCTTTTATTTTCCTATGCAATTGAAACTAGCTACAGGGGCTTTGGGCTCTTAGGAAGTCAGGAAGCTACAACTGTGTAGTGGAAGTTCTTGTTGTTGTTTTAGTTGTTGTTGTTGTTGTTGTTATCTTATTGTTCCGCGGTGGCAGTGTTTAGTTGCTTTGTTGTCAGCTGTGTCGCAGTGTGTTGCAACAACAACACCAACATGTCTACAGACTCACACACACACGCACACACAATAACAGTCACTCACGCACACACACAATAACGAATGAAAAAAAAAGCTACTCAGCAGGAACTATGCATTGTTGTTGTTGTTGTTTTTATTTTATTTGTTGCGATTCGTTTAGTTGTTGTCTTTGTTGTTGTTATCTGTGGATTGCGGAAGTGAAAGACAAAAAGCAATGAATTGAGTTTAACCAAACACCCAAACACACACACACACAAAAGCTCACTGCTGTTTCACTCTTTGTGTGTGTGTGTGTGGGTGTGCGAAAACTTTTGTCATGCACTTTTAGGTTAAGCACGCGTGCTTCACTCATTTCGTTAAGCCGCGCCATTGTTATCGTTGAGTTATTCTTCCTCTTCTTCTGCATCTTCTCCTGCCTGTTCTTGTTGTTGTTTGTTTGCTCTTGCACTTGTGAATGAAAATGAAATGTGAATTGCAGAGAGCAATTGAGCGAGCCTCCAAACACACACACACACAGAAACACTCGCAAAAAATATGTAAGAAAAATAAACTATCAACTGCTGTGCATGTTCGTCTGTGTGTTTAAGATTTTCCTATTATTTTTATTTATTTTTGATTTTTGTAGACTGGTTAACTATTGCACCTATGCACAAATAAATAGCAGCAATCAACAGCAGCAAAAAGCAACAGCGACAACTGAAACTGAAACTGCGACGACGACACACATTTCACGTTTTGTCTAATTTTGCGTTAGTAATGAGAGAGCGCAAAAAAAATACACATACACTCACACTCACACAGGCACAGTCACTGAAGAAAAAGTAAAACAGGAGAGTTTAACGGCGCGATGGCAACCAAAGCGCCGCATTTGTTGTCGTTGTCAAGTTGTTGTCGTTGTTGTTGTTATTACTGTCTTTGCCTCACTTCTCTCAATGCAAACAGTGGGCAAAGAATGCGCGAAAACTGCACTTCAAGCTGCAAACTTATGCAAACTCCGCTTTGAAGCAATCGCAGGCCATTGAGTAACGTAGCATTTAGCTTTAAGTTGTGCAGAATGCATTTAGTGTTGTCCGTTTTTGTAATGCTTTTCTAATGCTAAACTTAGCATTTTTTCATTAAAGAAGAACTAGATAACCACACAAAGTTTATGATTCATTTAAGCTTAGTTTTTTATTAACCCTCGTAACAGATACGCTGGTATCTGTGCTGTTTTAGCTTTGTCGACCAATTCAAAGGTATATTAAATTATACGATCACATTAAATATATTGATCAAAAATGGCGTTATTAAACAATTTTTTGTTGCTTGTTTTTTTTCCTTAACATTATTTTTTCAAATCTAGCTTATTTTAGCTTTCAAAAGTCTGGCAACAATGATTGCTGAGAATCTGAGTGAAGGAGCACGACATAGAGAGAACGTCTTTGTCTTTGTCTCCCCACTTTACTTTCGTTGGCTTCAATGGCTGTGACTTGTGGATTCCATTAAGTAGGCAACAGATCGCGTTTAATTGTGGATATCATTTAATTTTGATTTTGTCAAAACCATTTCTTGACTGACTGTAAATGTAAGCACATTTAAAAGCTCAAGCTGCATTTCTTTTCTTAAATTATGAGCGGATCGTAGCAATTTGCTCCTTCGCTCAAGCTGTCTGAAAAGCGTGACTACAGCTGGGCTGGGCAGTGGATTAGTCATCAAATTGTACGACAGTTGAAAGTGTTGCACCACTGTGCCTGCGCTCACTCGCTCTCAGTGGTCGTTGCTCTCTTGCGTTCGCTCTTCGCTGCTCCTGCGTGGGCGTCGTGGTATTCTGCCACGTCCTGTGTATAACACAAACAATTTGCGATTGACGCTGCAAGGGAATTCCTGGTGAGTGTGATTGCGAGTGTGAGTGCGATGGCAAATACAACTAGTTACAATTCGAATTTATCTTGTATAATTTAACACAATTTGTTGCCTACTTTTAGGCTATCAAATATTTAACAAACACACACATACACACATGGAGAGAGAGTTAACGGAAACGGAAACACTTTGATACGGTTTAACTTTACTTTAGCAACGCCTCAATTTATATTTTTATCACAAACAACGAAATTCGCTGCGCCACTTGGCCAGGAGCAGAGAAGCCTCTGCCCGTTTATTGGCAACGCGCACGCACAAATAAAGCAGCCAAAGCGGTGAGCGACGCGTCGCGGTTCAACTCAATTCGGGCAGCGGCTGTGGCTGCGGCAGCGCCACTGACAGCGACAATTGAGAGCCGCATTCCGTTACGCTCACTAGCGTGCTCCCTTGCTCTCTCTCTCCTCTCGCTGTCAGTTGATTACTTCTCTCTTTTAAAAATGTAAACATTGGGCTAACTTTAAATGTGGGTAAACAAGAAATAGTTCTCTTACAGTAAAGCAATAATTGTGCTGCACTTTCAGTCAACTTTTGTTTTCTCTTTCAAATCACTAATTGCGAATTTGCCGCAAGTCTTAAGATTTGTGTTCAAACAGTCACATTATCGATAGTATCGATTATGCTTATTACATGACCAGCAGAACGATAGTTAAGGGAAAAGGATATTTTAGGGATATTCAAATTTAATTTGCAACTGGCGCCATCTAGCGTTAGGCAATGCTATATACTGCCAACAGATGGCGCCGGCAGTGTGTATCATGTTACGGAATGTAGCCTAATTAAATGAGCCGAAATTATAACAGAAATTTTAAGCGTATTTAAAAATGTTATCATTAAACGACGTCATTTTGAACTCAAGTGAATTGGAATTAATTTGGAGATTTAAATGTCAGCTTTATGAAATATTAAATATGAAATATTAATAAACTGACCTATGATAAAGTAACAAATTAAGCATGGTTATCATTTAGCAGCGTTGCCACCTAGGGGTATAATCGAAAAGGATTGCCAATAAATCGATGAATTACTAACATGTAGATGAAAAAACTAATCACAATATAATTAATGATGCTGAAAATCCTATATTTGGTCAGGCAAAGGAAAATGGGCCTAAATATACTTGATTATATAACTAAAAAATAAGCCACCTATTAATAATCCCAAGTAAAGTTAACATCCAAATGAGAAATAATCCCAGAATAAAACTACAGTTGTATTGCATTTAAGTTTCATTTTGTTATAGTATTTTTAATTGTTTTGCCAGTTGGCAGCTCCATTTTCATCATCATTATCGTTATCGGTATCGGTATCGTTATCATCCCCCATTGCCTTAGTTTTTATCGTGTGATATACATATATGTAAGTACGTACTTTAGATATACTTGGTATATACGCCTTCAATTGCGATTGCGATAGTCGATAGTCGATTGACGACAGTCATTATCGATATCAGTTTGAATCTCGATTAGCATACTCAAATTGGTGTTGGCTATACCCATACATAAAATTTATGCATATTAATTATGTGATCATTTCATTTCTTTTCGAATTTTCTTTCGCATTTTCTTTAAGTTTAGTTTAAACATTTAGTTGACATCGAACATACACAAAATGCACACAAAAAATGCCTTTATATCATGGTTGTATCATTTGTTTTTCATTTGTTTTTCTTTTGTTTTTCTCTGTTTGTTGTCTTAGATAACTTTTGCCACTATAATGATAACTGTACCAATAGCACTACATTTTACAGACATACACATACACACACACGCACACACACCAACTTTTACAAAGGAAATTTTCGTTTAGTTTTTCAGTTTTTCTTTATCTTTTTCTTGTGTTTTTTTCTTTTTTTTATATATACTTAGTTTACTTAAACGTTGGTATTGGCCTATTGCGCAGTTTTACAATTACAAATTTCGACACTATGAGATCTTAACTTCATCATAAATTATCGTCGATTATTTTCGAGGGGAATCCCCATTCTCCCTCCTTCACAAAAAACGATGAAAAATGTGCGCTAATTGATTGATTGTGAATGGTTTCTGAGCTGACAGCGTTGCCAGACTGTTAGCATAAGAAAAACAGCATACGCTGATAGAGAGATAGAGACAGAAAGAGGGAGAGAGAAATTTAATGCTCTTCTTTTATCACAAAAAGTGTTTAGAATTTTGAAATAAAAATCAGAAAGACAGACAGAAAGCAAACAGATAGTGTGGAAGAAAAAAGGATATATATATAGAGAGAGAGAGAGGAACAGCTGTTGCGCCTGCTATACAATTGTTTATAGCTATATATAAATTGTATATATTTATAATGTATATATAGGTTTATCGACTTGACTGATTTCTTTATTTTTTGATTTGATATTCTTGTTATTTGTTGTTATAATCGTATTTGTTAATCTAGTAAAAACCGTTTTGTAATCTACTGCAAAAAGTACAGTTGCCTCTGCACACAACTTAACCTCAAAACTATCGATATTACTATCGCCAACTATCAACTTTTTAAAAATGCGAAAAATTCCAAAGATACAGTCAGAAACATTAGACATGTATATCGAACTAACTTTGCTCTCGTTGCTATCGATAGTTTTGCAGTCCATGTTTCTGACTGGTGATATCGATAACTGTTACTGGTTTCATTTCTGTATCTGTTCTTGTGTTACAAACTGTTCAATTATTGAGTTATCAGCTTTTGTTTATTTATTTATTTATATATTATTTTATTGATGTATGTAGGTGCAGCTATGTGGCAACTATAGATTCGTATAATAATCGATTTATTTTTTGTTGTATTTTACAAACTTTTCTCATACTGTGTTGGTCCAGTTATTTTCATTTTTAATATTTTTCATTTATCAATTTTTGTTTCATTTTTTTTTGCAAAATTTGACGGCAAAATTCGCTGCACAAGCACAAAAGACATATCGTTATCGACATACAATACAATACAATACAAAAAAAAAGTTTCGCTCTGTTGCCGTTTTTCAATTTGGCAACGTTGCCTGTTTTCATAGAGCATTTTTCAATGTTTTTTGTTTTATTTTTTTTTTGTTTTTGTGTATTAGTTTTAAAAACTACCGACAACAAAATATATATAAAACTACGCTCCATTCCCGATCCCCTCTGCAACCGTCTCCAGTGTGCTTTTTTATTGCTGCCTTGTTAAAAATCGTTTTAAAATTTACGTATTAGCCAAATCATTTTTTTGGTTGCCATTCATTGTTATCGTTATCGATATTTTTCCGAGCTCCTTTTGTTAGCCAAATTGTAATTTGCTTCTGTTGCTGTCAACATCAATATATATATATATTTCTATTAATTTTTTAAATATACACACATTATGTATATGCATATATGTATGTATATACATATATGTATATATATATGTATTTAAATATATATATATTATATATATTTATATTCCTTTTATGTGGTATGCATATGTACAAGCTTTAGCATAAAAACTGGTATTTAAATTAAGTAAAGTTACGAAAAAAAATTGTTTATTACACATATATGTATATACATAAATATATATGTATTTGTAGTAGTTTTATATATATATATATATATTTATATACTCGTATATCAAATAAAATATAAAGACTGCATAAAAATAAATTAATTCATTAGTACAAACTAAATAAGCTTACATATTTAAATCATTTGCATGGGTTAACAACAAAAATCATCTTATACAAATAGTTGTAAAAAAAAAAATAATATTTATGTATACATATATATACATACATACATATTCAAATATATATATATATATATATATAGTCCATATACGCAAGTGTACCATTTTCATTTGTTTTTGTTTTCTGCATCTTGCTGTGTATTACAAATAATTCAATTTATATTTTACTTTTATTTTGTTTGTGTTTTCTTTCCTTTCTTTCGCCTTTCGTCTCTCTTTGCTGATCATTCTTCACTTAGCTAAGCAAACAACTAGTAATTCAAAAAAATAAATTTCCTTCTTTCTCTTTCTCTTTGACGCTGATAAGTATGCTACAAATTTTATCATGCATTTATCATTTCTATTCTCTTTCACTTTCCATTCTTTCGCATTTGCAGTTATTCGCTGCGCGCTTTTGGTGTTTTCTTCTTTATATACTTGTTTTCTTGTTGTTGTTGTTTTTTTTCCTTTAAAAGTTACAAATTTTGTTGCTTGAAACAAACTGCATTTGTTGTTTCGTTTTGTTGTTGCTTATGACTACAAAATGTTTGTTGTTGCTTTTGTTGTTGTTGCTGTTGTTGGTCGTCATGGACAGAGCGCCCGCTGTTGCTGCCGCTGATGCTGTTGCCAGCGACGCCGGCGTCGCGGCCGCCACAAAAAAGAAGTTTTCTCATCGCTCTCCCGCTCTTTGATCTGCTCTCATCATGCAATTGCCTGGACGCGACATACGCAGAGAGGCAGATGTGTGAGTGTGGGAGTGTTGTGTGTGAATGGTTGAGCGAGAGTGCGAGCGGCCGACAGCGAGAGAGAATGAGAGAGAGATAAAGAGAGTGCTTTGCAAGAGCGTTGATGGCAGCCAACTGATCAGACGCCAAACACACGCACACACATACACACACACACCACTCTCTCACCGTCTGGCGCTGACTCAAAAGTGCTCCAAAGCTCTGCGCAGCTTTTTACAATAAAATGGACATTAAGACTCGCGCTCCTTCTTCACCTTGACCTCCTCGCCCAATATGGTTGTGATCTCACCCTGCATGAATGCCCACGGTATGGTGGAATTTGCAAGCGGGCAACGTTCACCACTTGGACAATACACCTCATTGCCGAGGCCCTAAAAGCGCGACACGAGTGAGAAAAGGAAAGCATGAGTAAAATATAAAAAGAGTGAGCGAGAGAGAGAGACAATGATAACTTACATTCTGACGCTTGATGCTCTCGCGACTGCAGGGGAAACAGAACTTGTGAATGTTGACTGAGGGGCACTGCACGAAATGCGTATCCTCGAGACGCTCCTGGCACAGGGTGCACTTGAGTGTTGCATTTTGTGCCGCTGCTGCAGCCGCTGCCGCTGCCGAATTTGGCGCTGAACTGCTGCCGGGCGCACCGCCAATGCCGGCTGCGTTGCCAGCGCCGCTGCTGCTGCTGTTATTCATGCCGGGCGTTCCTTGGCTGCCGCTGCTCCCCGGACCGGTATTGACTGCGCCGCTGCCATTGTTGCCACTTGGTCCAACAGTGTTGCCACCACTGGCGTTGCCATCGCCACCAGACACGGCATTCGGATTAGGTGGCAACGACGAGGGTCCAGCATTGCCAGAGGCAACATTACCTCCACCCCCACCACCGCCGCCGCCTCCCCCGCTGCTGCAACTGCTCAGGGAATTGCTGCCGCCTCCAGGTCCACCCAAAGAGCCTCCGACGCCGGCAGCGCTGCCCGCACCAAGGCCGGCAGCGACTGCGGCCGCTTGAACGGGATTCGAGACGCCGACTTCACTGCTTGTGACGGTCGTGCTGGACACATGACGTGATCCCGACGAACGACGACCCGACGATGATCCTGCAATTTATATAAATATCGAATTAACATTTTAAAAATTCAATTAAAGGTCATTTCTATTTTTCGACTTACCCGAACTGTTGGGAGAGTGGACACTGCGGGGGGGCAACGGACCCGAGGGCGGGCTGGAACCGTTACGTCGACTGGCCGGTGACAAGTGCTCTGCAATATAGTAAGGATTGGACACTGTATTAGGTTTAGTTTCCGAGAGAATAAAATTCGTATTAAGTTATATTAAAAAAAAGAGAGCGAGCTTTAAGCTTAAATAATTTATCGTTAATGTGCTTTCAACACAAAAATGTGCTTTCAACACAATTCAAACTGAATGCGATTCAGTATGAAAGTTAGGTATATAAAAAGAGATGTAGGGTGAGCTTTAAGCTTTAGTGAGTCAGCTTAAATGTGCTTTTAAAACAATTAGTAAAATATATTTAAAAAAAAAAGGGAAGAGAGCGAAAGTTCAACATATTTAAGAGAGAGTAAGTTTTAAGTTAAATTTAGTTAGCTTTAAAGTGTGATTGAGAGTCAGTAGAAAAAAATAGAAGGTATAGATAATAGAACTGATTTCATAAAATAGCTTTAATGCGCTTTTACAACACAAAGTTAAACAATTTAAATAAGATGAAAAGCTTAATTACTAAAGAGAGTGAAAGTTTGCTAACCAGTTATTAGATAAAAGTCAAAAAGATACAAAAGATTCCCGTTTAAAGCTTTAATGCGCTTTCAATGCAGAAAATCATTACATTATAACGTGCTTTATTGCACATTCAACTTTGACACTTAAAATTGTTGAATTTATCGCACATAGAACTGGAATTATTGTCATTTTAAGTCAAATTTTTATCATTATCCTGAATGTGCAATTAAACTAATTATCCAGTAGTTCTCGCATATGTATATGTATGTATGTAACTAGAGCAGGCTTTTTTCAAGAGCCTAGTTACCAGAGAAAGATATTTTTGATATTTGGTATTGCAGTTTTATCGAAAAATCATTTATGCAGTCGCTACAATGAAATGCGCTGAAATGTGAGCTTTAAAAGCTGCTCTTTTTCAGATTCTTGCGGAATTGCAATCTTGAGTCTAAAACAAGATCATTTCTACAGTAGAAGTAGATTATTTTAATTTTAATTAGCTAAGACTCCAAGATTAAGTCCCACCAAGCTAGAAATAGACTTTAAAAATCAATAAATTTTTAGATACTTTTTTATTTCCTTTTTTCACTGCAAAGTTGATGTAAATTTCAATTTAATCGTTCTTACACATTTTTAAAATATGTACAAACGGATAAAAAAACGTTGCTAAGATATAAGGGCATAGGATTAATCTAAATAATAAAATGAATGATTACTAATTGTCTATACATATGTATATAGGCAATATGTATATAGGCAATTTGTGAAAAGTTCTCTACTCAAAATTTCCTCATAAGTTAATATACCATAATTTAATCCATTGCAATACGATTTATAATAAGTGACATTTGAGTTTCAATACGCAAAAGATTCAAAGAACTAGTTCCGCAATCAAAAGCTCTTAGGTTCAATGAACTACAATACGATTTTAAAAAGTGACAATAGTTTCAATAATCAAAAGAACTAAAAATCTAAGGAACTAGTTCCGTAGTCAAAAGCTCTTAAGGCAGATAAGATGAACTCTTGGAACAATATTTCTGAAATCAAAACAATCGTGAATTGTATAAACAATAAAACTATTTTTGGAAATTGTTTACGAAAGAAATGAAAAGTTTGCTATGCCAACAGTTTACTATACCGAAAGCGCACTGTATGTAAATATCAAATAAAAGAAAACAATTTTAAGAAAATGCTAAACAAAATGATGAATGATGTATGTACATACATATGTATGTATGTACGTGTGTTTTACT
Organism: Drosophila kuntzei; assembly: GCA_035042165.1. Taxonomy (NCBI): domain Eukaryota; kingdom Metazoa; phylum Arthropoda; class Insecta; order Diptera; family Drosophilidae; genus Drosophila; species Drosophila kuntzei. The sequence continues at coordinate 1,784,336 of JAWNLU010000312.1, read as the reverse complement.
GTTTGTATAGGTGTATTTATGTTTACAGTATTTACTTAATGGAGGCTGCTTTCGATTTTCCATGCGAATGAATCAAAAAATGAAGGAAAAAAAACAATACATAAATGAAATCATTTTCATTGCAAGATGTTGTTGTTGTGTCTCTTGGCGCAATGTTTGTAATTTTAGAACTTGGCACGAACGTTTTCACAGTTTATGTATACACACACACACACACATACAAAATTCTTGGCAACAGTCGCAGCAACAACAACAACATTTTCATTCACCAACAGAGCAGCAAAAGCGGCAGCAACGTGACGTCACATACAACACAGTGTGCAGGTTGCTGGCCTCACTGTGCCGCACCGCAAAACAACAACAACAACAATAGAATTTTCAACCAGCTGGTTTTTTGCAAGCGACGTCAAAAAACACAACGTCAGTTGGCAAAGTGCCAACAGCAGAAGCCGCTGCAGCAGCGACAGTGGCAGCGGCAGCGACACGAAATGAAACGAAACAAGTTTTGTTGCTGCTGCGCATACGTCACAAGGCAGCGACGCATGCAGAGAAAGAGCAAGAGCAAGAGCGAGAGCGAGACGACGCAACACAAAACGGAGAAAGAAAAACGTGCAGAATGCAGTTGGCAGGCCGGTTTTTTTAAATTTTTATTTTTTGTTTTTTTTTTTTTGCTTTACTTTTTATTTCTTTCTTTTCATTTTCTGTTAGCATGCAACGACAAAGTTAACGTTTGTGTATGTACACTCTCACACACACACGCACATACACATGCGCAAACATATTTTTAGTTTTGTTTTGACTATTTGCTTTGGTTTTTTCGTCACGCAGCCGGCACGGTCGCCGCGTGACTTGCCGAGCGGCGGTCACGCCAATTAACATACATATATACATACATTTATATACATATTATAAATCCATATACATATATATATGTACATACATACATAGCTTATGTACATGCGCAAACTGCTGCTGCGACACTTAACAGAGACCGCAGACATTTAACTGCCGCTGCTCAACTTGGCGCTGTTAACTTGACGCTGTTAACTAAACGCTGTTAGCTTGACTCTGTTAACTTTTAAAAGGTTTACAAATGTATTCAACGCACGCGCACGCGTAGCCACAATTTACTTTGTAACTGATGCGGCTGATGATGATATTGAAAATAAAAATAAAAAAAAGTCACAAAAACCAAAACGTAGCCAAAGGCGAACTACAATGTATGTATGTATGTATGTACATACATAAACTGAGCTGGGCTTTAATTTGTATGCTTGACGGGACTGAGCACATTGCTCAAATGTCGACGACGCTGTCAGCGACGCACAGTGGGCTGCATACGAAATGTTTTGTCTGCCCCGGAGTGCTGTTATGTTTATTTATTGAGACAGTATGTTGTTGTTGTTATTGTTGCTGCCTGTTCCTCTGAGCGGCACGTTGCTAAATTGGCAAGTCAAAAAACGCACACAGCACAGACATCGCAATTTGATGCGTCGCCGTCGACGTCGCAGCGACGCGACGTCAGCGTCATCGTCGCCGTTGCCGTGCTGTGTGTGGCCTCCTCAATAACGAAACGTGGATATTTATAGCATTTGTTTATATTTTTTTGCACGCAAATGTGTAAAAATAATAACAAAAAAAAATAAATATTAATAATAACGACAACAATAACAAACAGAAGAAGAAGCAGTGTGAGCAGCATCAACGCCAATAAAGAACGAGAGAGTGACAGAACAGCAAAATATGCAAGTGAAGTGTGCACAGTGGTTGCAATGCAATTTGTTCCCGATTTTTAATTTCAGTTCAATTTCGTAATATTTCATATGGGCAAATTCTTAAATATTTTCAAATATGAGTAATACTATTTTAAACAAAAATAGAAACAGAAATTTTACACATTTTCGGTTTGTATATGTTTTCATTTTCAATTCACATTAAAAAATAATAAATTTACCCAATGTGAATGCAGCACGCAATCTTATTCGCTGCTGTCTTGTTGTTGTGGGGCTCTTAGGTAAATCTATTTTTGGTTTGATTTCTTTTTAGAATTTTTCCGTCTGCTTTTGGAATATTTATTTATTTATTTATTTCGTTTTTTGCACACTAAAGCACTAAAAACATGAATCATTTGTCAATTCTATTACAAGTACTTAGAAAAAACACTTTGTACAACAAATTGTAAGCTGAATAATTTGCCTTCTTCACATGAATGAAATGGAACCACACCCCAAATGGCGTGAGAGCTCTACATTTACAACTACATACTTAGGTCCATATACATATATAGGTACATTTATAGATATTAATATTGTTTTTGTACATATACAATTTTTAGAGCGCATTGTTCACCACATGAAACAGTTGTGCATAATTGGAAATTATGAATTTTAGCTCTGCTGTTTTATGTGATGCGTGTGGCACTTAATGGCTGTCTGATTATTTCAAGTACCCACTCATAGTTCGGATCTTTCAATTGATTTCCGTTGATAAAATCATTTCATAAATCATTAAAAAAAATACTTTCTAGCCGAGTAAATAGTTGAAAGATGATGGGAAAAAATCCCCAAAACACATCGCATAATCAAAAATAAAACAAACTATATACATAAAGCGTGTGATCTGCCTCCATGGAGAATGAATGCAACCATATATAGTAATCGTATTATGTATATATGTACATTGTATATGTTTCGTTCGCTATCAGTCATAGTTGGCCATGGCGATAAGATAGTGGCATATAGAGCCTCAATGAGGCACCTCACGATAAGATAAACAAAACAGCTGTGTGTATAAACGCACCAAAAGCAAACGAAAGTGGAGTCTACAAATACATATGTATATAGAAAAAAAAGAATAATAATATATATACATATATAGTACGCTCTCTATATCGCTAAGCTGACTCGCAATGTTTATGGACCAATGTCGAGGGAATGCGGCGAATATAAAACACATGACGTCGCTCTCAAATGGTACGAGAACAACAACGGATCGGACTGTAAAATATGGAAGGAAAACACTTATCGCAAGTCAGTTTTAGAGCTTTAGCGTATTACGCATGCATAACTTATCAGTTAAGTGCCAAGAGCGCTATAAAGTCGCATGGGAATAAAATAAGCAAAGCCACAAAACTGTAGAAAGTTCTATTTAGAAACAAAAGCATCATTTTAAAATACCTACATACAATACACATATTTAACAATTTTGTAGCGATAACAGAATTTTTGAAAAATTAAAAATTACAAATCAGAATTTACAAAGTGAATCGATTGAGTTCATTGTCCGGTTTTCCCCATAAACAGAGTATAGTTCCATTTGATATTTACATAAAGTATTGGTATGTGAAGCATGGGAATCGATATATCATTGATAATGTATTATACATATATATATAATTTATAGTTTTATCGAAAATTAACACCACTTAGTTGATAACATTATTCAATACAATTTATCGTATTACAAAAAGCTGTTTCACAACCACTGTTCATTGGTCTCTTATCGAGCAGTTACCTGCTTATCGCTGGCACTCAAACTGATAACAACTGATATACATAATATTATTGTGGATAAGATATGTCAACCTCATGATACGCATTTTGTTGTCGCTTATCATCATTCAGGCCAAGTGCTTGGGACTACCAAAATCTGATTTGTTCACCAAAAAAACATTGTCGCTTTCATTCATACGTATGTCTGTATGTGTGTGCGTGTATACAGGCTATTGGTCACACTGTGCGCTGATGCATCTAATCAGCAAACCGCAAGCAGCGACGCGCCGCTGACGTCGACGTTGACTAACAAACACACACACATGCACATACATACATCTCTTATTGCAGTAACTTCCCTTCAGTTCTGTGAAAAGCGATCGCTTGCAGCAAACTCTGGTGAAGCGTGCAAATTTCTGCAAATTATCATAGGCTCCAACTTTATTATAATTGGTAATTTCATATTCAAAAATATAGAGAAGCAACTACGACAACTACTTTTATATCAGAAACAACTAGTAATAAATAACAATTTAAGTGAATAAGTAAGAAAATAAAATTAAATATAATAAATCAGTATAATTAATTATATCCTCTATGGCATGTCGTCCTAACACATGACTGTGTTAAATTCATGTGTCGAAAACCAATGATGGCAGTTAAGATTTCAGGACTGGTCATGCCAAATCACCTCTGATTTCAAGTCTGAATGGAACTGCAGGGTCTACATGCCGCTGTTCACGTGTTAACGGTAAAAGTGCCGCACTGCATGCTGATGCTGATTGACAAGAGAGCGTGCCTAATTAACGCCTAGAACCGAGAATGACACAGAGCGAATGAGAGAGAAAGATGGAGCGAAAGGTGAAATATACACAATGAAAAATTCCTTACAAACGCGCATTGGAGTTGGTCACTCTATTCGGTAGATACAGCAACAAATGCACAATACGAAGAGGCGCTGAATGAAGACAACGACGAGACAAGCAGGCGTTTACACAACGGGGGAGGGAGATGACAGAGTGGGCGGGAGCAGTGAGTGTATATATATATATATATACATACATGTATGAATATGTGTATATACGCATGCATTATGTGTTTGATTGTAAACGCTTCTGTTAATGTACATACATACATACATACATATGTATGCAGAGGTTTGTGTATGTATAACAAAACGATTGTTATATTTTTAGTATACACACACACACACACACACGTACACAGTTTTTGATTTTGGTAATGAAACACACACATGCTTACAAACATATGTATATATATTTATATATATACATAGGGAAACGTAACGTAAATACACGTAATAAGCAATAAGCAGCGTAAAACGTAAAAGCACAGCAACAACAACAACAACTGAAGCAAGCAAACAATTTACGCACAGTGATGCTAACATGATTTGTTATTGACAACATTATCTATTTGGCAAGCTTGATAAAAAAAAGACAAAAATAAATTCAATAGCTACCTAAATATAAACTTATCAGCATTATATCAATGAAAGCTTTAATTGCCATTATCAGTCAGTAAAGTCAAAATGCAACGGCAGTCATCAATGAAAATAAGCTTGGCCCCACAGTCACACACACACACACAAGATGACGGCATCGGCATGCGCGAAAAAAATCCACATTATTTTGTTGGTTTTCTTTTTTCGGTGAGTATTCAAGTATGTATAAAAGTACATTGTATATCAAGTCTGTATGTATGTATGTATTTGTGCATGTACGATTATCGCTGCTGGTTGCAGTTCGTTCCGTATACTAACTAAAAATTTATCTACACTCTTTGCTGTTCTGCGTATGCGCGCGTATGTGTATTGTATGTGCGACAGTGTGTGTGTGCAACTTGTTATCGCATAGCGTAAAACAGCAAAGAAGAAGAAATAAAAACCAAAACAAGTTTAATGACGTTTTGCGCGCGCACACAAAAATAATATACAAACAAAAAAAAAAAGAATACAAAAAGCAGAACACAGTAAAACCAAAACTCGTTTAGCCCAGTCAACAACAACAAGTCTGTTGTGGAGAACGAGAGAGGCACAGTTACAGTAGCAGCAACTTCAAAGAGAGCGAGAGAGAGACACAGTTACAGCAGCAGCATCAGAGTCGAGAGTCATCGACAGCGACGTCGACGTCAACATCGACTTCAACTTTTTGCACGTCTGTTTTTATTACATTTGCGGGTCGCGGCGGGACAGTCCTTTCGGCTTACGTGTGTGCGTGCGTGTGCTCGCTCGTTCGTGCATGCATGTGTTTTTGTGTGTGTATGTATGTGAGCTTGTTATGTATTTTAGCTTTTTAAGTTTGTGCGCATGACAAGCAAATGCCTTTTTACGGGCAAGGGTTGGCAACTCTAAAGGTGCTGCGGTGTCAACGAGGGTTGCGTCGTCGTCATCTTGCAAAATGCGTTGACTTCTAGGCTTACAGCTGTGTGGGTGTGTGCGTGTGTATATGCGTATACATGTGTGTGTGTGTGTGAGTGTGCGTGTGCTTTTACGCGTGTTTAAGGTTCTTGCGTTTGAATTATACAACAAATGCACATCTGCAAACGACATGCTATCAGTTACATTCAAACTCCCCCCCCCCCCCGCCACACCCTCCACTGTCACAACAACCCTTCTTGCTGGACGCTTTCAGGTGAAGCTTTTTGCATGGATGCATTTACGTACATACGTATCTGTTATACAACCACACACACACGCACACACGCATTTGTTGTGGCCTAGAGCCTGGAAGAGCTCGTTCATTCCACAGAATACAAAAAAAGAGCATGCTCGACTGTGGCAGTCTCGACATCCATGTATTTGCACACACATAAGACGAACTTCGATGTTCACCATTCAAAAAGTAGTTAATGTTATATCAATATTATTAATATTATTTTAATGGATCATTAGGCTAGCTATGTAATCTTTAAAATAAAATTAGCCAATCTATTTGGTTAATAATTAATACGAAAATATGGTCTGAATTCCAAGATCAAGAATTTACAGTTTGTCAAGAAACTGTTTTGACAAAATAAATAACGCCTATACAGGTAGTCAAGTAATTGTTTCGACAAATCTATAATTTACATATTTTATTTTTATTTTTTTTAGTAACTATAATTAAATTAGAAATATATAAAAAAAAATTTGTGTTTTATATTTTTTTATATGTATATTTCTTGTTTTATTATAGTTGCAAAAAAAAAAATAATAATAAGACAATAATATCCTTTTTTATTTGGTCAAAACAATATCTTGACTAACTGTATTTGTTTTAAGCTTTGACAAATAGTTAATTGTATTTTTTTCCTTGTTTAATAAATAAAATAACAAAACAAATTTCATTAAAAATGGTTTTTTTTGCAAGCCTCTTTCTGCCTGTTACACACGTTGCCACAAACCTATAAGCTTCTTGTATCCGTTGGGTATCGGGCTAAAAACGAAGTTGCAACGGCAACTGCAAATGGTAGCAACAAACCGCAGGCAGCGGCTCAACAGCGGACAAAGTCAACGGCAACGGCAACGGCTGCCCGATAAGCGGGCAATAAGAGAATTGAGGCACTGATAAGAGAACATGGCCGTCGTCTGTCTGTCTCATTATCTAATCGCTGTTGGCGGCTCTGCTCTGCTCTGCTTCTTCGACTTGTTATCAGCCAAATAGTCAGTATGCTTTTTTCTTCTTTTTTTTGTCGACTGATAAGCTGTAATAGCACAACTCATGTCTTCCTATCTTCTATCTCTCTTCCTGTGCACCCCCCTCCGCTCTCTACCGCTCAAACTATCTCTATCTCTCTCGCTCTCTCTCTCTCGCTCTCTCTGTCAGTGATAAGCGATAATCACGCTCACTCACTCTGCTTGGGATTTGTGCCAGTTTGCAGTTGACGCTTATCTTCCAACAACGCACACACACATAGATAGAGACAATACATATGCATGCGGAACCAAATCTTCGGTCCATTTCGAACTATTTTTAAACGATTTTCTATCTCGGGAAAAGCTTCAATTGATAACGATTTGATTCGGTTCAGTTTTTGAACTAGTTTCTCAATTTCTTAACAAAACTTTTGCCAAGGATTAAACAGTTCATTAAACAATCGTTTAACCACACTGGTTCAAAACAGTGTTGCGAGAAAAGCTTTTACCGTCAAATCAGGTTTTTTTTATAAATTATATTTTATGTGCAAGGTTTTTTTCGCGAGTTTATAAGCCTTACAAAAATATGCAGTCAACTTATTTTTTTTTTAATCAATCTAATCTATTTATTGTATGTATTGTATGTAAAGATTTCCACGTGGAACATAAATTCGCATATTTAATATTGAAACAGAGTAGAAAAATCATGATGATCATGATTGAAAAAGAAAAAAATTATAAGAAAAATGTTAAACGTGAAATAAATTTGTAGTTGTTGTAAATTTAGCTTTTTATTTAGCTGCACAAAAGTTAGTAGCACTGTTAGACATGTGTTTTTGGAACCAGTTCATGAACACTACACTAGTTTTAATAAAATTCTGCCTTTCTTCTTGCTCTTTGTTGCACTCTTATTCTATTCACCAAATTTGGTTACTTTTCAAAAGTTGGCAACACTGGTTCAAATAATCATTCTCACTCTCTCCTATTTTTTTGTGAAATTATGCAGTTGAGTTTTGTGTCTTTGGAACCAGTTCATAAAAACATTACTAGCAATAGTTCAAATTGACTTTTATCTCTCTTTCTTGCTCTCTCTTACTTATTTGTGGAATTATAATGGAATGGAATGGAATTTAAACTTACCGCCCGCTTTAAATGTCGATGCATCGAAACTGGGCGCCCGCACCGGCTGCTGTTTGTCACGTAAATTGAGCTGACGCTCGGGAACATAGCTGACGGGCGCTGGCAGCGATTCACCACGTGTCAATGGCGGCCGGACACCGGTTGGATCATCCAATGCGCTGCGCTTAACACTCGATGGTCCGCCGCTGCTGTTGCTGCTGCTGCCGGCATTAAGTTCAGCGACGCTAACGCCGACGCCGACGCCAACGTGAGGGGGGCCATGTTGTTGTTGTTGCTGCTGTTGATCGACATCAACATCATCGGAGGGTGGACGCTTAAGGTTAACAGAGAGAGCTGGCAACAATGTTGAGTTACCACCACCACCACCACCAGGTGGTTGCTGTGCAACGGGACCTGGTCCACCAGGTCGTTGACCAGCTGTGGGCGGCATATGGTGGGGTGTCATATGGGAAATGCGTACGGGTCGCACATCAGGCGATGCCTCCAATTTGACGGGAAAATCCATAAGACTATTTCCTCCGCTCTGCTGTTGTTGTTGCTGCTGCTGTGGTGGCGGTAGTGGTGGACCAATTCGTGGCATTTGATAAGCACCCACCGCCGCGGCAACATGATGATGGGACAATGATAACGGTCCCCCGGGTCCACCGCCACCCGACGAGGGTCCACCGCTTGTGCTTGGCACAGCACCACGATGTTGCGGTACACCGGGTCCCCCACCACCACCGCTTAGTAATCCCGTTTGTTGCTGTTGTTGTAGAACAACAACTTCACCATTTTCATGAGCACGTTTACTGCTTGGATGCAAACGCTTCATTTGTCTGGCCGCATCCAGAACGACTTCAATGCGATCGGCGCCTTCATAATTAACACAACCACGGCACACTGCCTCCGAAAAGTCATTGATCATGGCCCAGGGCATGCGGGGTAAATCGCACAGGTAACAGTGCTGACGTTTTGTTTGCAGCGACATTGTGTAGGATTTTTTCTCAAAGGGAGGGAGGGGGGAGTGAGTTGCAGTTGCAGTTGTAGTTGTAGTTGTGTAGTTCAACTGGAAGTCGAATGGAATGCACTACAGAGGCTTGCAATTTTTGCTGCTGCTGCTGCTGCTGCGACCCAAATTTACGCGCGCAACTCGACCCACTTTTTGGCGTCGCAAATATTCACACACACACACGTAACACACAAAAGCGCACGCACGCACACTGACAAAAAAAAACCACACACACAGAGACAAACAACAAAATTTGTTCTGCTCTCTTTACGCGCTCTTCTCGCTGTGTTTATCGCTTGATTAATTAGTGCCGATAACAAATATCGATACAATTGTTTAATAATGGCGCCTCCAATTGCTGATGCTGCTGCTGTTGTTGTTGTAGTTGCTGTTGTTGTTCTTGCTCAATAACGTACCGGCGGCGTTGGCAGTTTGTTGTCGTTTTTATCATTGCTCTTTGGCTGCTCGGCTGCTGCTGCGGCGGCTTGTTGTACATTTTTCTTTGCTGCTTAGCGCCTTGCGCTTTGTTATTGATTTTCGCTGCTGCTGCACACGCACACACATGGCCAGCAAAATTTTTTCAATATTCTTGTTTTCTTTGATTATTTATTTTGTGTATTACACTTTCAACAAAAAAAATAAATACAAAACTAGTTGTACAATTATTGTTTTTCCTTTAATTTTTCTATTGCGCTGCGGCGCACGACACATGCACACACTGTTACAACTATGTATGTATGTATATGTATATGTACATACACGTACGCGTTACGTTTTTCGTACGTCTTTGTCGCCTGCACAGAGACACACGAATATACTCTCGCAAACAGAAAGAGAGAGAGAGACACACACACAGTTAGAGCGGCAGAGACACGTACACGAGCGACGCTAAAATTGTGTGGGAACGGATACCGAAGAATGTTTAGCGTAAGCGTAACTTGACGCGGCAACGTTCGGCTACAGAATGATGAAAATGAGCGGTGCGCAAAGCAAAGCAGCGTAAAGCAAACGCAAACAAGAAGGAAAAAAAGCAGGCACGTCAAATCGGCAGCACAGCGACCCAGTGGTAAATATGTACATACCTACGTACATGCACATAGGTCATGTAACTGCTGCAGTAGGAATGTTGATAATAAAATAACTAATGTATTTGAAAGGTTCATATTGAGATTATAAATGTTGATATTCCAAATTGTTGATAATAAAATATCGATATACAATTCGAACAGTTTGTATGCATTAAATATTTATTAAATTTGATGATGCACATTTTTACACTCGACACAATATTTAATTTTTATTTTCTCAGCTTGTTTTAAGAAACATAAGCAACTATTTTTAAAATAAGAATATAATAAATAAAAATTAAGAATATATATTTGCTTTTCTTAAAACTATGTGAATGGATTTCTTTTTTGACATACTGTAATTAGTTATTCGATTACAACTTGTTTATTATAATTGATTTGAATATGCCTTATCTCATTACAGCTGCACGTTAGCCAATTGGCAACTGGGCTGCTTGCCGTTTCATGTTGTACACATTTTTCAGTTCATGCGCGCACGCTCTCGCTATTTGCTTGTATGCGTGTGCTTTTGGCACACACATATGCACACACACATGTGCATTCAATCGTACAGTGCAAGCTCTTTGCGGGGAACACTCCGATTGGACAAGCGCTCGTCTTGAGCAGGCATACAGTTAGTCAAGAAAGTGTTTTGAAAAATGTACACAAATTCTTTTGTACAAAATTATATTACATATATATTTTAATGGATAATTATTCAATTTCTTATTTTATTATTCTTGCTTATAGTTTAAAAAAGAAAAATTTAAGAAAATAAGATATATTTTTAATTGAAATTGAATATTTTTTAAAATAAAAAAGAAATACATACATGGTATGTACGTGCATTTTCATTTTTATGAAAGAGTTGTGTGTTACAGCGAGTTGCCACTGTAGTCAAATACATACATACACATTTCAATATGTAAATATGTATGTCGAAGCGTGCGCATGTATGACGCGATACATACACACACAGACAACAGTTTTGAGTCGCGTACGTGCGAGCACGTCATAAGCAAAAGCAAAACGCCAAGCAAGGCTGACGGCTGTGACGAAGCGACGCGACGCGACGGGCAATGGGTACGACGACGCGTCGTGCAAAAGGGGCGCGTTTCGTGTTGGGGGTTGAAACGAGAACAACGACCATTGCTCCAGTACTAGCATTTTGTATGTATACTATGTACATACATATGTAAATATACATACATATGAGCAGGCGTATACATACCAAATTGTGGTACATACATATGTACATACTTGCATGCTTACATACAAACGTTCGTGTATCGATACACAAATGTAGACCTTGAATACGTAACGGCGCGTCGTCGCTGCTTCAGCTGGCCGCAGCCGCGACCGCGCCGTCGCTGCTACGTCACTGCAACTGAAAATGATTGCAGTTGTATTTTTTTTTTCTTTTTGAAAGCGCAGCTGCTTTATCATATCGGTAACAATGACGTTTTCCATTATTCTTGAGTTACGTATTTCTCAAGACAGTTATTTTATACAAAAATGCCAAGAAGAAAAAATAAAAATGATACAAAAAAAAAACTAATTAGCGCAAGCAGCTGATTGGGCGCAATGCCCATTGACAGGCAGAATCAGCTGTCTTAACAGCTGTTAACGTTGACAGCGTTGCAGCACTGTAACAGCTAACAGTGCTGTAATATGATAATGCTATGCATGTTATTTGCTGTATGTATGTATGTACATATGTATGTAAACATACTATGTACGTATGTTATGTATTCCATTCTGTGACCAGGAAACGTTAGAACTGCGCATGTATTTATTGTATGTATGCGTGTGTGTGTGTGTGTGTGCCACGCCTCCTTATTGCTGGGCCACGTGTATGTATACCAATTGTCCTGGGCACACACACTGGGATATATATGTACATACATATATGTATCTATGTATCTATCGATCGATATACCAGACCATGGTCTGGGACAAATTCCACGATGGATACAACCTGTCGTGTTGCCCTTTATTTTGTATGTATTCGCCAAAGTGTTGTATTGAGCTTCCTGGAAGCAACAATGCGGAAAAACCAGATACACACACACAGCGACAATGCGACCCAAAGCTCAAGTGGGCCCTGATTATACCCCGTACTCCTCGACCAAAAGGGTATATTGCGAGGACCGTAACGATTATTATTTTTAAATGTATAATTTATAAAATAAAAAATTCTCTGTTGATTTTTATAACACTTAGTATTCCAGCTGATTTTTATATACATATGTACATATTTATAGTTATGAATTTTTCAGCATTTTTTTTTAATATTTTGGTATTTAAAAAACAAGGACCGCAACGATTAATGATTTTTAAATATATGAACCATAAAATAAAAATTATCTGTTGATTTTTATAACACTTATTTATCGATCTGTATTTTTAATTTTAATTTATTTATAGTTTTGTAATTTTCAGTTTTTTTTTGATATTTTAATATTTAAAAAACAAGAGCCGTAACAATTAATGATATTCAAATTGTATAAATTATACAATATATACATACATATTTTCTGTTTATTTTTATAACACTTAGTATTCCAGCTGATTTTTTTTCTATTTATAGTTATGCATTTTTTGGTATTTAAAAAATTTTAAAAACTATTATTCTGAAATTTTTCTCAGCAAAATTGACAAATATAGTTATTTTTTGATTTTTAAATAAGAATTCAAAATTATGTATTCTATTATAATCTTTTTGGAGTTAAAATTAAGTTTTTTTTACTAATTATTAATAAAAATTCGGTCTAAGAATTTTCCTTTCTTCCAAATAAGAGCTAAAAACTTGGTAACAAGACGCGTATTTTTCTCACAGACATCGAAGAGTTTTCAAAATTTTGGCATGCCCCCATCCGCCTCTGCATATCGGGAAAAACTCCACAACACCCACAATTGTTAAAATAGAGCACTAATTATGATGACAAACATTTCCTTTTATTATTGTCAACTATTCCATTTATTATCGCATCAAGATCGGATAAATATAACGATATTTATGGCTGTTTAAAGTTTATAATCATTGTGAGCACCTCAAACTATCTTAATGAAATTAAGATTCATAGATGGATTAAATATATTTAGGCTGGGTATCTCGTAGTCGTTCTTACTTGATTTCCTCTGTTGTTCTTGCTGTGGGTGGAAAATTGTGTGCAGGGTATAGTGGGTGCTTGTGCACTCATGAACTCGCCCGGCAAGTCAAGCAATCTATTAATGATGTTGATGATGAAGATGATAATTATGCACAACTGTACGCACACATTACTCATGGGGTTTATCAATAAAAAATTGCATTTGCATATATATTATATATGGGGTTTTGATGGAATCAAATGTATTTTTAAACATAATAATAATAATTATCAACTGCATACAAAAATATACGCAATATACGTATTACTAAATTTATAATGTATATACATACAATATGTATACATATATATGTATGTATGTCTGTATGTATGTAAAGTTAGTATTAAGTTTAAACATTGAGAGGCGCACATTCACAATAGTATGACAGAAATATTAGCCAACAGCTGTTATACGGCTGTTAGCATAACAGTCAATATAACAGCTAAGCTAAGCTAAGCAAATGCCATCAATTATTATTATTATACACATGTAAATCAGTTATTTAGAAGGGGGCGGGTGGGCGTGTCACATAATAGCAGTTAATTGTAAGCGTTTTTTTTTTTAATTTATGCCTAGATTTATAAAGTACAATACAGCATGTATAACAGTTTTAACAGCATAAACATGAGTGTGTGTGTGTGTGAGTGTATAACAGTTAGCACTGTGCCACTTACTTACTAATTTCTGCATTGAGCAATTGCAATCTGTTGTATTACACATTTTTATAGATATCCGTCAGACGTAGTACAGTTATCAGTTACACATAATATACATATGTATGTGCATATATTATGTAAGTTAGACTTTCGTTTCTCAATACCGATCGAGATATATATATATATATTTTGTAGTTACGCAACATTATTTAAGTTTAGTATCGTTATCGTATTTGTTAATAGGAGGGTATTTGTTATACTGTTATACATTTTTCAGTTGCTTTTTGTGTTTTTTTTGTCGTATAAAGAACTATATATAATAAATTAGATTTAAGCACTAACATGGAATGTATGTATTTGTATAAGTATTGTATATATGTATGTATATAAAAAAATAATTGTTTATATTTGATGTCCTTCAATTATCTTATGTCTTTTCTTTTCGCAACGTTCTTATTCCCAAACCTTACACAGGAATTTATATTTTTTTTATTTTTTTGTTATCAACGTTGTCGTCTCTTTCGCTCGCATTTAACTGCGTATGGTGGGCATGGCACAAGGTTTACTTTATTCATCTCTTTCTTTCTTTTCTTTTCTTTTCTTTGTTTTGTCCTTCGTAACTAAGTATTCGCAATTTGTTTTCTTGTCATCTCATTTTCAGTTTTGCTTAAGAGTTAGTTGAGTTTTGTTTGCTGTTTTTTTTGTTCGTTTCTTGAGTCGGGAACTGTTATATGCATGCATATTAAGCAATACCCTGTAAACTTAGAGGCTTAACATAGTATTATATCATTTTATACAATTTTGTAAATATTGCAACTTCATATTACAGGCACTTAACCTTGGTGTCGATTATATACTACAAGTTTTTATATTTAGTATAGTTAAATAGATATACATATATATATAAAAAAAAATGGATTATTTAAACAAAGTGTTCGCAATTAGCTGTATAACAGTGGATAAAATTGAGCATTACTGTCGTATCTGTTATATGCCGCCGCACTGTGACCAGTTTTAATTTATTCTCTTTTATGTTATTAAAGCTTCAATATTTTTTTTTAAATTTATATTGTTGATTTAGATTAGGGCAAGTTTCGTAACATCTTTTATCTCTTTCTAACACTGGCCACAGCGCTAGCGTGTTACTCTACTACATCGTTATCCCTCTCTCCCTCTCTCTTTCGATTCCTTTCTTGTGCTTCTTCTTCTACTTCTACTCTCGAACAGTTATTTGTCAACTGCCGTCGCTGCGCTGCCGCTGTCGGCATCGCTGTTCGCTTCGCTTTCTTCGTTTTCTGTTTTGTCGTCGGCTTCGTTGATTTGTATCGTATTTGTATTTGTATTTAAGTTTTGTTTTCCTTTTTCTTCGAGTTTTTCGTGATCCTTTTAATGCATGACGGAATGTGTATTGTTTTTACGGACTGTGGAATGCGGCATGTATAACAGTTATTGTAATGAGTTATTGTGTATAACAGTTGCCGTGGCGTCTAGAGCGTGTATAACGGTTATTTGTGAGTCGTTGGCATATATAACAGTTATTGTAATGTGAGCTAATGCCGTGTATAACAATTCCCATAATGTACAGAGAGCGTATAACAGTTATGACCATGAGCTTTTGGCATGCATAACTGTTATGTTTATGTTAATTGATATCGTGTATAAAAGCTCGGGGTGTATAACAGTTAACAACGCGTGTTGAAATGAGTTCGCACTGGCGGCGGCGGTGGCGCTCGTCTTCTTCGTTCTCCAGCTCCTGTACTCCCCGCCGTTCCCCCCGCACGCCCATGTCCCGTTCCATGGCCATTGCTGTTGGGATTCAGAGCAGCTGCCGCTGCCGATGCGTCATCGCGCAGCTTCTGCTTCTGATCGCTGAGACGTGCCCCCAAACGATGCACCTTCTCCGGACTGAGGATGCTGAGGCGTGTGCTCTTCGTCGACTGCGGCGATTGTTGTGGTTGCTGATAGGCAGAGGACACTGTAAACAGGGGAGGAAATAGAAATCGTTAGAGTTTTAAATATGTTAAAGGTATCTCCAAATAAAAAAGGGGTTTTAATATGGATGAATTTGATGGAATTGCATAAAATATGCCTGGAAAAATTTAAAGTAAAATCATTCTCAAATTTTCATTGCGCATGGAAATTGATTGAGTTTTGACAGAGTTATGACAATTCGAAGTTATTTAAAATCAGTTAAATCAAAATTTATATGAGATCAACTTATAATAAAATCGACATTACACTGGATCATTCCAGTAACCAGATAACATTATTTTCCTGGCTAAAAAGAGGCTAATGTTGTTTATTTTGTGAACCGAAACCAAAGCGGTATTTTTAAACCGAAACTTACAAAAAACAGATAACCGTTACGAAACCGATGCTCCGAGATATTCATAACCGATAGCCGAAAACCTTAATTCGAGCATAACCGAAACCGTAACTGAAACCGATATTCGTTTCGGTTTTAATCCCTGGTTTTTTATTGATTTTACTTGAAATTTTGTAAGCTACAAGTTTTATGAACAAGCCAAGTTTCTTAAATGGGATTTTGGGTCTCTTTGAGGTCGATTTGGTGAAAATAAAACTATTACAGTGTAATCAGCGAGTTTAATTAAGTTGTTTCTATATAGAAGAACATGTTTAAGATTCTCCAGCTGCGATCTTTCTGCAATCTTTCCAGCTTACCATTGTTATTCTGGCGTTGAGCTGTGGCGGCCGTGTGTCTTTGGGCCAAATGTTTGCTGGGCGAACCAGGCCGGATTCTTGTTGGTGACACACAGTTGTTGCTGCTGCTGCTGCTGCTGTTCCCAGTGGTGTTTGGTGGTTTCAAAGGTTTCGTCCTGTTGCTGCCACCTTGAAGACGACTCTGACTCTGACTGGGCGGACGATTGGACAATGGGAGTGTCATCTTATGCTTCTTGGGCAGGTAATCCGATGTAAATGAACTGGCTGCTGTTGTTCCGATTGCAGCAGCAGCTGTTGTTGTTGTTGTTGCTGGCGTTGGTGGCACATGCAACTCGGCGGTGCAGGTAAGTGTTGTAATTGTGGCTGCCGCTTTGCTTCGTTTCGTTGCCGGCATTTGTTGTTTGCTGTTGTTTTTTGCTGGCACCGCCGCCAAATGCTCCAGGGATTCGGCATGTTGCAGCTGCGGCGACGTCGCTGGCAACTGCCGTCGCCCAAAGATGGGAGTTTGATTAATGCGCTGGGTGGTGCGACGTGGTGCGGCACTGCCGCCATTTAATGTCGCCTCATGCTCCAGACGTTGAAACATTTTCAATGCCACCGGTGGCGTTTTGAAGAAATTCCGCATCGAATGTTGCGATTGATTGAAATTGCGACGATTCGCCTCCTCGAGATGCTCGAATTTGCTGCGACATTGACGGAGACGCGTTCGCATATCCTCGAAAGCCGAACGATGCTCCGGCAAGGGGGCGGGATGGGCGGATGCGGATGTGGAGGCGAATGCGAATGAACTGGCGGCGGAGGAGGAGGAGGCGTCGTTGTTGTTGCGATGTTATTCACTTCATGATAATTCAAACTCGTATCACAACTCGAATCGACATCCGAATAATTATTTAGATCACGCACATCGTTCAATTGGAGCTCAGCTCCTGGTCGCAAATCCACAAGGTAACCCTTCTCGCCAAATGGACGGCATTTCTTGAGGGCCTGCTTCAGTGCCCGTTCCGTGGATGTCGTTTCCGGCGTCAGACCACGCAGCTGTTGTTGGGCGCCAAGGAAACGTTGACGTCGACGGGCACGCATGCTGTCCCTTAAACGCTCCCCGCTGGGCGAGAAGTCTTTGCCCAAATGCGGTGACTTTGGTATGTCCTGTGCCCGCATCACCACCTGTTCCACATTCTCCACGTTCTCGTTCTCCTTCTCCTCAGTCTCCTGCTCCTTGGCCTTGTCCTTATCCATCACAATTGCCGACACCGAGAGATTGTCGAGACTCCGCTGTGATGTCGGTGATAGTGCATCCTCTGAGCTGATATAACTATCCTGAAAGTTCTCAATCTCATGCAGGAGTCGCGCTGGCGGCTGTTGTTGTGCATCCAGATGCTGACGCAGCTGCTCCAGCCAAACGTGCAACGTTTCGAAGCATGGACGCATATCCGGATTCAAATCGCAGCAAACAAATGCAACTTTGACAAACGCCTCCGGACAATGCGCGCAGAATTTCTCCCTGAACTCCTGCTGATTCAGACTGAAGTCCGAGTTGCGGGGCATATAATCCGGATCGGCCTCAACGCGTCCAATGATCTACGGGAGCGAGAATGAAAAGATAAGTATGAGTACTACATAAAGATCAGGGAAAACTAATTTGTAATATTTTTTAAAAATTATTTATGAATTTTAATAATTTATTGATTTTTAAAATGAATTTAGAAATGTAAACCTAAAAATTAAATGTAAATTAATTTATATAATTTTACTACTATTTATTGATTTACATAAATAAATAAATTTAAATTAATTTATATAATTTTTATCATTATTTAAGAATTATTTATTGATTTCTATAAAACACTGGCAACAAAATGAATTTAGAAATGTTAACTTGAAAATAAAATGTAAATTAATTTAAATAATTTTTATTCTTATTTAAGAATTATTTATTGATTTTTATAAATAAATAAAACGCTGACAAAAAATTTGATATAGAAATGTAAGCTTCAAAATAAAATGTAAATCAATTTATATAATTTTTTATCTTATTTAAGAATTATTTATTGATTTTTCTATATAAATGAAAAGCAGACAACAAAATTAATTTTGAAATGTTAACTTGAAAATAATATGTAAATTAATTCATATAATTTTTGCTATCATTCAAGAATTATTTATTAGTTTTTATCAAAACATTAAAAAATAGTTTTTCCTTTTTGCTCGACTTAAAAAAAATCATGAATTATAAAAAATATTTATTTTTGATTTAAGATAATAGTATTTTAAATTTTTAATTAACAAATTGAAAAATCCAAGTTTATCTTAATTTTTTATAAAAATAACTGAAAACCAAAAATTGAATTCACATAAAAAAAAGTTTAAAAAAATAATAAGTATTTAGTATTTTTAGTATGTTTGGTATTCTTAGCGAGGAAAAATAAAAGGCAGAGATGGCAAACGTATCAAGAGTTTATATCAGCGATGCTCAAAGCTGCCTTATGGATGTGTACGCACCAATACAAATAAAGAAATTCACACGCACACATGTAACAAACTTTTTTTTTTATTTCAATGAGTTCACGGAAAAAAATAATAACATGTTTCTAAAAAAAAATGAAAAATGTTTTTTTTTAATGTTTTTTCAAAAGCTCATCAATATCTATTTTAATTTTAGTTTTTATATGAAATTGGCTCTTTTTTAATGAAATTGATCCTTTTTAAAATTAGTTTTATCGCATTTCTATTTTATTTAGTAGCAACAGTACACACGTTAATGTTTTTGTTTTCCAGTGTACAGAAAACGAAAAGACAACAACAAAATACATTCGGAATAATGACAGCAAAACGAAGCAGTAAAATTGTTTTTGTTTTGCCAGCAAAGAATCTTGACGGAAAGCGAGAAGTCAAAAATTGTTATTGTTTTACCAATAACAAATTTTGACGGAAAACGAAAAGTGAAAAATTGTTTGTGTAATTTGCAATGTGTACCAGAACCTTACCAGTGTGTAAGCTCACACACTTCCATATGACATGTGCAATACAAAAACAAATGTGCGTCGTGTGCATAGGCTCTGTACACCTCTGGTTTATATAAACAATGCCTGAAAAACATTTACGAAAGTGGCTCAAAGCAGAAAAGAAAAATTATTTGCTTATGGGAAAGAGAGAGAGAGTCTCAAAGACAGGGACAAAGACAATAGTAGATTTCATGTATTACGTTTACGAAAGTGTATCAAAGCAGAAATGGGAAAAGTGGTAAATTTGTAAAAACATAGCCAGTAAAACGTTTACGAAAGCGGAAAATGTAAAATAAAAAATAATAATAATAGAAAATGTACTAGATATTTCATAAGTTATATTTAATAGTTAGTAACTTAATGTTTTAAATGCCAGCAAAACGTTGAAGAACGTTAATAAAATAAAAGAGAGAGAGAGAGAGCAAACAGCAGCCAGTAAAACGTTTACGAATACAGCACAAAGCAGAATTGTCAAAGTTTATGATGTCTTTCTCTTGCTTTCTCTTATCGAGACTAAGGGAAGTACAAAATTGATTGAAAATATTGTAGAGTTGAGACTCACCTCGCATAGCATAATGCCAAAGGAGAAGACATCGACTTTCTCGTCGTACTTGAGGCCCTTCATCATTTCGGGAGCCATCCAATAGGGATTGCCAACCACAGTGTAACGTTGCCTTCGCTGGCGACTTTTGCTACGCCTCAAAGTGCCGCTCGGCGACATGGCGACATTGGTGTCCACAGCAGCAGCTGAAGAAGAAGTAGAGCCAGCAGCTGGACTCGCATTGGCACTGGCACCAGCACCAGGAAGACGTGGTGCATCCACACTCCTTGCTAAACCAAAATCAGCCACAATAACTGAATGATCTTCGCGAACCAAACAATTCATTGAGTTGAGATCACGATGGATGATATTCATCGAGTGTAGATAGCTCATGCCACAGGCAATGTCTCTGGCGAGGCAGACGCGTTGTGGCCAACTCAATGATTGGCTGGGATCATGGATGAGCTCCTTGAGGCAACCGCCAGCCACATATTCCGTAACCATGTGCAGTTTCTTATCCTTGTAAAGGACACCAATGAACTTGAGCACATGTCGATGATCGAGAAGACGCAAAACGGCGACCTCTTTGATGAAATTACGTTGAGCCTCCTCATCGGCACGATGCAGCTCCTTGAGGACCATCAGTTCACCGGTCAAACGATGTGTCACCTTGTACACCTTGCCAAAGAATCCCTCGCCAAGTTTCTCGCCCATTACCAAATCGGAGGCACGAAAGATGCGTTGTGGTTTCTGGACAACGCGATAGCTTTGTGTCCGTGACAATTCATAGAGTTGTGGATGCGCTGAATGCTGTTGGGCCGTATGCTGTTCATCCAATAGCTTCGATAGACTCGAGCAGCGTTCCTTCTCCTTCAGTTGCTGTGGATGTTGTTGTTGCTGTTGTTGTTGTGGTTGCAGCTGTTGTGGATGTTGTTGTTGCTGCTGCTGCTGTTGTTGTAGCTGCACACTTTGAACTGTCTGTTGACGCATCTTACGCGCCTTTCCGCTCTGCTCGCCGACAGCAGCGGCTTTATAGAGACGCTCGCGTCCACGTCCGCCCACCTCAACGCTGGAAGCGGATGTGCTGAGGGGCAGGATCAATGTGGATGCGGAACTGGCACGTTGTATATCCGCCTGGCTGCAACTGCGACAAACTTGCACCGGATCATGCTCCACAGTCAGCTGCAACATCTTCTCATTGCTGCGTATCAATTTGTCGATCTGTTCCACGGATGAGTTGCTCACCGGGGTGCCATTGACCTCCAGGATGCGATCGCCAATGTGCAGATTTGTGAGATTTACATCGATCCTGCAAAGCAACATTAATATTAATATTCGTTTAATAACTATTACGAATTATGAATTCTTTTGAAGCTTTCGGGGATTGGGAACTGGATGAAATCTTTACCTATATGAAGCACAACAACGATCCGCCACCGAGGTAAGCAGGGAGAAGGCGTATTTGCCCATGCGACCATAAAATTTACAAATTAAACTTGAAAAGCCAACACACGGTAAAAACAAACAGAGAAAGAGAGCAATAGAAATGGAGGGAGAGAAAAAAGGGAAAGACATGAGACCAGCACCAGAGATTCATTGTTGATTTTATTTTTTAAATTAACTTAATTATATAATTAAATACATGTATTTAAATCATTGCATTTGTATACGTAAGTGAGCTTTCAACTTGAAACTTAATTAAGTTTCAGTTTCAGTGCTTGTGATTTATTTAAATACGTGTATTTTTAGAACTTATCTACATATATATTAAAATTTAAAATATTAGACATTTTATTTTAAACATTTGATTTATGTCTAACATTAATTAAAAATTATTATGATGCATTTTTGAACAAGTTGTCGTTTAGAATTTTGTTAATAGTTTTCAAATACTATATACAAATATTTAATAAAAAAACGTTTTCTTTTCTTTAATTAAAGTAAAATATTTTAAATTTCATTTTAGCATACTTTTGTAAATTCATACTTCAAGTTTTTAAATATTTGAAATTTTGAATAACTTGTTTTTTAAATTATTTATAAAAAGCATAAATCGAACTATTTACAAAATGTTAATAATAAAGCTTTTCACAAAATTTATTCAGAAACGTATTTTTCACAAATTTTATTTAAATAATTTTAGTATATAATTCAGTATTTAAATTTTTTTATTTTGGATTATTCTTTATTTTAATTAGTATGTTAGAAAATTTCAACAAAAATACGGTATTTTAAATACATCTCAATGCATTTTATATATTTAAGATGTACACATTTTTAAAACAAATTAACTTGTTTATCAAGATGCTTTGTTGATAAGAATAAAAATAACTGAAAGATTTTTATAAAAAAAATTTATTTTCAACATATTTATATTTTTGAATACTTTTTAAGTTTAGTTTTTTTAAAGTTTTATTTATTTATCTATTTATTTAATAAGACGTTTTTGAATATTAAAATATGTAAATATTTTTAATTTTTAAGGATAAGTTCTTTTTATTTTTTTTAGTTATTTATTATATTATTTTGAAGTATTTAGTGTATTTTGATTAGAACTTGCAGTATTTCAAATCCGATCCGAAGTTTTTGTTTAAAATACTTATTACTTGGGTTTTAGTATTTAAATACTATTGTTGTTATTAACACCAAATAGTTAATTAGTGCTTGTTGTTATTAGGGAGATGGTGAGTGGAAGGGGTATTGAGAACTTACTCGGTTATCCGCACCGTGGGACAACCGTCGTCTAAGGCGCCGCCATCCACACGAAGACCGGGCGTCGCATCCTTGGGAATCTCGACGAGACGAATCGAGTGCATCGGTTTGCCAGCTTTTGTGATGCGTGGTCGGGCATCGATGGGTAAACTTTTGCCATAGCATTGACCGCAGTAGAGCTTGGAGCGTTCGACCAAAGCATAGGATTCGCCTTCGCCAATGAATGAACCGCAGGCGGCACAACAGAAGCATTCTGGATGAAATTTATGCTCGCCGGCGACCATTACGGGTCCCGTTATAACCGCCGTACATTGTTGACAGGCATCGCCGAAGCGTGCATAGTAATCCTCTCGGCAATAGAGCAAATTCTCGCGCTCAAAATACCAATTGTGAAGATGGGAATCGCAGACCGAACATCGAAAGCAATCGCAATGCCATTGTTGGCCAAGTGCCATCACTATTCTCTCATCATCGTTGTGTTTGTGAGCAAGCAGCGGGCAGAGGCAGCTCGCGCAAGTTGGCAGCACGCCTGCTGAACTCTGCTGTTGTTGTTGCTTTAATTCTTTTGTTGATGCATGGAAACGTATGTATGTATATGTGCGTTGCGTTCCGCTTGCTGAGAGAAGAGACACAAAAAGAGTGAGAGAGTGGGAGAGAGAGCGTAAGATGCTGGGCAGTGTTGCCATAGTAACGATATTATAGCTAGACTTAGCTATTAAGAGCTGGAAAATTTTAAAAACTATTACACAGCTATATACATATTACTTGTCGAAAATATATTAAGTGCAAAAAACGCTGAAATAATTTAATAAAGTAAATATTTTGAAAATAAGATAAATCTAATTTTATCAATTGGAAACCTGTTACGGATACAGCAGATTAATTATAAAAAGAATCAGCATATTTTTATTATAAGCTAAATATGTACATAACTCTTAAAAAGCATTAGGATTTTCTCAGCAGATTTTATATTATATCTTTTAAAAATCCAACTAGCTATTTAGCTCTTAAAATTCTGGCAACACTGATGCTGCGAGACAAGAGCGAGCTTGTGCATCCATGACGGGCGATCTGGCAAGCCTTTGTTTAATGAACCGGTTTTACAAAATGAACTACTATTTAAACAAACGCATGTAAACAAGTCAAACTACTTTATTGCTGCGAGTGCTTTTTATGTCTAATTGAAGTATGATGTCAGAGCCGGCATTACACATATGCATTATATTTTGGTGCATTAGATAAACATTAAATATATGTAATTAGAATTTATCACGTGATGACACCACTTCGTGGAACTAGTTCAGCAAGTGGAACCATAGTTCTCAACTCTACGGTAATTTAGGGGACGGGGTAGGAGGATCAACACAACGAGTGCGAGTAGAGCGGAGTCTATTGTTATTGGCAGGCAGGCAGGCAGCATTGACCCTGAGAAATGGAGTGACTGATGATTCTTGCACAACAACAAATGACGCGCTTATAGGCATTAAAAATAGCAAGTGTTTAATATATAAGTTATGAAGTAACCAGCTGACGCAGCCCCTTATATTATAGTATAAGCACATTGTCACATTATAGTTAAACTAAAAAAAAAGATATAACATATACACACGCACGCAAAATGACGAATGCACACAAACACAAACAAACGATACATACAGCGCACATAACAAAAAGTTGATGTTGATTAAAATGTGTGTGGGGGAACGGGAACAACAACGGCGACGACATCAGCATTAACAAATAGCAAGCTTGTGCTATTGTTGTTTTAGTTGCTATTGCTGTTGTTGTTGTTGTTGCATTCTTACTAATAGTTGTTGCTGTCAAAACAACCAAAACCATACATACACACACACATGTGCACACAAACAACACACCGTACACGGACGCACACACACACACTTACATAATTTTTTTATATTATATTTTGATGCTTTGTTGTTTAACCGCACATTGCGAATTTTCACGTTTTTCGTCCTCACACCATTTTCCAGTGTCGGTCGCACGTTCGGGCACTTGAATTACTGCACACAAGTCGAAAATAAAAAACAAATGCATTTGTTTAAAAAAAAACTAAAATGAGACTAGTGGTCAGTGTGACCGCGCGCGCCAAACATAAAAATACCCAAACATCCAAATACCAAAATGAGCATGACGATGAATACCATGAAAATACCAATATATACCAAGTGGTTATTTAAACATTCAAAATTAATTTGAAATTTACTAAATGAAAATCAAAAATAAATCAACATAAGTATTCATTTATTTAACATGAACTAATTGTGTGTCATTTGCCTAATTGCTGATCACTTTGATTGCCGTTCTATTGCTTATCATTTGTTGTTGGCTTCCAAAATTACAAATTTATCTTATTGAGCAATCAAAATAAATTAAAAAAATAAAAAGAAAAAAATGTATATACAGGGAATCATTTGATCGTCTCACATTCGTTTTATTATACTAATTAACAATGCCTATCCTTGCGGCAATTTTGCGGTGGATATTTCCTCAGCCTCCACAGCCTCAACTTGATCCTGAATCTCCCTTCGCTCCTGTTGACGCACTAGCTCATAATACAGGCCACGTTTCGACATCAGCTCGTCATGTTTGCCGGTCTGCAAGGAAACCAACGATAAATACAGATTCAATATTCGAATACATTTTAGAGCTCACCTCGACAACACGTCCTTGGTCCAGGACGACTATCAGATCGGCATTACGTATTGTGGACAGCCTGTGGGCAATAACTAATGTGGTACGATTCTGTACGGCAGTGTCTAAAGCTTTTTGCACCTCCGCCTCGCTGGTGGCATCCAGCGCACTTGTCGCCTCATCCAATATCAGCACACGTGGATTCTTTACCAGCGCCCGGGCAATGGCAATCCTCTGACGTTGGCCGCCACTTAATTGTGTGCCACGCTCGCCCACATTGGTGGCATATCCCTCGGGCAGGGCAGTGACAAAGTCATGGGATTGCGCCAACTTGGAGGCATCATAGACATCATCCTTGCTGGCATCCGGTTTGCCATAACGCACATTCTCCAATATGCTGGTGCCAAACAGAATCGGCTGCTGTTCAATGAAACCGAGAACATTGGCGCGCAGCCAATAGGGTGAAATATCCGACAGTTTGTAGCCATCCAGTTTGATATTGCCGGCGGTAGGTTCATAGAAGCGTTCCAGTAGCGCTGCTATCGTTGATTTACCCGAACCGCTGGCGCCCACCAATGCCACCGTCTGGCCAGGACGCAGCGTCAAGCTAAAGTCCTTCAATACCAGCTGAAATCCAGAAAGAGAGAGAGAGAGAAAGACAGAAGTTATCAAATGATGCGCAGTAATTCTTGAATGGATCAATCTAACCTGATCTGGTCGCATGGGATACGCAAAGGATACGTTCTCGAATCGTATCTCGCCATGCAAACGCTCCTGGGGTATGATATAGCCACGTAACAGCTCCACTTTGGGCTGCATCGCCAGGAACTCGAAGACGCGACTTCCGGCGGTCATGCCACGTATCATGGTGCCCAACAGCACCGATCCCTGGGACAAGGAACGCTGCACGCCCTGCGATGCCACAAGGAATGCCATCAGTGCACCCGGCGTCAAACTCTCCGTCGACATTAGATGACCGCCCATGAAGAGCGTGGAGAGCACCAGAGTGTTGAGGAAGAAATTGGTTAGACCTTGGAATACGGCAATTCCATGGCCCAAATCCTGTGCCAGACGCGCTGCCTCATTCGTTTCATTCTCAAACAACTGCATCTCGCGATATTCACAGGCACTGGAACGCACCGTCCGGATGTTGGACAACGCCTCCTCACAGACGCCCGTCGCTCGCTCCGACTGCAATAAATCCATATGTAATATTATTTCATCAATTTTATTTTATTTATTTATTCACGACTAAAAGCAGTCGGCAAAAGGAAAATTAAGTGTAAAAAAAATTAAAATACAAATTAAATAAAAATTATATTAAAAATTAACAATTAAATTAATAATAAATTTAAATTAAAAACTGAAACGAAAATTATGATTTAAATATAAATATTTCATGTTTCTCTATTTTATATTTTTAATTTCTTAATATTTTTAACAACTTTTTTATTTAATGATTTACAAATACTTAAATAGTTTTTTTAATATTTCCTCATTAAAGAATTCATTAAAGAAATCTTGATTTAAAAACGTCTTTTTAACATTTTGAATTCAATTAAGTCATTTTGTTGTTTTTAAAATTAAGAAGCTCTTTAGTTAATTTTTTAATAAATAGCAAAAAATGTATCTAACTATATTGTATATTGTTTAAAATTTTCAGATCTGTTTTATTATAATTTTTTTTTTTAATTCTTAAGCAATTTTATAATTATAATAAAAGTGATTTTGTTGTTTTTAAAATTAAGATGCTTTTCAGCAATTGTTCTAACACAGATGTTAGAAAACAGAAAAAATTTTATTTTACCATACTGTACATTGTTAAAAGTTTCCAAATCTTTTTTTAATAATTGATTTTTTAATATTTAACAAATACTGAAGCAATTTTAACAATAAAACTGTCAGAAATCCAGAAAAAAAGTATTTTCCACAAATATTGCTTAATTCATTTTAATGTGTTATTTGACACAATTAAAATGTTATAAGTTTTTTTGAAATTTAACATTTTTTTTCTTTATAAACAATGTTTATTAAACATGTTAGAAAGTTGGACCAAAAATTTATTTTAAATGCCTTTTGTTTTATAGAAATTAAGAAAATTTTTAAGCATGATTGTTCAGCATTAAAATAATTTTAAAAAAATATTCAATACGATTTTAAATATTTATTTAAATTTATTTAATATATCTATTTAAATTTTACTTTAGATTTTACATTAAGTTTATTATGTTTTGTTTATTTATTTATTGTACGAATAATTTTATTTTAGTGTCCTTTCAAATATTTATTATATGTTTTGAATACGTTTTGGAATATAATTTTTAAAAAAATATTCAACACGATTTTAAATACCTATTAAAATTTTTTTAAAACTTTACAGTAAGTTTAAAAAACATTTATTTTTTTTTTAAATTTTGCATTTAGTTATTTATGTTTTGTTTATTTATTTATTTTATGGATAATTTGAATTTGTTTATTTTTTAATATATATTTTGTGTTTTGAATACGTTTTTAAATGTTTATATATATTTAATATTTTATCTTAAGTTTTTTATGTTTATGTTTATTTTTATTTTATGTTTATTTTTATTTTATGTTTATCAAATACTTATATAATTTTGTGTTTTTTTATAAATGTAGAATTGGGATCTCTGTGAAGTCCACGCCAGTGACGAAAGCATCACGAAGGGTGCGAAATTCGAATAGCAATATATATATATATAGAAGAATATGAACTTACCTGAGCCTGTGAGCTTTTGCTGAGGGCACGCAGCTTGCGTCCGAGGTAGGTCATGAACATGACGACACAGGGAACGCTGGCCAGTGCAATGGCCGCCATGTGGGGGGATATCATGAAGAGGGAAATGCTGCCGCCAATAAGCTGTGCAGCACTTCGCAGTCCATGGGCGACAAACTGTTTGAACGAGGTCTTAAAGTCTTGAACATCGGCAGTTAGGCGATTCACGAGCTCGCCGGTGCGATTCTCATCGAAGAACGAGATGTCCTGCAGCACGATCTGCTTGAACAGATCCTGACGCATCTTGGCAGCCATCTGTTCGCCAATGCGACTCAGCAAATAAATGTACATGAAGGTGAAGCCGGATTGAAGCATATAGAGACTAAGTAAATTGCTTGCGGGTTTGCTCACATCCTTCACAAAGGAATTGTGTATGGGATCCATGACATAGGTGTTGGCATATCGGGCCAGTGTATTTACCAGATCCCCCAGCAAATTCGGTATGCGTATGTTGATGAAAGCCACAATCAACGCCGCCTGCAATCAAAATTAAAATTAATCAAATGGAAACTCTGGATAAAGGGATCAGGTTTAAAAACAAAAATAATAATTATAAAGAAAAATAAATAAAATTCTAGGAATAAATTCTAAGCTTTTGATTTTGTGTTTTCTGTAATTTAAGCATTTTTTAAACCTTTTAAAATGCAGAATGAATGTAAAAAAATTTTTGATGTTTCGTTTTGTGTTTTCTTTAACTTAAATTTTTTTTTAATGTTTTTTGTATTTCAAAATTTTTGAATCTTTTTAAAATACAGAACAGATGGATGTACAACAATCGATTTATTTTTTTAAACACGATTCTATCGATGTTTTTGTTATTTCCATTGGGCAAAACTTCGATCACTTTAATAAATAATTACACAAACTATATTTGTGTATGGACAGGATTCTTCACATAGATAAGTTTTCCTTACTTTCAAAAATTGAATATTTTATCATTTATGTATGAAAATTTAAATTTTAAAATTATTTTATAGTTTTTTTTAAATATATTTTTTTTGTTTCAAATGTAAATCAAGAAAAAAACTTTTTCACTCTCGACTAAAGATTTTTTTTTGTAACTGACTTCAAAACTTGAAATGTTAATACTCTTGATAAAAAGCCAAGGTCTGTGAAATCAACGATTTCTTTGTGATGCATCGATAAATATCGATGTCGATAAAAGACCAGCGACATCGATGTTTCCATCGCTAACGTTTGACTTTTGAACTTGTTGTTGCTTACGAATATGGCGCCAAGCAGTTCCCAGGTGTGCGGCTCCAGATATGTCCAGAAGCGTTTCCAATCAAAATGTTGATCCTCCTCCTGCGTGAGCGTGTGTTGTATGACGCCCGCCAGACGGTTTCCCTCACAATGAACAAGCATCGATCGTGACGCCCACCAGCTGCGCATGGCCACGCCCACGCCGAGTGTGCCGCCTCCAAAGAGTAATGCACGTGTCGTGTGCAATGCTCGAGAGGCTCCTGCTCCTGTTGCTGCCGGTCTCGTTGGCCTCGTCATCATGTGTTGATGTTGTCGCATCAGCCTGCTGGCATTTTGTAGTCGCTGCCCCAGCTGAGCCTGTGGCAATTGGGACAACAGGCTGCGGCTATAAAACACAAACAAACGCACACACACAAGAAAATCCATTCGATGACATAATCACAACAATAAAATAAGAAAAGCGGGCTAACTTTATCATTTATTTGTTGGTCGAGGAACCTGCGTTCTCATCGGTGCCATGTGAGGGGGCGGGAAGGGTAGGGGAGGGGAGGGTGTTATTACCTGAGCATGTCGCTGCGACTGCAGTTGGATAGAAGTAGGCGCAGCATCTCTGGCTTTCGTTTCTCTCTCTCTCACTTAACTTACAAAAATATTAACAAGATACGCAACGCGCTAAAGCATTAAACTAAGTTGTTGGTTAACCTTAACAATAATAATAATAACACACACTAACCACACTTATACTAATACTAGCACACACACGCGTCTAGCGATGCGCGCGTGCCGATAGTTGTTGACGCCGCGATAGTAAAATACCAACAAGTGTTTTTCACACGCGCTAAACTTTACGCAAATACCAACAATGTATTACCAAATTTTGCCTTATCACGAAACAAGAATTTTTACGTTTTAAGAATACCATTTAAAATTTCATATATTTCAGTTGCTATTTATTTTTGTATAAATAATTGATTACAAAAGCTGCACGAGCTGCACACATCTCTACAAAGTTTTTATCTGCTGTGCTATCGATAAGTTTTAAGATTATCATGTAAGCTCTTATCTAAATTGTAATCGACAGCTTTTAAGGCTAGTACGCTGTTCATAGAATTCAAAACATTTAATTGAATCATTTAATATATGCAATTAATTTAAATGAATAAAAATAAAAATCAATTAATTTTTAAAATATTGCTTTGTTATGAAGCAAAAAAAAGCAACTTAAATACTGTAATTTAAGGGGAATGCCCCTGCATTTATTTTAAGGGTGCTTTCCACCTTTCGATAGATCGGTTTAAATTAAAAAGTTAAACTTATAATTAAGAATGCCCGTTTCCTGCTCAGTTTTACATACAATTTCGTAGTATTTATTGGAAAATAGTTACTTTTTATGCATAAAATGTATTCAACACAAAATCAATCAGTTTCCATGCCGGAACTATCATCATCATCATCGTCATCGTTGCTGGAGCATTCCTCATCGGAGCTGCTGTTCTCGCTATCATCAATCCAATCGTGAGCTTTCTGATTGCCCGCAATGATAACCTTCCACTGTTCCAATTTATGCAGATCCAAGG
This sequence comes from Drosophila kuntzei, assembly GCA_035042165.1. Taxonomy (NCBI): domain Eukaryota; kingdom Metazoa; phylum Arthropoda; class Insecta; order Diptera; family Drosophilidae; genus Drosophila; species Drosophila kuntzei. The sequence goes on along the minus strand of JAWNLU010000312.1, from coordinate 1,753,035 downwards.
AATAGAAATCGTTTAGCGTGTGCTGTTTCTCATCCTCCTCGTAGAGGCCGCCAAAGAGATACAAATTGCCCTTGCAAACACAAAGTCCAGGATTCATACGGGACGCAGGAGCATCTGTGCGACGAGTATTGCCAAACAGACTTGGAATGGCAGAGACAAAGGGCGTGGATGGTTGACTGGCGCCAGGTCCACCAACAGTCACTGTAAAAATGCCATCTGTTGTGGTTGTCACGGATTTCGCTGGCTCAGCCGCATTCTCATCCATTTCGACATCGTTGGACTTTTCATTATCCTTCTTGGTGGTGTTCTTTGCCTTAGCAACCACATCGAGCAGACGCCAGGATTGTGATGTTAAATCAAAGGCAAGAAGTTCATCACCAAACTGTCCCTGAACATTCTCATCATCCTCGTTGACATCCATGACGCCGCCAAAGCAATAGGCTTTGCCATTTGGTGCCACTGTGCAGCCAACGCTATTTCTCGGTTTTGGACGATAACCGCCAGCCTTCACCGTGCTCCACTTGTACTTGTCGCCTCCAGATTCTAAAAACAGAAAAACCAACAATTGTTACAGAATGCAATTGATTGTTTCGATTTTATTACTATCTTGCTCCAGTGCGAACATGTCTGTGTGCGTTATGCCACGATCCAGATCCTTCTTCATCGAGGTCCTTGAGTAGCCGCCCCAAACGAAGATCTTGCCATCGGGTGCAGCAGCAATACAACAACCTGAACGCACAGCCGGCGCAATTGCTCCAGCGATCTCAATCTTAAGCCATTGATATGATTCCAGAGAGAAGACATGCACATCATTATAATAATGATACGATTGATTATTATCATGAAAGCCGGCAAAGATGAAGAGACGCTTCTTGGAAGCGACCATACGATGTCCACTTCTTGCACTTGGTCCATTGGGTGCCGTCACTTTGGTCCATTGACGTGTCTTGAGACTCATTGTCCAGAGATCTTTATAATGATAGAATTGCAGTTGCGAGGGACTTGCGTGCTCACCGCCAAATAACTATAAATTATAACAAATTTAATTACAATTAGAAACAAAAAATTGAAAAGTTAAAGGCGAGTTCCCGACTGTGAGATACCCGTTACTTAACTTAAATATAAATATATTGAATGTATCTGTGAATTTGATAGAATTATATACAAATTATTGCATACATTTAAATCTTTCATTATCATAATTATTATTAAATAAACAGATTTCTATCTAATAGCATTAGTTTAAATTTTAAACTCTCTAGCTTTCGCAATTACAAAATAGCTAAGTCTAGCTATAAAGTAGCTAAAATGGCAGCACTGCATCTCTTACCCACAATTGCCCGCCATCGGTGGCAACGGCGACCATTTGATGTCCACTGCGTGGTGTTGGTCCCGACGGTGATTTTAACTGCTTCCACTCGTTGCGGGGAATATTGTAGAAGAATAGATCATTGAATACAGAAACTTTGGCGCCGTTGTAGAGCTCCCCGCCAAACATGATGAGTTCTTCCTTTTCGGGATGCGATACGAGTGTGAAATTGGCACGTGGAGTTGGTGGTGGGCATACTTCTTCGGTTATTGCCTTTATGCGTCCTTCCTCAGCCTCCAAAGTCTTTACAGTTTCAGCAATATCGGCCTTAGTAGGAATATTCATTGTTTACAAATTGTGGTATTAAAAAACCGGGCATTGCGTTATTTACTTCTCCGAGTTTTTCCAGCATTTTCTTTTGTTTGACCGCCTGTTTCTTATCCGTTTTCATTGCGGTTTTCTCCGCTCCCTTGCCTTTCTTCTTATTCTTGTCCTTTTTACCCATTTTTTTTTTATTAAATAAATTCAAGTTGTATTCAAAGACCGAAAGCACGTTTTACTTGACCATATGTTAAAAACACAAAAATACAGAGTTCGTGTTCGAAACATTCTGATAGTAGCTGATAGCTTGTCAGCTGCGGTCACACTTATTTGGCCCATAAGTAGTGCGCCATCTTTTGTCAGTTTACGAAAAATACTTCACTTATGTTTTGTTGTGGAACATAATTGTCGGATCGTAAAATGACCTGGTGCTAAATTTTAATTTTACAAAAATTCTGCAAAGTTATAACTCCAAAATTAGAGAATTGCTAAAATAAGCTCCATTTTGCAATTTGAGCGAAATAAAGTCTTCTTCGGAAACCAAGGCTGCCACCCCGTTTGCTGGAAACCAAGGTTGCCACACTTGGTATTCTGAGCGATCCGATATTCGATAGAGTCGAGTTGGCATTTTGTACTCGAAAAATTCCATTTAATTAAAGAAATAACCCAACTGTTTATAGCTTATTAAACAAGTAAATGGTTTATTAACACATAGCAAGTACGTGTAACTGAACAACGGTTTTGTGTAAGTCCTGGTCTCAAAGAGAAATTAATAATTAGGCCAAAGCAAAAAAAAAAAGAAAGGCACAGGAGTGACACCTTGTGTTTGTGTTGATGTGCGTGAGAGAGAGGAGCTGTGACACGGTGCTTTTAAAAATGTATGTGTGAATCTACGGCTGATGCTGCTGATATTATAAAAAGAAAAATCCCATAGAGGTCGGGCCATCGGCTAATCAGCTGCTTCCCAACAAATTATGCGAAAAAAATAGGTCTGCAAGTGCTAGCAACCCCCCGGGCACTTGCCGCAAATATATTTGAGTGGTTACAACCCTGTGTGTGTGTGCGTTCGTATTATTTGTATTTGCATTTGCAGCTCGCCTGGCAACTTCTCTCTCAATCGTGCTCTCTCTCTTTCATTCTCCCACTGGATTTTCGAACATACAACCACTGCTCCAATTTGGCTGTTTTCACTTTTGACTTTACGTCCAATGTCGAAAAATATTCATCACAAATAAATACTTAATGTGCATATTAATTAAAAAGATTCAAATGCAAGAGTAAATAACATTCGTTGCACATTTGCAAAAAGAAAAAAAGAACGGAGCGCTATATAAAAAACCTGCTGTGTCAAGCAGCACAATAATAATAACAACAACAACATTCAGAGCGAAACGGTGGTAACAAAAACGACGAAAAAGAGTGAGTGGCAAAAAGCGGGTAGGGTATAGGGGAGCGCACTGCAAACGTCCACGTAAACTTTTAGCTCAGTGTGATTATTGTTGTTGTTTTTGGTGCTGGTGCCATTGTGATTGTTGAATTATACAAAAGTGTACACAACAATAAAATCGAAACAAAATAAAAAAAAGAAGCAGCGCATAACCAATTGGCAAGTACATACAAGTATACTTGATCTTTTGAATTTTTCGGTTTTATTTCCCTTTCCTCCATTCCCTTTGCTGTCATAACACAAACGAATTTGTAAACTGACCTAAGCCCAAGTCCGAAACATGTCTTGGCTGAAGCATCGCGCACAGCAGCTGCAAGGGAATGCAAAATCTAAATTTCTTGATCTCCAATATCTGCAAATTAATCAAAATCAGCAATTTGAGGGTGTTCAGGTAACGTGTAAAAATGTTGAACGTTATCTTCTGACGCGTTATGTGCAAAAAGTGTGTCTTATTGGAAACAACAGTTATTTAATGGGCATTTAAGCATCAGCTGTCAATTGGTTGCTATCTGGCAACGCTGCCAAATACAACTGTAAATACGTGAATGCAAAGTTGCCAGCTAATTCACAATTTGCAGGCAGAAAAACGAAAACTAGGAAAATGACAATTGTAAAATAATCGTGTTTTGGTTTTGTTATTTTTACAGTTTGTCCATTGCAACAACATGTTGCACAACAACGCTAACTGGTTGCCACCGCCTCAGCAGCCGCAGCAACAGCAGCAGCAGCAAATACAACAACTCCGGCAGCAGCAGCAGGCAGCAACTTTACAACATCACTCTCAACAGGCAATGCCCCCCACTCCACAACAGCTGCAGCAGCAACAGGCGCCTTTAACTTTGCAACAACCACAACAACAACAGCAGCCGCAGCCACCTCAGCTATATGCCAGCCAAATGTTTCAGCAGCCGCAGCTGCCACCACAGACGACGACCACACAACAATATTGGCCAGAGGAGCAGCAGACGCTAAACTATAACAATTACTATGCAGGCGCACAACAACAACAACAACAGCCACCACCACCACAACCTCAACAACCACAACAACAACCTTTGCTCTATGCAGCACCAACTGAACTGCCCACACAGCAGCAATTTTATCAAGCACCGCAACAATTGGAGGCGAATGTCTTTGACAACAATAATAGTGGCAAAAATGATGGCTGGGATGATTGGGGCGATTGGAATGATAATGCTAATAACAGTAATAATAATAATAGTAGCAACAACATGATCCACAACAACAGTAACAACAACAATGGCAATAGCGAGGCGCCACCGCTTGCCTGCGTTGTGGAGGATGCATTTAATGTACAAGGTCAAAGCAGTTGGCATGCTTTTGGCAATACCACCACCACCAGCAACAACAGCAACATGGTTAACAACAATACGGAAGCTGGCAAAGCGCTATCAGAGCTGCCACCGTTGCTATCACCAGCCACAGAGCCACTGGCGGTGGTGGTGCCAGAGCCTGAACTGAATGCCATTGTGCCACCGCGCGCCTTTCAAAATCAGCCGCCAATTGTAGCAACACCACCAGCAGCAATACCAATGGTAGCACCGCCAGCAGCAGCAATAGCAACACCACCAACAGCTGCAGTTGCTGCAGCAGCGCATCCACCACCAGCAGCAATAGTCGCACCACCAGCAGCAGCAGCAGTTGTCGCTACACCACCAACAGTTGCAGCCACGCCTGCGCTGCTGCCGCCTTCATTGGAGAGTGCCGCAACAGCAGGAAATCCCTTCAAGCGTTCGGGTGGACTCAGCAAGCGTGTCAATATACTTGCCACAAGCGATGCAACAGCTGTGGCAGCTGGAGTTTCAGCTCCAGTTCCAGCTCCAATTGCAGCTCCCGCTCCATTGCCTATGCAGCAGTTTCTGTTGCCGGAACACAATGCGGAGCTGCAATATGAGAATCAGGAGGTGCTGTTGTCCGCACCAAATGATGAGCGTGCTCAGTACTTGCAGACCAGTCATTTGTCCGAGCAGAACGAGGAACTCAATGAGAGCAACTGGGAGGCGGATGGTTTGTTGCCACCGCCAGGATTGTCACGTCTGGTGCTTGGCCAACCGGAGCTGGTGGAGCAACAGCGTCTGGTCACGGGCACCGAGCAACCATCGAGCAGTGTGCCAAACGCATTGCACATGTCGGAACGGCAGGCGGATGGTGAGGATACCTCTGAGGGTGAACAGGCAACGCCAACGCCAACACGCAACGATATCTATCAGCAACAGCAGCTGCAGCAACAACAACAGCTGTTGCCGCCGCCACGTCGTGTGGTCACGGGCGTGGAGACGCTAACCACCGTGGTGCTATCGGGCGAACAGCGTGAAGTGGTGCTCGATGGTGAGAATCTGGAGGATCAGCCAATAATGTTGCCGGTGGCGCCACAATTGGTGGCAACATCAGCAGCAGCAACAGTTGCTGCTGGCGTCGAATTGGAAATGGAAACACAACATCACATGGGAAATGAGGAAAACGAAACAACAACACAGCATTCACTGCAGCAACAACAGCAACAACATCAGCAACATCAGCAACATCAGCAACAACAACAACTGCAACAGCAACAACAACAATCATCATCATTGTCCCTTGGTCTAGAGAAGAAGCATGCAACGTCGGCACGTGGTAAACCACGACCAGGTGCTTCATTGGATCTTGAATCCGAGGATGAGTCCGAGGATGAATGGCTGTTGAGTGATCGCCATGAGCCGCCACGTCGTCAGCCGGATGAGCGTAGTTTGCGTAGCATGCGACGTCATTACAACAACAACAACAACAGCAATAACAACTACGAAGGTGAAACAGATAATTCAGTGCGCGGTGGTGCAGGTGGACCCAGTGGTGCTGTCTCCTCCGGCCACAATGATAGTCTCAGTAGCAAATCCACAAGAGATGCCAAACGACGTAGTCGTGATGCCGAAAATCAGCGACGTCATGAACCTGAACGTGGAAATGGACGCGACAGAAGCGACAGGGAGCGGGAACGTGAGCGTGAAAGGGAACGTGAACGGGAACGGGAACGTGAACGAGAACGTGAAAGGGAGCGCAATTTGTGGCGTCGTGAGGAACAGAAACCGGAGCGTCGTTCGCGCTATAGCAACAATAGCAATAGCAACTACGATGGTGAATCGGATGCCGCCGATGCAGTTGCTCAAGCGGCAGCTAGCGATGGTGGTGCTGGTGGACTCGGTGGTGGACGCAGCAGCAAAGCCAGTCGACCAAGACGCAGTGCAGCTGCTGCTGTTGCTGATGATGATTATGATGATTACGATCAGCAGTCGGCAACGGCGCCACGTGGAGCTGGCGGCAGTCATTATCAGCCGCGTCGCGAGAAGCAACCACACGACAAGCTACGTGGACACGGACGACGCAGTCACGAGGGCGGCCACAGTCGTGGCGGGCGTGGAGATCTTCGTCGTGATCATCCGCATTCGCAGTGGGATGCACGCGACTATGAGGAATATCGTGGCAAGAGTTCACGCAACAGCGACATGGAAAAGGAGCGCACCAATGGCGCTCCAATCGGTGCTGGCAGCAACAGTGGCAAGCGACAACGCAACTATGATCAGTATGCCAATGCAGCTGCCTATGATCCGTATGGGATGTACGAGCAAATGTCACGGAATCCACATGCCTATGCGGACATGTATGCCAAGTTCTATGGCCAAATGATGAACTCTATGACAATGGCTGCTGTGAATGCGGCGGCATTGAAAGCAGCTGCTGCCTCGAAAACCGCAACGACAACGACAACAACGACGACACCACATGCTGCAGCTGCTCAGCTTCATCAGCAGCAGCAATCACTCAGCACACTCCTGGGCGGTGGTGCAGCTGGACAACTTCTACCAACCGACGGCAATGAGGCAGCATTGCTCAGGGAACGTGAAAGGTGAGTGACACATCAACTTAATAACACATACTGACAAATCTATGGCTCCAACTGCAGACTGAACTGGAACTACATTTCCATAGACCTAAAAAGATTTTAAAAACTATTTTATATGTCCGTTTATTGCTTAAACCTCAAATTTTCAAAGGTTTCTCGTCGTTCTCAATAGAAAAGTTGCAACTTAAAAACATAAAGTTTAAGAAATCATAGGAACGCATGGAAATGAAACACTAGGAATGATCAGGAATCATTGTACGTCACATAAGTAAAATGCCTAGGCGATTTTATTAAAGCGTTCTATACTAAAATAAGTTGTTTATTATAATATGAAAATAAATCCATAGGAACGCATGGAAATGAAACACTTTAATGATTAAAAATATCATTGTTTGTAAGAGAAATACGGTTTCCATATCAAAACAATTTGCAATTTCGAATATAACGAAAATACCATAGGAACGTATGGAAACGAAACAGCAAACTGTGTAAAAATTAAGATTTCATTACATTTTCCATATTCAAATAAGTTGCAACTTAAAATATGAAGAAACAACAAAATGTTTCAAATCTTTATTTACGATTTAATTTCATTGTTTCAATTAACGTTACGTTTTTAACGTCTTGTCTGCAGAGTCAAAAAGAGAAGATAATAAAAAACAGCTTTTGGTCTTCGGTTTTCATCGAAGTTATTGTTCGTTTTGTTACTAGTTTTGTTCTCTTTTAATTAAATAATTTTCCTAAATCCGACACTATTTTTTTGGGGCATGTTGTAGTCACTTAACTCACCACACCTTTACTCACCATACTAGCTGAATTCGCTCGATCAGCTGTAGAGTTGTTCTCTCTTACTCTCTCACTCATAGAGTTGTCGCTTACTCGTTACTGTTAATTAACATTGATCTAACATTGAGCCTAACATAGGCGCTGCTAATGATGTTCCAGTGTTTACCAACTTTTAATTACGTAGTTTATCGATAAACAAAATATTAATGATGACATGATAACAATTGCAATTGGGCTTTAAGTTGTTTAACTTTTAACCTCAGCATAATTAATTATATGTCGCTTACCCTCGACAACCTTATCCCACTTCCTCCCCTCCTCTAACCCTGAAAAAATCTCTGTCTCTGTCTCACTGTGTATCTCTCTGTCTCGCTCACCTCGCTCCGTTTCGTTTGTCAACTCGCTCGCTCGCTCGCTGCGCTTTTTGTGTAATTCCCCCTATTAAAAATAAATTCCACTATTACGAGTTTATCCCCAAATCAAATCAAGTACAGTTGTGTTGTGTCTTCTACTAACACTGCAATAAATCAAATAATGTTTCGTTTCTAACAAACAACAACAAAATCAATCAACACACACACACACACAAAATGCCGCCATGTGCTTACTCTTTAGGTACACACACGCATACATAACACAAGCCAATGAATTCCATCGTCGTCGCCATGAGCAACTCAATCTCTACCAGCAACAACAGCAGCAACAACAGCAACAGCAGCAACAACAAAACTACACGGATCTCTTGAACACAACATTGGGTGAAGATACAGCCAGTCTTTATGGAGGCGACAATACACACAACAGTCGCCGTCTAATGGCTTCATATGGCATCTCCACTGCACGTTCCCTCAACAATTTGAACAGTGACGATGGTGTCTCAATTTCAACTGCAGGATATTCACGATACTATGCTGGCTCGGAATGCGGCGTTGATATCAGGTGGTCACTCCAAAACAAAACCAAAAAATACAACTCACATTCCTTCTCCTCAATCTCTCAATCTCAATCTAAATACTAAAAGATAGAAATTCTCTTCGAAATTCATTTCTCAAGTAGGTTCCACATTTTCATCTACTTTCTGTCTGGTCATTTGTGTTCTTTTGTTTGGCTTCAACTCATTCACATACAAATTGTACATTTACATAAATACATTTCTCCCCAAGTGTCCTTTTGTGCTTTCTCTTTTAACTTTCTGGGATGCCCCTCTAATGCCGTTTCTCTCTCTGCTTTCGCTTTCGGATTGTCACTTTATATTTATGATTGATGGCAAAAAATGAAGAAGCTATCAGTTGGGAGTTACTGTTAACTGCTTACAATGTTAATGTGACGCTGTTAATGCTTATGTTATTACTATGTTAAGTTCATAACATGCAAATGATGCATGAATCGAGCTTTAAAGCTTTATGTTAACAAAGCGAAGACTTAACATAATATTTTAAGTAATAGCGCGCCTTTTATAGCTAACAGCTATTTAACAGAGCTTTTTTCGGGATTTTGAATAAGAAATAACATTAGGTCAAAGTTTCTCATGATAATGTTAATTTTGTAAATTTATGTCAACTATTTTCTAGTCTTACACATGTTTTTTCCTTATTAGAAATGTACATTTGTTGTGATTTGTACAGATAACAAATGTACATTTATTTGTAATGGGAATAATGTGTGAAAACTTTTGAAATGAAAAGAGGGATAAAATATTACAAAACTTATCGAGCAATTTATTTTAGTGCTGCCACTCTATACACATCTGGCAACACTATAAGAATGTAAACATTAAGTGTTGCCGCATGTGCAAACAACTTGTGTTTTTATATTTTAACAACCACATGATACTTTATCGTGAACATGATAAAAATGAGCTTAAGTTTTAGCTATGGAAAGTTTCTTAATTAACTTTATGGCTTTGAAGAACTATTTCTCTCAACTTGTATCAGATTTCATAGTCCTCAAAGTAACTGATATTTCTCTATCTTATCTTTCACTTTTTTCTCGAAAGACTGAGTTTACGTGGTGTGGGTGTTTTTATTATCATCAGGGGGAATAAAAAGAAAAATTACGACTATTTTTAACTATATTTCGAACCTTTGCCCTCCCCTTTTTTTTATTCCAATTTGCATGACTTTTGATTTTGATTGATTATTATATATTGATTGTGATTATCGATATAATTGAATTGCCTGCTGATGAGTTTTATAATGCAAAAGGGAAATCCCGCAGAATCATGTTTATTTGAATGTGTACTAACTAATCTCATTAACTAATCTCATAGAGCTGTTGGTGCTGCAACGACAACATCATATGCCACAAATGCGGAGGCAACAACGACTGTGGCACGTCCACCGCGACGTCGCACTCCCTTGCTCTACAATCGTCCACATTTGGTGGCATCCTATTCGATGAGTCTGCTGCTGCGTGTGCGTCCCAAATACGCTGGACGCGGCCGATTGCGCAACGATGTTGAAGTGTCGGCGCCACGCATTAAAGATGCCACAAGCAGTTTACTGCGCGCCTATCCGGGTCCGTTGCAAGGACGCAAGCTGCACAAGGACAAGATCATAAGCTTCTGCAAGGAGCAGATACGTCTGGGACCAGCACGTGCCTGCACCGTGTTGTATGCCACACAGAAGAAGCCGCTCGGCAACGTTGACAAATATCGCGCCTCACATGCGCTAATGTGGCATCTACTAATCTTGTTACTGCGACAAAATGGGGTAAGTTGCCAGAAACAAATAAACTAGTCAGAGTATGTAAAGTAATCAAGATAAGAACGAGAAAAAAGCCAAAAATTTAAATAAGAAAAACATTGAAAGTTAATTTTTTTTTAAATCTACATATGTAATTAATATATTTAAAATTTTAATTATGAAATAAAATATCTTTTGTTAATTTTATCACACAATTAAATTATAACTCTCATTTTAAGCATAAATTAATTTTGAAAAAATAAATAGTTGTTTATTTTTCATATAAAATTTTTGATCTTGAAATTACCAAATTTTTGCCTTATAAATTTTCTTTTTATAATTTTATTCAATAAGAAAAACATTTAATGCCAAATTTTTTGAAAAATATTTAAAATATTTGTAATACTTAAGTTATAAAATAAAATTTCTCTTGTTGATTTTCATCAAACAATTAAATAATAACTCTTTTTTAAAACATAAATTAATTTCGAAAAAATAAATAGTTATTTATTTTTCATATAATATTTTTGATCTTGAAATTACCAAATTTCTGCCTCCTCAATTTTTTTTATATTTTATTGAAAAATTAAATTTTTTTTGAAAAATCCACATTATTAACATTAGAGCAATTATATTTGTAATATTTAAGTTATAAAATAAAATGTATTTTGTTGATTTTCATCAAACAATTAAATAATAACTCTTTTCTAAAACATAAATTTATTTCGAAAAAATAAATAGTTATTTATTTTTCATATAATATTTTTGATCTTGGAATTACCAAATTTTAGTTTTCATCATTTTATTTTTAAACCAAATGTTTTCTAATTTCCTATTTCTATTTCTGAATTACAAGTTTCCTTATTTTGTGTTTCTAATATTTTGGTTTTATAAGAAATCTTACACTAGAAACTCTAGATTAATTGGTCTGTCATTTCAGGTCATTGCGGATACGGATGTGGGAGATTTGTTGTTGGAGAATCAGCGGGAATATCCCTATGCGCCGGATGTTGAAGCGGACGCCGAGTCTTCGGAGACACGTGCAGATGCTGGCGAGATGCTTAACGATTCAGATGGCGAGCCCGTGACTGCAACGGGAACAGCTTCTGGTGGCGCTGCTGGTGCCGAGACTGAGCTGGATGTGGATGCCGCAGATGTGGCTGCAACGGATGCACCAATGTCTGAGCAGGCGGCCACGGATCAGTTTCGCAGTTATGTGCTGCGCGGCAATGTGGAGGAGGCATTGCAATGGGCAACCGATCACAATTTGTGGACACATGCCTTCTTCTTGGCCCTCTACGAGGATCGTTATGCCTTGACGGATGTGGCACAAAAGTTCCTCAATCGTGCGATCAAAGCGAATGATCCACTCCAGACGCTCTATCAGATGAAGAGCTGCCACACGCCGTCTTGTGTTAGCCAACTGCGGGATGAGCATTGGGGCGATTGGCGTTCCCATCTCTCCATACTGGTGACCAATAAGTCACGTCAACCCGAATACGATCGCAGCTCTGTTGTGGCATTGGGCGATACGCTCTTCCAGCGTGGCGACATTTATGCTGCACACTTTTGTTATCTCGTGGCACAGGAGGAGTTTGGACGCTATGATAGCGCTGCCACAGAGCTAAGCACGCTCACTGGCAATGTGCCCAGGTGAGCAGCAATACACGCTAGTGATAAAAGTGTATTTATATTCGGTAACAGGCAGAGGAAGGCAACCACTGTGTCCATCCTTGTAATAACAGTCAGGGAAAGTTTTCGGGTTTTTATCTGTTGTAAATTTTGTTTATTTCGCGGGCTCACAGAATTTTTATTTTTGATTTGCTTAAATATTCATATGTTTATTTATGTTTTGAGAGTTTTTGTTTATTTTATTTATTTCGCGGGCTCAAAGTATTCTTATTTTTGATCTGTTTAAATATTCATCATCAACACACGCTAGAATATATTTGTTCTGGGTACAGTAGTATAATAGCTTTGTGGTCATGTTTGTAACAAGCAGAGAAAGACACATCCAATCCTATAAAGCATAAATATAAAACCAGTGTCCACTCGGGTGAAAACAGACTGTGAAAGTTTTCGGCTTTTTATTTGTTTAAAATTTTGTTTATTTTATTTATTTCGTGTGCTCAAAGGGTTCTTATTTTTTTTGTTTGTTTAAATATTCATGTTTATTTATGTTTTTAGAGTTGGATTCCTTTTAAATATTTTGTTTATTAAGTTCTTGGTGTCGTACAGTGTTTTCTGCTTTTGTTTTTTAATTATTTGTGATTATTATTTATTTCGACGGACCGAATTAATTAGTATTTTTTTTATATTTGAACATTTTATTAATTAATCATACGTATCTAATTATTTTAATAATTTTTTTCGTTATTTATTTATTATTTCGTTATGCTTAGCTACAGTTTCACTAGACTGTAGCTTTGTTATTTCTTTAAACATTATTATACAATTTTCAATTGAAATTACTTATATTATTTTACTGCTTTTTCCAGACTAATCTTGCTGGGCGCCTCGCACTACAAACCTTTCAATGAGTTTGCCAGCAACGAGGCGATCATCATGACGGAGATTTACGAGTATGCTCGATCTTTGTTCGATCAGAAATTCAGCATTGTCAACTTTCAGCATTATAAGTTCCTGCTGGCCACACGCATCCTTGACTATGGTCAGCACTTCCGTTGCACCAATTATTTGGAACAGATTGCCAAGCATATTGAACTCAAACCGGAAAGCTACGATGGCGATTTTATCCAACGCGTAGGTTGATTTACATCGACTTGTTACATTATATATTAATGGAATCTATTGTATTTTAGGTTTGTGGTTTGGCAGAACGTTTGCGCTATCATGATCCCATACTGATCAATCGTGTATCCTTTGCCAGTCCACCAAATGCCACCAACAATAATGTTGGCCAACCGACGCCTGCTCAAGGTGCACCTGAGGAGAAGGAATGGCTGCGTCAACTGCGCACACTGGCCGATCAGGTGAGTGTCGTTTTCTGACCACATGAAAGACTATTGTTAACAATCAGAGGTAACAAACAATACACATCAAAAGCAGAAATAAAATAAATCGGGAGTTTGGGTTTTTTTATTCAGCAAAAACACAAAAGTGTCTGAACTGTAACAGCTTAGAATAACACTTTTGTACAAGCTTTATTCAAAAAATGCATCAACAACTTTTATAGCAGACTGAAAAAATCAAAATCAAAACCAATAATAAAAGTTTTTCTTTTTTAAAACACAGATAATTATTTAATTTGATTTATAAAACAAAAGTCTTCTTTTTTGCTTATTCCTCATTACTTCTTGATATTTTTCAAAACTTTAGCAAACTGTTTTTAAAAATAAACTCAACAAATATTGTTTAAAAACATGTATTAATTTGTATTCAGTGTTGAGCTTAACAACTAATAGAGAACAAAGGTCGTCTGTTTAGTTTCGGAATAAGATTAAGAATAAGTTGCCCCAATAAATTTATTCAAACCAAAAATGTATAAAAAAACCACTCTAGAATATTTTTTGTGAGAGAAAAAGTCAAAAAAGTGCAATGACAGCAGAAAACAGAAATGTTGTTCAGTTAATTCTATGTGACCGACAACTTTAAAGAGCTTGCAACCTAATAACAAGTTGAAATTTCCTTTTTAGCAGCCACAGCAACAACAGGAGCAACAGCAATTGCAGCAGCAGCAGCAACAACAAAGCGATATTGATCAGCAATTTGTGGATTTGAATAAGCAAATGCATGAGCTAAATATGCAATATGAGGATAACATGCAGCGTGCGCAAGAGGTGCAACAGGAGCAACAGCAGCAACAACAGCAGCAGCAACAGCAACAGTTGCAACAACAGTCGGATTATTATGAGCCGCCTCCCGTGCAGCAGAGTCATGAACAGACGGCAAACAGCGATGTTGCTGCTGTTGCTGCTTATGCGCCACAAATGTACTACGATCCAAATGCAGCACAGCAGCAGCAACAACAACAACAGCATCAGCAGCAACAACAACAACAATTGTATGATCCCTCGCAGCAGCCTGCGGTTTATGGGCACATTGAGAACGCCAGCGAGGCATATGGAGAGCAGACAACAGGCATCACTGGCTATGGTGCACCACCAGCTACAACGGGTGGTTACGATTATTGGCCCAGCAGCGTGCAACAGCCGTATGGCGATGAGGTAGGTGCAAAACCAACAACCAACAACAACAGCAATATAATTGCAATTGCAGCAGCCTCACATCTCGATTAGTTGACACACATTTTCTCAATGGCCTCTTTTAATTATTATTACCATTTTTTTTTTATTAAACTTTCCTTTTTTTGTATAAGTACATGTATTTTTAATTGTTTATGTTTGTTAATTATTGAAATTGTTGTGTAGTTGCAGACATAAGTTATAGTGTTTTTGTTGTAGTTATGCTTTCTTTTATTATTAGCATTAGTTTTACGTATGTATATTTGTATTTCGTTTTTGTTTTTGTTTTTTTTTTGGCTAAAGAGAAAGCAACACAAAATTCCAATTTGAAATTAACGCGTGCTGCATGCAAATCAAAAAAAAAAAAGAGAAAAATGATGTTGCTAACGTTTTTAATCACACACATAAACACACACGCACACCCTCAACACACACACACACACACATGTAAACGGAATGCAGCTGGCGCATATGGAAAGCAATGAGATGATTGCTGACAACGACAACGACAACCACAACAACAGCAACAACAACAGCAGCAACATTGCTGACAGCAATAGTAATATAACAAGCACAGCTGAAATTGAGCAGCAACAACAACAATTGCAGTTGCACGAACAACATATGAACAGCAGCAACATTAACGACAACAACAACGGCAACAACAACAACCACAACAATCGCTTTAAACACAATGCCTTGAAGCTGCCCGCTGCTGGCAAGGATAAAAGCAAATTATTGGCACGCAAATTGCAATTTGATGCAACGGAAGGCACAGCAACAACATTAGCAACAACAACAACAACAACAGCAGTAGCAGCAGCAATACCAGCAGCAGTGCCAACAACAACAATCACAACAACAAAGGCATTCAATTTGAATGATGTAAGTAGCATTAAAAACCTTAATAAACGTCAAAATGCTACCAGCAACAGCAACAACAGTAACAACAGCAGCAGCATTATAGCAACAGCAACAACAAGCGCTGCTTGTCGCGTAAATAGTTCTAATAATAAAAAGTGCAACAATTTGGCAAATGCTGTGCCCAAAACCTTAACAACGCCCACACGCTTTATACCAGCCAAGCCGGTGTTAGCCAAGCCTATAGCCAGTTCAGTCACAACAACAGCAGCAACAACAACAATATCGGCAACAGCAACTGCAACTGCAACAGCAACAACCACAGCGACGGCAGCAGCAGGCGGTGTTAAGCGCGTCAACTTTGATTTGCCAACAACAATTGATGAGGCAGCTGAGCAGGAGAATGATAATGATAACAATATCGATCGGGATAATACAAATTATAGCCTGGCATTGGCGCGGCCAATTCAAAATCACAGCAACTACAGCCTGTTTAGGCCTAAAAACCACATTAACAAGCCACATATTGTCTTTAATGGCACATATCCCATTGATATGCCATTGGGAGCTGCCGCTCTGCCGGCGTCGCAGCAGCAGCGCAGCAGCTACGATGCTGAGGCGAATGCCGATCGCAGTGAATTGCAGCGTTATCGATATATGATGCACGAGTATGTTATCGATGAGGATGCCGAAGGTGAAGAGCAGGCGGAGGAGGATGACGATGATGATGATGAGCTATACGATGATGAGGACGACGATGATGATGATGATGATTATGTTGATGATTATTATATGCTGCAACATAATAATGATTTTCTCAGCAAACTGGGCATCATCAAGCAACCACAGCCAAGGCAACGTGTTGCAGCAACAACAACTTCGTCTTCGTCGTCAACATCATCATCATCAGCAGCAGCAGTAGCAGCTGGATCAGCAACAACATCGGCGGCAGCAGCAGCAGCAGCAACACCACAAAATGTTTGGTCCATGCAGGAGTTAATTGCCAATCCGGCCATACCGCTCAACTATAAGAAAATGTGCAGTGAAGTGGAGCAGAGTCTGAGCAAATTCGAAGCCTTTTTGGATGCCAAAAAGCATATAACAACAACAACAAAAACATCTGCGACATCGGTGGTGCGCACATTTGACATTGATGCGCCCACCGGGACACCGAGTGGCAGTGGCAACGGGACTGGAAATGGCAGTGGCAACGGGACTGGGAATGGCAATGGCAATGGCAATGGCGCTGCCGGCTTGGCTCTAAGATCTAAGAAACAGCTATAGATTTAAGATTGCACCTTTTTTTTGTTTTAATTTTCCATTAAAATTTTCCATTTTAAATTTCAATGTGAAAGCAATGTGCGCAGCGTTGCCAGAGTATGTTATAAAATGATAACAGAATGTTAATGCGCGCTGCGCACTGCGCTTAACAGAGCAGCCTTTTAATAGTCCCTGTAAAATGTTAGCAGAATGTTAACGCGCACAGAGCTTTACAGAGAACAGCTTTTCTATTGCTCCTCGCCCCCGCCCCCCCTATGTACCTGCGCGCTACACACATACAAATAGTTACATACATACAGACATATTTACAACTGTAAACTATATGTAAAAATGGCACTCTGTGATGCAAAAAAAAATAAATAAAAAATGTTATAGCAAAAGCAAAAACAAAAACAATGCAATGATACTAATAATGTAAGCTTAAGCTATGTAAATACAGACATAAACATATACATATGTATACATAATGGCATTATGTATAACTGCAAATTTTGAATTGAAGAGCGCCTAATGTAATTGAATATGCAAATTTTTGACTGCGCCAGTTAAACAAAAAAAAAAAACAAAAAACTATGTTTTTTTTTCTTCTCTCTATTAATGTGTTTATATACTAACATTTACATATACTTATATACTATACTTAAACTTGAATACTTGTGTGTTAATATGCACAATAACAAATTTCTCTATGTGTTTCGTTTGCAAATAACCAACTAATGAAATGCCATTTCTCAAATCCCCTTCCCCTCTCCACGTCCAACAACAACAACAACATCATCAACAACTCGAAACTTTCTCATGCCACATGCAAATCTTAAAATATATAAACAAAAAACCAAATAAACTAAATCCACCACCAACAACAACATCATCATCAACAACAACAACAACAACAATAACAACAACAACATGATCAACATCAGCAGCAGCAAATGCGACCAACAATTTCGATGCCTAAATCAAAGAGTTACGATGACGATGATGGAGGTGCAACATCTGGAGCAGGTGGTGCGGCCACAGCGGGGAATCCCAAGAACTCATCAGCTGCATCAGCGGCGGGTAAACAACAACAACAGCAGCAACAACAACAGTCGCCAGCTGGAGCTGGAGGCTTACCTGGGTAAGTTTCATCATCAGTGTTGCCAAATTTTAAATTATTGCTTAATTTGTTGATCTACATATTTATATAACATATTAAAAAGCAGGGATTAAGACCGTAATCGAAACCGCAACCTTTAACCGGTATAAACCGATTGCAAATTCAGAGATCCAAACACCGAAATAACCGATTCGTGACTTACTCTTAAATTCGGTTCAATCAAGCATTAATCATCGGTTTTTAAACTAATTTGGATTTTAAATTTGAATATTGATCTTATTAAATTGTTATTTTTTGAAATCAATAAATTTTGGTTCATAAATTAATATATTTTAATAATTTGTTAACTAATTTTTTTAACCGTTGCGAAACCGATATACAAAATTTTATAGCCTGTTAAAAAGTAAAATATAATGAGAAAATTAACAATTCAAGTAGATTATATAATATAAAGTTTTTGAATCAGAATAGATAAATTAACACGAATATAGGTCGGGGGGAACAAAAAAACACAGGAATAAAAACACAATCAAATCAACAAGAATTCAATAAAACGTAAAAAAGGTTGATTTTTAATTTATTTTAAATAGAATAATTATTTCACAATTTCCTACATAATTTCGTTGGATTTTAAATAGTTTGATTTTTTTAATTACTAATAATTTTTGAACCAATAAATCATAATTATCATTGTAAAATATTGGTTCGAAAATTATGGCTATTTTTATTATTCATCTTATAGCTGACAATTAACTTAAATTTTTGTAAAATACAATTTTTAAAAATAATCTGAGTTCAAGTTTTACCCCCGGTTGGACTTAAAAAATAACCCCGATTTGAAGAAAGATTATGCGGATCTGGCAACACTGATCATTATAATTATCATAATCATTAATTGTTGATGCTAATTTGTGTATTTTTCTTGCAGTGCACAGGGAAATCAGAATGCGGGCTGGTTTGGTGGCTTGTGGAATAAGTTTTCGTTGAAGCCGAAAAATCAAATGATCTTGCCGGATGATAAGAATCCGACAATTGTTTGGGACAAGGAACGCAAATGCTGGACAAACACGGAGGGCACTGCCGAAGAAGTGGAATCGTTTAAGCCGCCACCAAAGATGAGCGATATGGGAATGGGCATTGCTGCTGTTCCAGCTCCATCGCCACAACTCAATACACTGGGCACCATACCGACGCCAGTTGCCACGCCCAATCTGTTGCCACAGCAGGCGCACGAGATGCCAAATGCCAATCTCTATGATAACCAGGTCAACCAGGCCGATTATGATGCCGCCAACTATGCCAACTATTCGGAGCAAATGTATGCAGCATCAACACCAGGGCCAGGACCAGGACCAGGACCAATTCCTGTTGCCATGCCAGCACCAGCAGCATCACCAATACCAACTGTGGCCATGCCAGGATTAGGATCAGGTGCAGCTCCAACGCCAGCGACAACGCCCGGTGGTGCACAGCCAAAATTACAATCGAACATGTTTAAAATTAAACGCAATCGCAGTAAGTTATTGAGATTACATCAACTGGCTGCAGTTCATCCATATTAATCAACTCTTTCTCGGCAGCGTTGAAGAACTCGTATGTTGATGTGTTCAATCCATCGGGTGCGCCGATGACAGCGGCGCCACAGACTGTGCTGGCGCCAATGATGGCACCGGTTGCCGTGCCGCAGGGCGGATTCTTTGTGCCTGGCGCAGTGCCCACACAGCAGCAACAACAACAACAGCAACAACATCAGCAGCAACAATAGCCTCAGTAGGAGTAGCAAATGTAGGTGACATGCCTAGAAACAATCTGTTAACTGTGTCCAGCCTTAAACTAAACATCAATTCAAATATTTTGCAGCAATTCGAGCAATACGTAAAATTTCAAATTTGCAATGCGTGCACAACAACAACAACAACAAACACGAGAAACAACACACAGTTGACAACAGCAACACCCAAGACGGCAACTACACTCTAACAACAACAACAACACCAGGAAGCTAACAACATGAACAACAACAACAACAGTTTTCTGCATGCTGCTGCTTACAACAACAACAACTATAACAACAACAACGATAACAACAACAACAACAACAAATTAGAAATCAACTGTGTTTCATTGTTGTTTTCATATTATTATTATTATAATTATTATTAATTCTTTTTTAGTTGTGTTTTTTTCTTGTTCTATTATCAAAATACCGTAACTGTCAAGTGTGTGCGCGTTTAGCGAATTGATAACAAATTTATGTACTATTAGCAAAAAATATATATGTAAATTTTCTCTTCTCTATGTAGCCCCGTCACGCCCCCTAATCCCATAATAATAATTAAAGCAACATATCTTTTGTTTAATATTGTTTTTTCCCTATTATTATTTTTTTTTTTTCGTATGTTGCATCGTTTTTTATTAGTTGTATAATTCGTAAAGACAGGCAATTTGCATAATTATACTATTGTTTCTATATTTTCATTATAAATATATATGTATATGTTTAAATAAATATAGAGTTTTTTTGGAATATAGAGAAGATGATGAAGAATACTGAAGAAAGAAGAGAATTGGTTTAGAGACCATCAATATATTTATATAAATAGTTTAATTTAAATAATGAAAGAAAAATTTGTTCGTTTCTAAAATTTTCAATGTATTTTCTCCTATATGTATTCAGTGTTGATTTTTGGTGTGCATATAAATACATACATACATATATATTTACATAATTATTCCAATTAATTTATAGAGCAAATGTTTAAATGTTTGTTTATTTTGTTTTATATAATGCATTTGAAAAATG
Organism: Drosophila kuntzei; assembly: GCA_035042165.1. Classification (NCBI taxonomy): domain Eukaryota; kingdom Metazoa; phylum Arthropoda; class Insecta; order Diptera; family Drosophilidae; genus Drosophila; species Drosophila kuntzei. Next base: position 1,732,341 of record JAWNLU010000312.1, on the reverse strand, counting down.
TTAATTTGTTAAAAAGTTGTGCGTATATTTAATTATTTTTTTTTTAATTAATTCTTATTTAGTTTAAAACACAAAACTGGTGCAGGCAAAAAATAAAAACAAAATTATAACAATATATGCATATATATCGAGATATATTTAATCATGTATGTATATTGTGTACTAGCGCACTTATGTATTATGTACAAAAACAAAAAAAAAAGCGATAATAACATACTACAATTGGTATATCAAAATTTGAAAATTGAATTGATTATATATACACTATATACAAATGCATTAGATACTGTGTAATTGCTGGCGTGTTAAACATTGGCACTAAACTCGGCATCAACAGATTGTACACAAATTTAATATACACTGATATATATATATATATATATACATAACAATGCCTATATACAGAATGCGTATGCGGGCTGCAACTGACATTTTTTTCCACTAAACGATTGATATGCCATCGCTTTCAATGTCGAGCGTGGCATAATTCTTATCATTTAATTAGCCTAAAAAAATTAAATAAATAAATCAATGGTATACAATTAAAACATTTAATGAAATTCATGTTCTTCTGGTACACGCAAAATAGAGGGAGGCAGAGTATGGTGATTGAAAGAGAGGCAGCTATGAAAAGCTGTTCTATGTAAATCAAAAAATTATAATCCTCAAACTTATATTCTTATTGCGATCACACAGGAATATAAGCAGTGTGTTATAAAAGATAAATCTATTTCGAATGTATTATCCTTATGACAAATATGATGGATTACAATGGAGAAATCAATGATGAACAATATTTTAAAATGTACAAAAAGTATAGAGGCAGATAATGTAACAAATTCTTGGAGTGGAAAGCAACTATAAGAGTTTCCAAAAGTGTTTTACAATATGTTCCATGTTTGGACAATGCATCTTTAGATTGCTTCAGGTCACGTTTCTGACTTTCATGCTTAAATAATAGTATCTTAAACTTGTATTCATCTTAATATGAACAAGTATTTAATGGCTCTTCACTTTCACTGGGCAACTCATCAGATTCATCATCATCATCGTCGTCGTCCTCATCCTCTTCTGCACCGAAACTGGCTGCCAAATCGTAAATATTATGCAACTCGGGCAGTTCCTTTGACTTTGCAGCTGTGGATTTGCTTTTCTTGGCAGCTGGTTGTTGTCCTTTCTCCGACTTGGACGAACGCTTGTTGGACACATCAGCAGGCGGAGCTTCAGCTGCAACTGAAACATCAGCATCAGCTTCTTCATCTGTAGAAGAAATAAATAAATTTGAGATTTGCTTAAAGATTTATAGATCTCGCTGCTTACCGCTGTCAATGATGTCGTAGCCAGCTGGAGGACGCTGCTCGTAGCTAACATAGATGGTGGGAAACTCGACAATCGTTTTACCAGCCAAATTATCACGCAGGGATTTGTGTGCGGCCAAAGCATAGCAACGTGAGCCACTGCGTCTGACGCCCTCTGCACGCAGCCAAAGTGATAACTGGCCAATGCCGGCACTCTGATGATGCTGCAGCACTTTGCGCTGCTCCCGTGCCGTCTCCTCCTGCAGGTCCAAGTATTTGTGTAAAAGTGCATCCAGACTTTGTTCCTCATCGCAACGTGAGTCGACAAAAGGAGTCGGTGTCGTTGTCGTTGACTCGCTGTCTGCATGTGTGAACAGCCATTCAATGTGCCAGAAGAATCTGTGGAGCTTCCAATTCAGATACGTTGAGTTCTCCTTGTGGCGACTGAAATTGAGGCAGTAGAAATTGCAGACGAATGCCGCGCTTCAATGCCTCCGTGCGCATGCGATATAGAGGCACCGGAAGCTGCCGCTGTTGATGCGTATAACGTTTGCTGCGATCCCGTTTGCGATTCTCCGCATATCGCGTGCATTCCTCCAGAAAGCAATAGTCACTCATGAATTCCCGCTCGGTCATCGCGCTGAGGGGCATGTATTTGGTGCGATCCCTGATGCCATCGCAGTTGAGTTCACGCTTGTGGATCTGTACACATGCCACAGAGCATGTCTTCACCTCACACTTGGGACAGGCATAACGTGCCTCGCTCTTGGCGCACACTTCACAGGCGCCGAGACGCCCAGAGAGACTTTTGTGTAAAAATAACACATTTAATATATGACACAAAAATAAATATGACAAAGCAATCAGTGTACTTACTTGTCAGTTTTAGTATTAGTGTCAGACATGGTTAGTTAGTTAGTTTTATCCTCATATTTTGAATAGCACACAGCAACAGCTGTCTCAAAATTGTCACATTTATTTTTCTTCCTCTTTCTTTTGCTTGTTTTGTGGCGCTCTTTGCCATTCAACCGACCGCGTCATTCACACTTTCAGTGCCCCAGCGTTATTTCGGATTCGGATTCGGCCATCTTACATCTTGTTACGGATTATACATGTATTCTATTGATAATTCGGAAGCTGTCCGCAGACGGTGATAAGCCGCGATCCAGGCCCAGCTGTGCATGCCATGTAAGCTTATTTATTTGTTTATGTTAAATGTTAAATACACACACACGCATGTTGTGGAATTCGCTGTGAATTGTTGCTCATGTAAATGCATAACATTGGCGTTGGTGTGAGAGTCGCTCACCAGTGTTGCCAGAACGTGAAAAAAATAAAAGGTAATTTGAAAGAGAAAAGCTAAAAGCTAAAAATACTAAAAAAAACACAACGAAAAATTTTAGTTTTTAGTGTTTTATTTTTTAATTTAAAAAAATTTAAGATTTTCAAAAAATTTAAAAATTGCAAAATAATACTGAAATGGCATTCACACTGCTGAGAGTGCGAAATCAATAACACACGTGTGAGAGTGCCTGCGGAGTTGCCACCTGGTTGGCTGTATATCGTGCATGTATCGTAATCGCGTATAACGATAACAATCGAGCAAATGCCGCGTTATCTAACGACCGTTATCTTTTCAATGTTAATCAACTGCAATTGTATATATGCACATACATATATGTATAATATATTGTTGATGCACGTGTAGCAATTGTATGTGATGATTGCGTATGCGTATTTATTAAGTGCTTTCGCACACCACATATTTTGTATATGTGTCGCAAGTGTCGCAATTGTATGTCATATGTGTTTATTAAACGATTTCGGAAATCTTATCAATTGAAATTAAGCAAATTACCTGCCGGGTTACAGAGTTCAACACCACGCATTCATGTTGTTTATATTATAAATGTGTCAATTAACTTTATCTATGCTTTTATATGTATGTATATGTATGGTTTATATTTGTTTTTTTCAGTAACCGCAGAGTTTACCGCTCACCGGTCACCTCCCACCACCCACCGCTCACCAGTCTTCGTTCTCCCTCCGATCGAACAAGTTTGAAAGCGTGCGATACGCGAGCAATAGTTAGAAAGAGAGAAAAAGTGAGAGCGAGAGAAACAAAGAGAGGGCTAGAGAGGGGGAGAGAGAGAGAGAGCAGCGTAAACCAGAATCGAAGTGATCGATAGCGGTATAAATAAAAATCTATTGAATTAAACAAAATGCTTTGCCGCAAGGTAATGCGTTCAGTGCTTAAGACCAGCAAGTTGTGTCTAGATGTGCGTATTATGAGCCAATTTCGACGCATGGACGACTTTAAGATTTGTAGAGCGAGCACAGTGTCGGCCGCCCCAAGGACACTAAATAAACCAGAGTCACCACCAATAGAATTGCACAATAATAACAACAACAACAACAACAACAATAATAACAACAATAATCATAATAATGGCACAAGTGACTTTTTAAATTTACAACAAACTCAAACACCTCAAGATGTTAATGATGATGATGTCCTCTTTGAGGATCTCGTCTTCTATCCCAACGGACGCCAAAGAGCCAAAGATCAGGATAAGAATAGCATTGCCCAAGAGAATGCCGCCTACAATGTGAGTAACAATTAAATATATATAATAAATTGAAATTAAATAATTAAAATTTTAAATACTTTCGACATTCTTTCGATTATAATCTCTTTGGTATAGGCATGCATTGAAGAGCTAACAAAGATCCAACCAAACGATCAAGCCATACGAAACTCCATATCGAATGTGAAGGCGTTCTCCATAAGGGATACCATCAAATATCTCGAACGTAGCGGTCTTCCCTTGACCACCGTGGAGCAGCTATCCATTATACATGTTGCCGGCACCAAGGGCAAGGTAAGTTCCATTTCCATTTTCATTTCCATTTCCATTTCAGTTCCAGTTTCAACTACAATTTACTCATCATCGACACGCTTATTTCACCAAACAAATAAATAAAACGAAAAAACACAAAAAATCATCACGAAAATTGATGCTAACAATAATGACAATCACATTGTGAGCGTGTTAAATGTGAGCATCTCTACACAGTTAAAAAATAACATATACCAAACTACAATACAGAAATAATAATTATTTCAATTAATGTGCTAATTTGAAATCACTCAATTAGTTTGCGAATTTCAGAGTACATTTGTTTTTTTAATTAACATTATTTCATTCATTATTATTATGTATTTCTAATCAACAGGGGTTAAGCAAAATTAATGCGATTGCAGTAAATTGATAAGCAAAACTTCACAAATCGCAACTTTGTTGTGATCGATTGTTGAAATTCCAAAGCTGATTATATTTTTTATCGATTTGTGCTTATCGATTAGGCAAAGCAGAGAGACTCACGTATTCATTTTAATTTCATTTTTCCTTTCTATTATTATAATGCACATTAATACAAGCATTAGCATGATCATTATCATTATCATTATCATTATCATTATCATTAGTATTGTCATTGTCACAGGTATAAATGTTCTCATTACTATTATCATTGGTTTTTAATTCAACTTCATCATCATTATTACAGTCATTACCATTATCATTAATTTAAAAAGATTTAATCTTATGATTACTTTGAAATTAACAAATATCTGCATTTTTTTATTTATTTTTTTTTTTAATTATTAACATTGGCACTAGCATTAATATTAGCAATATTTTCGTTCATAGCTCACTTAACTAAAATTAGCATTATTATCATAAGCATTAGCATTATTATTAATATGAACACTTGCATTATTTTCATGCAGTTTCTTAAATCAATTAATTTAATTTTCAGATTATTACTTTTACTCGTAAATAAACTTTTAATTTTTTTTTATTATTAATATAGGAATTTGAAATTTTTTCATGTCCAACATAAACTTTATTTAGAGACAAACTTTAAGTTTTCATTAAAAATAAATATATATATTATATATTATAATTATGCAAGCCATTTCTCACCGTGCAGATCCATAGATTACCATGTCGCTCTTCAAGCTCTACAACTGATAAGCCTCATTTGTGTTGTTTTTGTTGCTGTAGTTTTAGTTTCGTTTTGGAATCTATTGAGCTTTGTTCATCTAATATTTGATATGGTCAATGGCCAAGCTTTTGTGTACGAGTACACTAGTAAATAAAAAAGACCGGTTTCGAAATTTAAGAATATTCATCATAAATCTTTTATATTTAAAATAGGACTATTTTAAAAAAGACTAAAAAAAATAACATTAATAAGTGTTCTTACAATCAATATCTCTATTTTAAAGAATATTAAACGAAAGTACTAAAATTAAAGTTATAGTATGTTAAAATTCGCATATTTTAATTAAATTTTTTATTACATTTTTTTTTAACATAATTTATATTTAAAATAGGATATTTTTTGGGGAGAATTCAAATTGAATGCATAAATAATTTTTCTTACAATCAAGACCTCTATTTTAAAGAAAATTAGATGAAAGGCCAAAAACTAAAGTTATAGAATGTTAATTAACTGTTTTGACAACATAGAAAAATTTAAACATTTTAATTTGCTTTTATTAAACAATTAAAAAATAAATAAACGAGTTTCATTGAGTTCTTCAAACTATTTTTATAAATAGAAAAACATGTTCTATTATTTTTAATTAAAAAACTGTTTTAGAAATTGTTTGAGAAATAAAATATATATATTTTTTTGTCAGTGTATGTTTGGTTTTTCGATTAATTTTTGATTGTTTTGTTGATTGTTTTGTTGATTGTTTTGTTGTAGGGCTCAACGTGCGCATTGACTGAATCGATATTGCGTCAATATGGTGCACGAACCGGTTTCTTTAGTTCCCCCCACTTGGTGTCCACAAATGAGCGAATCCGTATCAATGGTGATCCGCTGGCCAAGCACAAGTTCACCTATCACTTTTGGCAGGTGTACAATCGTTTGAAGGAGCGACGTGAGCATGAATCAGATATGCCATCATTCTTCATGTTCCTAACCATATTGGGATTCCATGTCTTCATTGCCGAGCGTGTCGATGTCCTGGTCCTCGAGGTTGGACTCGGCGGCGAGCAAGATTGTACGAATATTGTGCGAAATGTGAAAACGGTTGGAATCACCTCATTGGCCCTGGAGCATACGGATCTGTTGGGCAAGACATTGAAACAGATTGCGTGGCAAAAGGCTGGAATTATAAAGCCAGGCTCCCATGTCTATACCCATGTCACACAGCCGGAATGCCTCAAGGTCATCTATGAACGTGCCGCCGAAAAGAAGGCCAAAATTGTTGAAGTCCTCAGTACGGAAGCGTATTTCAATTATAATCCCTATGCTGATTATCTGAGCAGTTGCAATGATTATGTGCGTCTAAATGGCGCATTGGCCATACAATTGGCCTACGATTGGTTGCGTCAGACAACTGGGCCATTGCATCAAGATAATGCTGTGAATGAGCCCAACATGACCGCCGAGGTGTTGCGTGGTTTATCCAAGGCCCATTGGCCAGGACGTTGTCAACTTGTTAAGTATCAGAATATGCGTCTTCATCTGGATGGAGCTCACACTGTGGAGAGCATGCAAGTCTGCTGTGATTGGTATCTCAAGAGCACCAAATTGAGGTACGTATTGAGGAAAAGTCATATAATTAATTCATCCAATTAATTATTTAAAAAAAATTTTAGTAATTAAATTAATTACGTAATATAATGGAAGTAATTAAATTAATGGCTTACTATACTGGAAGTAATTAAATTTATTACGTATTATAATGTTAGTAAATAAATAAATTATTCAGAATATTTATTTCAATTAATGAATATAATTAAAATAATCAAATTAATCAAAGTAATTAAATCAAGTGATTAATAGATATAATATTATTACACCAATTTACGAAATGAAATAATTTGATTAGTTATTAATTGATTAAATCAATTAATGAATAAATTAAAAATAATTAACGTAATACATTTATATAATTAAAACAAATAAATAAGTTAATTAATACAAGTAATTTTAATCCACAATAATATAAATAAATTAAAACAAATAAATAATACAAGTAATACAAGTCCAGTACGTAAATGTATTTATTTAAAATTAAAGCAATTAAAATATGTTATTTATTAAATTAATTAAGTTTAAGTAATTAAATTAATTATTTTTAATTTTAATCCACAATAATATAAATAAATTAAAACAAATTAATAAGTTAATTAATACAAGTCCAGTACGTAAATGAATTTATTTAAAATTAAACCAATTAAAATATGTGATTTATTAAATTAATTAAATTTAAGTAATTAAATTAATTAGTTTTAGTTTTAATCCACAATAATATAAATAAATAATTGAATATAGTTTGATTTTTTACAGCGCTTCCCATTCTAAACAATATACGTAATGTAATTACACCAATTTAAGTAATTAAATTAATTGATTAATGTAGTGAAAACCATTAAAACAATTAATAAATATAATTAAAGTAATTAATATACATAGTTAAAACAAGCAAAAAAATTAATTAATACAAGTCGAGTAGTTAAATAAATGAAATGAAATTTAAATTAATTATATTATGTTATGTATTTAATTAAATCTTTAGAAGTAATTCAATTAATTAAATATATATATATTCCGATCTACAATAATACAAATAAATAATTGAATATATTTTGATAAATAAATAACTGAATTTAAAATTAAGGTAAATATTATATGTATTTAAATAATTCTTTAGAAGTAATTAAATTAATTAAATATATAAATATATATTTATTTTCTGATCTACAATAATATAAATAAATAATTGAATATATTTGGATATTTTACAGCGCTTCGAATCCCAAGATATTGATATTCAATCGTACTGGAGAATCAGATCCCACGGCCATACTGCGTGTCCTACATGAGACCTGTGCCTTTGATATGATCTGTTTTGTGCCTCAATTTGGCCAACTCACGGAAAGATGATCCCAATCAGACGACGCTTTATTGCAGTGCCGATATGCAACGGAAGCGGGCCAAATGCATTGCGGCTATTTGGGAAAATCTATGCTCTGCATCGGAACAAAATAATCTTGGCCAGATGTATGGCACACTGTGGGATGCCTTTAGCGAGATCCGATTACATTATAACAGTGATGTTGAACTGGATGTCCTGATTACGGGATCAATACATTTGCTTGGTGCGGCGATTTCAGCGCTGAATGACTTGAAATTGGTGGAAACAGTAGAACCAATTGATGAGTGGGAGAGTGGATCAAAGTTGGAAAACCTCTCAAAATTTTAACGTAATAGCCTCCGTATTTACAAATTAGTTTTCTAGGTATTCTCAATACTTAAATCTAGACTAGTTCACTTTCAACGTTTGTGTAAACAAGTGTCTGATTCCCCCTAATAATGCCACACAATATTCCTTAAACAAATTCGTCGTGAACAATGCGGTAATTTAAGCTGTCCCCTCAGCACGAAACAGACTTTTATTTTTATTTCTTTTTTTCTTACTATATTTGTCAAATACTAAGGAAATTGTCGTCTGAAAAAAATAATTGAACGGGAAAATAAAAACAAATGCTGAAAGTTTCGATTTAAGATGGGAAATGTCACCTGTTTCAACATTTATTTCATATTTTCCTGGAACAGCTCTTACGGAAAAACTGACATAATAATTTACCCAATAAAGTAAGTGTACTTTGCATTTGGATTTCATTCGGTTCTCTGGAATTATATTGCGTATCGATGGATAATGGATGAGTTTTATTTTAACAAAGAATGAGAGAAGCTAAGTATTATAATTTCCACAAGTTTTTTTTTTTCTTATTTGTAGCTTTACAATATATCAGTTACTTTTTATTTAGAGAATTCTTCGGGATCAGTTTAAATGAAATGATCGCAACTAAATTTGTTTTTATGATTGAATTACTTACCACTCTAAAAATAACTAAACCATTCCAATAATCTTAACTAGTCTGAAATTCTCTACAATTTTATGAGAAGTCGTATAAATAAAAGCACAAGTTCAATTTAAACTTAATTGATGATGTATATAAAGTTATTAATTACAAAACTAATGAACTTTGAACTAATGAAAGAAGAATAAATAAAAGTTATCGTCGGCAAGATAAGGATTTGAATTCCAGAGAAAACCAAGGCCCACGGCTCGAACCCTAACCTTGGTTTCAGGGAGTATAAATCCCGACAATAGTTAAAAGTTAAAACATTCCATATAATGAATCCTAACGTTAGTGAACCGGCGGCAAAAACGTTTCCAGCGACGCGTCGCGAACACACCGAAGATTTGTGATAAACCGACGGCAGAGAAACGTTCTAACGATGCGTTAACTACAAAAACTGCACTCGACTGACGGCAACACTGGCAGAGGATGAAGAGAAAAAGATTTGAAAGCTCAAGCTGAACCTGAACCTGAGCAAATACAGGGATGCATGTTTCTGAGTGTGTGCGTGAGAGATGAGAGTGTGTGAGAGCGCACAGTGTTGTTGCCTGTAGACCGTTGACCAATCAGCGAGCAGGAGTGCAGCGTGCGAGTGAGATGGCAAGCTGACTGTGTCCTGTGTTGTAAAAACAAAATGGCTAACGTTGAACGGAACTTGCACTTGTCGTTGTGTGAGAACGAGATGGCGCCACTGTTGGACTGATTTAATCACAGCTAAATGAGATGTTAACCGGCTGCGTGGGGGAGCAAGGGAGAAGGAGAGGATAGGAAAGAGTGGTGGGAGAGTGGAGAGTTGGGCAGCAGCCATTGCCGACTGCCGGCTGTGAACGTTAAACTGTCCCGTTTACAGCAACAAATCGTGTAATTCACTTGTGTATGTGTGCGTGTGTGTGTGTGAGCCTTGCGCTGCGCTAAAAGGATTAATAAACGTTCGCATCTCAGTTGTTCATTTGACTTTGCGCTTAACGGTTCAGCTGCCAGCGTCATCAACAATTCAATTAAAATATTCTTCAACTTCAATATCTTATATAATAATATTTACAATTTTGTGTTTGTGGTTGTTGTTCTTCTTGCTGTTATTGCTCTGCCGTCGGCTCGAGATTTATTACATTCTACTTCCTAACATTTTATTTTTTGTCTGTGCCATGTGCTGTATAACAATATAACTAATCATATAACAAGTATTATCAATAAACCGATTTGCAATGATTTTTGCATTGCTTTGAATTACATTTAAAAGCAGTAATTTTTAAATCGAAAAACCTCTGTAAAGTTTTGAAAAATGCAAAGTTCAAAATCGTTTCTAATACGCGATCTACTGGGAGACCTAATCAACCGTCGACAAACGGATTCGGGTAAGTCACGAGTATTATCCCTAAGTATTTGATATTTAAATTTAAATACTCTCTAGTAATAAAAATTATTATTAAAAAAAGTATGGACTTATTTTACTAACTATTACTATATGTAATTCATATAATTTTTACTATTTTATATGAAATTGAAATGCGTAATAGAACTCCATAATTCAGAGTATAGAAAGAATTCTACATTTAATTTTAAAGACTTATAAAATTACCATTTATTCGCATTTATTCTTTTAAAAAATAAAATGTATGAGTATATCAATATAAATATGAATGATTGCTTAAATAACTAATATTCTCTTTTCACTACAAAGTTTATGTACATTTTTTCTCCCGTTTTCTTCTTTTCATAAATGTGTTTTTAAGTTCATAAAAATATAAAATGTATATTAACATTTTCCCGACACATATAAAAAATGTAATATAGGAAAAGGATGTATAAACTACAAAAATGTACATAAACTATAAGGTTGGAAGAGACTGAGACAAATTACTTAAATTTGATTTACTTGTGGTAAGGATCAAATTAATTTATTTCAGTATCAAAAAAGATTACTAATACATGTATCTGTATTTCTCAGAGAACTTTATAAAGAATTATATAATTATTTTATAATAATATATAATTATTATAAAACTTTAGTTTTCTTACGATTGAGTCATATTTAAATTGCATTGCATAAAAATGAAAACGGATACAAAAGGGATAAGAAACGAAACACACACACTCACACATTTGTAAGCACACACACACACACTCACACACACACATGTGCCAAAACAATTAGCTACTAAATAGTTGTAATTGTTGAGCTAAACTTTATTTAATGTCATGCATAATTAGACGACAACCCCAACACACATACACACATAACCACACACACACACACAGTGAGAGACTCATACATAGAAGATATACAAATGAGCGAGCACCTGAGGCCATTTGATACCCTATAATTACGTTTAAAGCGGGTATATTTTACTTGGATGTCTAGGAAATTAATTTAAATATGTATAAATTTAAAGTCGATATTAAATATTGCATTTTCATTGTAAATTTATTATAAATGTTGATCATTTAAATATGTACATATTAAAATATAGTATATGTATATACATTTCCCATTCAAACTTATTTGAAATAATATTTCTTTGAAATCGATGTGACAAAAACTAAAAGAGTTATTATTTGACACTTAAGCTAATCAGAATAAAAACCATTCTAAAATTCAGGCTTAAAATTCTTAATTTTAGCATGCATTTTTTAAGTATGTATTCAGGATATTATTGTTAAATTAAGACAATATGCGGATATAAGGGCAACGACTCAACAATAAACAAAAAAGTGAAAGGAGCCTAAAATATATGATCTAACTAAAAAAAATCTTACAGAGCACTGAAAATCTAAATATTACTGAAAAATCGTCCCTGAATGTTGTACTTGGTTTAAAAAAATTCGGGATTATCGTACTTCTGCAACCGCTCTACCTGTTACTCGAAAATAGCCCGAAATTCTGACAAAAAATTCATCAGGTTGTTCACTATTCTAAAAACTTGTTTTCATTCGTTTAACTAATGTCAAAACAACACAAAACATACATACATATGTACAGGGATTAAAACCTTAACCGAAACCGTAACCTTTAACCGATAAAACCGATTGAAATTTGTAACAGTAACTGAAACCGTAACCGAAAAAAATATTTTTCCGCTGTACTGAAACCCATAAACCGAATCTCTTTAAACCGAAATTACCGTTTAGTAACCGATTGATTTATAAGGGTTAATTTCGGTACTGGCCGTCGCAGGTACTGATAACCTTGAACTGCCATAACTTTATCAAAAGTCAATAAATTTTTATGCGGAATGTAAATTTGAGCATGATTATACCTCCAAATTCGTTCTGCATTTAAATTTTTTTCATTTTGTAAATTCAAATTTTTTCGAAAAAATCAAAAAAGATAAAGGGGTAACACTGTAAAATATCGAAAAAATTCGATTTTCAAAAATTTTCTAAAATGAATAAAATGTAAATGCAGAACGAATTTGGAGGTAAAATCATGCTCAAATTTACATTGCACTTGGAAATTAAATGAGTTTTGACAAAGTTATGGCGGTTCAAATTTATTAAAGTTCAGCAAAATCAAAATAATCGAAATTTTCCAACCAAATGAACCAAATTTATGTGAGATCAAATTATAATAAAATCGACATTACGCTGGATCATTCCAGTAACCAGATAACAATTTTTTTCAGGCTAATAAAAGCATTACGTCTTTTTTCATGTAAAACTTACAAAAAACCGATAACCGTTACGAAACCGATACTCCAAGATTTTGCATAACCGATAACCGAAAACCTTAATTCGAGCATAACCGAAACCGTAACTGAAACCGATCTTCGTTTCGGTTTTAATCCCTGATTTTAATTAAGAAGTTGGCAAACATTATTTTTTATAGCATATTTTTGAGGGTTCTTATTACAGGGTATCTTATAATCGCCAACTTATTGTGTGCAGTATGACTTTTATGATGAATTTGCAAGCTATTGTCTTGCATTGTTGTTGTTGTTATGATTGTTGTTGTTGTTGTGGTTGATTCGAGGCTAAACAATCAAAGTTGTTGTACGTGACAAATTGCTCGAGCACAAGTTACGAGTAAAACAACAGCAGCAACAACAACAAATTAAATTATTGCCTAAAGCGTTTTGTTGCTTCAATTGCACAGCCACCCTACCCCTACCCCTCCCCCCTTCCCTTCCCTTCCCACAGTGTCCCACCCCTTACCGCCTCCTCACCCCCTTTGTCCTTTGTGTTACTCGCACAATTTTAATTTTGCTTGCTAAAAGTTTCGTTGTCGTTTCTAGTTAATTGAGGCGAAGTGTGAGATTTAAATGCCCACGGCCAGTTGTCAGCGGTTTCTCCCCCTCATCCAACCCCCTTCACCACCCCACACACACCCACACACACACACACACGCACACGCACAACATCAAAAGTGTTGGGTGCATGTAAAGTGCCAGCTAATTGCCAGCAAGACAATTGAGAATGTTGTGAGAGACAGCCCCACAAAAAAAAGGAGAAGAGAAGAATAAAGGAATCTAAGAAAGTCATTCAGCATTATCAAATGTGAGGTTATGTCAAGTGAGAGATTAGTTTACAGTTCGTTGCATACTTTACGGCGCGTTATAGATAGATACATTTTAAGAGATTTACAAGATATTGTATATTCAGGGGTGTTCCGGAAATGTAAATCCACCGAAAATCATCCAAAAACGTATGGGTTTTGTGTTGATTTTCGGTTTGTTTGTATTTCTGGAATACCCCTAATACACGCCTGTTCCGATTTTCACATTTTATTTTATATAATATTTATTTTAAAGATTAAGCATACACACTTTAAATTTAGATTCTCAAAAGCTAATATTTAAGGTAGTTGAAAAAGATTTTTTTCAATCTATTAACTTGAGATTAAGAATAGACGATATGGAAAGATTACAATGGAGAATTAAAGAAAAAATAATGGAGTAATATAGGAAATATGCAATTTTAATAATTTAGGAGAAATATTTTAATATTCCTCCATATCATAGGATCAATTGATTTGCAATTTCTTAAATTTAGGTAAAATATTTAAGAAAGTCATAGTATATTTATTCACATATTTATTTATGTGCATGTATGTATATGGAGCAGGGATTAAAACCTTAACCGAAACCGTAACATTTAACCGATTAAAACCGATTGAAATTTGTAACCGTAACTGAAACCGTAACCGAAAAAATGTTTTTCCACAGTACCGAAACCCATAAACCGAAATTTTTAAACGAAATAACCGTTGAGTAACCGATTCATTTATAAGGATTAATTTCGGTTCTGACTGCCGCAGTACTGAGAATTTTGATAACTTTGAACTGCCATAACTTTGTCAAAACTCAATCAATTTTCACGCGCAATGTAAATAAGAGAATGATTTTACCTTTAAATTCGTTCTGCATTTAAATTTTTTTAATTCTCAAAATTCGAAAATTTTGAATTTTTTAGAAATTTTACAGTGTTACCCCTTATCATTTTTCGAAAAATTTCGAAAATTTCGAATTTTCAAAATGAACATAATTTTAATGCAAAACGAATTTAGAGGTAAAATAATGCCCAAATTTACATTGCACTTGAAAATTAAATGAGTTTTGACAAAGTTATGGCAGTTCAAAGTTATTAAATATCAGTAAAATTTAAATAATCAAAATTTTCAAACAAAATTTATATGAGGTCAAATTATGATAAAATCGACATTACGCAGGACCATTCCAGTAACCAGATAACATAAATTTCCAGGCTAATAATGTAAAGCAATAAGAAACGCTTCTTATTTTGGTCAACCGAAAACCTTAATTTTTATTATTTTTGTGAACCGAAACCATACCGGTATTTTTAGAAGAAGAAAGCGATACTCCAAGATTTTGCGTAACCGATAACCGAAAACCTTAATTCGAGCATAACCGAAAGCGTAACTGAAACCGATATTCGTTTCGGTTTTAATCCCTGATATGGAGTTATCTTTATCTTATCATTATATTTATCTGGAACTTAACTTAAATTGCCGGCACATACGAGTTTTTCCTTGTATCTCTCATAGTTCAAGTGACTATTAAATGGCAATTGTGCCGCAAATTGATACGACGTGACTTTTCATCAAAAAATGAAGCAACTCACTTGAGACGCCCCACAGTTCTACACACACACACACACAGCCACACACACACACACATGCATAATTGAATCATCATTCATATGTCGACTTCATCTTATTTCTCTTTACATATGTATGTGGATCATATAAATAGAAGTCAAAACCATTTGGGGTTAAAATGTAAAAATAATTTCCGCAGTAAAGGTATAAAAATACAAATCGGTATGCTTAAATAATGTAGTTGAACCCACAGATACCCTGTATTTAACTCAAATGTCGACGAGGGTTCAAAAGACGGACAAATATAGAAAGTTTAAATTGGTTGGGTTCGAATATCAGATATCCTGTAGCTATCTTTATATGAATTTTAACATGCATAAATTTTAATAGACATAAAATCGTCCAATCGATTGGTCTCATTTAAATGATACCCTGTAGTGAGCTTTAAAGTTGCTTAGTACCCAATTCTACCCAATTCATCCACTTCTACAGATAGATATAAAATTATCTTAGATACCATGTATCCTCTATTAGATACCCTGTAGTTTGCATAAAACTGATTGAAACACGCATACAGAGATGAAGTCTTAAAACTGCTGCTTCCCTCTGTTTGGGATAGAAACTGAATGTTATAATCGAGTTGACTGAACTTAGAGATATCCTGTAGTTATCTGTAAAGTCATTTGGGATACTTTCTTAAATACATTTAACCTTCAAAGTGCAGTTTTCATTTTCAAAAAATACAGAATAAGGAAAAATTAAAAATTTGAAATGCATGCAACTGCAAATACCCTGTAAATAGCTGCCAAAGTCGCTCGAGGCATAATAGAACATTTTTGTTAAGTTCACAGATATTACTAACAGATTTCTCTTATATTTATGGCTTATAATATACTTGTAGTTTAATTAATTGTGCAAATATTGGATACCCTGTAATAAGAAAGCTGTTGCTTTCTGCAACAAATTTCTTATGTTTACTTTACTTATTTTTAAATGCTTGTTTTGTTGTTGTTTAGTAGTGACAATTAATCCTTAAGATACCCCATTTGTTCGATTTAGTACAGGGTATTATAAAAAGTATATTTCTTGCTGGGCGTACACACACACACACACACACACACACACTGAACTGCCTTAAGCCGAAAAAAGAATCCTTCCTCTGGGGGTTGTTTTTTTTTTACCACCTCCGTATGCTGCCCTTGGGCATACATATGTGGGAAATCGAGTAAATTCCAATAGGAAAGGAACAATTGAGACAAGACACGTGAATTTAATCAGGCAACGTCCCGTTGCGAGCGATTCCAGGATATACATATTATATTATTTTTTATATTTATAAGGATATTGCGCGACGGATATAAATAACATGTTTGATTGCTCTTCGAAATCAGAATCAACATGATGTATACTTGACTTTTTTGTCTTGTTAATGGACTCAACCAACGCCCACTTAATGGTCCCTCTTCTTACCTCGCGTACACCCTTATGTTCTATATTATGGGGTTCACTTAGCGTCGTTGTCTCGCCGCAGGATGATAATGAGAGTGCTCTGGGCCAGGTCAAAAGTGCCTGCACGCGCTCGCATCTCTCAGATTCTGAGATTCTCAGACTCAGAGACTCTCAGCTCTCATCTCACATCTCACAACTCTTAGTTCTCAGTTCTCAGTTCGTGGAACGCATTAACGCCACGCTGCGCTCAAAAAGCAGACTACATTTTATTTTTAACCTCAGTTTTCACTCGAAACGATTTGAAGTGCAATTGATAAAAATGGAATAAATTAAAGAAACATAAAGTTACAAAATTATAATTTCTTGGAATTGATTCAAATCTTTAGTTCAATCTATCGATTAAACCAAAAAACAATTTGTAGTTAGACTTTATCTTGGGCTTAAAAAAAAATTACTTAAAATTCAAATGCAAAGGATTCAAATTTTAAAACGAGTCGTTTTAAACTCATTCTTCAATCACATTTCTATTCTACAGATCAATTTAAAATTTAACTCTTTCTAGAGTTTAAATAAACTATCACCTATGCAATTATCTGAGTTCTTGAGCCTTAAATATTCAATATAAACAGTGAGGTAGGTATTCAGTAATTAATTAGCAGTTTGAAAAATAGCTGGTTCGATTCCCACACTCTGTAATATACATGTCCTATAAAAAAACGGATAAGACACTGAAAATGCTTTAGAAGTATGTAGCACACTACATAATAATAAATCACTGCGGACGGCAGTCGCGCTAGTGACTGAAAGCAGCACGAGTGTGCAAAAGGCGACTAGCAATATATACACGCAGAATGGAAAATTTGCTATGACTGTCCGATCGGATCGAATTATATACCGATCGAAAGGTATGACAGTCAATAACAAAAAAGCATACTAAGACTTTTGGTAACTCACCTGGTTCATAAGATATGGGGGTGTAAGTGGGAGGGGCCAAATTTTTATGATTGCAGCTAGTGGGGCCGTTGGAGCCTTTTGGTTAAATTTTATATTTTTAAAAATTCTTGTTAAAAATACGCGTCGAATGATACCTCGATCATTCCAATCCAAACATTTGGTTCAAAAGATATATTAATTCGAAGTTTTTAAGGGCCTTCTCAAAATGAGATGAAAAGTTTGTTTGTCTGTTTGTCTGTTTGTCTGTTTGTCCATTTGTCCATTTGTTTGTTTGTACGAAGGCGCTGAAAAAGCTAAATTTTTCTGATGAGGAATTGTTTCTTATCAGAAATCTAGAAATGTTTGTTCTACGACTTTAGCGGGAAATAGCTAGTTTAGCGGGAAAAGCTAAAACGTGATAAATTTGAAACACCCATTGCTTCCAATCCAAGAAAGCTAGAGATGTGTTCTATATGTCGTTAGAAAGGTATATTAGAGGGCTTTCAGACGTGCCTTGAATATTTTTTTGCAAAGTGCTCAGGTAAAACGCTACAGGTGAAAAAAGAATTTTTAGCTTAAACTTTGGCGATTTATTAGAAAACGGTTCCGACGATTTTTATTCAATTTCAATATGTTGTAACATATAAAATTTCGCGTCTTTTGATATATGACACATGTGTCTCAGCCATAAGGTTTGGAAGATATTAACGGTAAACTGAATATATACATTTTACTATTTACTATATGGTACTAAATAGAAAATCAAGCTTTGGTACAAAAAACTTTTTTGTTTTTCAAGGTTTCTCAACCAATTTGACAAAGTATGCATTTAAGTAAGTCTTACACATTATGTCCAAATTTAGTTGAAATCAGTCCACTATATCATATAGCTGTCATAGGAACGATCGGTTAAAAATCAAGTTTTAGTATGAAAAACTTTTTTGTTTTTCAAGGTTTCTCAACCAATTTGACAGATTATGCATTATAGTTGGTCTTATACATCCTGACCAAATTAAGTTCAAATCAGTCCACTATATCATATAGCTGCCATATGAACGATCGGTCCAAAATAAGGTTTCAGTACGAAAATCTTTTATATTTCTCAAGATATCTGAACCAATTTGACACAGTATGCATTTAAGTTGGTCTTATACATTATGTCCAAATTTAGTTCAAATCGGTATACTATATCATATAGCTGCCATATGAACAATCGGTATAAAATCAAGTTTTAGTATGAAAAACTTTGTTGTTTTTTTAGATATCTTGATCACACTGTCAACATACGCATCTGGGTTGGTTTTATACATCCTGACCAAAATTGGATAAAATCGGTTTACTATATTATATAGCTGCCCTATTTATTTTTTATTTGAAGTAAGCATTTTGATAATTTTATAGCAAAACTACACTGTCAGAATCATATTAAATTCCAAAAATTTCTGATATCTTCAAAAAAAACTTTTTAACAAAGTAAAAGTCTAGTGACGAAAGTCTTTCCCTGCCCCAAAATTTCTGATATCCCATTTTGTGACGAACGATATTAAACTTAATATATAAATAATTATAAAATAAAAAGTTTGGCATTCGGCACTGCGCATTAAAATTATTTTTAGGTATACAGAATCAAGATCTTTATAAGCAATGTTCCGAATGCCAAACTTTTCATTTTATAATTATTTATATATTAAGTTTAATATCGTTCGTCACAAAATGGGATATCAGAAATTTTGGGGCAGGGAAAGACTTTCGTCACTAGACTTTTACTTTGTTAAAAAGTTTTTTGGAAGTAATGTATAACAAAAAGAAGAAAAAAATTATACTTGCGAAAGAAACATAATTAAAGTTTTTTTGTGTCCACAGTCTCTTCATTTCGAATTTTTGACATAAAAAATCTCTCAAAAAGAGAAATTGAAAACAGAAAAATACACAAAAAATAAATTTTTTAAGTACGGAATCTAAAAAATTGAAAAGCGGATCTATCATGATTAATATAAGAAATTTTAGACTGGGCTAAAAATGATTTAACTATAAATTAAATCTTTAAGCTTATATTAAAGTAATTATTTAGAGTATAAGGATACAGAGTATATGCTCTATAAAGTGTAAAAATTCTATATGGATAGAAAAATACATTGTCCCCTTACTTTGCTAATTTTTAATAGGCCCCAGGGTATAAAAATTATATACCGAATTTAATAAATGTTTGATCCTTTGAATAATTTGCCTCGTAAAGTAAAAAAAAAAGATTTAAGAACAATGGGTATTACAGGGTCTAAAGGGTATGTTTATCTCACTGAATTATTAATTCATTAATTTATTTTCATCTTAAATTGAATAATACAGTTGAGGACATAATATAGGGTATACAAATTATGGGTATAATTATATATAAACGGTATGTCTATCACGCTTAATAATGAATCTTTAAAAATATTTGAGGAAAATACGGGGAATATACATAATATACAAATGAATTCATATTTATCTTTAAATATATTCCCATCCTAAATAAAATAAAACAGTTTGAGGCCATTTAAAAGAATAGAAAAATTCAGGGAATATAAAAATTAATTTATATTTATTTTATAAAATATTAATCAAACTGACTAAATGTGTAATCCTTTCAGAAATCGAGTTGTCCAACGATGAATCGGACATTGACATTGAGGATCGCTCAACGCCGGATTCAACGGCGAATGGTTGCAATCAGGATTTGTTGCTGTCGCATCATTACAACCACAACGACGAGTCCAGTGTGGAGTCGTGTGGCACGGCAACGCCAGGACCTGCCACAGGTCATGGTCATGGGTCAGGATTGAGTGCGGCAGCTGCTGCGGCCGGAATGGCGGCGGGTCTTTTGGCTGCCGCAGCTGCCGGTGACGGATCGGGAGGCGGCGGCGGTGGATCAGGAGGTGGTGGCAACATGAGCAGTGGCAGCTATGCGGAGCACAAGCTGCAGCTCAGCAAGAGCGGCAGGAAGCCAAGGCGACGACGCACGGCCTTCACGCATGCCCAGTTGGCCTATTTGGAGCGCAAGTTTCGTTGCCAAAAATATTTAAGCGTTGCCGATCGCAGCGATGTGGCCGAGACATTGAATCTGTCCGAGACGCAGGTCAAGACCTGGTACCAGAATCGACGGTGAGTTAGTGCCTGCCCTATAAGAGTGATGTTATAACCAGGGATTAAAACCAAAAGGAAACCGTAACCTTTAACCGATTGAAATTTGTAACCGTAACTGAAACTGTAACCGAAAAAATGTTTTTTCACAGTACCGAAACCCATAAACCGAAATAACCGAAAATTATGAATTTATAGGTTAATTTCGGTTCTGATAACTTTAATAACTTTGAAGTGCCATAACTTTGTCAAAAGTCAATCAATTTTCACGCGCAATGTAAATTTGGGCATAATTTTACCTTTAAATTCGTTCTGCATTTAAATTTTTTTAATTTTCAAAATTCGAAAATTTTGAATTTTTTAGAAATTTTACAGTGTTACCCCTTATCATTTTTCTAAAAATTTCGAAAATTTCGAATTTTCAAAATGAACAAAATTTAAATGCAGAACGAATTTAGAAAAATCATGCCCAAATTTGTGCACACGAAATTGATAGAGTTTTGACAAAGTTATGGCAGATCAAAGTTATTAAATATCAGTAAAATTTAAATAATCAAAATTTTCAAACCAAATTTATGTGATAAAATGATAAAATCGACATTACGCAGGACCATTCCAGTAACCAGATAACATATGTAATTTTCTTGGCTAATAATGTAAAGCAATAAAAAACGCTTATTATTTTGGTCAACCGAAAACCTTAATTTTTTTTTTTGTGAACCGAAACCATACCGGTATTTTTCAACCGAAACTTACAAAAAACCGATAACCGTTACGAAACCGATACTCCAAGATTTTGCATAACCAATAACCGAAAATCTTAATTCGTGCATAACCGAAACCGTAACTGAAACCGATATTCGTTTCGGTTTTTATCCCTGGTTATAACACATCGGATGCGATTTGAACTTCATCTTTCAATTAAAAACGAGGGAAATGATTTGATGATTTGATAACCCTATAGAATCCTTTAGATTTTTAGAATTATTTTAACATAAGTTAAAGGTAATTACCTATTTCCACAAAATAACAATCAGATTCTGTTACAATTATTTAAAATACGGTTCAAAAAAATAAAAATACACATTAAAATTTAGTTTTCAACTAATTTTCATATGGCAGCTATATAATATAGCATCTCTATAAATAAAAAAGTTCTCTTTGCACTTAAGAACAATTTGTTTTACAAAAATAAGTACTTAAATTAATCTCGTTTCGTTCTATAATTTTTTAAGAATGATTCGATCTTTAATTATTTATAAAACTGGCTTCTAAAACCAAGAATATGGTCTTTGAAACTTATTTTTTTAAACCAGACAACTTGAAAAGAAAAAAATGTTCTCTCAAAATTTGTTCTCTTAAGAAATTTAAGAATGTTCTTTATTTTTTTTTTTAAAAATGACGTATTGAGAATTTCATTCCTAAGCAACTTAAAAATCGAATCGAACTCAGTTATTTCTCGAGCTGAAGTTCTACTTACGTGACCTTTTGGCGACAATAACTAGAAAGCCACGAAACTCACAAGAATGTTCTTAAAATTAACATTTTTCCCGCAAAACTAGGAATATTCCCAAAAGAAATGCGTCGGAAACAAAATCTATCTATCTATCTGTCTTTCTTTCTTCTTAATAGAAAAAATTCAATATTTCTTTCTTTCTTTTTTCATACAATTTTTCAACTAAAATTTGTTCACTTATTTTAAGCATTTTAAAATTGCTCTTAATATTAATAAACTTAAACTAAGAATATTCATTAAAGAAATGCGTCGAAAACAAATATTTATTATCAGTGTATAACTTATGTCTCTCTCTCTTTCTCTCTCTCTTGCTTGCAGCACTAAGTGGAAGCGACAGAATCAACTGCGTTTGGAGCAGCTGCGTCATCAGGCAACGCTGGAGAAGGACTTTGTGGTGCAGGAGAATGGAGCTGGAGGCGCTCTCGGTTGTTGCCCCAGCGGTTTGTCCAGCTCATTTAGTGCCGCCGCCGCAGCCGCCGCTGCGGCAAGTAATCCGTGCAACTTCTTGACCTCGGCCGCTGCAGCGGCAATCTTCCGCAATGTTGGCTATGTTCACGGCTGTCCCATGTAGAGACACCACTTGCAACATGCAACATGCAACATGTCACATTGCCATCGCTTCCCCTCGCTTGCCTATGTAAATAATATATAAATGTTTTTGTGCAATACACGAGTCTGTGCTACAATCGATTTATCGAATAATCGATTTGTCGAACAATCGAATGATCGAATAATGTATTGATCGATTAGTCGATTTATGGAGCAGTCAAGCTATCGAATAATCGACTAATCGAGCTATCGAATCATCGATTTATCGAATAGTCGAGTGATCGAATAGTTGAGCGATGTAATAGTCGATTTAGCGAGCTATCGAATAATCGACAAATCGATTTATCGAATAATCGATTTATCAAATAATCGAGTCGAATCCTGTTGAACAAACCATCCCGATCTCCTGTCTCTCCCCTTAAAGCTCCTCTCTCCGCACGTCAGATCCAAATCATAAACATTAGGCTTAGTCAAATTAACTGTAATATACACACACGCACACACACACAATTACAATTGTAAACACCACGCACTATATAAAAGTTTTTTTTTGTGAAAAAATAAAAATTGGATTGCATATTTGATAAAGTTCGTTATGAAAATAAGTGAGTAAAATTATTGGGAAATTGGGGAAAAACTACGAAAATAAATTAAAATTTTGATCAAAAGTGAATCAGAAAGTGGTTGAATTAATTTAATAACTTATGTCAATTTTCGTACCAAAATGGTAATTATTATATTTGAATCAAAAAATGTCTTTTATTATCCCTCAGCTTTATTTAGGTACATTTTTCTACTGAAAATAAGATTTTAAATTCTGCTAAGCAAGTCTTAAAAATAATCAAGTTTTCTTTAATCAAAAATGGATTTGTTTTAATTAAAAAAATTTTAAAATTAACAATTGTGTTTAAAATTGTGCTTAAATCGTTGAAAATCAGTTGCTTCATTAAGATTGACCAACTTGATAATATTGCATGATAAAACATGCACGTACATGTCAAATTTAGCACTGAGACATTTACCGTTAGTCAACGCGTTCAAGTTAAAGCTCAATCATAAAGAAATTGCAATTGCAATTCTTATTCCAATACGAATTCGCATTCATTGAGTAATGCTTAAAAATCAACTTGAGCGAATCATACAAAACGATATCAATTTGTCGCTATATAGTAGTAAATGGCAAGTTATCTATGTATGTATATATGTATATCGATATAAATATACAAATACATATGCATGGAAGTGTAAAAGTGTCTGTGTGTGTTTGGCAGTGGGAGAGGGGGACAGGTGGCAGGGGAATTGTCTGACTTGCTGTCAGCCAACCGGAAAACAAGGCAACAACTCTGCACGCAATTATAACGGGCCACATAACCGCAAAGAGCGACCGCATATGCAATATGCGTGGGCGCAAACGAGACAGCAATAGTAACAAGAGCAATTGGAGTGGGAGACGATGCGACCACGACGTCAACGTCGCAGTCAACGTCGCAGTCGAAGCGTTTGTGGTTTGATTTTTCATGCACATTTAGCTCGCGACGATGGACGAAACACAAAAAGGACGAGAAATGTTTAGTCACAAATTGAATCTCAGTTTAACGAGCAGCAGCTGTGAGCGAGAGAGCAAGCAGTGGAAAGAGAGAGCGAGAGCGAACGAACAGTTGAGAGAGACACACACACACAAACTGCGACAAGGTGAGACTATAGAATGGGACACTGTTACCAACTTAGCTATTTTGTAGCTAGTTCTGGCTATTTTCAGACTTCGATTGCTAGAAAAATTTGAATATTGCTCTCAGCCGGAAATCAGGCTATTTTAAATATATATTTAGCTATTTGTTGCTATTAAATTTTTAGGGAGTAGCACACTGTTACCAACTAAGCTATTTTATAGCTGGTTCTGGCTATTTTTAAAGTTCGATTGCCAGAGAAATTTAAAAAATTGCTATTAGCCAAAAATCCGACTATTTTACATATATGTATATTTAGCTATATTTTGTCAGAAACGGCTATTTTTTCCTTGGCAGCACTGGAATGGAAGCAGGAGGGGAAGTAAGAGAGTGTAAGAGAGAGTGCAGTCGTAGTTCGAGTGGCCGCAAACGGAAGCAGCGCAGAACGCTAATTAAAAAGACACTTGACTTGTGGAAAGGAGTGAGAGAGAGAGAGAGAGAGGGAGGGAGGGGTGTAAGTTGGCTTTGCATTAAGTTTTGCCATGAAATTGTCTATGAAATGTGAATGTAATTTAATGAATAAAATGCAGCATAGACAGCAACTCCGTCCGTCCCCTTTTTCCTCTCTCGATCTATTTTCATACCCCTCTTCGCTACTCTTTCCTTCTCCCTTCTGCCACCGTTCACATAGATTTTATTTTATTGCGGTTCATTTGCGCATCTATTGAAATTTGAATTGCATTTTTAATTGGTACATTTTACGTCTGCCATCCTTTTGAGGGCCAAAAAGGATCCTCTCTCGCCTTTTGAGCCAACAACTTTGTGTTCCGTTTGTGGCTGCGGCTTCGTCCACTTTGATTTGTATTTATTTAATGAGTTATTAATTGCATTAAGCTTTCAGCCTTTGTAATTAATGCAACAAACTCGCAAATCAAACGGGAGAACAAAAAAACAACAACAACCAACCAAAAGGCATAGCCTCAAAAGGATAAAGGATTAAAGGCGGTCAAAGTCATAGCCAATTCAATAAAGTTGCAATACGAGTAATTATCAGTTGCATAAATATGTATTACTTTATTCTACAGCCTCAACAGAGTGTTAATAAGCTTCAAGCAAGTTCTTTTATTTCAAAAATGGACATCTCTTTAATGAGATCCATAATAAAATTAGTTTAGCGATGGAAACCATAGGGCAAGACTTATGTTCGGTTCACGAACCGGTTTATGTACCCCCTGAACACAATGTTTGGTTAATTTTTTCGTTTACTTTTACCTTTATTTTTCAAACAAATTAAATTTTTTATTTAATAAAATCATATTTCGTAAATAATCTTAATTAATTTGAACATTTAAATATGATTTATTATTTTATGATTTTTATTCAAAGTCTCAAATGCTGTGCAAGACTAAAAAAGCATAAAATTTATCTAATTAATATTTTTCGAACCGAAGCTTTTATTTAAATGGGAAAATAAATACAAGGATTTGGATCAGAGCCAGCTTGCAGTCTTAATTAAATTTAAAAATTCATATCCAATGTCGATTAAAAAAATAATGATTCCAACTTAGCAACACAATTGAATTTAATTCTTGATTGATCCGATATTAACCGTTATAAATACATGAATCGGTTACTAAACGGTTATTTTGGTATGAATAATATTGGATTTTCGGTTTCGGTTTAATAAGAAAGTTACGGTTACGATTTCCAATTTTGTTCGGTTAATAACAGTTAACGATTACGGTTTTAGTCCCTGATATAAAAAAACGGATGCCTATAAGATCTGAAGTTGGATCTTCGGTTTCGGTGTAATTAAAAAGTTTTTTATCGGTAATGGTTTCCAATTTCATTCGGTTAATACCAGTTAACGTTTACGGTTTTAGTCCATGATCAAAGTAATGGCATTCTATAAGATCTAAAGTAGAAAATTCGGATTCGGTTTTAAAAAAAAAGTTTTCCGGTTACGGTTTCCAATTTTATTCGGTTAACGGTTACGGTTTAAATCTCTTATCAAAATAAAGCCATTCCTATAAGATCTAAAGCTGATGACAAACAATCAGATAAACTGCCTTTGAATTCTTTAATATGCGTACATTTCATTTTTTTTTCAAATCAGAGCTAAACGAGAAGCTTTTGTTAGCTTTTTGTTAACGACTAAACAATTTAACAGTAAATGCAACACACACACACACACAAATGTAGATACGTTCACACACAAAACAATTAACGGTTAACAAGGCAGCGCTGCCAGCTGCTAACGATGGTGACACCAACAACAACAACAACAACAGCAGGGGCAACAACAACCACCCAGACAAGTGTCAGCACGCCCTGCGGCACAAACACAATTTGCAACATTTTTCCAAACGGATAATGACAAACATTTTAATCACAAAATGAAACCGAAACCAAAACCAAAACCGAAACTGAAACCACCACCGAATCATCAAGAGTAAAAAGGACAACAACAACAGCAGCAGCAACACCACACACACACACACACACACACATACACCACCATTAACAAACACTGTCAACTCAATTCCCTTCCGGCTAAAAGTCTCAGTCGGAAGTCAAGTGGCTTTTGTTATCATTGTTATCGGTGTTGTGGTTTGAGCTCGTCGACAAAGGCAGCAAATGAGCTCGATAAAAGCGACAGGTCAATGTTATCGATAGTAAAAGGACTCTTCTTTAAACTATCGATTACTGCTGCCCGGCAAGATTTTCTATAAACCAAGGCTGCAAGCGTTCAAAATCTTGGTAAAGTTTTTGAACCTTGTTTCAATTTTATGCAACAATTATTTTTTTTTTTATTTATTAAAAAAAATTGGAATTTTGAAAATAAGTCAAATTTATTTGAAGATTTTAAGTGACTTGAACTTTCTACTGTCTTTTGTTTAATTTAAAAAATGCGCTATATTTTTTTTTAATTCACGAATTTTGAATATTTTATGAATTTAGTGTTCTTTTAATTTTTTGATCCATTATTTGTTATTATTATTTTCAGTGTCATATTAGGATTTTAACAATACAGGTATACAACAGATTTTTTTTGGCAGTCTGGAAATTGAACCGTTATTTTTCAAACTGAAAAACTTTTTTGTTTCTTGAGATATACGACAGAATATGCATCTGGATTGGTCCAATACATCTTGACCAAATTTTGCTTCAAATCGTTTATGTTTTTATATAATTCTGAAAATCATTTCAAAAAGTTCTTTAAAAGATTTAAAATTCCTAAGAAACGGCCGTCAAATCGAATTCAACTCAAATCCAAGTTAAGAGTGCAACTGAACCGAGTGAGTTTGTGGCGTTATCAAATTTCGTTTACTAGAACTCTTAAATCGAAAGAGAAAATGAGAGAAACGATCGAACTTCATCGAAACTTTGATGTCCATCGCAAAGACTTGGAAAGTAACATGGAGAGCGAGCATGTTCGATGTTTTAGGGGGAGATCGATCAGACTCGATCGATAAGGGTCGAGGTGCAGTTGATCGAAGTGTGTTGCATGGAACGCAACGATATAAGAAATAGTGAGAGGGGCAGAGAGCAAAAAAGAAAGTAAAAAAAGAAAGTAAAAAATTATAAAATAAAAAATGGAACCTCTGTAAGTTGAATTACAATTTTTCATGTATTATTAGAATATTTTTGAAAGGAACTTCATGATGTTGTTTCGAGAATCGAAATCTACAAACAATGGTATAGAATTCTTTAGTCTTCCAGATCCGAAAAGGTATCGACAGATACATGCAACAAAGTATTTTCTTTTGGCTCTTCCTCCACCTCAATTAGCGGGGGAATCTTGAGCTTGATGTTCTCCAATATACGCAACATTTCGCGTATAAGAATACCGATCTGAGAATTGATAATATATAATAGATAGAAGATATATTTATGTAGGAGTGGGATGTTCAACCAACCTTAGACTTAGAGTCCGCGATCATCTCATTGTTGATAAATGTGGCCCAGGTTTCCATTGAATCAAGATCGACGCCTCGCATTTGAAAGAAATGATTTGGATATCCGAATTGCTTGAGATTCTGATTATTTTTGAGCAGTAAAAACAGCAGTAGATGATTAATCGACTGCAGCATTATCTCCAGCTCATCCAGCTTCTCCGAATTCAATTCCAAAACATTATAACTCGGCTTCCATCCAAGCAATAAAGCGAGTTCCTTGAACTCACGATAACGATGCATAGTTATCTCCATCTTTAGTATATTCCCAACTATAGACCACAATAGACAAACGGCAATGGGCGTGGCACAATTGTCGATACGCCCCAAACGCACGGCCAGTGTGAATAAATTCTCATAGTTATCTTCATTCGATTTGCGCAGTTCCAAAAGTAAAAACTCCACATGACCATGGACCTATTTGGAAAGGGAAAGGGTTTAATTATTGGATACTCCTCGGTGAAATCGATTAATCGATTAATCAAGGCTGCAAATCGTTTCTGAACGGAACCTTTGAAATTATTTACCTAGCGATTTCAAACGCGAACCGAAATGTTTCATAGTTAAAAGGTTCGGTACATAAAGTTTAGGCTTTTTCAATATTTTAAACTTTGAATCAAAATCTTCAAATACTGAGTCATATTTAAATCTTTAATTTAGTTTAGATTATTTACAGAACTATAATAGTTTTTTAATATAAAATTCAATTGAATAAAAAATTAAAGCAATCAAAATATTTTGGTGTATTCAATTGAACAAAGGTTCGAAGGTGGTATAAAAACCGGTTCAGGAGCCGAACACAAGTTTTGCTCTATGGTTTGAACCGCCGAACCGAACCTTTTCCAAAATTGTTATGGTTTGCAGCCTTGATTTTAATTAATTCAATTTCTATTCAATTTATATCAAGGAAAAAAGTTATCTTCGCTGCACCGAAGACTTGATACCCTGTGATTTTCGAAAAAGTTGATATTAAAAAGTAACATTAAGTAATCTCTTCCTTAACAAAAAAAAAAATCCAAACTTTTATATTTAATTAACAAGTAGTTGAAATAATTTGAAATGCTTATAGTGTTTGTCTGAATAAATTCAATTCTGAACCGATCGTTCCTTTGACAGCTATATGAAATAAAAATTTGAATTAAAACACAACTTTTGAACTTGATTTATAACTAAAAGACAGACGAACAGTTTTATAATAACTGATACAAAATATATACTTTATTTAAGAATGAAAATTATTTAATTCGTTAGGCATTTCGTGAAAAGTTATTATTTCTACCTGCAAGAATAGTCAAATATTATTTTTTACTAAATAAAACTCAATTTTGAACGATTTGATACTATAATATTGATAATTTTGATAATATTGGTACTTGGTAAACCTCTATCGTAAACTTACACTCATTGGATCCGTGCAATCGATCAAGGAGAGCACATTTTTGACCAAGGCACATATGGGCGTATCGGGAACAATCGGTCCATTAAGCAGGACTACAATGCAAGTTGCCACGAGCAGAGATCGATGCATTTGCTCATCGAACTTCAAACGTTGAGTTTTGTATATCACGTCAAAACGGGATATGATCTATCAAGATATTGAGATGTTAAAGTTTTTATACTTAGCTTCATGCTGAGTTTACGTACCGAATCGAATTTAATACCACTCGGAATTGTCATACTTGGATATCTTTCAATCAATGGACTGCTTTTCAGATACGAACGTAGTAGTTCAATGAAACGGAATCTATTCATCTTCTCGCAGTGCATTTTTATCTGAAACAAAAAGATAAAAGATCAAATATACAATATACAATATACAATACTTATGGATAAAAACATACGATATGTGTATATTAGTATAGTATAGTAGTTTACTTGAGTGTGTCAAGTGTAATATTATATTGTTATAAATATTGGCAAATTTAAATTTGGTAATTTATAAACCTATTTAGATATTTAAGTATATTAGGAAGATACATTTGAAATCTGAAATCCTCTTATATAATACTATTTTTCTTATCCCTATGTATGATAATTTATATTATATTATTTGCTCCTATCTTTATATACCTTATACTATTATATGTATATACTTTTATTTTAATTCAATTATCGAATGATTCTTTGGCACTTTTAAGATCTTTAATTAATTTTGCTGTAAGTCTTTATTAATAATTTGATTTTTATTTAAGATCAGATTTAACTTAACTCGAATTTCAATAAATTGTAATAAATAAATTTTCTATTTATTTTCTACTACTTTCATCATCATCTTTTAAATAATTTTATTTTTGTTATTTAAAGGTTAAAAACTATGAACCTTTAACATATCAATTGAATTAAATTTTAATGACGTAATATAGTTTTTTTCCGAAACTTTTTATTTATATGTTTATACTCCCATGGAAAATGACTCAACGTTGAACTTTCCGTAATAACAACAAATCTGCGATAGAGTTAAGTTCTCGATGCATTTGTTTATGAAGAAAACTGTCTATGTTTATAGAAAAGTGATACGTTTTTAACAGAAAGAAATAGGGGAAGACAGAGTGAAAAAAGAGAAGAAAGTTCGGTTGAGCTTTACAACTAATTGGCAATTTAGCGAGTTTAAATAATACGAAATTTAACTTGTACTTTCAGGCGAGTTCACCCTCGTTCCCCCTCTGTCTGTCGCCATCTGTATTATTTACATGTTGAACAACTTCGTTAACTAACAAAAATAAAAAAAGAAATCGCCTACAGCAACAAAAACATCAACAGCTATCGTTCGGTATTTCAACAAATCAGCCCATAATGATATGAAAATCTGTTGGCTTTTGTGGTTCAGACCAACCCAATCCCCTGCCCTAAACACCCTCCCTCGTCCCGCATTTACAGGGGCATCTGTAAACCACAAAAGTGCCAACTGTATGTCAACAATTTGTCTTAAATTAGGCGTAAAATTTACAGATTGGCCGCTTGAAAAACAAACAACGAGCCCACCCTAAAAACGCAAGTCATAAACTGGCAGTTTATAGAGTGCACGACTAGCGAATACCCTTTAGACAAGTCGAAATTATCCTAAGGATGTCTTGAATAGTTGGAATGTAAATTTAATTGACATTTACTAGTAAAATATTCCCAAGCTGCTGCTGTAAGAGTATAATCGACTAGCAGATGCCCTGTAAATAAGTCTATAGAGTAGCTTTTGAATACACCATGTGTCAAAATAAGCAAGTAATTGAAATCCTCTTAAACTCCTGTATTTCTCTGTTACTTGAAGAGTGATCGACTAGAAGATACCCTATACATAAATCTGAATTTATATTGAGCTGCATGAAATGATAAAATAAGCACGTAATAGACATTTACTTAAACTGCTGCTTTACTATTCATCAGAAGTGATCGACTAGTACTTACCTATAAACTAGTCTTAAGTAGTTTTTTTTTGCATGAAGTGCCAGAAAAGTTATTTAAAAAAAGGAAACATAATTTTCCTATATTACATCAATCAATTGGTTAGAAGAGTGATCGACTAGCAGATATCCTATATTCTAGTCTGCACATTTAATAATTCATTCAATTTAGAAATCTACCATTTAAACCTTTTCTTTGCTTCTCACACACATTTACAGGGTACAAATAGCTCTCAATTTGAATGCTAATAAAAGGGTAGTTGCTACTTATCAACATCATCATCATGATTATTGTTATCGTTATGATTGTTAATCCACAATTTTTTCCACTCTCCTTTTTTCGGACTACACTTGACACTTTTCAATTGCACTACGTAAGAGGGGGACGGGGAACGGGGTATGGGGTGTATGGGGTGGGTAAAAAGAGATCAACCCCTCTGCTAATTTGATGCTTTTATGCCATCTAATTGAAGTGAAAATACAGTGGGCATTGATTGCGACTTTATGAAACAGTGGGCGGATTTCAGAGGGTGGGAAATTGATAATACCGCACTTATGTAGATGAAGCGAGTCCAAAGATTGTCATCAGTTAGACAATAATAGATATAATAGCCCATATAAGACTAAGCTGATTTGCATAATTGGCTCGGCATTGTTGCGGCCAAGTTAACAGATAAATCATGCACCTTGCGAACGAACAATTTATTTATTTGGCTGTAGATCAGCACAAAAATTCCAGATACAGTATGTCAAAACAGTTTTATGACATACTGTGTGTGCTATTTTTGTGCTCATCTTTCTCAAATTTCAAATGTAAAAGCCATTGATTTAAATGAAATCAATTTTTAAATTGAATAACAAGAATTTGTTATTTATATAAATCATACCAAAAATTAATAATTTACTGAAAATTGAAATTGACCTAGTGCAGTTTTTTAATAGGAGAATCTTAAAGCGCTAAGATGTAATAATAAATATAAAATTTTAATTAAATAAAATTAATTTGTGGCAGTCGATTTTTGTGTCTGTAAAAATATATTTGAAAAAACTAAAATCTCGGACATTTAAGGAATTCTTTTCCCAATCTCTAGCGATTTGTGAAACACACCTGATTATAGGTTTTTGATTTTTCAAAATCTAGTTTGCTTTTATATTAATTTGATCAAAGGTTTTTTATTACTATAATACAATTTTCAAAATCAGGTTTCTATTTTATCTTTTGGTAAATAAAATATGCGAGTTTTTGAGTTTGTGAAAATAGTTAACTAAATGAGAGATTGCAATTAATTTTGCTGTGAGATTTAATTGAAAACACAGCACTTATGCACATGTATTTCATATCTATGCAATCATATCTATAAGGTGAATACATATGTTATATGTACATATAGCTTTGCCCCTTGACTGCCTTTGTAAAATATGCATAATTAAAATATAAAATGCACAATGCAGCGTCAGTTGCTGCTGCAGTTGCTGTCGACGTCGACGTCTTGGCAAAAGTTGTTAATCTTTTCATGCAGCTGCATAATTAAAATCTGAATATGGAAATTTCTATGAAATTTCATTGCGCCTCCTTCCTTCCTGCTCGCACGCACGCAAATGGGCCAAATGGCAAATAACAAAAATGCAAAAGGCAAAATAAAGACAGAAAAAAAAGCAAGTCAAAATAGCTAAAGTTGAGCGCACGCGACAGTCTGATACCCAGTACCAGTCTCTATCATAAATTATTTTCATTAAAGTAAAACTTTACATATTTTATTGTATGTTTCTCAGTAAGAATAATAAAATATAATAATGATAATTATATAAAGTGTCTTAAAGCTTAAAAAAACAAATATATGAAAGGATAGATGGACATGGTATTATCGGCTGTTCATACTGCTTAAGATGATATATGTATACTTTTTAGGGTCTGCCAAGCCTGTTAAATTTAATTCTTTGGCACATAGTTGAAATATTCCTCGTGCAGGGTATTAAAAGGAAGAAATCTCTTAAGCACACACAGACAAACATACGCTGACAGCAACTTAACAGCCGCCGTTGCTCGTTAACAGTCAAAGCTTTGGCCTCGCTGCTACTGTTGTTGTCCCTTTCACCCTCTTGCATATTTGCGCTTTTAGCTGTCGTTACGTTACTTGTTCATGCGTGTGTGTGTGTGTGTGCGAGGCAAGTAATTGCAAAATATGAATGCATAATGAGCAGATATTTCCAAGTGTGCAAAGAAACTTCAAGCAGTAAGTGGGCGTGGATGTGACAGCGGGAGGGGGGAAGCGGGAAAGCGAAGAAAGGGGGCGGGGGGGGAGTCGTGGGCGGCAACTTTTATGCTAAAATGTGCGACTCGCGCGTGTTTTTGCATTTTGTCAGTTTCTTTTGCAATGCGGCGCAAGGACACACACACACACACAAGCAAACAAACACACACCAAATCTACACTTGTATGTATGTGTGTGTGTGTGTTTGCTAACTGCGCTCTCACTCTCCCTCTCTCCAAGACAGTGTAAATCTTAAGCAAGTATCGGTAGCCTACATTCCACAACATCCACAGGACAACAACAAAAACGAATACAAAATGGCGAACTTTTGGAGCTCATTAAAATAGTGTTAAGTTGTTGCTGACAAGTTAACCATTAACAGCAGCCAACGGCAAATATATATGAATATACATATATGTATGTAAATATGTTTGTAGATGTCTGCATTTGCATATTAAATCAAATATAATTAAGTTGTATAACATATAGAACAAGTAAGAAAGTGATAGTCAAGTCCCCAACTATAAAATACCCTTTATACAATTTTAATATATACATATATATGTATATTTAATGAATTTAACAATTTTTTCTCACAAAAAGTATTGCAAACATTTAGGTCTGATTTTAAATCCTCTCGATCTAAGTGAGATTCTGAGAAATCTAAGTGCAAATTTGTAAACTCTACGCAGAAAAAGAACCATTCTAAAATTCAAGTTTGAAATCCTTGATTTTAGCATGCATTTGTTAAGTATGTATTCAGGATATTATTATTAAATTCAGACATATGCATATAAAAAGGCAACGAATTAAGATTAAAAAGTCAAAAATACCGAAAACATTTGATCTAACTAAAAGAAGCTGTGCTAAAATCCCCGAAAATCAAAATATTGCTGAGAAAAATCATACTTGAATCAAGTATTTTGTACTTGGTTTAAGAAAATTCGGGATTACCGTACATTTGACATCGCGGAATCCCAGATTTTTTTACTGTGTAGCCCTTAGTCTCTGAGATTATATTATTCTGACAAGTTCTATATGCTACTTTTACTATTACACTGTCATTTTTTAATAACAAATATAATTTGTAAGTAAAAGGTTAAAAGCAAATAGAGCAAAATAATAAATAAATCAAATCATAATAAATAAAGAAAATAAGTAATAGTAACCTATGCTCCGGTTATCGGCCTATACTGGGACCAGAAAAGTTAATTGATTTTGCGAAATATATTTCTTTGATAGATAAATAACTGGTTATCAACCCGTAAGGTGAATTATTAACTGAAAATAAAATCTTCGTTAAGGAGAATTATCTAGTAATGAAATCGCCGACTTGAAATTGATTGACTTTATATTTTGTAGAATTTGCAGTCACGTTACCATACGGCCGCAGGGCTTTGATATCGAGCAACTTCGTCAGATACTTGGCCAATCGTGCCTGAAGGATAAAACGGAGTTTATACACATCACCGATAATGTGCTGGAGGTAAGTGAGTCCAACTAATGATAAATTGATAAATTGACAACCCTCATGCTCATCTGTACAATATGTGGAGGACAGTTTATAGAGGGACTTGGCCAACTGATGGCACACGAGGAGATCGATTTTGGTGCCGAGCCGTTGGCAGCTCTTCATGTGGCCGGCATGATGGTCTATATGCTGCATCACGAGGATTTGGCCAGTACGCAGGTGCAACGCACCATATTCATGCAACGCTGCTTCGATTATATGGCCTGCACCGAGGAGACACATGTAAAATAATCACTTGATTTTCACAAATAATAATAAGAATACCAAAAAGATCAAAATCAAATCAGCAACACAAAACTATCAAACTTTTTACTAGGAGAAATAGAATTAAAATAGGAACAACAAATTGGGTAGGCAAAAATTAGATATATCCGAGATAAATGAAAAATATGTTTGATTTTGACTTGAGCACTTTTGGCAATCAGGAAGGGCAGCTTATTTGTGAGCTGTTCAACCATCTAGAAGAATTCGCAGACTCAAATTAGAATTTAAGTTACCTAATATTAATAAACAGGAATTGTATTCTTAATGATTATCGAAGTTGACTAGATAAAGCTTCCATTTTTTCCCAACCTCATTTTGGTTTCTTTAAATATTATTCTTAGTTGATAGTCTGTGCTTTAGTAATTCTTAAAAGTATATACTCAATTTGTATAAGGCACAAATTCTCCAATTAATCTAGTTTTGGAATATTTCTTTCTTTTTTTGACCAGGTGCACGACCTGTGCGCACAGATCCTTTGTCTGATGGATATCAATGATGCGGACATTATGCTCAATTTGATTATTTGCTGCCGCAGTGCGAGTCCATTGAATACCATGGCTCAAATCGTTAGCAGCTGCTTGCTTTGGGCCATGCTGGATAAACTGACCGATCTGGGCTTTGATACGTATCGTCTACGCGCCTATCCCGAGATAATGATGGCAATTGCAATGGTTAATCCCTTGGATTATTTACAAAATTATCTGCATTCGCTGAATTTAATAGTCCGTGTGATTGGGGCACTATTAATTGCCGGACCGTATGGTTCAACGGAGAAGTTACGCAACGAGGTGGGCGTACCACAGGAAATTCTCCTGTTTCCTAACGACGATGCCGCTGTTCTTTTCCGTTGGCTCAACACGATTGTCGATGAGCTGCGCGGTGAGCTTCAGGTGCGCGATGCTCACGTGCAGGAACGCATGGTTATTTTGGAAATATCGTGCGAATTGATGAAATTGGTGCACGGTAATCTTGCCGAGTTCTATCAGAATCTCTATACATTCACAGATTTTGATGATGATGGCTTCATCTCCGACCAACATCCGTGCGAAAACGACGAAGATTTCGAATGGTTGTTGTAAATATTGTTAATTTCTTTTTATTACTAAATGAACTACTACTACTACTATTATTACCTGTTGTTGTGATCCTTTTATCTATTTGCAAATTATATATTTAGTGCAACAAAATAAACTTGTGAAATTAAAAGTCCCACGCGCGTGTGCACCACACAAAAACAAAATAACAAGAGAGATATGGCAACTCTATAGCGCAGGACTAACGGCATCAGCAAACTTTCGATTGTTGTCAATAACGATAATTGCTAATCGAAATTTGCATATAACTAACCAAGTATTTTTACAATAAAATAAACCATTTATGAACAGTTTTAGTTTACAAAGAATGTCAGAAAAGTATTTTAAAAGTTATAATTTGCATTCTATGCTCAGCTTCATTTTGTTTGTTGCTTGTTCATTTTAGTGTTGAGTACCGCACGCTCCTGACTAAAATCGACACTATTCGATAAACTTATTAAGAATGAAACAACAGACAATCAGTGTTGCCAACTCTTCAGAACCGGAAAAAGCTATATCAACATATTCAAAAAGCTAGAAAAGCGGAGCATTTTTTAAAATATCCAGATAAAAAGCCATTGTAGTTTTTAGTTGAATTTGTTATTATTCAAGTAGTGAAAGACAATTTGTCGAGATCAACAAAACCTTCATCTCCCTCAGCTCTGCAGGATTGGCTTGTCCCAGTTAATTTTGTGCACATTTATTTGCACTGTGCAATCCATATCTGTATAAATAAAATTATTTATAACACCCACTGTACAAGTCGAAAAAAATGCATTACCAAACTCAACGGTTTCCCCTATTTCGGGTCCTAAAATCGAACTGCATCATTACTTTTTTGAGTTACAACGATGGTTTCATACAAAATTTTGTTTAAAGTTTAAGGAAACTGTTTGGTCTCTAACTTCCAAGGACTTGTTGTTTAGATGCCTGAAAATTTGTAAACCCGCTAAATCACAATTTTTCCCGCATTTGCTATTCGAAAAACGCCAGATCTGACGGGGAAAAAAAACTGAATTGGCGACAATGCATTTTAAAATTTTAATAAGAAAATTGTAATCTTGAAGCAAGAAAAGCAACATTAAGTTTAATAGGCGCATCAAGCTAGTTGTAGATTCTAAGAACCATAAGCAACTATAATAAAATTAGATTAAAATAATTGATAAAATGTGTAGATTTTAAAATTTTATCAAAACAGTTACTGGACCAACTGTACGCTTAGGTAGTTTATGGATTATCACAGCTCACTCGTCGAGCACACTGTCGAGCCATTGTTCCACTTCGTTTTTACTGGCACTTGTGGGTGTCGCTGGTTGCACCACCGGCGAAGCAATCGGCAGTGTTTGTGGGCCTGTTGTGGCAAGCGAGGTCTGTTCTAATTGAGTGCTTGTCATCGCGAGCAGTTCGTCCAGCTCATCGGGCGCTTCAGTTGTTGCCGCCACCGGCACCGGCACTGTGCCCTCTTTTATGGACTTGGCAGAGGTCGCACGAGATTTAGTGGCACTGACATTGCCATTGGATTCCCGTAGAACACGCTCCTGGTACGTGCGTTCGGCACGCTCGGCTGCCTCGGTTTGAGCAACGATTTGGCGACGTGTAAACATGCTTGTGGGATAGTCCATGCGTTTGTAGAATGGTATCGTTTGGAGGCCAGAGTTAAGCAGACTGAGATTAAGCGTAAAGTAACTGCTGGCCGCCTTCGTATGCAACTGCGTTTGACCCTCGGCAATGTTGTTCCATTCCTTTTCGGCGCCAAAGCTGAAATGTCCACCGCCCATGCTGGGAAACTGTGACATCTGCTTGTAATCGCCGGCACGCAACTGTGCGCGTGCATTTTCATCAATTGGCGCACCATCTACGCCCAATTGCTCCACATCGTCGGTGTCCGTCGGCATGTCCCGATTCTGCTGGGGCGCCAACGAGCGTGTTCCACTGGACCAACCCTTGCGTGCAAATCGTGGCTCATCGCTGGAATCGGCCACATCCACAAGGCTTCGCACCGCCGTCGTTTGTGGCGAACTCGATGAGGTATTTCCACCGCCACGCTGCTGTTGTTGCTGCTGCTTGTGGTAGTATTTATGTTGTTTCATATTTTTCCGATTGCTGCGCAAATTGAATGTTGATTTTAGCAACGAAATTGCAACGCTTGTGATTACGTCAAACTTACTCCTTCGATCGATCGTCCTTGCCGCTCATTTTGCCCTTGGTTTAGCTTTTTTGTGTGGTGTTCAAAAATTATAAATTCAAAAACGGTTTGTTTACGTTTTACGTATTGTTGCTGTGGCAGCACAAACAGCTGTGCTGTGAGCGCAAGTGAAATAGCGAAATGCAAAAACAGCTGTTGTAACAATGTTGCCAGATGTGGGTAACAAAATTGATAAGTGTGGCTGTACGCACAGCGGTCAGCTGTGCTAACAGGGCTGCCAGATGTTGACAGCAAACTATCGGTATCGATAATGAAAAATAAACAAATATTACAATTTTAAGCAAATAATTAAAATAGATTCTTACAAAAAATAAAATATATTAAGAAAAAGAATATAAAAAAATTACATTTGCGCACTACCACGAATGCATAATGACAGCTAATCGTAATCGATAGTTGATAACACAGATAAAGACAAACAATTATCGATATAATATCATCAGGCCTAGTGACTTTTTTTTATTTTATTATGAATATTTGAACAGCAGGCAGTAAAGTTGCGTTAGTAGCGGCAAATGTTGCGTTTTGTACAAAGCTTTCGACTTGGCAACAGTCTAACGATGACTGAATTGTCAGTTGTTGCCGCTGAGATTTATCGCCATTGTTTCGCCGAGTTGGCCAAGAGTGAGAAACACAGGATGAATGGAGAACAGTCATTAAAATTGCTGCACAGCTTCGATGCGCAGCCAAGCAATCAGTCGGAGTGGATAGCGCCCACATCGGATGATGTGTGGATCTTTGGCTATGGATCGCTTGTGTGGAAAGCGGATTTTCCCTATATCGACCGAAGGAGAGGCTTTGTTTGTGGATATAAACGACGTTTCTATCAGCATAGCATCGATCATCGTGGCATTCCGGAGAAACCTGGCCGTGTGGTCACCTTATTACCAGGGGACGTCGATGCGGATCGTGTTTATGGTGTCGCATATCGTATTGCAGCTGAACAAAAGTCTCAGGTGCTGGATCACTTGGATTATCGCGAAAAGAATGGCTACGATCGTGTCAATTTGGAGTTTCATGAATATCCGACTGCCACGATACCCATTAAAGTCATCATGTACATGGCATCGCAGGCAAACGATTCTTATGCGGGAGATGTGTGGCAAGTCCAATCGATTGCCAGGCAAATATTCACCTCAGCTGGTCCCAGCGGTCCCAATCGAGAGTATCTTTTCAACTTATCCATTGCTATGCGCGAGCTTTTTCCCGATGCCGTCGACGAGCATCTGACAGAGCTGGTGGACTGTGTCCAGCGATACATTGAGAACGATGAGCCTACGTTACTGGAGCGTGCCTTGAGTGCAGAAATCACAAATATATTACGCGACTGCATTGCCTATGATCCGCCACAGCAGCATGAGGAGATTGCACAGCGCTTGGAGGCGATACGTGTACGCTTTGAACGGCCGGGCTGGCGGGAATTATATCTCCAACAGGAATTGCAAGTCGAGAAATCGTGACCGCCCGCAAATCAGTGGGTTAATTTATTTAGACTAGCATGTTCGTTTATGTTCATTCCTTAGTAAAATATAGTAACAAGTATATAAATTGATTAGTAATTTCGACTTTTTTAATCAGTTACCAACTGGAAGATATTTATAAATCTTTGCAAGATAGCGCATAATTTATAGACCCAAGTTTTTCAACTTTAAATTTGGCGCTCACTCATTTGCTTACATCAGCTGATAATTTCTTCAATAAATCGATCCTTTGAATTTATTGCAATAAATCGATAATTACAAATTCTAGAAATGGCAGCACTGCTTGGACGCACAAAGTTCGCTCTCTGCATTTGTTAAGTGGCATGAGCATAAACTAGTCACAACATTTACCTTTTTTGAATTTGAATTTTTATTAAACACGGCAAGCGTAGTTAGTTTTGCATTGTTGAATACAATTTACGTCTACTTTTCGTGGCGCCAATTTTTATTTGAGTCGCAGCCAACTTCACTTTATGATATATCGAATTTCATCGATAGCTGCAAAAAGCAACGCTTATTATTTGTGTCTCGTTTCGAACAAGAATATGAACAACGTGAGCGACAATAAATAATGTTATTAAACATATAAATAATATTAATGCATTTTATTTTAGGAGCTTAAAAACAAAGTTGAGACCTGTTGCCGTACGGCCGAGGACTTTACGCGGTTATATTATGCCTCCTTGGACAACCGGCGACATGTAAGTAAATTGCCGGCAATGGCGAAATAGACAACAACATTAAAATCAATAGTTAATTAATGCATTTTGCATTTCTTTTGTATATAGCAAATGGGTCGACTGTATATTGATAGTGCGACATTCAGTTGGAACGGCAATGGTGCCCAAGGCCGGGAAACAATTGAACGCTACTTTCTGGAGCTGCCGAGTTCCCGTCACCAGCTGACGACGCTCGACTCACAGCCGATTTTGGACGCAGCTGTGGGAAATCAGTCGACGTATATCATCTTGGCCAGCGGGACGGTTAAATACGCTGAGCAATCAATTCGCAACTTTCAGCAATCCTTTGTAATAACTGCCGAGAATGATAAATGGAAAATTGCATCCGATTGTTACCGATTGCAGGAGCCATTACAATAAAAAAGAAGTAAATATTTACATATATTTATATTTTCAGTGTCAGGCTATATTAATATTGATAATGAAGCATAACTATTAATTATATTTAATAAGCTAGTTGTAATTTTGGAAATAGGCTCACTACGAATCGAAAATGCAACATTAACTTTAAATGAAATGAATGAAACACAATTAGCATAATCATTTTTGCATAAACATGTAAATAAAAATGTTAGTTGATTTAAATTAGATGAAGCATATTTTGTGTCCTTGTGCTAATTATGTGTATGTGAAAGGGTTTTTGAAACGAAGATGATGACGAACCGTGTTGCCAAAGTTTCGATCGCCAAATTAGCTAATTTCAATTTTATAAAAAGGCAGAGAAATAGCATAATTAGGAATAGTGCTACAAATTTCTAAATATTTTTTTTATTTAACTTATAACACCAAACTTTAGATTATATGTTAGTAAACAAATATTTCTTCAATATCAGGAACACCGTCGCCAAAATTTGTATATTTGGAAAAATCTGAGCTCATTAAAAAAAATGTTGGACAGTGTTTAGTTGTAGCTAACAACACACTTCTTTTAGGTTCACATCATTATAATTCAAGAATTTTAAAATTATTTTAAAAAATATATATTATACAACTTTAAATAGCATTTCATCTTTTTAAAATCTGTCTTTATATTGGTCTTTACGAGCTGCACTTGTCTGGAAGATCGATCAGATAAAATGTACTTATATTAGTGATTAATATCAATTATTTTTGTTTTAGCTAAATAATTTCTTTGAATTATCTAGCTTTTGCAATTAAAAAAGCAGCCAAGTTTAGCTAAATAATGGCTAAATTGACAAAACAGCTGACGAACTGGCTTCGTTGCAGTTCGTTGCAATTCGTTGCAATTTACGGGTCTGTGCCGTTGTCTCTTTCTGGCCACGCACTCGTGTGACAACAATCGTCCAGCCAACACGCAACTCCAGCGGCTGCAGCTTCAGGTTTCTCTTCATTTACATGCCATAAATATAAATTGAATTTGAAACGGCAACGGAAAAGGAAACAAGCAAATTGCAACAACAACAAAGAAGGAAGGAACGGCGTTTGCAGTTGCAACAAGTCGCGAGTGTTGTTGTTGTTGGGGGCGTGTGTGTGTGTGTGTGTGTGTGTGAGTGAGTGAGAGAGTGAGAAAACTGCCCAGTGTTTGACCTTGGCCTGGTTGGTCCGCACGGCAACAGCAACACTTGGTGCGGGAAGGGGGAGCTGCAACAGCACATGGTCGAGGAGGTCAGCTGTCTTAGACAAACTGGCGGCATTCTCGTTGGCATGCCCAGTCAGAGCGTATCGAATGCAGCTGCAAGTCCTGCCACAGTTGCCGGCGGTGGCATTGCTGTTGTTACTGCAACTGTAACGTCTCATCAGCAGCAGCAGCAGCAACAACAACATCATCATCATCAGCAGCAGCAGCAACATCATCATCAGCAGCAGCAGCAGCAACAACATCATCATCATCAGCAGCAGCAGCAACAACTTGTCAGCAACATGAGCATGTTAACGGTCAAAAGCAACGTTGGAGGTGGCGCTCGTTATCTCTGGACGGACCGTGAGCTGCTCATGCATCTGCAGAATTACACACCATTAATATTGCTCATTGATTTTGTGGAAAAGACGCGCACGAAGCGTTTCTATGAGAGCTCCGAACGCTATGAGATTCTCATGCTTGTGTTCATCATGCGCAAAGGAGCGCCATTTTGTGAGAACAAACGTTTTCCGGCCGAATATTGGGTGAATCTATCAGTGGGTCCGATTGCCGAGGCATTTGATCGATTGCAGGCTGCTATCGATATACCCGATCCACAGATGCCCATCCATATGAGTGTAACGGATTTGACCAGCTGGAAGCAAATGTTCGATGTCGCCATGTTGGATATCAGACGATATGCATATTATACCGATCCAATGCAGTTGGCCGATGTCGGCGTCTTTAATCGCCTCACATTTGAGCAGCGTTTTGGCATGCAGTGGCTGGAGTAGAAACTGACGCTGTCCTTGACCCCCTTTTAAGGATACTCTTCTTCGGAATATATATGTGGTAGGCACACACACACACATATACATATACATATGTACCTCAGCAACAGCTCGTCTGTGTCATGGTGCAATTATTAAAAAGGTGACGCACTTCTTTACCACAGACTCCGCCTTGAGTCAAGGTTGCCACATTTGGTACCAAGAGTGGTACATTTGTTACCTTATTAATAATTTCACCATGTGCATTTACGTGTGTATGCATTCCCAATACAGTATTCACCAACACACATGCACACACACGTGTTAAATGTTGGTATTAAGCATAGCGGAATTTACAAACTGTGCCTTCTCCTCACTCTCCCTCCACCCACACACTCACCCACTCGCCCACTCTCTCCATCTTCGATTCCTGGTAGCTCTCTGGCAACTCTCCAATATAACGGGACTATATATGTAGACTCTGTATGAATATATCAGAAAAATGCTTTAATGGAAATAAATGTTATTTATTGTTGACTAGCGTAATCGACGCGTTTTACAATTCAGGATTAATATGCACATGCAAGCATATGTATGTAATTATGATGGATATTGTAATAGACTGTTTCCGCTACAAAAAAAATACATTTGTAATTTTGCAATGGAAAGAGGCTATAAGATGTAAGTATGTATGAATTACTATTAACTAAAGGTTATCAAGTCTGACGTCAGAGATGTTTTGCATGCACATGC
The DNA here is from genome assembly GCA_035042165.1 of Drosophila kuntzei. NCBI lineage: Eukaryota > Metazoa > Arthropoda > Insecta > Diptera > Drosophilidae > Drosophila > Drosophila kuntzei. The sequence goes on along the minus strand of JAWNLU010000312.1, from coordinate 1,687,799 downwards.
ACAAATCAATTTCGCATTTCTTTCGTTTTCGTAAGACGATCACGATCAAAGATGCCCAACAATTTGCCACGTGTCATCTCCTTGGACTCACGCAAGCCCAACTTATAGATTTCATCTTGCATCGCCTTAATCTTATCAATCAGTTGGTCGGGCGGCAAACGTGCAAATTCTGAAATGTTTACAAATATTAGAAATTTTCATATAATTTTAAGAGAAACTAAGGTCACTTTATTAACAAGATTAGGTATTCACTCTAATTCACGAAACTATTCTTTTTAACCACATAATTCTCAAATTGGAAATTGTACTAATATCAATTATTATGTTAAAATATTTAATTAGTAAGCTTAACGTTTTATTAAAAAATATTTTTTATATATTCTTTCATATATCTAGCATAAGCATAAGTCAATTTGTACTATTTATTTATTTAAAATGCTTAAAGGTCCGAATTGCTTAATCTCAAAAGCGTTTTAAGCCTTATATTTAGGTCATTCCATTTATTATGTGGAGTTTATCAGATCAAAAGCAAATCCGACTTGAGTATTCATTTTCAAATTTAAAGCAAAACTGAAACTCAACTCATCATTTGTGCATATTTGGCTAAATTGACAATTAATCGTGAGATCAAGTTGCTAATACTTTTGTACATGACTGTATATAGATGTATACTCTATGCTCCACGAAGTTCGAACTGAACAAAATAAATACTTAAGTCAAATGCCGCGGTGAACAAATACGTCACCTTGTTAGTAACTTCACCATGAGACAAACATTATTATTAACTTACGGTTAATGGCCGACATGTTTGCATTGGTCAAGATTCTTGCGGGATCAATATTTGGTGTGTGTATCGGTGTATCGCTCTTGGTCAGAAACTCGTCCATGCCCGGAACTAAGTGTGCAATTGAAATAGAAAGTTACACGCGTGTAAACGAGTGTGATTGTGTGTACTTACAGCGTTCTGGCCATTGTACGGGCGACTCACGCAATGTCTCCGTCGATTTTAGGTCATCTTCTTTGGCGGTCAGCTTATTGGTTAGATTTGCAGCATCGTTGTCTGCGTCCTCAGTCTTCAGTGTGGCCTCTGTGAGTTTACAGTGGTTAAAGGCAAAGATAATTGTGATTAGAATATAGGCAACCAACCTGGCTCCAAGATTTGAATATCAACTTCTATATTAGTCATCGCCAAAGCCTCTGTCTCAATTTAATAAATAGGTAGCAAATCAATTACATCAATTGTAAACAAAATTTGTCCGCAATACGAATTTGGCGTTGCCAACCTTATGAAAAATGCTGCATGGTTGCCATATATCGATAATAATCGTCAAACCATGCTGCAGTGTTATACAATGCATATATTTAGGTAGTGCTGCAAAATGAAATTAAATAAATTAAGAGCTTGATTTATTGAACACGTTATTTACAGCTTGAGTTCTTGCATATGCTGTTTTATTTAATGTTAAAAAAATACAAAGTTGTCATTCGGTTTGTTTAATTTATAGTTATGCAAACTATATGTTCTTGCGCTCTCTTGCCAGACTATTGCTTGCTCGCTCTAACGCATTGACGGGCGACCTGACCTCTCTCTATACTCAACTTACAGTGACAGTTCAAAAGCTGTGGACGTCAAATAATTTCAGTTATTGACATCTTTAGACAGATTAAAGTGTGCCATTATTAAATGCAATTTTCAAAAATAAAATTAAAAAGGATAAACGCTTATAATACTTGTGGTAAAAAAAATGTTTATCAAAAGTTGTGTGACTTAAAGTAAATGTGCTGCACATGAACTTACGCGCCCAACTGTAGAATCGTGCGTGCGTACACTTTCTTTCAGTCATTGCCTCGCTCTTACTTTGGTTACATTTACCTGTTCCCTTATTTAACCTTAGTACGTTTTTTTTAGATTCAGTTGCTGTTCAACAAACGTAACGCGTGCAGCTACCTCAAAAGGGTCGAACGTTCATATATACAAATATTTGTTTTCCTTCAGTGGCGCCAAATATTTAAAAAATATTAAAAACAATTTTGAATACGCTCATATGATATTTGTGCTGGCACCCCATTTCCCCATAGACCCCCCTTGAGAATTTAGTGCTTCTACAGTGCGTGGCAATAACTCATGGCCGCTAGCAAATTTTCAACAGCGACGGTAACAACGAGCATCAAGCACACAACACCATTCGATGGCATTTGTGCGAAAATCTCAGCGTTCTACTTCGACTTAGATAATACACTTATCCCAACGCGGGCCGGTGACTCCAAAGCAATACGCAAGGTATGTACGAAATGTGAAATAACAAGTTTATACGACAGCTTAAGCGAAATCAGTGAACTCGATACATAAACACAATTTCAATGCGCTTTAACGTGAGGAGCGACTTTTCAATCACCTCGTTATATATATCTATCTAAAGTCGATTTTAATTGTAATAAAAATTGAAATTTATTACAAAATCAGCTGATTTTAATATGCTACAGACAACTGCATTATGCCATGTATTGTATAAGAACACAATTAACAGTTATACCCTTAAAAAAAAGAAGAGTTGTACGTCAAAACGATTTTAGTTGAATGTGGTTTAGCTGCCGTATATACTTGGTACATGCCCCGACGGGTGAAAGTGCGCGCGCTCTGTGTCATACCTCACCCACACTCTCGCACACACAGTCAAAAAATTTTGTAAAATTTTCCGCTGCATTCGTTTGTTACGTATGTACATATGTGTGTATATAAGTCGATGATTTCTATGCCTCACTATCAGCAGTCGGCACGCGCGCGTTTCTCATAGGGTATATGTACATGCGTGTGTGTGTGTGTGTGTGAGTGAATGCAAGTTTGATCAATGCACGTTGTCTGTCTGTCTCTCTGTCTGTCCCTGTTCATCGCTAGAGGTCAAAGTCATAACAAATGTTCATGCACATCTCTAATGCGCGAATGACACTTGTTAATTTTATGCTTTACTGTTTGTTTTGTTGCTATAAACAAAACCGTTCATGATAAGATCAGGGAAATTGATTTAAATTTTAAAAGATACTCTTTTTATTTTGGGTTAATTGCGTTTCCAAACATTTCTTGATATGACGCACTTATGCGGAAGTTAAGACGTAAATGTCATTTGGAACGAGTTATAAATATGCACTTTTATCAGTGACGAACAAGTTTTATTGCGTGTGTACATTGAACACTAGCTATATAATTGAAAAATACCTGAACACACCTATTTGTATTTTGTTTTTGTGGGATATGTGTATTCAAAAAGTTGCATTTATTATTATAGTTACTTATTTGTGAATTTTATTTATGTTGTATTCTGATACAAATTCCGATTTTACAACAGTTTCAAAGTAAATACATACATGTGTCAATAAATTAAAACAGCTGAACATATTTTAAAACACCCCATTGCAAATTAACGATGTTATTGAAAGTCCGTTAAAAAAAAAACCTGTTAAATGAAAAACCTGCTATAATAACATGCTCATTAATTAATTAACTATTTGTTGTCGCAAGCTTGATTTATAATTGACACTTTTAACAGCATTAACAGCAGTTTTTCCCTGGTTCTTTTAATTTGTTGTATCGTAAGATGGCATCAGGTTTGATTTTCCCCAAAAATAGTTTCCCACTGTCTCACAATATCTAAATATAAAAATTAATAAAAATGTTACAGCTGTAAATGTAATTTTAAAACGATTTGTTACTTCATAAATTGCTTAAATTTCAAAGAGCATTTTCGAGCATTCCAACAACTTCTTTCTTATTAGCGTGTTACGTTGTTCTTTGGGTATTTCTTTATTTTGTACTAAACTCGTAGATTACTGGAAAATCGTCTGATTCACTTTTATTAAATGCGCATCATTCAACTTTCAAGCTGACAAGTGTCATTACCCCATAACTGCAATGTTTTTGTAGCAACCATTTCCCTACCCACTTACATACAGTTAGTCAAGTAATTGTGTTGACAAAATTCAAAATGGGTATTTTATTTTCCAAAATTAACCTTTTGATTTTAAAATATTATTTATTTTTAGAAATGAAAAATTACTTGACATGCTTACGTACATACATACACACTTACATGCAGTTAGTCATGTAATTGTTTTGACAAAAATTTAAAATTTGCATTTTATTTAAAAAAAAATACAAATTATTGATACTTTTTATTTATTTTCAGAAATGAAAAATTATTATGTATTTTTTTTATTTTTGTCACGAAAGTTACTTGACATACTGTATGTTTAATTTATCTGTTGTTTCCAATTTTAATTGTATTTTCTTGTTTTTTTTTTTTTATTTTTTTTTGGCAGCTTGCCGACGTGCTGGAAACGCAGTATAGCTTTACCAAAGATGATGCCAATTTGGCCACACAGAACTTTTTAAAATCGTTCCGTCGCTGTCCGGATAATTCGCAGACCTCGTTGGACTCTTGGCGCACACATTTGTGGCGCGAATCGTTGCAGCAGAAGCATAAACATCTGGCCGATGACATTTATCCGCAGTGGCTTAAACTACGCTATCGTTATTTAGCCGTACCCCAGGATTATGTGCAACTATTGCAGCGTATGCGACGTGCCGGCTATGCCCTGGCACTTATCACCAACGGGCCATCGAATGCACAGTGGGAGAAGGTCGCCAAATTGCGGGTACGTGGATATTTCGACTGTGTGCTCGTCTCATCGGATCTGCCGTGGGAGAAACCACATCCGGAGATATTCTATGCCGCATGCAATTTTCTCAATGTCAAACCGCAGGAATGCGCCATGATTGGTGATAAACTTGAGACGGATATCAAGGTGAGTGCATCTTTTTCTACTATATTTTATTACTTAAAAAATTGAGAAAATGCTGTATATACATATTAAATAAAAATAAAATTTTGTAGAATTTACTGAGAAAAATAGAAGAAAATGCATCAAATAAAATTAACATTATTAGAATAAACATACATTTTCAAATCCAAACATTTTTTGATTTATTTGATTAAGAAAATTAAGCTTTTTGTGAGAATATTATTGTTATAAAGATAACAATTCACTAAAATTCATTACAAATATAAACATAAAATTGGGAAATTTCAGAATTTTCAATAGTTTGTAAAAGCTCTATTAAATTACCTCAAAATAAAATTAGAATCGAATTATTACCATGTATTTTTTTTTTAATTCAAAATATTTGTCTCTAATTTTTTATCTAAACGAAAAGTATGTGAAATAAAATATTTAATATTGAAAATTTATATGAAATCTTTCAACTATTAAATAATTTATTATTTGTTTATTGCGGTTCCTAATGCCACCATCTTAAGCTTAATATTTATGGAACTAGTCAGTATCACTGCGGACGGCAGTCCGCGCTAGTGACGAAAGCAACACGTAGTGTGCAAAAGGCGACTAGCAATATATACACGCAGAATGGAAAATTTGCTATGACTGTCCGATCGGATTGAGTTATATACCGATCGAAAGGTATGACTTTACCTAACAAAAGTGCATACTAAGACTTTTGGTAACTCACCTGGTTCGTAAGATATGGGGGTGTAAGTGGGAGGGGCCAAATTTTAATGATTGCAGCTAGTGGGGCCGTTGGAGCCTTTTGGTAAAATTTTATAATTTTTAAAAATTCTTATTAAAAATACGCGTCGAATGATACCTTGATCATTTCAATCCGACATTTGGTTCAAAAGATATATTAATTTGAAGTTTTTAAGGGCCTTCTCAAAATGAGATGAAAAGTTTGTTTGTCCATTTGTTTGTTTGTACGAAGGCGCTGAAAAAGCTAAATTTTTCTGATGAGGAATTGTTTCTTATCAGAAATCTAGAAATGTTTGTTCTACGACTTTAGCGGGAAATAGCTAGTTTAGCGGGAAAAAGCTAAAACGTGATAAATTTGAAACACCCATTGCTTCCAATCCAAGAAAGCTAGAGATGTGTTCTATATGTCGTTAGAAAGGTATATTAGAGGGCTTTCAGACGTGCCTTGAATATTTTTTTGCAAAGTGCTCAGGTAAAACGCTACAGGTGAAAAAAGGATTTTTAGCTTAAACTTTGGCGATTTATTAGAAAACGGTTCCGACGATTTTTATTAAATTTCAATATGTTGTAACACGTAAAATTTCGCGTCTTTTGATATATGACACATGTCTCTCAGCCGCAAGGTGTGGAAGATATGACCGGTTAACTGAATATATACATTTTACTATTTACTATATGGTACTGATTAGAAAATCAAGCTTTGGTACAAAAAACTTTTTTGTTTTTCAAGGTTTCTCAACCAATTTGACAAAGTATGCATTTAAGTAAGTCTTACACATTATGTCCAAATTTAGTTGAAATCGGTCCACTATATCATATAGCTGTCATAGGAACGATCGGTTAAAAATCAAGTTTTAGTATGAACAACTTTTTTGTTTTTTAAGGTTTCTCAACCAATTTGACAAAGTATGCATTTGAGTTAGTCTTACACATTATGTCCAAATTTAGTTCAAATCGGTCCACTATATCATATAGCTGCCATATGAACGATCGGTCCAAAATAAGGTTTCAGTACGAAAATCTCTTATATTTCTCAAGATATCTGAACCAATTTGACACAGTATGCATTTAAGTTGGTCTTATACATTATGTCCAAATTTAGTTCAAATCGGTATACTATATCATATAGCTGCCATATGAACAATCGGTATAAAATCAAGTTTTAGTATGAAAAACTTTGTTGTTTTTTAGATATCTTGATCACACTGTCAACATACGCATCTGGGTTGGTTTTATACATCCTAAACAAAATTGGTTAAAATCGGTATAATATATTTTATAGCTGCCCTATTTATTTTTTATTTGAAGTAAGCATTTTGATAATTTTATAGCAAAATTACACTGTCAGAATCATATATAATTCCAAAAATTTCTGATATCTTCCAAAAAAACTTTTTAACAAAGTAAAAGTCTAGTGACGAAAGTCTTTCCCTGCCCCAAAATTTCTGATATCCCATTTTGTGACGAACGATATTAAACTTAATATATAAATAATTATAAAATAAAAAGTTTGGCATTCGGCACTGCGCATTAAAATTATTTTTAGGTATAAAGAATCAAGATCTTTATGCGCAATGTTCCGAATGCCAAACTTTTCATTTTATAATTATTTATATATTAAGTTTAATATCGTTCGTCACAAAATGGGATATCAGAAATTTTGGGGCAGGGAAAGACTTTCGTCACTAGACTTTTACTTTGTTAAAAAGTTTTTTTGGAAGATAGAATTTTTCTTTGGATAGCCAGAAATTTTCTTTTTTTTATCTGGTCTGATTTCTTTAAACTCAAATTTTATTTGCGATTTCGGATCACTGTAGATGAATGTATGTATGAATTTCCCTATCACATATATTTTCCAACACCTCGATGCAATTATTATAATTAATATTGGAAAAGCAACAATTATATATTTTGAAAAACAATTAAATTTGAATCTGTGTGTTATTGCGCTCTCTCTCTAATCCACTTGTATTGTGATGAATTTAACCAAGTGCTTTCTCTGTCTTGCAGGGCGGACACCTCGCTCAATTGGGTCTGACATTCTGGACACCGTTGAACAGCAGCAGCGCCGCACAGTGCCTGGACGATGTGGATTATAAGCCGCACATAAAGCTGAACAATCTGTTGGAGATATACAAATACTTTCCGCGCCTCAATGCCGTTGTGCCACCCGCATCGCCGAGCACTGCGAATCGTCGTGGCAGCCACATGTGCTCCAGCAGCACCAGCAGCAGCTGTGATAGTGAACGTGCCACAACAACACGTCAGCAACAGCAACAACAGCAGCAGCAGCAGCAGCAACAACAGCAGCAGCAGCAACATCAACATCAGCAACAATACCATCAATGGGCATATAGAAGAGGCGGATCTTTGCCAGCAATGGATTGTTCCAATAGCGAGACGGAGAATAGCTGCGATAGTTTTCTCTAAGCTGGAAAGCGAAATGAAAATGTAATGAAGTACCTTCAGTTTACAAAAGAACAAACCACACACTGTACACACCCTGGGACACAACACTAGAAACAAGCAACAAGCAACAAAAAAAAAAGAAAAGAAGCTGTGTAAGCACAGCAATTATGATAACTTATGCAGGAATTTTAAAGTTCAACTACAAGCAGAAGTCACGAAGATTATAAGGAAGAAGAAGGACCTACAACAACCATGTTTAATCTCGAAATCTGCCATAAAATACTCAAATAGTTTTAAGGCCTTTCAACAACAAGAGACTCCCCTTCTGCTCCTGCTCTCCAGGAACAGCACAAGCCGCAATCCCCAACAAAATACCTTAATATATAAATGAAAAAATATACAATATGTATATATCATATGTATTTTTGTAAAAGCGATGTGAATATGAATATATATATATACTTATAAAATGTATGGTACTGCATAGGCTAATGTGCACACCTTTTTTTTTTTTTTTTGTTTTTTGCACCACCCGCACCACAAGCAGAAACTCTACACAACTTATATACATACACATATGAAAGAATTGTTAACTATTGCCGTAGGATCCTCGATTATATAGTATATATATATATATATATTTATATACACACAGAAATACTGTTAGCTGTTGTTGTTGTTGTATTTGTATTTGTATTTGTTAAACGCTTTCTTATCATTTTTGTTAGCTAATATCCCCGCCAGAACTGAGATACCCATTAAATACGATTTAGCAAACTGTTATTTGCAACGCAACCACAAAGATCCCGATCCTTAATCCATACCTCCCCCCACCCCCACTTCACAGTAAAGTAGCCTTAGGGATCTGCCAGATGTGTGTGTGTGTGAGAGTGTGCGAGTGATGTGTGTATAGAATTGCACTGTTATATAATTATACATACAAACGTCAATAAATGAATGATAAGAAAAATGCTAAATCAAAAGTTGTTAACTTTTTTTCCGATGCGGATTTCAGAGGGGATTCCCATGGGAAAATTAGCGTTAACTGATTGTATTCATCTGAATATGCATATATGTATACGTAGAGTAGAGCGTATTCTAACCTGGGAGACTTACAAAATACGTAAGTTACGAGAAATTTAAAATTTTTATAAATAACTTAATTTCTTATCAAAAAAAGAAATAATTAAACAAAAAATTATAAAATAATCATCAAATTAAAATTATTATTTCAAAATTATACAAAGACTTTTATTTTCTATTTTTATTATAAAATGAAACATAAATGTTATTTTTAAATTTTTAAATAAAATGGAAAATTTTTTAATATTTCAGAATTTTTTTTTTTTTTAATCTATTATATAACTTTTATGTTTCATTTTTATTAGAAAATCGAACATAAGTTATTTTTCAATTTTTAAAATGAAATTAAAATTTTTTCCTTATTTCATTTTATTTTTATTTTAAAATTATAATATATCTTTTATTTTCCATTTTAATAATAAAATCAAACATAAAAGTTATTCTTCTATTTTAAAAATAAAAATTTTAATAATAAAAATTATTTAAAAATTACACAAAAACTTTTATTTTTCATTTCGATAATAAAAACAAACATAAAAGTTATTTTTAATTTTTTTAATACAAATATTTTTTTATTTTTTTAATAAAAAGTTAACAAAAAAGTTTTCTTTTCAGAAACGTATAGCTAACATTTTCCTATTTATCCCAATAATTTTTTTCAGGTTCGACTTTTTTAAGCACATAACTCTTATGTGCGATCCCAGTTATATATATTTAACCAAGGAAATCTTTACCCCCGAATATTGCGTTATGTTTGGAAAACTTTGGATGTGATGCAGTCATATCCTAAATATATATCATAATCTGATAACTATGAATTCCACAATATATATGTAGATATTGCAATAATACTAGCCTATCACTGCGGACGGCAGTCCGCGCTAGTGACGAAAGCAACACGTAGTGTGCAAAAGGCGACTAGCAATATATACACGCAGAATGGAAAATTTGCTATGACTGTCCGATCGGATTGAGTTATATACCGATCGAAAGGTATGACTTTACCTAACAAAAGTGCATACTAAGACTTTTGGTAACTCACCTGGTTCGTAAGATATGGGGGTGTAAGTGGGAGGGGCCAAATTTTAATGATTGCAGCTAGTGGGGCCGTTGGAGCCTTTTGGTAAAATTTTATAATTTTTAAAAATTCTTATTAAAAATACGCGTCGAATGATACCTTGATCATTTCAATCCGACATTTGGTTCAAAAGATATATTAATTTGAAGTTTTTAAGGGCCTTCTCAAAATGAGATGAAAAGTTTGTTTGTCCATTTGTTTGTTTGTACGAAGGCGCTGAAAAAGCTAAATTTTTCTGATGAGGAATTGTTTCTTATCAGAAATCTAGAAATGTTTGTTCTACGACTTTAGCGGGAAATAGCTAGTTTAGCGGGAAAAAGCTAAAACGTGATAAATTTGAAACACCCATTGCTTCCAATCCAAGAAAGCTAGAGATGTGTTCTATATGTCGTTAGAAAGGTATATTAGAGGGCTTTCAGACGTGCCTTGAATATTTTTTTGCAAAGTGCTCAGGTAAAACGCTACAGGTGAAAAAAGGATTTTTAGCTTAAACTTTGGCGATTTATTAGAAAACGGTTCCGACGATTTTTATTAAATTTCAATATGTTGTAACACGTAAAATTTCGCGTCTTTTGATATATGACACATGTCTCTCAGCCGCAAGGTGTGGAAGATATGACCGGTTAACTGAATATATACATTTTACTATTTACTATATGGTACTGATTAGAAAATCAAGCTTTGGTACAAAAAACTTTTTTGTTTTTCAAGGTTTCTCAACCAATTTGACAAAGTATGCATTTAAGTAAGTCTTACACATTATGTCCAAATTTAGTTGAAATCGGTCCACTATATCATATAGCTGTCATAGGAACGATCGGTTAAAAATCAAGTTTTAGTATGAACAACTTTTTTGTTTTTTAAGGTTTCTCAACCAATTTGACAAAGTATGCATTTGAGTTAGTCTTACACATTATGTCCAAATTTAGTTCAAATCGGTCCACTATATCATATAGCTGCCATATGAACGATCGGTCCAAAATAAGGTTTCAGTACGAAAATCTCTTATATTTCTCAAGATATCTGAACCAATTTGACACAGTATGCATTTAAGTTGGTCTTATACATTATGTCCAAATTTAGTTCAAATCGGTATACTATATCATATAGCTGCCATATGAACAATCGGTATAAAATCAAGTTTTAGTATGAAAAACTTTGTTGTTTTTTAGATATCTTGATCACACTGTCAACATACGCATCTGGGTTGGTTTTATACATCCTAAACAAAATTGGTTAAAATCGGTATAATATATTTTATAGCTGCCCTATTTATTTTTTATTTGAAGTAAGCATTTTGATAATTTTATAGCAAAATTACACTGTCAGAATCATATATAATTCCAAAAATTTCTGATATCTTCCAAAAAAACTTTTTAACAAAGTAAAAGTCTAGTGACGAAAGTCTTTCCCTGCCCCAAAATTTCTGATATCCCATTTTGTGACGAACGATATTAAACTTAATATATAAATAATTATAAAATAAAAAGTTTGGCATTCGGCACTGCGCATTAAAATTATTTTTAGGTATAAAGAATCAAGATCTTTATGCGCAATGTTCCGAATGCCAAACTTTTTATTTTATAATTATTTATATATTAAGTTTAATATCGTTCGTCACAAAATGGGATATCAGAAATTTTGGGGCAGGAAGACTTTCGTCACTAGACTTTTGCTTTGTTAAAAAGTTTTTTGGAAGATTATATTTACAGCCTATATGATAAAGCTTTATCAACTTGATATCAGCTGTCGATTGCCATGAAAGTACTTGCATTCTTTATATATGTATATACATATATTGTATATAGCACATTGTAAAATCTATCTGATATCATGATATACTGGGTATACTTATTCTTGAATCATTTGTACAATTTAGTGATATATTCAATTGTCTCTTATGTGCAAACTATTTTTAAATGAAACTTGGCAGCAAAATCGATGTACTCGTACACAATTGGTTGCAGTCACTAAATGGGTCGACAAAAGATTCGATGAGATCATTATAAGTATTATTTGACTGTTAGAAAAGTCTTTATATAGTAGATAGACAATGATGAGGAGAAAGAGAACGGGAGGGATGGATACAAAGAGATTTACGTACTCGTATTGATGTATATTTCTGAGGAAAATATTCCAATATCAATCTGTCTATTGTCCTATGCAAAGTAGGTTTCCAGTGTTGATATTTAAATGAAACTCGTCGCGAACATATGTTAAAATTGGATAGATCGGATTACCATATCGCTAGAAAATGAATAATTCTGTGAAAGAAATGTTTTAATAAAGAAACACTCAGCATTCCTTTTAAATTTACAACGAATTTTGTTCCAACCACATGTGTTTTAATGTTACAAATCAAATGCATTATTTAATAGATTTTATAAACTACAAATACTTTATTTATATGATAAATTGTATAGCTTGCATATAGAGTCTGCATAAGCAAACAGAAAATGTATAATCAACACACGTGAAACTGCAGCAAGGCTAAAGTTAAAGTTAATGTTAACTGGCATCATCGTCATTTCATCCACTTGCAAATTTGGACATAAAATATTTAATTAATTAAATTATAAACATATATATCTTTTCATCATTGTTTTTTTTTTCATTTATAGTATAATATAGTAGATATCATTATGCAAACAAAAATTCACGAAAGTCAAAAAATTACGAATACACAAAATACAATCAATAAAATTCTGGATATTTTTGTTTGTTGTTACTTTTCTCATTTTCTCGGCGCAGAATGGAGGACTGGCTATAGCCGGATCTTGTCTAGATATTACAATTTTTAGTTTTTGATACAATTACACATCATATATTATGTAGATGCGTAGGTTTAGTTTCATTATGAAAGAGCACTTTATCAGACTAAAAGAAATAACGTTAAAACCTTTAACCAAATGTGGAAATGGACATAAAAAACTAAACAATAAATCAAAACATAATGTAACATTGATCAATAGGAAGAGGGCGCGTGAACTTTTCACATTTTGTAGTCGTGTTTTGTTGTTTTTTGTTTTTTTTTTTGTTTTTTTGTAAGCATTGAACAACTCGCTTAAATCTTATGGAGCATCCAAATTGGATAATTTATCTCATATTGTTGTAGGTTTCCTTTTAGGGTAAATGTGTGGGGGATTGTTGTGGTTTAAGGGGGTTTGGCGTTTGTCCTTTATTCCTTGTTTTGTTTATGTTGTTGTTGCTGTTGCCGCAAACTCATTTGTTTTGCGACGCATAAATCTCCTCAATCTTTTTCCTGCGCTTGGTCAACAACGGATTGTTGGACTTGTCCAGCGCCTTAATTTGCATCTGTAAAGATTGCAAATAATTGAATTAGATGAATCGTTTTAAAATTGCTCATGTTGAGGGTACATTACCTGATCGTAATCGACACGCATGGTGGCCAGAGATCGTGTCATTTCCTCCTGCACTTCGGGCCAGGTTTCCTCGCCCTCTTTGAGCATGCGGCCGGTGCAGAGCGGCGTTTGTGGCACGGCATGGAATTGTGCTATCCATTTGTTGCGCAACACATCCTCGATGTGCAGACGCTTGCTGGGATCCACATTCAGCATGCCCTTGATTAAATCTTTAGCCGCTTGACTAACGTTTGTCCACTCGGGATCTGGAAAATCATATTGTCCCGTGCGTATGCGCTTCTTCATGCCCGGCGATATGGCCAAGCCATTGTTGCTGTAGAACGGCGGAAATCCGCACATTATAATGTACATGACCACGCCCAGTGACCAGATGTCACAGCTTTTGTCATACTTTTGCGGACCGAGCACCTCGGGAGCTGCAAATCAAATTAAATCACAAATTAATTAGTCATGCGATTTTCAAGCGAGGCACAGTGGTACGTTTCTTAAATTAAGCTCGGATTAATCCCAATTTTTAAGTTGAAGAAATAATAACTAATAACTAAATTAATAAAAATATATTTGTTTTTAATTTAATAAAATTTAAAACGTATGATAAATTAGATATACAATATAATATTTTCAAATTTGTAAAGAAAACTTAAATTGAAAATAAAAATCGGGCATTTTTTGACGAAGTAATTACTTATTTCGAGCTATAATAAACAAAATAACCACTGTGCGAGGTGGTAGGAAGACAGATTTGTTTTATAATTTAATAAAATTTAAAAAGTATGATAAATTAGATTTACAATATTATATTTTCAAATTTAAAAAAAAACCTTAATTTTTCCGCTAAAATTAGTTTTCAAAATAAAAATCGGGCATTTTTTGACAAAGTAATTAGTTAATTCGAGCTATTATGAGCAAAATAACCACTGTGCGAGGTGGTAGGAAGGAAGAGTTTTGTTTATAATTTAATACAATTTAAAAAGTATGATAAATTAGATTTACAATACTATATTTTCAAATTTGTAAAGAAAACTTGATTTTGTCAGCCCAAATTAGTTTTGAAAATTAGACAAATTAACTATAATGAGTAAAATAACCACTGTGCGAGGTGGGAGGAAGAAAGCGAGATTAAATAGGTTACTGACCGACATAGTAGGGCGTATAGCAGGGCGTTTGTAGGGTATCATTGGTAAATGTCTCCTTGGCGAAACCGAAATCCGTCAGTTTCAATATCGCATTTGGCTGCTTTGTCGTATAGAGCAAATTCTCTGGCTTGAGATCGCGATGCGCTATATCGCGACTGTGCAGATAATGTATTGCCGCGCATATCTCGTGCATTATCTGTGCCGCCTCCCGTTCCGTGAATGCCCCATCTGCCTTGTCCTGTATGCGCTGGAACAGCTCGCCACCTTCCATGCTGCAAAGGCAATAATCGAAAATCCATTAAATTGAAATATTTATATTATAGAAATTATTCTAATCTCTATTCTCGAAAGCTACTGACTTTTCAAATTATTTGAAACTCAATTTAATTGTCATTTTAAATCTTATATTCTAATATTATTTTGAAATAAATAAATAATAATAATAAATGTCTGTTAAGTGACAGACAAAGAGAAATTGCTCTGATTTCGCAATTTCTTGTGAAATCTAAAAGTAACTGCGTTATTTTTAGCCTAGCGATAAGAAATCGTAATGTAAATTTGCAACTTTAGCATAATTGCAGTGACAAGTGGGCAGCACCACAACAACTAGTTGGCAGCGCTCTGGGTAAAAGTGGCAACACTGCAAATATTTATCATGTAGATAAGTTTTGCAATCTAAACTTAATTAAAAGTAAATCAAGTTTGGCATTTAAACTGTAACTTCAAGTTGCAAATTACAAAGATTACACAATTTAAAGTCTAAACCAAATTTTAACATGATAAAGTAAAAAATAGATTGATTGGAATGAATTAAAATAGCAACGAAATGTAGTTGGAAATGGTTTTCTGATCAGAAATCGAATAAGAAACTTGCCGATAAGATCTCTTTTAATGAATTTCGAATTCTAGTTCGATTAAAGGTATATAATGTAGACGCACCATTCCATTACGACAAGTAGACACTTGCGACCACTGTAGGTGTTCTCGTAGACATCGACGATATTGACAATATGTCTGCATCCGCTGACCCGCCAATGCAAATCGACCTCACGTCGCGCCTTCTCATTGTCCAGGAGGACTTTAAGGGCATAGTTCTGTTTGGTGCGTCGGTTGGTGCACTGCACCACTTTCCCATTGATGCCCAGTCCCAGCACAGTGTCCGATATTTCATAGTCGTCCACTAGGGGCGTCGTCTTCGGTTGCCGTTGATTCTGCAGCGAAAGCATTCTCTCTGTATGGTCCGAGCAGTATCTGTGACGGGAAAATTAAAAATCGAGCAAAGCATTTAATAATTTTTAGACCCTGTATTTAAAAGGGCGAAAGAAGGCGTGGCAGAACCCATAAGATATATTGACAAAATGTAACAAAAACCAGAAAAAGTCAAATTTTTTAAAATTTAATTTAATATCTGAGTAGTAATTAAGTTGAAATTTATTTAGTAATTAAGATAAAAACAGTCAATCCTTTTGTTGAATATATAATTAAAACCAAAATAAAGTAATGACATTACGTTACAAAAATTGAATTTAGCTTCGACTTGGACTAATGTATTTTTTGCTACTTTACTTAAATTTCAATGTATTTATATTGATAAATGATATATGTGTAAATGAATATATTTTAAAAAGATAAAAGTGATTTGTTTTTAAGCGACATTTTGTATGTTTTGTTACACATAATAAGTATGATAGATCTGACGTGTCCTAAAAATTGAATCCCAATCGGATAATAAACTGCAAGTTATTCAAGAAATAGATTAATTATAGGGTCTCTCACAGTCGGATTAAATTCCTACTAGTATTTTCTTATTGAAACAGAAAACTGTGTTTTGCCACTGCCAATATTGCCAGATCGCTGTTAAATGGCAAGTGTCATCTTAGCATAGTATTATAATGAATGTACATTCGTCAATTTGAAGTCAATTTTATTCGCGCAATGACGTCACGTGCGACATGTTTAATAATTCATGTGTCTTGTTTACACACACACACACACAATGCCATATAATTTACAAATAAAACAATTCACTTTTTCGATTCTTAATGTTTGTATTTTGATGTGGGCAAAAACAACACAAACAACTTGTTAACAATGTCCAAAAGTTCACACTGTGATCATCCCAATGCCATTGAAAGATATAAGCGGGTTGGGGGTGGGGTAAGGAGGGGCAACAACAACAAGAGAAGGGAAGTTGCGCCACAACGTAACCGAACTTCAAATAATTGAATATATGCATTTATCGAGTGATTTACAATGGCATAAATTTACTATCAACTGGCCTAAATTATATATAATTTGTATATTTTTCAATATGTAAATTGGCTTACAGAGATTTCCGTTTTGTTTATGAAATTTTATGCAGCAGACAAGCGGTTTACCTGTGCTTGTGTGTGTGTGTGTGTAAGTGTTTGAGTGTGTGTGTGGGTGTGCAAAAAATAAGCCGTATGGTCAGCTGGTTTTGCCATGCGACTTGTACAGTTAGTAACAATGATAATCTTGCACTAATTGTTAGGTGAACAAAAAAAAAACAAACATTACACAATTTTTAAGGGGGAAGAAGTGCTAAACAAAAAAAAAAGAAATGCACTTGCAGGCTGGCAACTCTGATTGGACATTGAGCTGCGTTGGCATGCCCACTTTTTAGCCGCAATGCCACTGGGTATGTGTGTGTGTTTGTGTGTGTGAATGCGTAAGTGTATTTACCGCTGATGAAATTTGTATGTTATTATTTATTTAAATCACATTATGCTTAATCAAACAAAGGTTGCATAGCTGCATTCACATGTGGCAAATTCTTAAAATTCCATTGTGGTCACACATAACGACATATTGCACGCACGCACTCAATGAAGTTACACACACACACACATACACCCACACACACACACCTGGCGTGTCAATGCGGCAGCAACATGCGTCATGTTTCCCCAAGTAATTCTGTTTGCTATTTATTTAGTAGCACCATTTCACTTTGAGCTTATTTTTATCAATCCGTACGAACGCACAATATTTTGTTTCTTTCTAATTCGATTCGAGTTAATGTTAAGATTGAAAATTAGCACTCAATACACTCTATAAGTGTTCTCGTTTTCATTAACATACCTTAAAGTATTTGTTTTTCGGCGTGCTATGTAACAACAACAACAACAACAACAAAATAACAACCCGAATTAAATGTTATTATTCACGAACGCAGCACGCTGCGTGTTCAAGCAAAAGCAAAAACAACGACTGAAGATTAACACCTTTGAAACAGTGTGACCAAATCGTGATAGCGCATAATTCACGGCATTGATGGCAGCACCGAAAAGGTTCTCAAAAAATATCTGGCAGCACTCAATGTCGCGCCATATTTGAATTATCACATCACAATTTTGAACTGACTTCTGATATTAAAATGAAGCCTAGTATCTGTTGAGACTTTGAGTTCATCATTCATATATTTATGATGGATTTATCAGCTAATCTCTAGGTAAAGGACCTTAACATTTAAACATAAAATTAATATATTCAGGTTTAGATAATAAGAGAACACGCAATCTTTATCATTGTCTTTAGCAGCATGAAGGGATGTGAATACAAGTCCATCGACTATACCATTTAAATGGTGGACTCTTAACGAAATAGGACGTCGTCTTTACTTACAAATTGTACGTATTTTTCTATATGCTTATCTTAGTCTATTCTGTTCATTATTATTGTTGTGCAACAGGACATAACGAAGGGAAATTTCTAAAATTTTGAGTATTGCACTGATAAATCGCTTAGCTGTTGAACTTATAGTTTATTGCTAGGCACAAGCAGCATCTCGGTGTTTCATTCATTATTTTGTTGGCTTAAATCAAATTGAAACTATTCTTTAAGCTTACATACATACGCTGATAAACCATAACTAATTGAAATTTAATTATTCTGTTGTAACCCAAAAAAAAATATGTATGAACAAAACAATTCGAACAATTTACATGTTACGGGATTCAAAACATCAATTTCTCAATTATATGGAATTATTTTGATCATTTCGAATTGCTCCTAAAATTTTGAATGCACACACATCAACTCACACACACACACGTATACGCACACATACATTGCCCACACGCCGCACACACACACACAAACAAAGGAGGCGATTTGGGTTTTTATGCGTTTCCTTTGATTTTGATTCGTTTTCTTGAATTGTTAATATTATATTGTTAGCTCTTGTAGTTGCTATTGTTGTTGTTGTTGTTGTTTCTATTTGTATAAACAAAGGTATTGCTGTGGGTCAGGGGTGAGGGGGGCCACTTCAGTCGAGTTTTTGTGTTGGCAATCCGAGAGTTTTGCGCACCAAACGCTGTGCGATCCTATTAAATTCCTCTCTCCGCTCCCTCCACATAATCGCTGCATCCACATTAGCGCCACTCTCATCATTTGGTTCTACAAAATGCATAATATTAATAAACAAGAAATATATGTGGTTAATGCCCTTGCAGAGCTCTGTATTTAATGACAACTATTTAATATAATAGTCAGATTTTAGTCAAATTTCTTTAGGATATATAATAATATACATATATGCTTGAGATATCTCAAGAAACAACAATTTACATACTAAAACTTAAATTTTGAACGGTTGTTCATATGGCAGCTATATGATATAGTGATCCGATTCAAACCAAATTTGGTCCGTATGTAAAAGACAATACCAAATGCATATTCTACGAAATTGGTGGAGATATCTCGAAAAACAGAAAGTTGTCCGTACTAAAGTTCGATAATACAACGACCTTTTCTATGGTAGCTATATTATATAGTGATCCAATCCGGTTGGTCCCGACAAATCTGTTATCAGGATAGCTTGAAAACTGAGACGGACAGCGGTTTATGAAGTATATATTATATATACTTTATGGGATCTGACATGTCTCATTTTAATGACACTTCGTGACAAAATTATAATTATCTCTGCAAGGGGATTTACTTGTATTTCGGGCAAATTAAATCACTTACCGGCTAACATGCTGACCACACTCAATAGAATCTTCTCAACGCTCTGCACGGGACTCCAACGTTCGGCTGATAGTTCGTATCCCATGGGATCATCGCCAGGGGCATGTAATATTGATATGCAAACGCGACCATCGGCAAAAATGTTTGGATGAAACATATCACAAGTGAATTTCATTTTTGGTGGACTTAGTGGATAATCGGGTGGAAAAACCAGTCGAGCTGGAAAAACGCCGCCCTCAAAGCAAGTGCCTTCGGGTCCACTTCATTAAAAAAACAAAAAAACAGGGGAAGAAGATGCGAGTTTAACAATTGTTATATACTATCATCTTATCATACTATACGAATATTCAAGTAATGATGATTAGGCATTTGCAAACTCACGCAATCAGCGCCTCCCATTCAAAGAAATTGTCCTCACTGATCGGTCCAGCTGCAATCCCCTCGGGTGGATCCATTGTCAGCTCTGAAAATTAAATTACAAATTAAACGAAAGCAAATAATGGACTTTACCAGGTGACATCGCAGTCCCCTTTCTCTTTCCCCGAACCCTCGAAAATTCCCAACGTTTCGTCATTCATTCTCTCACGCTCAATTATACTTAGTTTATATGACAGCTAAACCGGATTTAATTAAATTCTTTTTCTCGCATGTAAGTGATGGAGATAAAGTGTTTGTAAGTCAATACGATTTTATTTAAAACCGACTTGAGCTGTCGTATAAACTTTGTAGTATTACTTACGTTTGTATTCCGCCATCAGGCGACGCAGCGCCGAGCCAGCCATTGTTGTCCACTTGAATTGCAGCTGGAGGTCAAGTTATACGAATGCCACGTTGGTATTTGCAAGCGTGTGTCATAGACTTGCTAATGTGTTTGTTTTATATAAAAAATATAACGTTTAACTTTTAATAATATGTGTTTTATTTTGTCCGTATGCGTATGTCGATGTCGGCCAGCTTGAAAAAAAAATGAAACTACGTTTTTTCGATAGGGTTGCCAAACCTGTCAGCTTGTTTACAACACATACGTACATATGTAGTATACTTCATACATGTATGTATAGTTTACAATTGTTGCATGTGTAACTAGTTCGCTTAATTATTTAGCGTTTACATGGTTATTGTTGTTTGCACGCAGCGCATTCGTGTTGTTGCTCAATGTGATTGCTTTGGTTTATTTGTCACTGGCCAAGCAGCTGAGCGAATTATTATTCTCTGCATGTGGCATCACTGGTTTGTACATTGTTGGCCAGGTCTGGCAACGATCGATATTTATTATTTTTAAAGACAAATCTGGCAACGCTCTATATTTATTCTTTTAAAACGTAATGTAAAATGTATTTTTATGTACATAAAAGGATGAAAATTATAAGAACTAAAGCTCTTGATGTTGAAGCGGTCGCTGATGGACGGGTAAATGAGCCTTGAGTTGATGCCAGAAGTCAACGCGATGCTGCAACATCGCTGCCTCCATGCGCAACAATGGCGGCCACTTTTCAACCAAATCGTCTTCCGCGCCAAATTTGGAACCAAGGCGGGCATAATCAACGGGATACGACGATGTGGGCAACCAACTGGGTAAGTTGCTGGCGTCAGGAACAGGATTTGGATCACTAATAGAAAGTTATGTTTTTAGATGCTTCTGTGGGATAAAGACATTAGAATTTATGCTCACCCCGTGCGCGCAAAGTTCACCCAGAGACTGAGCAGAAGCTCGCGCAGTTTTAGATCCTGGCGTGTGGGCACGGCGCTGACGAACAGCTCCCGTCCAATGGGAAACAGATATTGCAATTCTTCGGCATGACAGGCGCCATAGAACTCGTTGCGTCCACCCTTGAATATCTCAGAGAAACTGGCGGCCCCTTTATGATCGAAGAGATACACATATGTGGGTGCCACTTTCTGATGCTGCTCATCCAAACGCATCTGTAGATACTCATCGATACCAGCAACAAACCAGCCATCGGAGATTAGCTGTAAAAGAGATGCATATCGATGTAATCCTTGCATTCGAGATGCAATTCAAAAGAAACCTCACATCGGTCAAGTTCCTGATGATTGGACTTGTTGTAGTTGTGACCCGCTTTGAAGTAGAAACTCTCGATTTGCTGCGTTATCTGCTGTTGTGCCTCCTGATCGTGATGATCGTAATTGAGCACAACGGGCAGCAGTTGTCCAAACTTCGTTTTAAACTCCTGCATGAGGTGTGGCAAATTTAGAAGCGCCGCCGTCTTTAGTAGTCCCTCCTCGGATGTTACGCCCAGCATAAGCGGCAGCTCCTGGCCATGTGGCGCCTGTGCCTCACGTGGTCGCACTGTTAGAAAGGCGCCCTCGTGGTCGGGCTCAATCACGGGCGGAAAGGGTATCATAGGATCAAAGTCCCACACCTGTCGAGTGACAATCTATATGTTTATCATTGCACACACACACACACACACAAACACACTCGCACACTTACAAACATGTCGTAGAGCGTGGCAACAATCTCCTCAGCTGGTTTGCCTCGCAGACACTTTAATTTCGCTGCCCAATCCTCACCAGCTTCGTTGCAGCCCACCAGTTTGGTCAGCTTCTTGGCCCGTTGAGCTGCCACGCCTTTGTGAGCTGGCTGCGCCCAGGGATTGTAATACGTCCCCGATTGTGCAATGCCACGATGGAGCAGACCACGTGATTGATCCGAGAGCATGTGATAGGTGACACTGGCACCTCCGGCACTTTCACCAAACACAGTCACACTGTTGGGATCGCCACCAAAGGACGCTATATTGTCACGCACCCAACGCAGCACCTGCAGTTGATCCTTTAGTCCATTGTTGCCCGGACAGTCGAGTGTCTCGTGCTGAGAAATCCGAGGGGACCCAATCGAAAATTGGCTGAAACCAAGACGATATCATGGTCGAGCAGAAAGTCGGGGCCATAAAAGCTGCTAATGCCCGAACCGCATTGCCAGCCGCCGCCATGGAACCAAATCATGACGGGCAGCAGCGTTGCCGGAATCGGATCTGGTGTATAGACATTCAGATACAGGCAATCCTCGGATCCCTCAATGATCATGTCGCGTCGAAACGGATCCCGTTGCATACAAATGGGCGCATCCTTCACCGCCAATCGTTCACCCACCCAACCTGGTTGCTCCACTGGCGGCTGAAAGCGCAGCTCACCCAGCGGCGGCAGAGCATAGGGAACACCCATAAAGGCTCTCATATGTCGACCGGTAACCGTTGTCCGATGGCGTCCAATTAGCCAACCGCCATGTGGCAACTGCACTTGCA
Organism: Drosophila kuntzei; assembly: GCA_035042165.1. NCBI lineage: Eukaryota > Metazoa > Arthropoda > Insecta > Diptera > Drosophilidae > Drosophila > Drosophila kuntzei. Next base: position 1,664,911 of record JAWNLU010000312.1, on the reverse strand, counting down.
TCCCCTGTGAGACACGTGCCTCTGTCGTTCTGGATATCCAGAACAGGGCCAGCATCAGCTCCAATCCGAGCAGCAGCATTTGGCGAATCATTGTCATTGTGTCAGGTCTTGAAGTCAAACTGATTTGGCCAGCACGGTGTGCTGCCGGTTTTTAAGATTACAACAACTCAACATCATCATCAGCACACTGGTTCTGACTGGTATGTATTAAAGAAAAAAAAATAATAATAAACGCGATCCCATCCTCCATAAAAAGCAATTAATTTATGAACTCGACAAAAGAACAAGAATTGCTCACAATATTTTAAAACAATAATTAATTTGATTAAGTTAATGGAGGACTACAACAAATTTTAACCATTATCTTCAGTCAAAACTCCACTGGTTTTGATTGATTACATCAACTTGTGTGAAGCTTTTCAAACAAAGCTTTAAGCTTAAAGCTCAACGCATAAAGCTTTAATGTGCTTTTAGGAAATATTAAAATCGTTAATGATTTTAAAATGTGCTTTTAGGAAATATCAAAATCGTAAATGATTTTCTTATGAAAAGCGGTTTATAAAAAAAAACAAAAAAAAAGGAAATTGCTGAATTTATTCTATTCCAGGAAATTTTGATTTTATTATTTAATTTGGGTCGGAATGGTTTTTAATTTCCCCTATATAAGCAACGAAGGTTTTAGCAATTTTTAAATATAATTTTTAAACGAACTTCTAATTTATAATATTAAACTTCAAATTGCGTAATCTGAATACTATTATAAATCTATGATTTATAAATTTGTTTCTTTAATAATTGATAAATTGCGTCGACTCTTCATTGTTGGCAATAATTAAATAAAAACTAATTATACATAAATAAAAAATAAGATCGTTAATTTCGGCAATAATTAAATAAAAACTAATTATACATAAATAAAAAATAAGATCGTTAATTTCGCAATTTAAAGCCGTATTTGTGAGGCATGCACCACTGTGGGCGGCAGGTAACTCGTTTGCATAAATACATACTCGCCTGTATAGATATTAATATCACTTGTTCATTAATTAAAAATTCGACTCATTTTATAAATTTATCTTTTTTTTTTACTTCTCTAAGCATACGATTAACATCAGTTTCTGTTCATTCTTTTTTTTGTTTCTTTTTTTTTGCTTGACTTCGCACAATGGCTCAAAAACTAGACATAATTGATGAGGACAGTGAAAAGAGATCTATATAGTTTAAATATTCAGTTTATAGGCATACATTATGCAAAAATCGATGATAGAAATCAATTTGGATATTTTAATATGGGAACAAAGTTAAGAAATGTAAGCATCGGAATTTCGTTGGGATTCTTGACTGAATAATGGGTAATTAAAACAGTGTTCCTGTTTTCTTACTTTATTTTCCGTGTTTTATTTTAAATTTGAAAGTTTATTTACTTGTTTCTTGTAAATACAATTTCATTGAAATTTATTTACTGGAACTTCAAGTTGGTGAAAGGCAATCAAATAAAAATTCATTTTTTTAAATGATTGTTCCTTCGGCTTTACTTTATATGTAGATAAGAGAAATAAGAAAAAGCCGGGATATTTAAAGTTTGATTTATGTGAATTGTTCCATATTAAAATCTATTCTTGTGTGATAGTTCTTTTGACAACTAAATGATATTGTGGTTCGTTTAGACTCGATTCGACCTGTGATTTTAGTGCAAGAATATTCGAAATTTATTATAGCAAATTTCATCTATATATGCTAAAAACTGTGGGATTTGTTTGCATAGAAACAGTAAGTTTGGTGGAGATAAGAATATGTTCTCGTATTTTTTGAGGGTCTTTCATATAATTTATACCATCAAATATGAAAATAATAACAACGAAAGTATTAAAAATGCGCCTAACCAAATTAATCTCATACAAAGCTTTAATGTGCTTTAAAATTTACTAAAGACATGATAAATTGTGAAACTTTTAAGTTTAAAGCTTTCCGAAATTCCAAGTGTTATGTAATTATTAATACGTTAAACAACGAAGGTATTAAAAATACGCTTTTTAAGTAAATTTTAAAGAACATAATTTACATGAGAATTGGTAAAACTTTTAAGCTTAAAGATGTTCTAAATGTTATGCCATTATTAATACGTTATATCATATTTTTTATACTTGTAATTTTGCCTAGTTAGTTATCAGCATGGTTCCACTGTGCGACACTGTGTAACGAATCCGTCATGTTCTGAATCTGTGCCGCATGACCAGCAAATTATTTTGTCGATTAGACGATGTGTAGCTCCTTTCAATATTTTGTTAATTAGTGGTACATGCCACATGCGGATTTCGGATTGCGGGCTGCGGGTTGCGGGTTGCGGGTTTCGAGTAACGCACTTCAGATGGTATGTTGTTCACTTAACGTGTTTATTGTCAATCGTCAAATCGGTCCAAGTGGTCGAAATGGTCAAAACATCATCAACAGCCGCAACGTTTTGGCCTTCAGTATGATTTAAGTTTCTGATTTGGTTTGAGTTTCGTTTTTTACTTGATTTCGACCAGTTTTTGAAATATTAATTTCAATTAAGTTGAAATTTGTATCTCTTTATTAATTTATTTCATTAGCACGCCAACTATGTTCATATGAATGTTGCATGCAACAAATATTTCATTGAAGCCTCAAAAAAAAAATTAAATAAAAAAACAAATTAAATAAAAATTAAAATTAAATAATAAATTCACGTTGTTTGGCTTCGAAACTTGAAAGTTGACGCAACTGTGAGGAAAAAAAATGATTAAAAAAATTATGCATTGAGACTCAGCAAAGAAAAAACGTAAGCAGCAAGTTCAGTCTGGGTATGCGCGACTTGTGAAATACCCTATAAGCGGCTAGGGAAAAGTTCATATCTGATTCTTCGTAATAAAAGTAAAATAATACATAGCTTCATTTGTTTTTAAAATGCAGACATTGTATAGTATATAATCTGGATAAATCGGTCAATTATAATACTTTTATATTTATTATTGTAATATATCTGATTGATCTATTTTTTTTTTAAAGAAAATCGTAATCTATAAATCGATTTAATTGATTTTCAATATATATGTAACTAAATTAAACCTACCTGAAAAATAAGAACACTCCCAATTATTTTATTTTTATGGAATCAGATATGGGCTAATTTTTCCACGTTTTTTTTTTCTTTATCTGTAGAGCGTGATAATTTTTCTTTAATATAAAGAGTTCTATCTTATTTTATTAAACAAAATTTTAAACTGAAAGTGCAATTTGGAAAATATAACTTTGGCAAATTTTACGTACCTGAAAAATATTAAGATTTTCAATTATGCTAATTTTTCCAGGTATTTTTTTTCCTATATAAATATACAGATAGATTCTAGTCTTTTATTTATACTTTGTCCCATTTTGAAATTTAAATATTCCGTCACAAAATAAAAATTAACATTTCTAATCGGTATATTCAATTTTGACATCAATTCTTAATACTGTAATTAAAAGTTTGACAAATTCTAGTCTAGCTGTTAAGCTGACTGTTTTAACTACGAAGACAATATACCTTATGAGCAGTTAGGTGCAGGGTATCAAATACTAAAGCGCACTTAAAAAATGCCTTTGCATGCCAAAAAATGCCGACGAGCTAATAAGCGCAGCCTCTGAGGCCTTTGAAGTTCACTTCACTTGATGACTGAGAGAAAGAGAGAGAGAGACAGTGAGAAAGAATGACAGAGAGAGAGAGAGAGAGAGAGAGAAAGAGAGTGATTGCTTTAATTTTTGCTTTGCTTTTTTTTAATAACTCACCTGCCTCGCATATTTACCTTTGGCAAGTTTTACTAATATGCGACAAAACCACTCTGCACCACATTTGACCCCACCTAGAACCACTGCCACCACTTGACTGTCCAATTGAATCGCCCTGTGTGGCGACTTATGACAAATGTGCATGTCTAGGCCGCAGATTTATTTAGTTAGAACCACTTTTAATCCACTTGAGTGGCCATTTGTCAAATAACCAAACCAAAACAATGCACAAAATGACATTGGTCATCCGGGAAAGTGCTTCTACATATATTCTATAGAATTGATGTCTCTATTCAGTTGATGACCAGAGTTTACTCAGAAACTTACTCAGAAATTAATATAATATTAAAAAAAAGGCAATGGACTAAAACCGAAACGAATATCGGTTTCAGTTACGGTTTCGGCTATGCTCGAATTAAGGTTTTCGGTTATCGGTTATGCAAAATCTTGGAGTATCGGTTTCGTAACTGTTATCGGTTTTTTATAAGCTTCGGTTTAAAAATACCGGTATGGTTTCGGTTCACAAAAAAAATGAAAATTAAGGTTTTCGGTTGACCAAAATAAGAAGCCTTATTCATTGTTTTACATGAAAAAAGACATAATGCTCTTTTTAGCCTGGTAAATAATGTTATCTGGTTACTGGAATGATCCAGTGTAATGTAGATTTTATTATTTGATCTCATATAAATTTGGTTAATTTTGTTTGAAAATTTTGATTATTTCGTATTTTCTGTTTTTTAATAACTACGAACTGCCATAACTTTGTCAAAAGTCAATCAATTTTCATGCGCAATGTACATTTGTGCATGTTTTTGCCTCTAAATTCGTTCTGCATTTAAATTTTGTTCATTTTCAAAATTCGAAAATTTTGAATTTTTTAGAAATTTTACAGTGTTACCCCTTATCATTTTTCGAAAAATTTCGAAAATTTCGAATTTTGAAAATGAACAAAATTTGAATGTAGAACGAATTAAAATGTAAAATCATGATCAAATTTACATTGCTCATGGAAATTGATTAACTTTTGACAAAGTTATGGTAGTTCAAAGTTATCAAAGTTGCTCAGTAGCTGCGACGGCCAGAACCGAAATTAACCCTTATAAATGAATCGGTTACTAAAAGGTTATTTCGGTTTAAAGAGTTTCGGCTTATGGGCTTCGGTACAGTGGAAAAAAATTGTTTCGGTTACGGTTTCAGTTACGGTTACAAATTTCAATCGGTTTTCATCGGTTAAATGTTACGGTTTCGGTTAAGGCTTTAATCTCTGGTGAAAAATGATTACATATAGAAATGTAAATATATTAAATATTTAATTTAATAATTTTTTGTAGGTGCAATATCTGTCTGTAAGATAATTAAAGTTGGGAATTGAGGATTAGAAATTAACTTATAATCTTTATTTTGTGTGCAAGTTTCGTCAAATGATTCAAATAAAAACAAATTTTAATAAATATACATTTTTTGGCATTTCAAAATTTTATAAGTAGTAAAAAAAACTACGTAGAAAAATCCATGTGACTGTAAAACTTTCAAAGACTGCTTAAAATTTGTCGAGTAGTTTTTAATCAAGTAAATGTTGAGAATATTTTCTTTTTCAAGAAATGACTTTTACTGTAATTGAATTTAATAAAAGTTAGAGAAAAAATTAAAAAATACACCAAGATTCTTAAATTAAATGGAAATTGAAAAAGGAAAATCTCGCGGCTAACATTGGTGTGAATGAAATAAAAAGGTCAACTTAAAGGATGCCTTTAAGATATTATTGTTGTTGTCTTACAAATATTTATTTACATATATTTTGCTTAGATTATGCAGGCTTTTGCACTTTAAAAAGGGAAACCGAAACGAAACGAAACGAACCAAAAACTGAACATAGCCCAAACCAACAAAATCTCCCACCCAATTGACAAACCCTTTGGCCAAACAACTGAAGGCAAAACCCCCCAAAAACCCCTGAAAAGCCAAAATGAGAATGAAAATGAAAATGATTTATTGAAGGTGAAATATTTATTGTTTTTTACACAAATTCTCGCTGTTGAGCAATTTTTTATTGTTTTGCAGTGATTTTTTTTTCTCGATTTATTTTTGGAAAATAAACAAAAGGCCGCGCGGCATCTTTTGAATTTTTGTTTCTTACCCCTTCTTACCAACCCACAAAAAAAGTGAAATAATTATTAACAAAAACAAAGGGCGCTGCTTAGAAATATGCGGGAATCTCCGCTTTGTCCCCCCCCCCTCTCTGCATTTATTTATTCTGCGTTTTGGGTCAATTCCTCTGGTTTCATTTAATTAAAAAGAAAAACGCGGCTCGCGACGCATAATAAAAAAATATCCACATGCATGTCTGTCCCTTTGGCTTGTTGGCTGACTGCCAGGATGACTGGCTGGGCGTATTTACTTAGGATCAGGTGGTGAGCCGGCCGTTTTCCAACAACAGAGAGAAAGTAAAAAAAAATAAAAATATACACAACACAACACAAGCGGCACAAACAATGCAAAGAAGCCGCTTGCCGCCGCCGCAGCCGAAGCCAAATTTCAATTTCGCGGTTACTGCATATTTTCCCAGCCTTTAGACCTCTCTATACACATACCCTGTAGCTAAATGGATGTCACTGGGTATGAGTTTATTGTGTGTTCACTGCGGAACATAAGTTTTTATTAATTATCGTTTGATTATCGTTTTGCTATTTCACTTTATTCCAAATTTTGCCTTTAACTTCTCACTTTAATTTAAAATTTATTTAGCTTCTTTATTTGCTTCTCACTGAGTTTATTTTGTTTCACTGAGTAGCAGAAATAGAGCTTAATTACCGTTTATATATGTATGTTTAAATGTCTAAGAAATAATTGGATGAACACTGTACTATTCCATTTTAATTTAAGCTTTGCTTTTAACTTCTCACTTTAATTTAAAATTGATTTTGCTTCTCACTGAGTTTATTGTGTTTCACTGAGAAACATACATAGATTTTAATTATCATTTATATTATATATGTTTAAATGTCTGAGAAATAATTGAATAATCGCATTACTATTCCATTTTATGTTAAGCTTTGCTTCTCACTTTGCTTCTCACTTTATATTACAATTGATTTTGCTTCTTTATTTCACTGAGAATAAATAAAGCTTAACTATCGTTACTATATGCTTAAATGTCTGAAAAATAATTGAATAATCGCTTTACTATTCCATTTTATTTTAAGCTTTGCTTTTAACTTCTTACTTTATTTTTTTTAAATTTGTTTTGTTTTTGCTTATCACTTTGTTTTAACCTTTACTTCTCTATTTGTCCTGCAATTTGATTATACTTTACTGCTCTCTTTGCTTCTCATTCTATTCCTTGTTTTAAAAATTAATTTGCTTCTTATATAATTTATTTTTTTGCTTCCTTTTTTGCTTCCTTTTTTGCTTCCTTTTTTGATTCGCTACTTTCACTTTGTGTTTGTAAGTTGACATTTTTCATTATTCGAGTGCTTCTCTAATATTCATGTACTTATATAATTTTTCAGTTGTTTTAAGAAATTTTTATAACTGTTCGAATATTTCTTCTGTCGCTGAACTTCTTTTACTTTGCTTCTCTACATAATTCTGTATTTCTTTGCTTCTCCATCTTAAGATTTAAATCTGCTTCTCGCAGTGCTTCTTCTTTATTAATTTGCTCGTTTTGCTTCTCATTCTCTTTATATTTATAGTTCATTAAGCTTCTCTAAACTCTTCTCTCATCTCATTATATTTTCCTTATTCCTTATTGTTTTTTATAGTAATTTAGAGGGTATCTCTTGAGTTGGGTTTCTTAAGTTGATTGGCTTATTACTTGTTTGGCTTTAACGTTTTAAGGGCTGATAGAGGGGCGTGTGGGCGAAAAGGAGGCGGGGCAATGGCAATGTCAATGGAATTTAAACGAAATTTTTTAAAAGATCCCAAATCCAAAGCCAAGGTCCAAACGAACAACTTTAAAAGGCCAAAAACGCAGCGGCTTAAGCGATAATTGGCCACTAGAAAATGTCGATGAGAATATCAGAATATGAAGTACATCAAATGGGAGGGGATGTATAGAAAGAGAAGAAGAGAGACCGAGAGAGAGAGAGAGAGAAGCTGTGGTGACATGCGGATGTTGCGGATGTCGAATTCCAAATGTAAATTGCCAATGTCCGGGCCAGGCTTAGACTCTAAGCCATGGCCAAAAGTTTGTGTTTTTTTTTTTTTTTTTATTTTTTTTTTTGCGGTGGTGGATGCCACACAAATTGATATGCAGCAGCTGTTGCGTGTTTAAGTAGGCTAAGATGGAAGCAGCCTGCACTTTGGGCCATAATAGTAATAATAATAAAAATATCTATCCATCTATCTATCTATCTATGTAGATATTACGAAAGGGAGTCTGTAGTCGGGGATTAGTTCGGTTGATTGGACACGATGTGATTAAGTTGTTGTCAGGCGTTGCCTTTGATGCGAGCACGTCGCGACACGTTGTGACAGGAACGAGCACACGTACTCTGAAAGAAGGGGGATTCCCCCCCGGCCCCCAATAAAATAAATAAGACGAAAATTAACCCATTACGCAGACCATTAACAATCCAGCTGACTGTCAATGCATGTGCGCTATAGCTAATTAGTTGTGGCAGCTGCTAACACTCACATATACACAAACACACACACACACACACACACACCAATACACACACACACTCAGTCGCAGACTCTGCTGCTTTTATTTAGTTAAAAGCTGCTGTCAAACTTAGTTATTCAGCACGATTTAATACAAAATCGAATGCAATACACACACACATACTCTGTCTCTCACGCACACATACTCTCTCTTTCTCTCACACACACATGCTCTCTCTCACACACAAGTGAAAAAGCTTTAAGGAATTAAATTTTACAACAGCTTGAAAGAAGGCCTTAATATTATATATATACATATATGATACTGAAAATGCTTTATTAATCTTACATAATATGCAATTGGTGTCGCCTTATTTTGTTTTAAATTTATAGGACTTTACTTTTAGTAATATTAAATAGAAATGCAATCTTAAATTTACAATTCACTATATCATTTAGCTGCTATAGGAATAATAGGTTGCAATCGCTCGAGATCCGCACTTATTTCCTAGAGTGCTTGTGCGTCTCTCTGGCGCCACTTACCAAAACATAACATGGAGCTCTGAGAGTAGCCCAAAGAAAGGCGTTTCCAACGCTAGTTTAATTAAATATCGCATTATCGATATGCATATTTACTTTATAGGAATTTATTTCACTTTTTTTCCGACGAGACTTACGCATATTAAAGTCGCGGAGGCAGGCAAACAATTTGTTGCGCATCTTGGCCAAAACAATCAGGCTAAAGTAGGCTTTTGTTAGGCTTGCAGATGGATGAAGAGGGAGGGGTGCAGGTTAAAGAGGGAATTTGTATTTCGAATGGCCTTTTTTCTTTGGTTCGTTTTGTGCTTTTGCCATTTCAAGTGAAGTGCAGCTGCCAAGGCTCATGGGCCAATGCATTCGAATGCCTGGCATTTGCCTTCAACAACAATAGCAACAACAATAACAACAAGGAGAAGAAGAAGCTAAACCATATGGCTGGCAAGGCCACGCCCTGTTGACTGCCCAACAAGGCGCTAAGAATCAAGTGCCACAATTTGTTCCCCTCTCACTACGCTCATGACTCGACAGGGGGCTGGAAATGTGGTTTTGGTTACAATTTTGTGGGGAAGTAGGCGTGCCTCGGATTGTACGCCTCAATTTTGATTTGTAAATCAAAATAGAATTGTTTTCTTCTTTATTATACTTTGCTTTTTATTCCAAATTTGTTGTCAGATAGACTTATTTATTTTTTATAGACTTTGTCTTCTTAAAATGAATATACAACATGAACTTAAGCGTTGCAAGGCTTGCACCGATTTAACTGAGGTAAAGTTGTAACAACTCTTAAAAACTCATCTAATTATTCCAATTCTATATCTATATTCATCTAGCGTCGCTTAGCTGATCGTCTGAATGAATTGCGTATTCAAACTGAAAAGAAATTATTAGAAATGAGAAATGTTCAGGATACACTTGCTCACATCGATGGTAAATCATCCAATACAAGCTATTCGGAATCGGTAAAGCGATTACGACAGGCATTGTCAAACTATGTAAAGCTGGAAGATGATCCTCAGACTCTAATCGAAACAGTTCCACATAGTATTTCCGCAAGGAAAAATTCAAACTCAAATGGAAATCCCTACATGCGGACTCAATTGTTTCTAGATTAACGATGAGGAGGGAAAATAAATACAACTTTACGATGATTCGGTTTCCTCAAGGAGATTGAAAATTTGACATAATGAAGGATCTGCCTCAACAAATCCCCTTTTAAACAGGTTCATCATTATGTCTGAATAACATTTTAAAGGAATTTCATTATTAAATATATTCATCTTTGATGGCCTTAAAGTACATCTATTTAGTTAAGAAATAAGAAAGGGGATCTAATCTATGCTATTTTATCAAGAGAAAATTCTAGGTATTCTACAAAATAAATTCACGCTTTAGCCATTTTAAGGAGTTCTCTTTAAAGATTAAAACTCTGCAAACATTTCGAGAAAATCGAGAATATTTTCTATAGAGGAAATATGTCAAGTATCCTTAAAACATATTTATTATATGCTCAACTTTTCTGACTGAAAACAATCAAAGGATTCATCGCGCCAATTCATTATTTTATAATGAAGAGTTATTTAAAAGATTTTTAAATTATAATATTCCAAATTCTTATAAAGAGGAAATATTCGAAGTCATTAAATTCTAAAATAGAACTATCGTACAGACTTTCTAAGAATAATTCTCACTTTTTTAGTTGAGTTCCTTTTAGGCTCCGTAGAGAAGTAATTAACATCCGAAAGGAATATCTTAAAAATTGCTTAGTTCTATGAAATAAATTTAAGTAGTTTAATCGTTCTAAGTGGAATGAGTGTGCTCTGCTTAGAATTATGGACCGGCATTCAAAGTATTCTCACTTCAAGTTGTCCAAATGTCTTAAGTGCACAATGCGACGACAACCCGCGACTCTCGACCCTCCACAACCTTCTTTTTCCTTGGACACACATACTGAAACATTGTGGTAACAGGGCGTGCGAATATTTCAATGTGACGGTGCGTGATTCTTCTACCCTAACTGGGGTATTAAAATTCTCTTGCTAAGAATGTTACTCTTAGGAAAAGCTTATTATTGGAAGAGTTAACTTTTATAATTACAGCTGACAGAACACAGAATCAAAATTTAAAATTTTCCAGTTTTTGTATGAGAAAAACTCTTGTGCCTTTAACTTGAAAATATTATTATAGAGTTGGAACATTTTGCAAGTATCTGAGATTTTTGTGGGTGTGAATAAATCAAAAAATCGATCAAAAATCATTCGATTTTCTTAACTTTTTTTTATATTTGAAAGACTCTGCAAGTCTAACATACACAAATTTTTTTAATCTTTAACCATCCAAAAGTAACATTCAATGTTCTTGAGACCAAACAAGATTTGATTAAATTTGAAATTCATTGAATAAAATATAGTATATTTTCCAGGGACCACAATTCAAAGACTTTTATTTTTTAAATCAAAATTAATAATTATTAAAGAAGAAAAACAATACTTATTTTTATAATTGACTTTTTTTGACGATTTGATGATTTTTTTTGAATAAAAGTCTTTAAATACTATTATTTCTGAGGAATAAAATAAAAGTGTTTAAGGACTTATATTATTTAAAAGTTTTAGGAAAAAAGTCTTAGTAAATAATAAGATAGTAATATTTAAGATAGACATTTTAGAATTACAACACTAGTAACATTCATTGAACAATTATTCCCTACAAACTTTTAAATTTATTACTTAGAAATAAAAGTCTATAAAGACATTTTAAATCACAAATAAATTGTAAATATGATTTATAAAATAAAATTCTTTAAAATGATTTTTAAATTAAAATTTTTGTATCAATAAATATTATTTTTAGTTTCTGATATTTTCTCCACTTTGCTTAACCGTTTGGAGGAAGAGTATCTAATGTTCGTTATGTACACTGCTTTTTTTTTTACGCTTATATTTTTTTATGTTTTTATTTTTGCGTTGTTTTTGCCATTCACACTTGAGCGAAGGGTGCGAATTTTGTCACTCCGTTAACGTCAAGGCCATGAATACATCAGCCGAAGATGTCGCGGATGCCAATGAGGTGGGGTCAGAGGCTGAGGGTGCCACTAACTGTGTGTGTTGGGAGAGGGGCGTGGCAGGGGCGGTGGGCGGTGGCAGGTGGGGCATGGAATGAACAGTTGAATGCCTGTTTTGGCTGTTTTGCGGACTGCCGCGACTTGTTGTTGTTGTTGTTGTCATCATTTGAACCCAAAAATATTTCACACCTATGTGTGTATCTCTGAGTGTGTGTGTGTGTGTGTGTGGCAAGTGGCAAGTGGCAGTTGCCGCTGCTCGTTTGGTTGTCACTTTGGCTGCTCGTTGAAATTCATTACGCAAAGCGGCTGCCAGGAAGCAGCAACGCAGGCAGTGGCAAGAGGCAAGTGGCAAGCAGCAAGTGGCATGCAACATCGCAGCAGACACTGTGAGCTGAAAGAGAGAGACAGAGAGAGAGAGAGAGAGAGACAATGGCAGGCCGTGACAAACGTAACGGAAGACGGCACAGACACTGCGACAATGGATAAAACCGGTGCATAGGGTGGGGTTGTTAGGGTGGGGGCGTGGCAGTTACAGCCAAGTGACAGTGGCATGTCTAAATGTCGACGACAGGCCATTTTCTATAACTTATCTGATTTTAATTGCTTCAAACATGTGCGTGCACAAACTGCACATCATTGTCTCTAAATACACTGACAAAAGAAAAGGTTCGAAAATCAATATAAAATTACACATCTTGATTTTATGAAAATTCCCATTAAGACCAAGTTCTTATTTATAGAACAATAGTTTTAAATACTTAAGACAAAAAAAAGTAAAAATAACGCAGGTTTAAAATTTATAAAATTTTTATTTTATTATACATTGAATCATAGCTGTTAAATTGTGATTACAATTAGTACTCAATTAGATAATAAATTTAAATGAATTGTAATGATTATATAATCATCTATTGAATATTTTTGGATTACTAATTGATTAAGATTATAAGTAATCAGAAATAATCAGGATTTTATGAAGACTACTAGAAAATAATTGAAATTATCTAAAATTTTCTGATTATATTTATATTTTTCTAACATTTTAACAAAATTATTGTTTAATATTTTTGCTTAGTAGGCGCTTAAATATTGTTAATAATCAGAAATAATCATAAGTTATCCGAAAATTATCAGATTATATTTTAAGATTATTTTAAGGTAATATTAATTTTTTTCTAGTAATCTTCAGTAATCCTGAATTCTGATTACTTATAATAGTAATCAAATAGTAATTATTACAAACCTTAAATAATCGTATTTGAATCATTAATTTACTCGAAAAAAATAATTAATCTAATTACTAATCATTATGACTAGTAATCATTATTTAACAGCTCTGCATTGAATACATTTTTTTCTGCTTTGGTGTTTTTTTTTTTAAATATTCCGTTTATTTACTTTATCCGTGCCAAGAGTGGGATTTAAACACGCGCACATGAAAATGTAATAAATATAAAATAATACTCTCTTTTTCGTCATATTTACCTTAAAGAGCCTCAAAACTCCATTTTAGAATCTTGGCTTGTTCATAAAACTTGTAGCTTTAAAGATTTCAAGTAACTTTGCTAAAGAAAATTTACCAAAACAACCATACCATGGAAGTTAGAGACTAAAGAATTTCCTTAAACTTTAACAAAAAATTTTGTATGAATCCATCGTTGTAACTCAAAAAAGTAATGATGCAGTTCGATTCCTAGGACCCGAAATAGGGGGAAACCGTTGAGTTTGGTCATATTTTTTTTTTTTGACTTGCACTTCTAAAATGATTTCTAAAATGAATATTCTTAGTATTAGTAGTTTGGTTTCAAAATTGTCTTATTTTAAGAACAATATGTCAGACGAATGTTATTGATTTCAGAAGTTGGTCTTTTTTTTCAGTGTATGTACATATATGTACATATATATCTGTGTGTGTCTAGCGCATCCTTTTGACATCCTTTTTTGGCGCTGTCAACATTATTTCACGTCGCAAGTCGCATTGCCGCTTGCCAGACAAGCTGATGACCCCTCCTCCCTCCTCCCACCTCATCCTCCCCTTTACCACCCCCTCTAGCGTCATGCCACTGTCCAACTACAACACGTAGCATGTCCCATGTGTGTCTCCAGCTTTGTCTCTCTTTCTCTCTCGCTCTCTCCATCTCTCTCTCTCTCTTTGTGTGTTTATCTCGCCAGCGCGCTGCGTCTTTTTATGAGCTTTGTCGGGCTTTGATGTTAATTACCCTGTAACAACGACGACGACGTACCCTCACAACCCCCAACTACCTCCCCATGGGCCAAACTGCAGCCCCCTCTGGCTACTCTACCCACACCCGAAGCCCAGCGAAGATAGTCAAATATGTATGTAGAAGCGTTCTAGTCGAGTGTACTCGACCTTAAGATAACCAGTGGAATTTTTTTTACCATGAAATATTCAGCGGTTCCAATCGAAAGCAACCGAAAATTTCCATAAACTCCACTTATTTTTGAGAGATTTTCGGTTGGTTTCGAAAGATTGGGCATCCCTGGTTATAAAAAAAACGACATAGCTTCAAAAAATAAGGGGAAATATTACAGTTTGGAATATCAAATGGAGGATATATTATATAATAAACATGTTTATATTTCTAAAGATGGTCATGTTTTAAAATTTAAATTAATGATCATTGGTTAGCTTATCAATTTTATGTTTCAGATTCTACCACAAAATATACTTCTAAATTATTTTGCTAGTTTCGGTGAAAATTCTGATTAAAATTTTAAAATTTTATTGAACAAGGAACTTTGATATTAAAATAATTTAATAATAAAGATACATTTTATAACCAATATCTATTTTATTTGTATATACATTGTATGTGTTATAATACATAAACCAAAGTTCCAGGCTTCAAAATGTTGTCGTAATTAAATTTTTTTGGATTTTCTCGTAAATATTTTTGGTAAATAAATTACAGTAAATTAATTTTACCAACTCTAACTTTTTTTTTACTTAAATTGTTTTTAAATTTTCTTCTTTTTATTTTTAATGGTTTTTTTTTTAATTTAAAAAATTAATCTGGGCTACATCGACTCGATTATTTGAGCTGATTAAGAATTTGTATACTTTTTAGGAATGTCAAAGTCTTATTCCGCCTGTTACCTACATTTGCACAAAGTTAAAATACCCACTTTGGGTTAATTTGCAATGGGCGCAGGGTATAAAAAGCCAAAATCCACCCAAACCATTGAAGCAAATGCCTGACGCTTGGTAAACAAAACAGCAGCCGGCAGCGTTTTATATGGTGTGTGTTTGTGTTTGTGTGTGTGTGGTGTGTGTGTGGTGTGTGTGAGTGGTATGTGTGTGTGTGTATATCGCGGTGGCCGAGATTATCTCCAAGGACCTATAAATCCAGTCATTAAAGTCAAAGTCACAAGACGTTGCCGGCTTATCAGCGTCGGGAGCTCAGCGTTGCCACTTGGGTAACTGTCGCTGCGTTTTATAATAAAATTAAGCTAAAATACACACACACTCTTACACACCCACACACATACACTCAGACAGTTAGCTAGTGTAGTTGTTGCTTTCATTCTTCTTAATTTTAGCTTCATTTTTATTGCTCGCATGTAGTTGGCACTCTATGGTATTGTTGTCTGCTCAAGAGTTGCCAGATGTTTTCTACATACATACATATGTGCAAATTAGCTTGCCATCTCCCTCTCTTCCTCTCCCCCCATCTCTATCGACCATGCAGACATATGTAAAGAATTGCTTAAAGTTGGAAATTAAGTTATTGCAACGTGCAGAAAATCTATGAATGGGAATAAATTGGAAATGAAACAAGCATCAATTTGAAATTGGAACAGAACTTAACAAGAATTTATAGCTTCCTTGTTTTTTTTTACTTAGTTATGTTTCTACACTGAAAAATGATCTAAAATTTGATTAAGATCTTGGTCTCAGAACTAAGAATTTTGGTCTAAAAATTGCGTCGAGAACATAAAATTCTTAAAGCTAGAAAACACATCTTGATTGTAAGAACATTTGACAGGCAGGTGTTTTTTAAACTTTTATTTTTTTTTTGATATATGTTTTTATTTGACTTACTTTTTTTTTTATAAATATTCCGACGATTATATGGCTGTAGCGGGTTTCGATCCCTCGACTTGTTAAACCAAACTGAAGCGACGTCTCTAACCAGAGCGCCACGGTGCCATTATTGTCTTCATATTAAATATGACATATTTATATTTTCTTAACAATTTAAGATTTTTTATTCTTATATTAAGAACTGCGAATTTTTAGATTAATATTCATAGTTTTATTAATTTGGTCTTAAAATGGTCTTATTTTAAGAACAAAATATTTAAGATGAATGTTCTTGATTTTAGAAGTTGGTCTTTTTTTTCAGTGCATGTTTCTAGTTTTTAAGGTTAGTTCTCATCAGTTAGTTGAAAATGTTTCCTTTAATAAATTTAAGCAACAACTGCTTTGACATGTAGTTTAGCTGCATGTTATAAATGTACATGTTTAATAAAGACAGCATTGCCACCTGGTTATAAAGTGACCATCCTGTCAACTTGATGATAGAGCGCCAAATCATAATTTATTTAAGCAAATTTCATTTGTGAAAACGATCTTAAAATTGATTTCAGTTAAACTTAAATTTACTTTAACATTCACATGAGAAAAGAACATTACGAATTTATTTTTCAGCTAAATTTAATGAAAATTGAAGCAGTTTCGTTAAATTTGCTAAACACAAAACTATTTGTTCTGACATTCAGTTGGACATGTTAAATTTCTTGTGAAATAAATCAATGGCAAATAAAGTTGTCAGCAAGAAGTTAATATATAAGGTCGGAAATTTGACCAACTCTACTTTCACATTTACTTTGTCTGCTTCTTCTTTTTTGCTATTTGATTGCTGATCTTTGGCAGTTCGATTATGTCAGTTACAATCGCTGCCTTAAGCCAAATTTGCTGAAGGGCAAACGAGGCCAATTGGCAGCTAGAGAATGTTGAAGAGGGAGAGAAAGTGGACCCCCCCTCCTCACACACACTCACATACTCATCGTCAAATCCACTTAACCCACCGTTGAACCACCGAATATCAACGGACTCTATTAAAAATGCTTTGAAATGCGCTTAACATTCGAATGTGTTGCAAATAAATCTCCATATGTGAGTTGACATGCCCCATCTCCAGTTCCAGCTTTGGAACCCAAGTTCTTCACCCTGCGGGAATGCCAACCTGCACGTGGTGGCAACTTTGGCACTTACGGCAGTGTTGCCGTATCTTGTGATATCCAAAAACAAAGTCTAAAAAAGGGAAAGTACTCAATTTGAACTGAAAATGTGTTTTAGAATTTTAAAAAGAGAGTAGAGAGAGTAGTAGTAATGGAAATCTAATAGTGTTTTGGATAAAATGTATTTTTGGTTTTTTAAAAATTTTGTATGTTTTGTAAGTTCAAAGTAGTTGTGAAAGTTTCAGATTGTATTAAATTACAAGAATTATCATAAAGATCGTTAAAATATAAAAAAAACTTAATATAAACTCATTTTCAATATTCTAAAATATTTTTTGGCATTTAAACAAATGTTTTTCAGTTGAAATATTTATAAAATTTATATTTTATAATATATTATAACTATTGTTATATATTTTAATTATTATCTGGATTCTTACCATATATAGAAAATAATTGAGTTAATTTTTTTGTTTTTTTTTAAATCTCAGTAATTTCAAATTTTTTAAAAATTCGACAAGTTTGAGAATTTTATTATAATAATTTAGCACAAGTACAAAACTTTTTAACATGTTGTGTTTTATGAGGAAGAAGTAACTTTTAGAATACTTGTTTATATTATTTTAAGGCTAAAGAAAAATTGGCTATTACTTAGTAGGTCTGATTATAACACTGGTTGCGAACTTTTTACGCATAAAATATCATTATATTTATAGAAAGCGCTGTTCAAATAGTAGCTAAAATCTGTCGATAAAAGTCTAAAAACCGCAGCACTTGGCAGCTGTTTGGGGGGTTTTTTTTGAGTAAAATTGTAAGATTTTAGCTGTAGCTGTAGCTGTCGCTTAAAAGCCATAAATAACTCATGGCTTGTTGCCTATTTCGGCTGCTGTCGATAGTTATCGAACGTACTCGCCTCCCCCTCCCCATAAAGTCCCCCTTCTGCCCACACCCCTGTGCAGTGCTTGGTCAGCAGCTGCCAAAAGTCACAGTGAAAGTTTTTGTTGTCTTCACCAAAAAAGAAGTAAAAAATGCTGCATGACTTTAATAGGCTAGAAGGGAAATGACAGCAGGAAAGGGAAACTCAAAGAAGGGTGTAAGGGGGGGAAGAAAGAGGAGGGGAGGGAAGGGGGTTAGAGCGAGTTGTGATTTGCACTAATTTGGCGAATGTTGCCTGTCAAATTGCCTGCCATGTGTGGGTGTCATTAATGTCAGGCTCGTGCCTCGTGCCTCCCCCTGCCACGCCCCACAAGAGACAAAAGGCGACACAGAAAGACACTAAACAGAGAGATACAAATATCTATACATGTGTGTGTGTTCGTGTGTGTGTGTGTTGTTAGACAGTTGCAGACACAGAGACGACTCATTAATGCCACTCATCAAAACTATAACTAATGTTGCAAGCTGAGTTTTTGTGGGGGAACATGTGACGCATGAATATCCTGACACTATAAATGATGACTGCAGAAAGGGGATAGAGAAAGGGAAAGTGTTTGGCAGAGAATAGAAGAGAATAGGGTGTCAGGCTGTCGCCTTGTCGCCCTGTCGAATGTTGTCCTCGTTGTCCTCGTTGCGCGTAAATTGCTGCTAATTTTGTTTATCGCAGGACAATTATCCAAGCGAACGCACTGACAAATGAGCCGACACATGTGTCTACACTCGCAAAATTTCCAAAAAATTGACATAAAATTAGAATTGCCCTAAAATTGGGAAACATTTTCTAAGCCTCAAAGCATTCCTTAATATACAAATATATAAAATGGCCCTAAAATTAGAATAGTTTACTCTACATTTATTTGCTACTTATATTTCAGAAAAATTACACAAATTAGAATTCTCCTAAAATTGAAATACATTTTCTAAGTCTCAGCAAAGCCTTCCTTAATATACATAAAATGGCCCCAAATTTGTGAAAAAATGTTATTTTGTAGTGAGGGAAAGCCTTGTTTGAAGTTTGGATAGTTTACCCTACTTTTATTTTTTATATTCCAGAAAATTTACATAAGATTAGAATTCTCATAAAATTGAGATACATTTTCTAAGCCTCGGAAATGTTTTTCCTTAATATACAAAATATTGACTCAAATTTGTGAGTTTTTTAGTAAAGGAAAATCCTGTATAAAATTAGGATTTTTTAGTCTGGAATGGCATGTATGGAAAAAATTTACTGAAATCGAAAAATGTATTTTTTTATAGGGGATCGTGAATATAGAAAGCCCTGTCTAAAACTAGGAAAGTTTACTTTACAAGTTTTGCTTATTTTTCTTAAATTTGGGGCGCATCAACATAGAATTTGAATTTTTTCTTAAATTTTACGGACTTGACTCCAAGCTTATAAGAAATTTATTCTACATATATGTATTTAGGGCGCATCGCCTTAAAATTTATAAAAAACTTGCACAAATTAAGAAATTTATCACCTAATTTAAGAGATTTATCACTTAATTTAAGGTTTCTTAAATTTGTCCAAATTTGTAATTTAATTTAAGAAATAATTTTTTCAAATTTGTAGGCAAATGTTTCTAAGATTGAGATGCATTTGACGCCCATTTTTAGATCAAGTCTCTTAATGTTTGTGTAAAATTGTAATTGTTGGTTTAAGTTTTTTTTGAGTGTATCTATCTAAACATATGTCTGTCAGTCTGTTGACAGACAGTGGCGCCACGGTTTTAAAGCCGCTTCAATTTGCCAGCTCGATTTTTGGCAATACAACCAAATGAAATGAAATGAAATGAAACCCAACAAAAAAACACGTTCGCATCTTTATCCAATTATGAATTTTTGTCATTATGCCGAGGCCATGGCAATAGCCATCTATCCCCTGCCCCCTGCCCCCTCTCAGACTGATCCCTCTACTCCGTCTGCCTCTTATGGCGACAAAAAACGAACGCAAAAATCTCATTATGATTTCATTTCGTTCAAATGAAGCGCTCGTGCTGGGGCCAAAAAGCTACCGATGTCCAGCTGTTGTTGTTGTTGTTGCCGCCCAAGGGTGGTGTGGATGGAGGGGGGAGGAGGGGTGTTGCCAGTCCTTGTCAAAGGGGGGTGGCAACTTGTCGCATGTGTTGTCCAGCATTTGCCGTTGGCTTCTTTGTTGTCCTGCAATTGGCGCTGCAACGAAACTGAAAAAAATAAAATAAAACTTGACTTTGACTCTAGCTTGTCTCCTTCTGCTCTCTCCCTCTCCCTCCTCCTTCTTCTCTTGCTGCTTATTCCTGTGTCCCGTTTGGTGTATCCCGTTGTTGTCCCGTTTGTCCTGGCGACTCCTGCGCTGCCGTGGACAACGGATAAGGCGATAAATTTATTTTAAAATAAAATTTACTTTCCCACTGCTGCTGCTCGTTTCTTATACCCTGCCATTGGCTCTGACATCTGGGGTATGCTCAACTACAATTTTGTAATGCTAACAAAAAATTGTCTTGGCTCAAATTTCATTTAAATTAATCAAGAAACTCATTAATACTTTAAACTACTCATTTAATTTATTATTGAGATTTCGGATTTAAAGTTGGAGTCTTCAGGATAGATTTTAAAATATCATGTCTAATCAGTCCATAATTTTATTTGTGAATATTACGTGTATTAACACAATTTTATGTTCATTATTATTCTCAGTTTAAAATTTTTTTTGTTTATATATACTTCTCATATTTATTTTATAAATATTCTTATTTATATTTCGATGACTGTTCCGATTTCTATATTATCCGGCTTGTTCCGGTTTTCACATTCGACAAGATTTTTCGGAAGTTAATTCTGGAACAACTTTGCGGATTTTATTTTATTGGTTGGTCATTTTAAGTCCGATAAAGTGAAAAACTGTGAATTTAATATACTAAATTAAATGGAAAAATTTTCATTTTATTAATTGCTATAAAATATAAATTGAAATCGGAACAGGCCTATTGCTTAAAAAATAAAGCTTATTTTTATAATTGCAATTCACAATTTAATTTAAAACTTAGTAAATAACACTTACTTATAACTTTTTCAATAAAGTTAAAAAAACAATTTATAAAATATAAAACTAAACACTTATTTTTGATTGCAAAATAAAAGAAAATAAATAAAAGTTGCAAATTAAAAGTCCATATAATTTATTAAATTTGGTTAAGATCGAACTACTATTTTTTTTATAAATATTTTTGTATAAAAAACTTTTGCATTTAGTTCATATACAATATTTTTTTTAAATGTCTTCAGGACTCTAGAAAATTATTCAAACTTTTCTTTCATTTTATTTAATTTTAATTGTCACATTTATTGCCTGTCTTGGCTTATTACAGGGTATACTTATTGTCGACTCATTCTATTATGTGGCTCAATTTCTTTTTTATTTTTATTTTTTTTTGTATATTTTCTTTATATTGTTGTTGCTGTTTAATTTTGTTTGCTTTCTCGCTGCGTGGTCGCTTGTCCTTGTTGTTATCCTTGTTGTTGTTGTTGGGGGTACTCTTTAAATATGTATTTTACCCCAGATTGTTGTTGTTGTACCTTGTGCTCACCTTAACGGCAAAAAAAGAATGTGCTGCTGCTTTTGTTATTATTATTATTGTTGTTGTTGCTGTTTGTCCTGTCGTATTTAAATTAAAATGTTATTTATGTCAGCTGTTTGATTTCTTAACTTACCGAACCCACTGCCCACACCCACCCCCTCCACTTGCCCCCACCCACTTATCTACCCTGCGGCACATTATTTTTTCCTCGTTTTTCTCGTTTTCCTTCGCATTTTTCTTTTGTATTAGAAAATCGCCAGCAACAACAGGACGAAATAAGCAGCTTAGTTAGTGTTAAACGGCTGGTACTGATGCGTAAGGCCAGAATTGGAGGGGTACAAGTGGGGCAGGGGTACGAGAAGATGTGGGGGGGGGGTGTGGAAATTGAGTGTTGCAAGTTTGTACTATATCGGTTGTTGTCAGTCGCTGCTGCAGCCTCCGTTGTTGTTTGTTGCAGCAAAAGTTGCAACTCATTTCCTTGATATAACAACAGCAACACTCATTTCCATCTCCCTTTCTCTCTCTCTGTCTGTCTCCCTCTCGCTGTGACATTTCCATTTGCTATAAACCATGAAAATCGAAAATGCAAATCATTTATATATTTTTGGATATTAAAACTTGCTTAACCTCAACTGTTGCCAGTTGATAACACTCAACTTTATTTCTTCTATTTTCGTTAGATAGATATCTGTAATAAAGGGTTACTTAGAGGTGCCAGGGGAGAAATTTGAAAATCTTGTTATTTTATATTTACATCAGAATTTTTATATAATACAGAGACTGCAAATGAGAGTTATAAGTTTAATAAAATTGAAAAATGAATTAAACTGGAATACCCTTCTTTTTTTGTGGAGTGTTTTATAAAAATAAAAAATTCGAATTTATCATTTTTTTTTTTTAACAAAATTTCAATTTTTATATATATTTATATATATTTTTAACTGAAAGCAGAATCTTAATAAGTGGAAGATATATATCTGCAGATGTCTGCATTAAAATCTATCTGTCCTTAAGGAAGATATATTAGTGTATGGACAGAATTCCGTACATATGTACATATATCCTAACCGATTCCTGATTTAATATGCTCAACTCCTCTTTATCCTATTCTTCATTTAATTGCCTCAACCAGAACTTGGGAGTTTGAGTATCTCAAAGGACAACAAAGTTGTTTAACACTAAAAATTGATTTTAGACCGATCAATTCTTTGATATATAAGTAGTTTCAGTTTCAAGCGTACAATGAAACTATTTTCAATTGGTAACATGGTATTTTTACAAAATATTATGTTATAATTTTAAAGGAAACAAATCCATGCATGCTTCCAAAGTTGTAGAAAATGTTTTGCCTGGAGCCTTGGTTCAATTTAATAAATATATATGATTTAACTTTCTCAATTTTTTTCCGGTTCACTCTCTTTACATCTTTGTTAATGAGTCAGTTATCAGTCCATAATAAACCTGTTATCAAGAAATTGTTTTCCAGTTTTCCTAATTTTTTTTAAAACTATAAAATTATTATTTTTATTTTTAAATTCCTAATTTATACTGTTTGATATTTAAAATATTTATTTATTAAGATATTGATAAATAAATATGCATTAAGTTTACAAAGTTATGGGGTTACAACTGATTTTAATTTTTGATTTTAATAAATAATAAACAATTGAAAACTATGTTGCAAAAATGCTACGTTTTATAAATAACTTAAAAGAAAATTGTGCCTGAGTTGTGGAAATGCTTTAACCTTTTAACATATGTATGAAGGTGTATGTGGGCGTAGGGCTTTAGGTGTGTGTAGGTGTATGTATAAATATATATGTATATATATAGATAGATAGATATGTGTGTGTGTGTGTGTGTGTGTGTGTCATATCTATACACATGCTCAATGCTTTTATTGCTGGCTGCTTCAACAATTTTGCTAACATTTTGCTTTATTTTGTTGCTGTCGTTTGTTGTTGTTGTTGTTGTTGTTGTCATAGATGTTGTTTGTGTTGTTGTTGTGGTTGTTGTTGGTTTTCATTTGTTGTCTTCCTCTTGAGAGGCTTTTGTTGATTTCTGGCTGACTGAGCTTCTCAGCTCTTCAGTCATTTTCCATTTCTTTACTTATTTCTTATTTTGCCAACGCTACTCTCTGTTCTTCTCTGCTCTGCTCTTCTCTGCTCTGGTCTGCTCTTCTCCCCTTCTCTTGCGCCTCTTCTTCTTCATCTCTTCTTTTTTATATATATTTTATTTTTCGTTATGTTTTTTTTTGTATTTTTTGCTCGTGTTGTTGCCATTGTCACTGTCGAGACTCCGACTGTGGATGAGACTTGCTTCTGATTGGACACATCACACACACACACACACACACGCATACTACAACATAGCACACACATACACTCACATACATACACACAAGTGTGTGCTCTTGGCCATTTTGTAGGCTCCACCCACCGCACTGAGAGATATTCGGTTTTCTCTTCTATATATGTGTGTGTATATATGTATATAATGTGATATATAAGCATCCCCCCGCCCTCCTCCCACACGACAGCAGCCCACACAATGGTCATGTGTGTACGTTATGTCTCTGTGTGTGTGTGTGTTTATGGTTGGGGAGCGCCAATAGAACAGATAAATCGATTTCGTTTTAGCTTTCAGCTTTGTTGATGTTGTTGTTGTTTCTCTTACTCTTTCTCTTCCTCTTGCTCTTGCTTTTGCTCTTCTTCTACTGCTTGTTGTTGTTTGCATGTTGTTGTTGTTGTTGCAGTTTAAGCTGCAAAAATTGTTGTTGTTGCATAACTTTTTTTTTTTTTGGGCGCTGGCAAAACGTTTTGGCCAAAAAGCCAAAAGCTGAACTGCAACCAAAAGCAACCTCCCCCCCACCACCCTCCACCCCACGCACCTGTGCTTCCCCCTCTCCCTGCGCTATTGTATACCCCCTTTATAGACCATCCCACATACTATACTCTATAAACGTATTGGACGCACTAATTTAGCATTCCAGAGCCACAGTTACAAGTGAAGCACAAACACGAAGCTGAAGCTTAATGCGATCAGAGCGTTTACACTGAGAACAATTTGTTGTGCTATTTTTTTATTTATTTTATTTTAAACATTATTGATTACTATGAGCGTGCTAAATTCATTTTTAGAGTCATTTTAGGATTGTTTACAAGACAGGTGTATTACAGATTTTTACGTGACAGTGTGGGAGTCGAACTCAGTTATTTATCAAACTAAGTACTACGAGGTTGATGACTATTAAAGAAATAATTTGACGTAAAAGGCATTAAAATTATGTCAAATTTGAAAAATCTATTCGATACAATGACTTTAAAAAAACGTCCTCTAGAATTTAATCTATTTAACAAGAACTTCCTGAAACGACTTTGGAGAAATGATAAGTAAAATTATTTTTTCAAAGTTGAGTTCTTAAAAATACTTTCTTTATATTACAATATCATGGTATGTTAATAATACCATAATAAAAATATTTTTACAATTAAATTGCGCTTTTAGTAAATTCTCGGTCAAGAAAATATTTCAAAATTTTAAATATTAAAAAGTTAAGTCTACAAAATTTGACTTTTAAGTAATTTAAGCAAACATAACAATATTCATCCAGTTGTAGCAAACTTTTTTCAGTGTATTTCAGTTATCTAAAAGTACAAAATAATTATAAAATTGAAAATCTGTCAATACTGCTTTCACAAAATTTCTCTTAGTGTAAAAAATATACTTCAATGCGTTTATTTCTGATTTCTTTGATATGTTTATTTAAATGTAAATTGCAATCAGTAAAAGTCAATTTGTGAGTAGTATTATAGCACTAGGAATAGAATTAATATGATATTTTTGTGTGACATGCACTCGAAGATTTCTGCAAGTGTAGTTCTAGGCCATATCGAAGGCAGCTGTAGCCGATAATACCAGCAAAAACTTCAAAAGAGCACGAAAATGATTTCATTACCAGACACGTTCATCGCATCACGTGGCCAGCTGAGACGGCTTCCAGCTGCCACTGTAGGTAGGCGTGGCAGGTGTAGAAGGGGGCGGAGAGGGGTGAGGGGGAGGAGGGTACTCTATAGCAGCTGTAAAGTGTGTGCGAAAACTCTTAAGAGGCAGTGTCACGTACGCAGCGCCGCACGAAGCGTTTTTATTAAGCTGCAAGCGGGCGAAAAGGGAGAGGCAAAGGGAAGGGGAATGGTATAAGAAGAGGGTGGTGGGAGGAGAGGAGGGTGGGGGGATGAGGGGCAACAAGGTAGCGGCATTGATTACCAATTCAGCGGTCATCTAATCACGGCCCGGCTAAGGCTAAGAACGTGCCACATTTGGGGCAAGCTAACGAAATCCGTCAGCTAATTAAAACACACTAAAGAGAGTAGCTGTCTCACTCACTCCCACACACACACACTCACCACCTCTCGCTTAATCTGTGTGTATATATATATATATATCAGTGTTGCCAGATTTTAATGGACTCAAATAGCTAAATTGACTAAAATAAATTGCTAAAAATAGCTTAAAAAAAATTAAAAGTTTTAACTTAAATCACTAAAGATACATATGTATTTTTATTATAAAAATGACTTTTAACTCTTATTTTTAAATTTGTTAAAAAAAAATCAATAATAATAATTAAATTTAAATTTGATTTAAAATTCGTAGGTTTTCAATCTAAAATATCCTTCAAAAAAGTCCTTAAAGGACGTGTGATGTATCACATGAAAGGTATTGAGCCACGCATTTTGAATGTTTTTAGATTTTGGAAATACACTACTTGGTTGAAAAGATATTCACATTCAATTTTAAAATTTTAATATTTATTTTAAATTTTATAATAAAAATTGAAAAAATTTTTTAATTTTAAAAAATTTACAAATAATTTTTATTTTGTAATTTCTTATTTTAAAAATTGTAATCGCTACTGTCCCGGCTTCTAAGAAAAATTGCTAATTTTTTAACAGTCATAATACGCAAATAAATCCAGCAACAAAGAAATTTCGACGATGTCATCGACTGAATCTTTAAATTTTTCGGACTACTAAATGATTTTTAAATAATTTTTGTTGGCAATGTGTAGTTAATACAACACATTCCACAAGTCGCATAATAAGAAATTCAGTTTGAAAAATAAATGGGTTTGAATCCCACACTGCCACGTAAAAATCTTTTATAGTTATACATTCCTGTCTTGTAAACATGTTAATATAACACTGAAAATTCTTTAGGTAATTTCAAATTAAATAATTAGTCAAAGAAATTTAAATTTACATAAATTTTACAAAATTGAAAGTCATATATTGTAACATTCAGATTACACCTAAGTGTCTCAATCGTTCCACCATTTGATAAAATGGATTTTCACATAGTGAAGAAAACTATATTTATTTTTCAAAATTTCTAGATTTCTGGCTAATAGCACTGTATCAAATTTTCGAGCTTTTGCAATTATACGATTTCGAAATCTATCAAATCTAGTAAAATCAATCGGAGCTACAAAAAAGTGCTAAAAAGTAGCTAAATCATTTTGAAAAGTTTCTAGATTTCTAGCTAATAGCATTTTAACAAATTTTCTAGCTTTTACAATTAAAAAAGTGCTAATTCTAGCAATAAAATTGCTAATATGGCAACACTGATGTATATATTTGTGTGTGTGTGTATGTGTGTGTGTATGTGTATTTGTGGCATACTTTCAGGCAGCAGCGCAATTTATGAAGCATAATTTCTATAAGCTAACACTCTGTCTCACTCCCCCGTCCCCCGTCCCCAGTCAACCCACACGACAACCACCGACCCCCCCTTTACCACTCTACCACTCTCGTCTTTACCCCTCTTTACCAACCCCCTCCCGCTGTAAATGTCGCGACGCTGAGGCTAAGCGACAAATGCGGCGGCAATTTAGTTAATTGCCTGCAATTATCCTAATGAGCGCCTCGCCTGAGCGCCAATGTCGCAAGTTAAGATTCCGTTCCCCCCTTTTCCATAACGCTGCCCTCTATTCTCCCCCCCTGTGCAGTGCACAGGCGTTGTTATTCGCGTATAAATATATATTCACATATTTCTTGACGGGGGCCAACTTATTGTATTTATGACCTTATGGCGTCTGCCAAAGCATTAAACAATTACGAGTCTTACGCATCCAAAGATAACCGAGAATTAACTCTATTCTTCGAGTATCTACAGATAGCGTTACGTATAAAGAATTTTTGAAAAGACTGGTTTAGATTGAAGTTGGAATCTGAAGAATCTAAGAGTTAAAATCGAGCATCAAATGAAATAAACTATATTGAAATGTTGTCAACTTTGAATTCTAATTAGAATTGGATTCTGTTTATTTCTAAACTAGAATACTTGACAGATGACTTATGATCTGTTCATTTAAAATTCCAATTCAGTTCCTGTAAACTTTGCATTTTTTTTTACTAAATATACTTTATAGTTCAAGCTTTCAAAAATCTTCCCAGTTTGAAGCACAATAACTGTTGGTTGGAAAATTAATTATTAATTATATTAATTATTGTCTAACGTTTTAAACGATATCTTATCTGTTCTTTCACGAAACTTAAAAAAGGATCTGAGTGTACTTCATTTGCTTTAGTTTTTTTTTTTAGTAAACGTTTATTTTCAAAATGAAGGGAGATTTAAGAAAGATTTTTTAGAAAATTTCTTTAGATTATGTAGATACTATAACCCATTCTTAATCTAAAGAAATTTTCTGAAAAAAAAGAATCTTCCTTAAATTAACTTCATTTTAAAAATAAACGTTTACTCTACAAAACTATGGAACATTTTTTACCTAATTTTCTATAGCTTTTTATTTGAAAAGATTCTTTTCATGATTTTTTTTTTTAGAAAATTTTTATGAATCAAAAATGGGTTATACGAAGCAACATTGAAATTTGTAAGCAGATTTCTTCTAGTTCATTAACTAAAAAAATTTCAACTTTCTAATAGCCATAAATCTTTATAGGAATATTTCGATGCCTAAGAAACTACAAACTCGAGTAGACCAACTTTTATAGTTTCTAAAATTTCTAGTAGCTCTCAAATAATTTTTTTTTTATTATTAATATTTCAAAGTAATTGTTGAGCTGAAAATTCAAGTCACAAATCTAAAAATATTTGTCATGTTGAATACTAAAATAAAATAAATCGAGCGTCAGCGGTTTCATTTGATGTTGGGACAAACATATTGCGATAGTATAATTATATTTACCCAAGGGGAAGGGGGGGCAGGTTTATTATAGCTCCCCCCTTTCCCACCGCTTTCACAGTATGGGGCAATAGTTTCCAATCGAAGTTGAAAGTTACGCGGTGAATGCAATTTAGGCAAATTTGATGATGTCTATGAGACACACAAGCAAACACACATCACACACACACTCGCACACACACACACACTCGCACACACATCTAACCACACTCGTATGTGGCATGTGGCAAGTGACATGTGGCTTGCCGTTAGTCAAGTCCTGAGCTGTCGCTGTTGCTGTCGTGTCTTGAGCTGTTCCGGCCCAAATGACATGCCATTTAATGTTAAACTTTAATGTTTTCTTGTAAGTGAAGTCATAATTTTGTCAACCGTAGGGGCAGAGATACAAACCAGGGACGGAGGGAACAACGTACGCAGAGGGGGTAGCGACTAAAACTGGAGCAGCAGCAGGCGTTGTACGAGCTTTAGTTGCAGCACAGGTGGCATTTTATTTACGCATACCAACCACCCATCGCACACTGGTTCAAATTACAGAAAAAATTCGAAAAATAATGAAAAATTTGTGTGTATACACAGAAAAAGAAATCCGGGATTTTGGGATAGAATCAATCAAATTTAGATTTTCTTAAACCAAGTACTTGATCCAAGCATGCTGATTTTTCTCAGCAATATTTTGATTTTCGGGATTTTTATTTATATAAAAAAAAAGTTCAAAATCAAGATTTTGGTCTCAGAACTAAGAATT
The DNA here is from genome assembly GCA_035042165.1 of Drosophila kuntzei. Lineage (NCBI taxonomy): Eukaryota > Metazoa > Arthropoda > Insecta > Diptera > Drosophilidae > Drosophila > Drosophila kuntzei. The sequence continues at coordinate 1,635,272 of JAWNLU010000312.1, read as the reverse complement.
TTGGTCTAAAAAACGAGTCGACAACATAAAATTCTTAAAGCTAGAAAACACATCTTGATTTTAAGAACATTTTAAATAAGAATAAGTTCTTGTTTTTAGACCAAAAAGTCTTAAATTCTCAACTCAAATAAAATAATTAGGCAGGTGATTTTAACCTTAAACTTATTTTTTTTTATATATATACCTTTTTTTGAATTAATTTTTTTTTCAAATGTTCCGGATTATATTTACCTTGGCTAGAGCGGGTTTCGATCCCTCGACTTGTTAACCAAACTGAAGCGACGTCTCTAACCAGATCGACACGTTGTCATTATTGTCTTCATATTAAATATGACATATTTATATTTTCTTAACAATTTAAGATTTTTTATTCTTATATTAAGAACTGCGAATTTTTAGATTAATATTCTTAGTATTAGTAATTTGGTCTTGAAATGGTCTTTTATTAAGAACAAAATATTTAAGATGAATGATTTTAGAAGTTGGTCTTTTTTTTTTTAGTGTATATTTGTATTTTTTGTGAGTAAGTTCAATTTTCTTGTGAACTTTGGGCCCAGTGTGCAGCGTTGTTGCCCCGCACCACACTGTGCTGTTGTTGTTATTTATACGTTTGTGGCAAGGCCACGGGACACAAGACGCGCCGACGGTAACGACCTCATGAAATAATGCGCCAAGTGGCGTTGCCGTTGCCAAAGTGTTTTATGCCATAATATTTATCTACCAAACTCCCCCGCAATGTCCCTTCCCCTTCCCCACAGCAGCACCTGAATGACGATGGTGTGTTGGTTCATTATGGAAATCGTGGATTTGCCAAATGTTTGCACGATCATTTGTCATCCTTTTTTACAGTTGACTTTTCAGCAGGGGCTTTTTCTCTGACTTTTCACGCATTTTCCACCGTCTAAATTATTGAAAATTGCGGCGCAACATGAATGATATATAAGCTAGAAGCCGAAAGAGGAAACAGGACACAGGATACAGGACACGGGCCACAGGACACACAAGCAAACTGAGCACTGAGGAGTCGCTGACAATCACAGACTCAGTTGCTGTCAGAGGACTTTAGCCGCTAAGTGGTGGCATGCCTCGTCCTGTGGATTTTGTGGTAACCAGAAGAAGTGTAGTGGAGAGCAAGGGAGGGATAGGTGGGGGCATGTTGCCACATACGATTATCTCTTTTCGACGTAGACACATTTTGTTTTATGGCCAAACTGCGGCACGGCGACACTTGACGAGCATTAGGCGCAGCAGATGAATGTGAATGTGAATACGACTATGAGTGTGAGTGTGAGTGTGAATGTGTATGAATGCAGTGAATGTGCAATCGAGTGATTGATCGATCATTCGCATTTGGGAATTGAATACATTTACAAAAACTAACAGCAGACAGGAAGTACATATTTCCTCTCAATCTACCAACAATTCAATTTTTGCTTTTAATGGTCGATTTGTTATTATTATTTTTTTTTTGTAGCAGAACTAACAGAAATTACTTTAGTTTTGAAATAATACAATAACAATAAAAACTTTTCCTAAAAAAGTTGATTATTAATTTAAAATAATCATCATATTAATCTTTAGTGTAAATGCAGCCAAAATGCAATTGTATTTCTTTTAACAAAGAGCTCCATTTTGTTTTCCTATAATTTTAATGGCTTCCCTACAAAAAATCATTGATCTCTGCTGTGATTGGCTACCGTCTACTAAATATGGCGATATCCATGTTTTTATAATGGTTTGTGTGGAGCGTGGAGACTTTGCAAGTGTGTGTGAAAGGGACGATCAAGCGGGAGAGTGCACTGCAGTCATTGGCCACAGCGGCAGAGAGTAGTGAAAGCTGAGAGCGCGCTGCAGTTAGTGTCCACATGTGGAGCCTATGTACATATGTACATACATGTGTGAGTGTGTTAAGTATAGGTGACAGCCATAATGAAGTGAGACGAATGTATGACTCTGTATGTCTGATCAGTTGTGTAAGAAGAGAACAAAATTGAGAGCGCGTATGAATCGTAGCTGACAGCTGAGATCGTGTGGGAGAGAGCAGTGTTGAGACTGGTGAGGGTCACATGTATGACTAATTACTATGTAAGAGAGCAGGAGGGCAAGCTGTATAAATCGATGGCCAATGTTTGCAGCTGTTTTCCCAAGATGGAATTTTGAACTAACTGCAAATAAATTAAAAATAAAATGGAGGACTACTGATCAACTTGGATTTGAAAAAAGTAATTTAATTAAAGTTTGCTCAAAATCAATTAACTCAATTTAATATAGAAGCAATATATTTTAAGAAAATATAAATTTACAAAACTGAGTACAAAAAGTGTATTTCCAGTTCGCTTTACGCAATCTTAAAATTCAATTTTTCTGGAATAATTTAAGTACGTTTTAGGTTTTATTCAAGTCTGTAATAGATCGAAACATACTAGTTTAATAACAAAAAAATTATGACTTTATCCCATAATACAATTGTCTCCAGCAAAATCAACCTCATTTTTAAGTTCATTTTAATCTTGAAAATAATATTACTTTAAGTACAACAAATCTTAAACTAGTTTAGTAGAAATAACTCTGTTGTTTCTGGATTTATCGTAACGAGACTCACAGATTTTATATTAGCCATGGTCTTATATTTTCTGACTAAGTTGGGTAAAAATCGATTCATACTTAATTTTGGATTTTTAGTATACAGAAATCTTTAAGCTTGAAGTAAGGAGGTAACTAATTTTTTAAGATTAAATATTTTTCTGATTGTACTATATTCTTTGAGAAGCGATATCGCGTCAAACTAACAACTTTTAAACAATATTTGTATATAATTGTTTATTGTTGATTGGCTGTTGTGGTTGGCGATAAGGGCAAGTGTTTAGTTATGCAACTGTAGGGTAACTTAAAGTTGAAGTATCGTTGCATTTTGGATTTGAACTCGCACGTAATGCACGCACTTTACTCAAAGTCGACGACTTGTATTGATTTTTCGTTAAAACTCCGTGCACGCATTTCCCACAATCTTTTCCCACACTCCCCCTTTTTGGATCCGGAACACCCCATTGAAGAACTTTTCAAAAACACAAACACAAAACTTCTGAGGTCTACAAAAGCCGCCGTCGCCGTCGACGTCGCCGCCGCAGAAGTTTCAAAAAACAAAAAAACAAAAAAAAAGTGTTGGAAACTTTTGCGACGCACTAAATGTTATCATTTGTTGTTGTTGTGTCTAAGCCATAGAAGAGAGTACAGAAAGCAAAAAAAATAGGCCAAGCGGTCGCTGTCGACGTCGCAGTCGCAGTCAACGCAGCACGCAACTCTTTAAAGTGGCCAAGGCAGCGACGCCGACAGCGACTGTGGCAGCATCAGTGTTGCCACGCCCACTCGCGATATCAAAAAGTTTGCAATTAGGTATTGTCAAAAGTTTGTTTTTGTTGTTGTTGCTGTTTGGAACTTTGGCGACGGAACGGCCTATAAAATAATATGAACCGAGTGTGGCCCAAGTTTTTCCTCAGCTAAATCTGTATAAATGGAGCAGAAAGGGGGGTAGAGAGAGAGAGAGAGGGAGGGAGAGAGGCAGAGAATCAGCTGATCAGCGTCAGAGTCACAGCTGTTCGTTCGATGGGCGGTAAAAGAGAGCAGAGAGCAGAGAGGGGGGAAAGAGAGGGGGAACGACTGTTTGGCGAGACGAAACTTTGTCTCGAAACAAACTTTGCAGCCGGTCCCAAAGAGAAATGCGAACAACAACAACAACAACAACTTTAACCCTTTTTGTCTGCTATCCTTTTAAGTTGCTTGAATTTTTATTTTTATAACGTATTATTTTTGTTTTTGGGTTTTAACCTGCCTAACCTTCATTTATTTAACACATGCCAGGGCTGAGCTAGCTTAAGGAAGCCCTCATCGATAACAAGCCTTCGATAAGTGATCGATTACTTTACGATTGCGTTATAAATAGATTGTGGCAACTCTAGACTCATGGCAACTCATGGCTGCGAAGCTCAAAAGTGAAGCCAAAGCTTGGTTTTATTTTATAATCAAATTTTTTCATCGGTTTTTCTATTACTAAAAATATTCATTACTTTGGAAAAAATCTTACATATGATATTGTTCTTTTTAATTTTTGTTTACCCTACAATAAATACTTTTGAAGTTCGAAAACAGTTGAAAAAATTAACTTAAATTTTCAATTAAAAGAATTAAATCAAAAATATAACTGTACTTTTAAGTTCTTTAGAAATCAAAATAAAATAATAATAATAATAATGGTTTTATTTATTTAATTTTTTATCAAATTACAAATTTTCCAAAGTTAAAGTCATTAAAATCAGAAATTACATTGATTGAAGGAAAATCAAAAATACGTATGCATTTTACTTCACTTTTTTATAATATAAAAATACCATTTGTTGAAATTATATATTTTGTTTTAAATTTTTTTTATTCTTTTTTATTTTTTTTTATTTTATTCATTTTGTTATCTTTAAACATGCTAGAAAATGGATTTCTCAGATTTAGCTTGGATCTTAAATCCGTAAATTATAAATGTAGAGCTTTAAAATTTGTATGTTTCCAAAGTTTCGATAATTTGAATTTTCAGTAACTGATTTTAAAGTGTATCTTTAATTAGGAAATACTTTTTAATTTGTTTTTGTATAGCGACGAGTTCAAAGTTCATTGCTCGAAAAGTTCATAGGCGCATAAGCATACTGAGAGAAATCAAGAGAGAGATGTGAATAGAATAAGAGAGAGGGAGAGAATGAGGGAGACAGAAACTGGGGCAACTTTCCAGTTACCGTTAGACATATTTTGTATAAATTTGTTGCTTAAAACTGGCATAAGTTTAATTTTTTGTATACTTAGCCTAAACTTCCCACTCGTCCCTTTCCTCTCACCTCTTCCCTCTCTCCTTTCCCCTGTTTCCCGCTTCTCATTTTCTTTCTCCAACAATTCTCAAGTTTGCAGCAAAGTTTTCTCGCTCTCACTTTACACTGTTGCTATCTCTGTTGCTCAGTGCCTGAGTAAGTTACTTAGTAAGTTCGGAGGGGGAAACATCAGGGGGGTTAAAGCGGAGGGGGAGGTGTGTGTTAGTGGGCGGGGTCACGCCTTAAAGTTTAGTGGTACGCAAAGTTGGCATTTGCAGTTACTTTTATAGTATTTCAGCTTTTCAGCTTTTCAGTTTTTCAGTGTCAAGGTCACTCGGAAGTTTCTCTGATTCTTCTTCTTCGTCTTCGTCTTCTTTTTCTTTCGTTTAATGAGCGCTAAGAACAACAACAATAAAAGTGTTGAACATATTTGAAAGTTGCCGCCGTTTTGATCGCCAACTTTTCAGTGGCGTCGCTAAAAAGGGGGATTTGAGGGGGTCTTAAGGGGGTTGAGCGGCTTGCAGACTCTGTGGTCAGTTTTATAGCCCCCTTTATGTTTGTCATGTGCAACTTTTTGTTAGACAAATTCAGTTTGTTTACTTTTATATTTATCTTTTTTTATAATGTTGTCGTCGTCAACAAGTTGCGGAGGCGCCACAAGAACAACGACAACGACAACGACAACAAAGTGCGGCAACATAATCAAGAGGAGATTATGTAATTAGTCTGCAGCTGATTGATGAGTCCTGGCAGCGTACTCTCTCCCACTCCCACTCCCTCTCTCTTACTCTCTCCCTTTGAGGCAATCAGGCCGACTGTGATAAAATTTAAATATCTCTACAAAGGCACAGGACCTTAATACGTACACTGAAAAAAATGAACAACTTCAAAAATCAAGAACATTTATCTTACATATTCTGTTCTTAAAATAAGATCATTTTACTTATGACCAAATTACTAGTACTAAGTATAATAATCTTAAAAATCTCAGTTTTAATACAAGAATACAAATCTTAAATTGTTAGGAAAGTATAAATATGTCATATTTTATGTGTAATCAATTGTGGTCCGGTTAAGCTTGAAAACAAGCGCGGGTTTGAATCCCCAACCAAGGAAAAACCTATTAAAGGAATATTTATAAAAATACCAAACCAAAAAAAAAAAAAAAAATTATCAAAATAAGACAACAGTAAAAAAATAATGAATTTTAAAACCTGGCTTGATATTTTTTTATTTGTTTTCCTGAGTATTTGATAACATTTATTCTTATACTTATATTTTTGGTCATGAAAATATAAGAATTTCTAATAAGAACTTAGTCTTATTTGACCATTTTTTAGACCACAATTCTTAGTGCTAAGACCAAAATCTTGAATTTAGAACAGTGTAGAATAATTTTTCCTATCCCATGTGATAGGATAAAGCCTACTTTTAGACAATCCTGATTTTAGAACCTTTATTTTTGATGAGTGTAACAAGAACCACTCCCAACCACTCAAAATCTATCTCAGCCACTATACACCCCCTATATCCTCACCCCCCTTGATATGCCAACGTTCATTTTGCGGACGGTAAACAAACAAATAAAAACAAGATTTTCCCCCCTTCAATGTCTCTGCTCTCTCCCCACTCCCCTCTCTTTGTGCAAAGGGACATCAGCTCATCAGCAGCCATCAACCACCAAACGGGGCAATGAGTGGCTCTCTAGGTGGTGGTGGTGATGGTGGTGGTGCGGGTACCACCAGGAGTAGGGTGGGGTGGCTCATCCACTTGTCTGTAAAATGTCACAAAAGCCGGACGGATGGACGGACTGTCGAGCTTTGGGTGCTCGGGCTTTGTCCGGTAAACTTTATTAAGGATATGCAAATATCCTTAATTCGAAAATGATTTTTAATAGGATCGAATGGAATTAGTTTATTACTTTTAATGAATTTTTTATGTCGCCGCCAAAGTCGCAAGTTCGCTGCGAACAAGGACGAGCAGGAGAAAGAGGAAGAGAAAGAGAAAAAGGAAGAGTACAAGGACGAGGTTGCTTTTGTTGTGCATGAATATAATGGATTTCATTTTGGGGCCCCCGTTCGAAGCTAAAGCTGAAGCTGAAGTTGAATTTGAAGCCTCGGCTTCAGTTGAAAAAGCCAATCACGTGGTTTTAGCCAAGGCCCAAAGGAAGAAGGCCAACAGCCGTACCGGCCGTGTCCAACCAAGACTAATGGTCTCTCTCCCTCTCTCTCTCTCTCCCTCTCTCTCTCTCTCTCTCTCTCTGTCTGTCTCACACTCTCTCACTCGAGTGCGACTAATTTGCTTGCAGATGATTTATTGATTTAAAGAGAGTCTCAGTAACGCCCTCAGCCTACCCAAAGTTTCCCGTCAGTTCAGTCCATGCATTGTTTATTTTGATTTTATTTTCATTTTCATTCTTACATTTTTTTTCCGTTCTTTTGCGGCTAATTGATTTTTTCAGCCAGCTAATTTTGCCTAAAGAGTTTTCACCACAGAGAGTTCCTTTTTTTTCTTCCTATTTTTTATTTTTATTTTTTTGCCTTCTTCAAGTGCGGTAATTAAAAATTGTCGTAAATCAGCTTCGACGAGTGAATGTGGCCCAAATGGTATTTTTTGAAAATACAAATTTAATTAACTGATTGCAGCTTTAAAAGCTGCCAAAATATGTTGACCAATTTTTAGATTGATTGCTTTTTGGTGCAAATATAAAGTCAATGGTTTTTTGTCTTCCAGAGCAGGCAATAAATTTCGTCTGGGCAACCGAGCAGGGAAAATGTAAGGAAAATTCTGTTAGTTACCAACTCAACTACTGATTTAAGCAATGAAATCAGGGACCATAGCTTATATGAGGAATAAGCAAAAAAAAATATTTTTAATGGTTATTTAAAGTCTTATTTATTTTTATTTTTTTTAGTCTTTTTTAAAGTTTTTGATGATTTTTGTTTTTTAATAATAGTCTTTAAAAAATATTTTATTTGAGGATTCAAATATATGTAAGTCGTGAATGACTTTTATTATTTGAAAACTTTTGGATAGCAGTCTTTGTAGACATCTCCGCTAATACTTAAGATACATATTTCAAAATTAAAAAGTAGCATCCAAGACATTCTATGAACAATTATCCCCTAACTAACTAAGCTTTTTTTTATTGGACTTTTAAATTTATTAATCATACATAAGAGTCCCTGAATGAAATAGTTGTGTAAAAAGACAATAAGTTTTAATAATAAGTTTATCTTTACAGATTGCAAAAAAAAATTGGAAAAAATAAATTTATTATAAACCATGACCACAAGCCTTCATAATTTTGGGGTAAGTTCTGTTTGACTTATTTGTCTTTTGATTACTTTAATTGTTTTCCAATTTCCGTCGACTTTTAAAGCCTATTAATTATCTAATAAAAAGAAAGTTAAAGAATCTTAGCTAAGATTATCTTAATTTTATTATTCTTAATTTATTTTATTATTATTTTTACACTGTTGCAAAATCATGGTAAAAAAAAGAGTGAATAATGTTATATATATTTTAAAATAATAAAACTAAATAAGTACGGTATTTCAAAAATCAAATATACAGACCTATTCCGGTTTTCACTTTATATTTTATAGCAATTAATAAAATGTAAATTTTCACGTTGAATTTAGGCAAAGTTTCGTTTTTCACTATTTCATTCACCAACTCAAATTAATTACAATCCGCAAAATTGGTCCAAAATGATATTTAAACAGTTTAAAGATATTCACTTCGAAAAATCTTGCCGAAAGTGAAAACCGGAACAGGCCTGCCTATAAATTGTTGAATTGCAACCAAACAAGGACTAACAGTTTTACAGGTATCGACGCATTTGCAAGGACATACGTTCTAAAATGCAAGAAATTACTTAGGTACATTTATTTACGAGTATTACGCACTTATTGACCAAAAGCAAGTGTAATTGTTATGCATAATCTCGTAAACGTTATTGATTTCGAAAATCAGTTTCAATTGCCGCCTATTATACTATTACATATGTAAAATTGTCAGAAAAGGGTACACTAGATTTTCGCAAATATATACCCTATAAAGGTCAGTCTGTGTATATTAAAACTAATTATAGCAATGCATATTCACCACAACCAATCTGTTAACTATATTTTGTTAACTATTAACTATTTAACTATTATGTTAACTATTTTTTGGATATTTTTCTGTTTTAGTTAAAAGTTGTTTTTAAATTATTGTTAGAAATTTGTATGTTTTCGATTGATCTAAATTGTGCAGGGTATCTGGTAGTCGTGCAGTCTTCACTAGACCGTATTTATTACTTGCTTGTGAATTTTCAAAATTCATTTGAAGAAATTAGAAAATTTATTATGCGCAGCCAAAGCCAACGAAATTTGTCAATGTGAAATGTGAAATGCAAAATGTAAAATGTGGTGGTATGATTATGGAATGAATGGTCGTGTTATAGACGTGGTATGACTAAATGTAACCAAGTCGGTTTTGGTCACTAAGTGAGCTCCTTGTTATTGTTCTTGTTGCTGTTGCTCTGCTTGTCAACAAAATGCCGCTGTCCGCAAAACCCAAACACGTATTTTCAATTATTTCCGTGCCAACGTCGTCGTCATTCCCCTTTTTATCCTTCTGCTTTTTCTTGTTAAGCCAGTGTTGACAGAATATCTATGACTAAATTTAATCAGCAATAATTGCTAGAAATAGCTTAAAGAAATTATAAAAACTGCTAACAATAAGGCTAATAAACTAATTACAAAACATTGTTTACAAATTTGATATTCTCAAAACTATGAATTTTCATCTGAAAAATGCGTTAAAAATCAAAATCTCTTTAAACTAGAGAATTATATTTTAATTGTGAGACAATTTTTTTTTTTGGTATTTTACTCTATTGTGTGTTTTTTAAAAACAAAATCCGTCTATTTTTAACAGTCTAGTTTATATGACGAATTTAGATAAGTAATTAAAATTCTAGATTTTAGCAACATCAAAATTTTATCGTTTTAATTGACAGAATCCTTATATTTGTGGTATTCTTTTTTTTCTCTTTTTTTTATAATATTATTGACTTCTTTTTATTAAAATATTGCAATAAACTTTATAGTCATTTTGTTTTTCAACTGCAATTTGTTTTTTTCTCTAAAGAATGTATATTGAAGTTATTTGGGAATCGGAAAACGTTGTGAAATATATTTTTAAATAGTCAAATTTCTAGATAAAAACATTTCTTAAAATTTTCTAGCTGTTGCAATAAGAAAACAGCGAATTCTAGCTATAAATTAGCTTAAATGGCAACACTGCCTGGAGGTAGACGTTCCAAAGACGAACCTGAACCTCAAACTCAGTGCTCGGTACTGGGATACGGGGAATGTGACAATGTGCAGTTGTTGTCGTTGTTATCGATGAAATATAGAAGCACAAACACAGCTGCAAATTAAAGCAAAAATTTCGTATGCATAAGGCATAAGAAACAAAAGCCAACACGCCAATGTCCTGTCCAGGAACACGGTATAAGTCCTTGCTACATCTTCGACTTTTAGCTGCTTCTTCTGCTGGTCGTCATCGTCTTGTCGTCTTGCGCAAAATTTAGTCATTGCAATCTACTTAATCATTTTGGTCAGACTGCTAGTTGTTGAAGGGGGGCCTGGGGGCTGGGGGCGTGGCATTGTGTGCCATTTTGTAATTGGTAGTGCTCCTCCGAAAAGCGACTGCTAGCTCTCCTGCCACATCCAGGGAAAATTCCTTAATTGTTCCGGTTACCCGCACAATCCATTCTCTGCATTTTACATTTTAACCTCAGAATCTACGACAGGCAAAACCAAGTCCAGGTGCCACTGACACTGCTGACACAACAGGGTGTCTCCCCCCTAAACCCTCTCTTTACCTTTCCCCTCTTTCTGCCTCATGTTGCTCGTTTGGCGCTGCCGGTTGCCGGGGCCAAAGGTAAACCACAGAAATACAAATCAAATTTTGTTGTGCGGCTAAAAAGCGTTGTGGCGTTGCCTTCGTCGCTTCACCTCCTGCTCCTTCTCGTTCTGCTCCTGGTCCAAGTCCAAGTCCTTGTCCATGTTGTCCTCGAGCTGCCACGTCGAGTAGTTTCTCTTGCGGCTTGAAATACACTCACTAGCGAGTCGCAAAGCTATGTAATACAGCTTAATTGATATTGGCCTAGAAAGGAATTTATTAATTAGCTGCATTTTATCGGTTGCATTTATCGAATAATCGGGGTTGGCTTCTAGAAACGTGATTTACGGAATATTCAAAATTAAGCTTAAATTAAAACTTGAATTTGTTTTCATTTTCAACAATCAATTAATCGATAATATGTCAATTAATGACTTCATTATTTCTGTCACTAAGTTGTAAATTATGAGTGGAATTTATAAAATAGTTAAAATTATATATAGTCAATCACAATTTCTCTTTCGACTCCCAGTGCTCTTTCCGTTATGTGTTAGTAAGTGGCGCCAGATAGACGCACAAGCAGATTGCTGTTAAAACCAAAATAAATCGAATTAGGCCAGGGACCATAACTGTTATTAGGAATAAGGAATAAAATAATATTTAATGGTTATTTAAAGACTTTTATTTTATAAATCAAAAAAATAACTATTTGTGATTAAAAAACAATAATAATTATTATTATTGATATTTATTTTTTCGGTTTTTTATGATGATGATTTTTTTGAAAAGAAATTCTTAAAAAACTGTTATTTTCGAGGAATTAAATAAAAGTCTTTAAAGACTTTAATGATTTGAAAACTTCTTAATAAAAGCCTCCGCTAATACTTAAGATAGACATTTCAAAATTAAAACACGCGTAACCCAAGACATTCTATGAACAATTATCCCCTACTAACTAACTACGCTTTTTTATGCCGATTGTACTTTTAAATTTTTTTAATCTGAAATAAAAGTCTTTAAAAAAAAGAGTCAATAAAATAATTATTTAAAATTTAATTATTAAGATAAAGTCTTTAAAAAACCATTAAATCTGATTTTTAATTTAAAAATTCTAATGTTTTTTTTTATTAGTAAATATTGTTAATACAAAAAATTTGGTATATTGGAAACAAAAATTGCACTTGTTCTTAAAGTTAATCTTTTATTTGAACTTTTGATTGATAACTTATATTTTCAGTAAGACTGTTCTGTTCTTAAGACTGTTCTATTCTTATTTAAAATGTTCTTAAAATCAAGATGTGTTTTCTAAATTTAAGAATTTTATATTTCTCGACGCATTTTTTAAGACCAAAATTCTTAGTGTAGATGATTTTGTCAAAATACATTTTTTTACAGAGAAATTTTTTTTTTTTTGTTAAATTAAAGGAGTATTTTAGTTGCGTTTTGCAGCTTTCGATAGTTTATCGCTTTATGCAGCCTGCAGCTGCATGTATGTAAGTGCGTATGTGTGTGTGTAAATGTGTGTGTGTAAATGTGTGTGTGTAAATGTGTGTGTGTGTGAGCTAACTAACTGTGCACTGTGGTTGTGTGTAATATTTTGCAAATATGTTTTATGTGCCCACATTTCGAATCCCTATACGAATCTTCTTCTGCAATTTGGTTGTCCTTGTTGATGTTGTTGCTGTTGTTGTTGTTGCTGCCACGCTTCGCCACCCTGGACCCTTTGGGGGCCACCAAAAATTGTGGTGCACAGGTAGACGTCGCCAGTCAGAGGGTAGACATGTCCCAGAGCCCAGAGCACTGAGCACTGACAGTAACTGACTAACGCACTGACAGCTGCCACCCGCAGAATCCCTGCTTCCTGTTTCCACATGTCAGCTGGAAATGGCAATGGAATTGGGCATGAGAATGGGAATGGGATTGGGAATGGGAATGGGATGTGTGGCATGCGACGCTATAGAAACCTCAACCTTAATTGTGCGGCGGCGCATTCGGCGGTTAGTTTTACGCAATTCAATTTTGGGCTGCAAGTGCTAGCACCCCCTCCCCCTCTCCCTCCCTCTCCTTCTCTTTTATCCCACTCCCTCTCCACCCACTTACCGAAAATGTTATGCAAAATGACAGCAGTAATTTTTAAAGCGTGTTTAGCTTCCGGTTTTTAAGCTAGTTTAAAGCTTGGCGCATAATTAAAATCGGTTGCGGGTCACACGATTTTCTAGCTGGAAGTGGAGAAGAAGAAGAACAAGAATCCTCCACAATGATTCCCTCAAATTTGCTCAGTTGTGCAATTTTTGCGTAATGCCCTTAGGCAATCCAAAAATGTTTTGTGCCCGGGACCAGAGCGAAGAAAAGGTCAGATAACTGGAAAATAATATTAAAAACGAGGCAAAAGACGTTGAGACTAAATGGGAGTTGGAAGCTGGACAGGATTGGATTGGGTTGGATTGGATTGGTGGCTGAACTGAACTGGACTGGTTAGCTAAGGCGCCAATTTTGGGCAAAAGGCTTATATCCCTGAGGAGTTTTGTGCGCACAAAAGAGAGGAGAGAACTCTGGCATAAAAAGCACTCGAGAAGTATCAGGAGAATGAGAACGAGAAAAAGGAAGAGGAGGAGAACGAGAACGAGTCTTGGCCTATCCACAAATGAATTAAATTTCAGTTTTATTATTAAATTAACTTGGCATGAACACCTAAAGACACAACAACAACGGTAGCTGCCAAAAATTTTAACTCGTTCTCGTTGGGGGAATTTGAGGCGGGGGAGTGTTAAAGAGAATAGGGGGGGGGGAGTGGGGAGTGGGTGGAGGAACAGGAAGCTGGGCCAGCTGGGAAGTGCGCCCGGCCGCTCGAGCCAAATGAATTTTGCAGTCATTCTTCAGTCATTCCTCAGTCATTCCTTCTCCCTCTTTCTTCAGCCTTAATTTTACACTAATAAAAATATAGAGGTTGTAAAATCTAGATTTTGGTCTTAGGACTAGGAATTTTGATCTAAATATTATTTTTTTTTTATAAATATTCCGTTGATATGTCCTTGTCATAAAATACATAAAATATGACGTATTTATATTTTCCTAACAATTTAAGACTTTTATTCTTATACTTAAACTTAAACTTAAATTTATATTTTTCTTTTCAGTTAAAAATTAAAATTTATTATATTATTTAATCTTTAATTTTACTTTTAGTTTTACAATTTGATTTAATATTTAATTAATCACTTCTGTCGACTGCTTTTAGTTGACGTTAAATAAATAAATAAATAAATAAATAAATATACTAGGGGGCTCCTCTCTCCCTGCTGGCTTCGTGCGCAGAAATTAAAATTAGTTATTTTAACCTTAAGAACCAAAAAAGTTTTTCCAAAAAGCAATTCCACGATCTCTGACCTCAGGTAAACACACTTGCAGGTGGAATTTTGCAAAATACCGTCTTATTGCACGATTAAATTGTCTCAGCTATTTTGTGTGCAAGTTTCAGCTTTTTAAATTTTAAATATAGCCGATTGGTATACAAGTCAGGACAAAGAGATTTATATATATAGATTAAGATCTGCGATTTTTTAGAGTAATACTCTTAGTATTAGTAATTTGGTCTTAAAATGGTCTTATTCAAGAGAAAATAATGTAAAATGAATGTTCTTCATCTCAGAGTTGGTCTTTTTTCCAGTGTACTTTCACATCCTTGTCGTCCAGCCCTCTGTCACCGTCCCCCTCTCAGTTGCCGTCCCTGTTATCCTGAGCAGGACGACGACGTCGCTTCGCTCGCTCAGCTGTAAAGTGGAATGAAATGTAAATTTTTAATAAGCGTTTTCGCTAATGGCTATTTAAAACTCCGACCTGCCTCTGCCTCTGTCTTACCCCTTGACCCCCTTAAGCCCCAACCAATTCACATGCTTATACATGGAAAACCCTCCTTCGCTCCTTCTTTCCTCCTCATTCCCTACACTCACTTGTTATATAAAATCTAAATGTATATCGAGTGATTCGACAGTTGAGACTGATGAGCTGCTGAGTGAATGCCTTTAGGGGTTGTACGTATAGGGGTGTAGGGAAGACGGAGGGGTTGAATTCGTTCTCTTTCGCTTTTGCTTTCAAAAAACTATAAGAAAAAGCAATTTTCTTATTTTCAAGTCGCGTTGAATTGAAAAACTATTAAAATACTTCAGGCAGATGAGGAAAGACAAAGAAAAGCGAGATCGTAGAGCGGTTCCAGCTGCAGGATTGCACTTTGAATAGCTGTAATTTAACATCTGGAAAATACACCTCAAATATTATTGAAGATATAACTTTGAACCAAGAAAAAACTACCGCGAATCATATAAGAACAATTTTCAATTTTTAACTAGTAGTAAATTCTTAACGTAAAATTGTTTCTTCAATAGGTTTTGAGTTAATTATCCGAACGAGATGATATTATTATATCGGAATACATTAGGACTCGTTTATTAATTGATTGAAATTGATTTTGTATTTCATTTGCTTTTTAATAACAATATATATGTATACCCTATAAATTTGTGCGACATTGATAGATTATATGTATATATGATATATTATTAAATATGATATTTAGATTATTGTCTAGTTAAAGTCTCAATATATTTAAAAGTAACATGTATAGAAATCAATGTAAAATTAAAAAAATCTTCTAATTTAAATTTAAACGGATTTTGAAAAACAGTCCTTTCCTTTAAAAAAAATCCTTATACTATTTCATATATTCATATATACACACATCCATTTCCATTTCCCGTCTATATTCGCGTGTTAAGTTATAATTTAATAGCCTAACTAATTAATTTTATTCAAAGTGTTGACAAGTGTCGCCTCGAATGAGTTTCACATTTTGTGCATTTTTCAAGAGCCTTGAAATCAAGCTGGCAAAGGGAGGAAGAAAATGTGCAGGGGGGGTGATATAGGGGGGTGTACTCTGTAGAAAGTCATTTAGTTAAATTTAGTTTTTCAATTTGGCTTCGCAATTTTTTGGGACAGGCTCAGCTGGGCTATTGTCACCAAGGAAGGCACTGAGGAATTGGGAAAATGGTAAATGAAAAGTGGGAAAGTGGGGGAGGGAAAAGCGAGAATCTATCTGTATTTCTGTATTTGCAAGCTCATTTCGTGAGGAAAGAGAAGGGAGCTGATTTGATGTTGACTTTGCTCTTGGATAATTTTAAATCTTTTGCAACATTTTTCATCATTTATCATTTCATCGAGCCGAGAGAAAAACCAAAGTCAAAATGACTGACAACGAGCGGCTGGTGTCGAGTTATTGGTAGATGGGGAGGTAGATGTAGAGTTAGGGGTAGGGGGTAATACCCCGTCAACTTGTGGTTAGAAGAGCGGAGAGAAATGGGAGCGGTGAGAGCGATGACTGACGATGTCGTGGACCAGGACGAGGACGAGACTGACGATTGACGAGTGAAAACGTTGGCGATTACACAGAGCGAAATAATCAAGTATTTCAAACATTTCAAACTTGATCTTTCACTAAAATTTATATTACTAAAGTCGAGTATTTCAATCTTATACGAAATTTGAGTATTTTAGTATTTTTAAATTTGAATTTACTTTAATTTAAGCACAATTTTGTAATTGATTACAAAATCATGTTAAAATATGAAATATGATACTGCAGACTTATATAAAAATGGTGTAAACTTGATTTGTATGTATAAAATATTCTTAAAATAAGTATTATATAATAATAATATAATAATATTATCAAAATCATCAGCGTTAGTGTAGAATTACTTTCAGTTAGTGGAAAATTAAGTAAAGACTGACTAAAAAAAGTATTCTGTTAAATAAAGCCTTAAGTTCTCAGTTCCCCTCGAACCAAGAACCATTTGGGTATTCTAAGCCAGTGAACGATAAAAAGGTACAAAAATTATACCACTTGATTTAAGATTTTACATACTTGATCTGTTAGTCGAATCTGTTTCCCGAACTTTTAATTAAAGAATTTCCGCACTGATTTCTAGTAATTTTAGCGTTTTAATTGACTTAAGATTGTTAGTACTTGGTCATCGAATTTAAATGCTTATTTTAAGTAATTCGTACTTTTATCAAGTTTTATTTAAATCTTCAAATAAATTTAGATTATTTTCAAATATCTAATTTATTTTTTAATAATAAGATTAATTGGTTTAAAAAATTGAATAAAAATTAAATCAATAAACTTATGCATTTTAGATTAAATTGAGCCAAAGTTCGAACTAAACCTTTGGGGTCAGGGGTAATAAACCGGTTCGTGAACCGAAACTAAACAAATATCTAATTTACTTTTTAATAATAAGATTAATTGGTTTAAAAAATTGAATAATAATTAAATCAATAAACTTATGTTTTTTAGATTAAATTGAGCCAAAGCTCGAACCAAATCTTTGCGGTCAGGGGGTAATAAACCGGTTCGTGAACCGAAACTAAGTCTTACTCTATAATTAATGAGTTTTGAAAATACTTAACTCGAGTTTATTCGAACTTAATTTTGGTACGGCTGTTTTTCTCTCTGTGTATATGCAAAAATAAAATGTCGCGTATGCTAGAGCAAAGAGGAAAGGGGGAGAGTGGCAGGGGAGGGGCAGGGGGAGTAGATAGACAGGGTATTGGGTTGGGGGTTGGGAAAGTAACGCTCGCTCACAGCGAGATAAATTACCAAACACTTAAGTTGGATTTTCGAGATTTTTATCACGGCATGGATTAAGTGACTCAACGCGAGTCGAGGCGAACAATGTTGTTGCTTTTATTGTTGTTGCCACCTTTTGTGGCAACATCGCCAGTCAGATGGCATTTGGCCTGCTCATTTAAGGCCAAGAGCAGCGGTGTGGGATCCAAAAAAAGTGAAAAATGTGCCAATTCATTTGGTTTAAATTAGCGACCTCCGTTCTGGCGCAACAGTCAGTTCCGTAACGGATGTTGTTGTTGCTGTTGCTGCTTATTTATTGTTGCGGCACGGGCGGTCGCACTGATAACTGTGCGAATTTTGGTCGGTTTGATTAATGCGCGCAGATAAGCGCGATAAATTTCATTAAAAATTGCACGGCAATTCATAAAAACCATCTGCAAAATGAGTTGCAAATTATTTATGGCTTGTGGCATGCGGTGAAGCAAGTGGCAGAGGTAAGAGGGGGGGTAACATAACCAGGGCTGGGATTTTTAGCAATCCAAACCGTATCATGAACCGAACCTTTGAAACAAATTACTCCTCTTTGAAGTGCTGTTTTTAATCTTTTTTCATTGTCGAATATTTACAAATATAGTTATTGTTAAATATATAATTTTCAAATTGAACACTTGAATAGAGATACCAATAATTTAATTGAGAGCTCGCTTAGAGACAACTTTCTAATAAATAATAATAATAAAAACAAATATTTACCCCCCGAATCGAATATAATTACATAAATTTTATGCCTTTCTTATATATCGCAGCTATTTGAGGATTAAAATTAACATTAAAAAAAATAAGTCATTTTTAAATCTTAAATAATGAAAATTATTTATTTACAAAATTTAGTTTGTTAAAAAACTCTTGATAAATTTAAATAAATAAAAAAATTCGAAATTCTGAAATAAAATTAATGCAATGCGGTGTCTGAAGTTCGGTAATGCCAATTTTTCTTAAACTAAGTACAAAATACTTGATTCAAGCACGATTTTTCTCAGCTTTATTTTGATTTTTGAGGTTCTGTAAATTTTTTTTAATTGGATCAAATATTTTAGGATTTTCTGACTTTTTGATGTTGAGTCGTTGCCATTTTATGCGCTTATTGTCTTAATTTAACAATAATATCCTGAAAAATGCATGCTAACTTTAAGCAATTTTTTTGTATTAAATTGAATCAAGGTTCGAACCCAAACCTTTTGGTTGGTCTAATGGTATATAAAGTGGTTCCGAACCGAACCAAAGTTTTGCTCTATGGTTCGAAATCTAACTAATTGAAGAGGCAAGCATACAGTATTAGTTTTAGCTTTAGTTAACATTGCATTTGGAGTACAAACAATGTGCATTAAATGCTGCATTGCAAATCAAATTTAAAGCACAACAACAGCAACAATGAAATGCAAAAACACAAAAAAAGAGCACAAAAAGCTTTGCACACAAATAAACTACGTGCACATTGGACAGAGAGTGAAAGAGCATGAGAGAGTGGATGCTGCTGACTGCATGCGGAGAGCGTGGGTGTGAGAATGGCAGTGGGAGTGAGAGCAATGCACAGACACAATTACAAAATTCATTGAGAGCACACACCGAGAGAGCGCCATTGCCACTCTCTCATTCTCACACTCTCTCTCGCTTTGACTGCAGCTGTTAGAGCTATGGGCATCGCAGTCGTGCAGCGGACGCTGCGATAGGTGAAGCCAGCAAAAGAAGGCGGGTCCATTGCCACGGCAACCATAAAATGCACAAACAAAAAATACACGCAGCAGCCGAGCAGCAGCTGCAGCAGCGACGTCAGCAGCAGTGCAAAAAAGCAGCGACGTCAGCAGCAGGCAACCAAAAAGCACAAAAGAATAATAAAAAAAATAAAAGAAGTGACGTTGTGCAAATTTACGATGCTCGTTTTTTTCATTTTCTTTTTTGTTTTTTTTTGCTATTTTTTTTTTGCTGTTTTTGTTTGCCGCCATTTTGTGCGATTAGCGGCGTTA
Organism: Drosophila kuntzei; assembly: GCA_035042165.1. NCBI lineage: Eukaryota > Metazoa > Arthropoda > Insecta > Diptera > Drosophilidae > Drosophila > Drosophila kuntzei. The sequence continues at coordinate 1,615,878 of JAWNLU010000312.1, read as the reverse complement.
CTCTCATGCTCATTCTCCTCTTGCTCTCTTTGGTATTTTTATTTTTTCTGCTCTCAAGTTGCTGCACCGTTTACACATGGACAGTTGCCTGCAATTGCTGCAGACGACTGACGATAGAACAGAGAGACAGAGAGATAGAGAAAGAGTGAGAGAGACGGGCGGGATGGTGTAGCTTTACCGTTACTCATATGCAACACTGGGCAATCGATAACTGTGCTCTGCTGGAAAGGATTATCAGATCTAATTAGTGTGCAAAAAGGCATCCAAAATAATGCAAAACGAAACGAAAGCTGAAAATTAATGCATAAGTGAAATACGTGCACTTATTTATGTTAAATATGCATATCTACATAAATCAATTTAGTCACTGTGTCGGAGAATTTTGCAATTTCCACATAAAACTTGCCAAATAGATTTCCAAATTCCATTATTTATTAGTTTGAAAATCGCAAATTTGTTTATTTCTAAAATTTGTAGTTTGATTGTTAATAAACTAGTCATTAAAATATAAATGTAGTTCTTAAAAATTCTGCAATGAATTTTTGTTGAAATTCACGGTAAATTTGCATAGCATACTTATTTGGGAATTAAAATAAGCCGGCTTGTTTCGGTTTTCACGTTATATTTTATAGCATTTAATAAAATGTAAATTTTCACGTTAAATTTACGCAAAGTATTTACAATCATCGTTTTTCACTTTGACGGAGTTAAATTCAGTTAATTAACCAACTCAAATTAAATTCAACAGATTAAAAATACGCACTTCGAAAATCTTGCCAAAAGTGAAAAGCGGACCATTTGGATTTGAAAATTTAGAATTTTCTTAAGATGTATGTATATGTATATTAGGTAATATGTATATTACCGAAATTTGTTTATTTTAACTTAAATGGTTTTTTGCCAATTAAAAGAAATAAATTATTAAGGTTCCCCTTTCGTTCAATTCTACATAAATTAGCTCAGGATACTTTACAGCGCTTTATTTTATTAATTTTTTTAATAAACAAATTTTATATTTTATGTTAAGTTGTTTTCTGCTGCTTTTAGTGGCAACTTTATTTAGTTTTCCATCAGCGCCTAATCAGAAATAACAGTCTTCGCATTTTTCTGAATTTATAATTATATTAAACAGATATATGTACTTAATATAACATACCTTTAATGGCATTGAAAACTTTTGTATTTCAAATACAAGTATGCAAGTTGAAGCTTTCATTTAACCAAATTTACTGAATTTATTAAATTTTTCCTTGTTTTCTTCACTTTTGAAGCTTTCAACTTTAATAACTTTGGAAATGTGCGCAATTCCCCAGCGAAATAAAAATTTCTTTATTTAAATTTGTGCTGTAAATTGATTTTAAGATTGTTTCTTTTATTTTTCTTTCACTTGTTTTTTGTTGTTTTTTTTTTTTTTGTCATGTTATGACATAATATTAAAGAAATAATCGAATTCGATTAAGTGAATTGTTGCTGCAGCATTGTTTCGATTTTTATCGATTGATTTAGCTAATTGCCAGAGAGTCTCCCTTCCAGTTAGCCAAAAACCATTCATAGCGCCAGTTTTTCCCCGCTGCCCCTTCGTCTGTCTGCCAAATGAGCGGCTGTGATTCAAGAAGAAGCAGCAGTAAATTTAGAAAGGAAGGAGAAAGTGGGGGGGGGGGGGAGTTGGAGACATAGAGGAATAAAGCGAAAGAATAAAGGAGAGGCGCGTAAATCGCGGCAACAATTGCGCTGAGAAGTATGTCATAAATTTGGACACTAGCAGAAGAAGAAGAGGGAGGAGAAGAATAAGAACGATAAGGAGTAGCAGGATAAGGCTAAAAGGAGGCAGGCCGACAAGTTGGCCCAAAAGCAGCTGCGTTGCCGTTGCGACAATTGCTGGCAATTAAAATGTGGCGCATTTGGGAATGCGCCCATTGACACAGCACAACAACAACACTGAGAACAACAACAACAACACTGAGAACAACAACAACAACAACAACAAAATAGTCACGATAAGGGGCGACAATGTCCAATGTCCTTTCGACTTCCAACAGTTGTGAGATGCCTTTTGCTTTTGCACCCATCGGTGGTTTCTTAGCCAAGTCATTTGCTTCTGCCAATTCCCTTCCCTTCCCTTCTCTCCCCTCACCTTACTTTGAAATTTCCACTTCTATGCCATCGTTGTTGTTGTTGTTGTTGTCGCTTTTCTGTTCGCTGTCATTGCCATTGTTAATGAGAATTTCTTGTTTTAATGAAAACAAATCATTGAGTGTAAAAGACTTGGATTTTATTTTTCATTTCCGTGATTTTGTTTGTGCATTTAATTAAGAAAATGGAATTAACGCATTTGCCACCCAACCCTCCCTTCTCCCTCTCCCTCCCCCTCGAATTGCTTTTGTGCCACTGTCGACGTCAGTTTCCAAATTTTCTTCTATTTTCATTTTCTTGATTTTTTTTTTTGTCATTCCCATTTCATTCGCACTTTTGGCTTTTGTATTATTGTTTTTGGTTTTTTTTTCTGTTTTGTTTTTGGCGGGGCGTGTGGCATTGAATACAACAACAACAACAACAACAATTGTGACAACAACAACAACAATTGTGACAACAACAACAACAATTGCGACAACAATGAGCACTTTTGGGTCTGGGTTCGATGTCGCCTTAGTTGTGCGGCCTGAAAACATTTTGCACTTAAGTAGCTTATGTTATTGATATTTCGATAAGAAACTGGGAAAATAAAGAAAGTAATGGAGCAGGAGAGAGGGGAAAGAAAAATATAAAGGGCGAAAGAGATGGAGAAAGAGAAGGAAAGCAACGTTGATGTGGTGGGTCAAAGTTTAAATAAAACATTACAATGTTGAAGTTGCGAAAAGATTTTTCTCTTCTTTTCATGTATTAATATTTATAACTATAAATAAATAATTGTTATAAAATATAAACTGAGTAAAGTATACCTTCTAGTTAATATTATTGCTTTAAAAAACAAGATTAATATTATATAATTATTTGTTATAAAATATAAACTTAGTAAAGCATATTTTCTAGTTCGGAACTAAATATTAAAATCTTGTTAGAGATTAAATGACACTACTTCAGGTCAATAAATAATTGATGGTTAGAATTTCAATGTGCAAAACAACTGGGTTCGATTCCCACACATGTCACGCTAAAATCTGGAATATTCCTGTCTTGTAAAGTTAATTAAAGAAGAAAAAATGTTATTAAATATAAATAAATAATAATAATAAAAAAACCCTTTCTATCGGATGTTTATCATTCCATATGCTTCTTTTTAAGATTAGAAAATATGCAGTGATGTTGTCAAATATTGTTGCAATACGTAGAGTCTAACATAGGGAAATTTTCGATTGAAAAATAGACACTCAAGTAAAGCAAATGCAACGTAATTTTTTTAATTTACAATTCTATTGGTATAAAACTATAAAAGACTTCATTTAAATAATTAAAATTCTGAAAAGTCAATAGTTGTATATTCGATTGTAATTAATTCTTAATAATGTTCAAGTTGGTTAATTTATTAGAGTTTATAAAAATTATTATTTTATATCCTCACAATTTTTTGTTGTGATAAATACATATATAACATTAGTTTCCTCATGGATTTGGAGGATCGTTGGCGACTGCAGCCACATTTGTTAGTGTTTCCCCCCGCCCATAACCCCTAACCCCTACTCTCTCCCTCTTCCGTTCTTGGCATGGCCAACAGGAGGCGAATGCCAAATGGTTTTGTTGTAAAATGAAATTCGCGCATAAAATTTGAGCCGAAGCAGCTGCGACGCAAGTGAATTAATTTGAATTAATTTAAACAGCGGGACCGGGGGAAGGGAAGGGATGGAGGGCTGCAGCCTGTGCCTATTGATGGTAAGAGGGGGGGAGTGATATTTAAGTAACTGCGCCAACACTTGTGCAGAGGAAAACAGGAAAAGTCTGAGATTGAGACATTACAGCAGAATTTAAAAATGTTTTCCTTCTTTTTTCTTCTTCTTTGTGTTTATATTTTATTTACATTGCAGCTGGCATACACTGGCACACACTGCCAACAATTACCAAGAATAGAGACTAAAAATGTACAAATTGGTAATTGGCAAGAGAGTCATTTATGGGACGCTTGTCAAAAATTTTCTGAAATTAATTCATAGGTTCTTACAATGCGGCAAGTTTACAAGAGATTGAAGACATTAAAGATTTAAACAGAAATTTAAAGTGAACGAAGGAAGAATAGCAAATAGTTAGGAAAAGTAGAATAGATATTTTTTTATACATTGATTAATTATATTATGCTACCTAAAACCTATTCAGTGTCAAATAAAATTTTATTGCAAGACACGTATATTACAGATTTTTATGCGACAGTGTGGGATTCGAACCCAGTTATTTTTCGAGCTGAAGTTCTACACTTCTACGTATACACTTTCTACTTATATATTAACTTTATACCTATAAAATCTCTTCTCCTTTTTCTTACTATTTTCTATCCTCGCCTCGCGCATTTGTAGAGAATAAAGCGAGATATAGCAAGAAGAAAGGCAATAAAAGTCGGAAAAAATAAAATAAATAAAAATAAAGGCAAGCATGAGATATATTCTATAATGAATTAAAATAAAATTTCAATTTAAATATTGGGTTTAACTCGCGGAAATAAAAATTTGTTATGCAAATAAAGTTTAGTAAAAGTAACCTTTAGTATGAGTTTGGTTGAGATATCTTAAGAAACAAACAAATTTTTCATACTAAAATATAATTTGTATCCGCTTGTTCCTATAGCAGCTATATGATATAGTAATCCGACTTTGACCAAAGACCTCAAAATGTAAGAGACAGTCCCAAACATACAATCTGTAAGTTTGGTTAAGATATCTAAAGAAACAAAAGCAATTCCATGACCTTAGATCTCAGTTTAAGGCACTTACAGGTGGAATTTCGCATAACGCCGTCTTATTGAACAATGAAATTGTCTCATCTATGTTGTGTGAGAATTTCAGCATTTTACATTTAGCCTTTTGGCCTACACGTTGATGTGTCAGTGAGTCAGGACAAAGAATTTTATATATATAGATATTGCAAATGGGGAACTATACACTAAGAATTTTAAAACATGTCATATCTTAATATACTAATTAAATAATTGCTTTTCCATTTTATAATTGTCTCACCTATGCTGTGTGAAAATTTCAGCTTTTTACATTTAGCCTTTTGGCCTACACGTTGATGTGTCAGTGAGTCAGGACAAAGAATTTTATATATATAGATATTGCAATTGGAGAACTATACACTAAGAATTTTAAAACATCTCATATCATAATATACAAATTAAATAATTGCTTTTCCATTTTATAATTACTATGAGATTTGCTTACATTTTTCACTGCTTTCTAACCACTGTGCAGCATATAATTCAAATGTGGTAATTTGGTTTTCTTATGCGAGTTTCTTTCTTGCAATGCGAATTGAAGAACATGTGAAGTTCTTTCGCTCAAGGAGGGGGGAGGTATGGGAGGGGTAAGGTAGCACCTGCCCGACGCAATAATTTCGAATTGGCAACTGACTGTGTGTGTGTGTGTGTTTAAATTGCATATGTATGAGATTTATGCTATTTAAAATGTTTAAACTGGCGTCGCATTAAAAACGCGTGAAAATTGTTTTGTTTTGGCTTTAGCCAGAAAAAAAAAAGAGTGAGGAGTGTGTAGTGGGGTGGAGGGGTGTTGGGAAAGCTGGGCAAATGGAAAAATGTTAATGAATGCGAGACGTTGAAGTGGATTTTGGATTTGAGACCGACACAGAACAGAAAAAAAAAGGAATTCAAAGTCGACATGAGGCGGATTTTCACTTTGGCTTTTTAAATGAGTGCCGCATTATAATGCACGAGGCACACACAAAATGGAGGGAGAAATGAGAGTAGAAAGGAGAGAGTGATAGGGAGGGGTGGGGAGGGGGTAGAGCAGAGCATTCACAATAAACAAATGAACGGCTCTAACCTCAAACGAGGTTTTCACGCCTGAACATTTTACAACTGCAGGCGGTTTTTCAATTTTTGGTCACAACGCACTATGGGGAATTTGACCAGTATTTGTGGCCAATATTAATTACTCGTAAACTACGCAAGATATTTCGATGCGGTTCTGTTTCTTGTATTATACATACCCTAATACGTACTTTTGAAAAAAGGCGTGTCACCACGCACGTCCCTATTTTTTTTTTTTTTTTTTTTATTATTTTTTTCGGTTGCAATTTGGTAGAAATTAAACAGTATAACTATTTTAAATAATAATTTCATACATTATAATTATAAATGTAATAACTAGCATTTGAACAAGAATTAAATTCTCTACAGCATACAATATATTTCAAGGTTGGACTCAGCTGGACTCACTTTGAATCCCTTTAAAAAAGTCAAACTTCATGAAATAATTTAATTTTTAGGTTAATTACACTTTTACATTATTAAAAGGACAGCATAAGTTATTTCTACTTTGACACTTACAAACACATAATAAAAAAACACACTGATTTAAACTCATTGCAAAACATTTACAAAAATTGTTTAATTTTTCTCTTTTTGGTACTTTTAAATTGCGTACAAAACTTTACAATTTATAAGCACGTGCTTTGCAATTGAAACGGCTGTGTTTGTCAGCTGATATCTTCGCAGTGGCGCCATCTATCGATATTTCTGGTACGCAACATTCAATAATGATCTTTTGCACACAAGTTGCACAAAAAATTTTTTCATTTGGCCACATTCAGAAAATGGGTTTTGGACACAAATACTGGTTAAATTTCCCATAGTGCAACGGCAAAAAAGGCTCAAGCAAACAGTAAAAAAGGGGCAGAAGAGAGAGAGAGAGAGGAGGAGAGAGAGGGGGGGGTTGGGGTTAGAGCTTGACCGTTGGCCACACGCAGCGTGTGGCCCAAAATGGAATCCAAATGTTGAATGTGCCCCAATGTCCATTGTAAGTGTTACTTAATTTGTGTATGCGCACTTTTGCCACGCCCACACACATACACACACATACATTTGCATTTATACCGCCCTCAATGACCAACATGGATTTTGACCGCAAAACAGTGGCGCGCCAACTGTAAGAGGGGTAGCTGGAGCAAGGGGGGGCGGTGGGGGGGAGCTTAACATTTTTGGCCAGTGCGAAACCAAAGTTAAATGCAGCATAAATAATGTGCGTGTGTTTAGCAAGTGAGAAAGAAGCAGAGGAGACAACAACCATAGAGAAAGAGACAGAAACAGAGCTCAATGAGTGACGAAATTTCGAAATATGTAAAATGTTTAATGGACTGTGGAAATACCAACCGAATATTACAATAGCAAACTCTCTATTCTTTGATAAAACACTCCTCGCAAGTTGATTCGTTTCAGTTTATACAAAACTTCTACTATTCAACACTGACTTTGGTTACCAACACTGCGCTATTTTATTTGTTTGTTGTAGACTTACTTAACTCACAATTCTTAATTTTTTTGTCTACTTAATAAGGTTATTGATATCTTAGCTTGTACTTCATTTAATCACTTCTAGTTTTCTTTTTCGGTTTCGAAATTCAGTTTTAATTTCCGATTGTAGTTCTCATTTCCTGTTTCCACTTCCAGTTCTTAATTCCAGTCTTTACTCACAGTTCTTAATTCCAGTTTTAATTTTTAATTCTTGCCACCAGGTTATCACTTCAAATTCTTACATCCGATTCTCACTTTGAGTTCTTATATCTAGTTTTAACCTCCACATCTAACTTACAAATTTAACTTCTAGTTTTTAGTTCCAATTCTTACAGCCAGTCATTAATTAGTTCCAGTTTTTCCTTGAAGTTTTCACTTCCAGATTCTATTTCCAATTTTTTCTACTCTGATTTTAGTTTCCGTTTCTACTACCAGTAATTACTTGTAGGTTCTTCTTCCAAATTTTTGTACCATTCATTATTTCCAGTTTTATTTCCAATTCTCCCTTCCAGTTGCTCCTTCAAGTTCTTCTCTCCAATTTTTACTAACATTGATTTTTTTCAGTTTTTATTTCCAGTTTTTCCTTCCAGTTTTCGCTTTCAGTTCCTTCTTACAATTTTTTCTACTATTTATTATTTTCAGTACTCCCTTCCAGTTCCTCCTTTTAATTTGTACTACCATTCATTACTTCCACTTTTTATTTCTAGTTCTTCCTTCCAGTTCTCCCATCCAGTTCCTCCTTTTAATTTTTCTACCATTCATTATTTCCAGTTTTCCCTTCCAGTTCCTTCTTCTAATTCTTCCTTTAAATTTTACTACTATTTATTATTTTGAGTTCTCTCTTTCAGTTCTTCCTTCCAGTTTTTTCTTCCAATTTATACTACCATTCATTACATCCAGTTTCCACTTCCAGTCCATACTTTGAGCTTTCGATCTACAAAGTATTTCAGCCTTTGCAAATTTCAAAGTATCGCCGACGCGTGATGACTTTAAAAAAATAAGAGGCCGCTTCATGCAAATTGCAGCTTAAAGTTGAGCGTGTGAAATGGTGAAAGAGAGAGGAAGAGAGAAAGGCGCCAGCCTTGTCCCTGACCTTGCCCGATTTTGGCAACTGTGGCAAAAGAAAAACGCCAAGGAATCATATGGTTAAGGAGGAAGAAAGAGCAAAAACCCCAAAAACCTAAAACAAAGTTATACTTTACAGACGTTTAACACAGTCAAAAGTGTGTGTGTGTGCGAGAGAGAGAGACAGCATGAACGCCAAAAACTTTACTTTAAAACTTTGTCAGCCGTCGTCGCACCCCTTTCAATAGCCCCCCTCCCGTCCGACCGTCCGCCCCCTCCAAACTAGATCCCTCTTAGCAAAGCGTCTATGCGCTGTCTGTCGCCGTCTATCGCTGTCTCTGTCCCGCACTGTCTCAAACCTGTCTGCATGTCTTCTGTCTCTGTCTCTGTCTGGTCGCCTTTTTAAGTTTCTTGCCTTGCGCAAAGTTTCGTAGTTAATAATAAAAATTAAAACTTTCGCGCCGGCAAATAATAACAATGAAAAGAGACAGCGCTCTCGCTCGCACGCTCTTTCTTATTAGCTCTCTCCCGCTCGCTCTTAGCTCTTTCTAACGCTCTCTCTCACACACACACACATACACTCTCTCTTAAATGTTCGCTCACTTATTTGTTGTGGTTATTATTATTATTTTCTTTTTTTGCCCCAATTTCGCGGCGAACTTTTGCAAATTTCTTAAAGAGTTTTTGTTTTGCGAGCTTTTTTGGCTTCACGCTCTCGCTCTAACTTTTGTTGTTGTTGTTGATGCGCTCATAATTAAACGACGACCAGCTTGAAAATATGTACATAGATATTCATATGTACAGTGACTCCCAGCTTATTTGACCCACTACATTTTTAATTATGTATGGTTGTTATTGCTTAAAAGAGATATAATTTAAATCAAGGCCACCAAAATTCTGCTAAGGGTTTTTATTCGTTGGTTTGAACCATAGAGCAAGACTTAAGTTCGGTTCGCGAACCGGTTCATATGTCCCCTGAACCGAAGGTTTGAGTTCCAACCATAATTTAATTTAATACATAAACATTTTTTTATAGATTTAATTTTTTCTTTCAATTTTTTATACGTATTAAAACTTTTATTTAACAAAATTTAATTTTTGAAAATAGTCCAAATTTAATTAAAGATTTGGCTACCAGCTTATTTGACCCACTACACTTTAAATTATGTATGGCTTTTATTTAATACAGATATATGTTAAAAAAAGACTTTCGGTTGTTCGAACCATAGAACAATAATTTGGTTCGGTTCGGGAAACGGCTTATGTAGCCCTTGAGGATTAGTTTGGAACCATAATTCAATTTAATACATGAAAATATTTTTATTAATTATATATTTTTTTCCATTTTTTATACCTTTTAAAATTTTTATTAGCAAAATTCAAATTTACAAAATAATCTAAATTTATTTGAAATTTTTGATTGGTTCAGTTCATGATCCGTTTTGGGCGAATTAAAAACCCGAGGTTCGAGGTTCGGTTCAAAACTGATTTGCAGCCTTAATTTTAGTTTTAAAAAATCTAAGCTTAAGTAAAACTTTGATATACAATACTGCGTTAAAATTTTAATTATATCTCGAAAGATAAATTCATTTAAATTGTGTTATATGTAAGACTAGTGGGTCAATTAAGCTGGGAGCCACTGTATGTATGCAAAAGTGCATTGCACTGTCTTTTCTCTTCTCCTCCCCCTCCTCTATGCTCAATTCTTAGCTATTTCCGTCCCCCTCTCGCCCGCACGCTGTCAATTCAAATGTCTCGCATGCTTGTGCACATAAATTAGCGTGCAAAGCCAAAAGCGTAGCCAAGCATAAACTGCAAGGGGGTTTTAGTTAGTGAACGGTTGGGGGAGTGACATGGGGGGCACCTTATTGCGGAACTTGCAGCCAAAATGCGCGCTTCCTGCAACGAAAAACGACAACTTCCGCTGCAGTCCGTCCCGTTCCCCTTTCCCCTTCCCTTCCCCTCCCCCTGCCACACACCTGCGCTGCCAGACTGACAACAGACTGACTTTGTGGCAACGCTATACAGCGGGATTCATCTTAACGTTAGTTACGCTGCCTGCTGATCCGTCTGCGCCCATTTGCCAAAAATAACAAAAACAAGCAACGACTTGAAAACTTTAGTCGAGTTCCCGACTTTAAAATACCCGTACCCGTTACTCAATTTAAGCACAATCACTTTATTCAGTTTTTCTTTTTTTTTATCATAAATTTACTTATTTAAATTTTTTTATGTTGTAGTTAATTAGTGTACTGCTTAAACTAATTTTTATCAATAATAATAAAAAATAATACATGAATGACTAACAAAAAAGTGTAATATACAATTCAGTACAATAGAAGCACGACAGATATATTTACATTTTAACATAACCTTTTTACGACAGGATTCTGAAGGCAGATCGTAATGGTGGTGTTCTTTTTTTACAAAAGTATTTATAAAAAATACTGCATATTTTTAGGCGCTTGTGAAACTTTAAACAGTCATAACTCTCTTTATATTTATTGGAACTGCATGCGATTAATTCAATTAGTTGATAGTAAAACACTAAAAATATCGAGCTAATCTAAAAACTGTGGGGGTGGCGAAGTTTTTTCCGATTTACATTTTTAAAAAACACTGATGTCCGTGGTCCGCTAAGAACTCTAAAGAACTGGTTAAAAAAATTTAGTTCTTGACGGATTTTTAGACGAATGTACATATGTCTGGATTGTATATTTTTTGTTTAGTTTATATTTTTCTGTATACTAACCGAAAGCTGTCTTATTGAATAGATTTTTATAGTGGCCTCTCGTTAGAGTCCCCGATCGGTTGCTTATCTAACTGGGTTCGATTCCCCGTCATGTTTATTATAAAACAAATGTATTAAAAAAAAAATATTATTCTTGATTTTAGAAACTGGTCTTTGTTTTACATGTTTATAAAAATGGACACATGGACATGACTTTATCGACACGGCTCTTGAAGCTGTTCAGGAATTTATGTACCTTATAAAGAATGGATCATCTACTCCTACTTAAGTACAATTGCAACGGATACAATATACCTTTGTACTGTACGAGGGTCGGGTATAAAAACGAAAAGGCGACAACAGTTATACAATTTTTGGAGGTTAGAGTCGGTGTAAGTTCGCGCACTATGTATGCGCATAATTACCCAATTAAACTAAAATTACGTTGCGTGCTCAGACATGTTAAAAGCCTTTTGCCAGACAGACAGACATAGGAAATGCTTTGCTTTTGCCACCTGAACACGATTTTCCTTTTTTACCGCGATTTCTTGAGATTAGCAAAGATAGACACGGAGGGGAGGCAGGGAACGAGGGGGAACAAGTTGCAGTTCCAAGGTTCACACAGTTCAGAGTTCAGAGTGTGTGTGATAGAGCGGGTTGAGGAGGGGGAATCTATTATAGGGCCAGGCTAATAGTCAACATAACTGTAAATAATTGGCACAGCAATCGTAATACCGTTACAGGGAAAGAAGGGGAGAGGAAGGTTATCGAGTAGTTCTACTCGTATCCTTATATCCTCCTTTTGTCTAATTGTTTATTTATGAGTGCTTGAGTGCGTAATAAAATTACAAATATTTGCACACGCAAACTGTATCTATCTATATGTGAATGGGTGTAACGAGGGAACAAGCAGTAATAATAAAATGCGAAAAAAGAAAATCACTGGACATGTTTTCGTTTCCGGCTAAAACGAGAAATTGATGCCATTGGGCCAACAAAAGTTGAGTGCGTAACGGTACATAAAGCACGATTAGAGGCGGGCAAAACCGGACAACAACAACAACAAGAGTAGCAACAACAACAACTACTCGAAGCACATGTAACAAGCACATCAAAGCGCATTTGCTTCAATTTACTAAAACACCAAAACAACCTAAAAAAAACACTAAAAAAGAGGCTAGTAATTCTGGCTATAAGACCATAAGATACCCTACAAAAAAATCATATAATGTCACATTGAGATAAATATGGAAATAATACAAATATAAAGTTCACAATTGATTCAAAAAGACGATCGTTTATCCATATTTCAATTAAGTTTTAATTTGGGGAACATTTTTTTTTTTTTTTTATTTTTTTTTTTTTGTGGTTTTTAGTGACTTTCCATAGATATTCGAAAAAATAACTTTAGTTTAGTTGATACTTGTTTTTTGGCATAGTTTGATATAATATTTATAAAATATAAAAAGAAATATATTCAGAGAGTATAAGAAAGTCTTCTACCTTTATTTTACTTTGTACTTGTACTTTGTTTTTTAAAAAATAGGTGTTTTTGTTCTAGAACGAAAGTGATAAATATATGAAAATTTGTTTGACCGACCAATTTTTGATCTATCTTTATCAAATACTGCTTCCAAATTCAACTATGAACAAATTCCTCCATGATCTACTAAATACATTTTGCAGCTTATAGATTAAATTCAAATATATAGGACACAATTTGGATAGTTTTCACAGTTAAAACTACCCCATGGCTGAGCTTGTTTACAGGGTACTAAGCGAACTAAGCGTTGCATATTTGACTGAGGGCGGCTTTGTCTGGACTGTTATCTGTGCTGTGAGTGATTCAGGATACAATAATAGAGTGAGTGAATCACTGCCTGGTCAGCACATGGATGGGGCAGCGAGGGGGGAGAACTAGAGAGAGAGAGAGAGAGAGGGAGAAAAAAAAACGGCTTATAAATAAATTTGCCTCACTTAAAGTGACCAAATTGTTATCATGATGATATGTGTTAAGATTAAAAGGACTTTCTTGTCGCTGGGGCCCCGCGGGCCAAAGGACCAAACACACACACACACACACACGTACGCACACCCATACTGATGCATGAGGGGTGTACTTGGCTGACAGTTTAGTTCACTTCCCTGCCCCTCAATTCCTGTTCTGCTGGGTCAGTTGAACCTTGTGTGTTGAAACAGTCAACCGCAGATTCAGTTCCTTTTATTCTTTCAGATATTTTTTTTCTTTCTTCCTTTTTCACATGCTGATTTCATCTTTTTGAGGGGCAGCCAGGCAGGCAGGAGATATATAAGTATAAACAAGGATGTAGTCCTTGAGCATTGTTCATGGACGGACTTTTACGCTGATTTTTATTTCGCAGCAATAAATTTTTATGTGCCAGCCACTTCATAATTCGCTTAAGCGTAAGACATCGACCAACCACCGCAAGAAGACATCAACTTACGCACCACCCCACCACTCCACCACCTAATGCCCCACATACAGACCCCTCCTTCACGGAAACCTCACTGTCATTGATATCTGGGCTTCTTTTGGCCAAAAACTCTTACTTAAAATGCAGGCCGCAGGCTGTGCGCCCAAGTAACTGAAGCTGGAAGTGAAAGTTGAATTGGAACTGGAAGTGGCACGCTTTATCATGGAAATATGCTGCTTTTGGATTTTAGACGAAAATTCTTACTAAAAAAATAGTGTACAAATTAGAGTGGGTCAAAATTAGTTTATTTTCGTCTTAGTCCCGACAACGCACCCTTTGTCTTTTCGGAAAAAAATATTTATTTTAAAATTTTAAATCATATATTTTCACTTTTACTCAACTCCTGGTACCCAAATTGGTACAAAATGACACTTTAAATTTGATTCTGAGAGGTTTCATTTTTTTGTAAAAAATCATGCGAAATCTGAGAAAAAATTGTACTTTTAAAGTGACATGATTTTTTACAATTATACAAATTGACCCACTCTAGTAAAAATAGTGGAAGTTACATTAGAACTAGATGAAATTGCTTCCAGAAACGTAGAGATTGCTTAGCTGATCGTGATGTGTGGAGAATTCAGTTGAAAATTGTTATTTTAGTTTTTACCAAGGAATTATGGGATTATGATGACCTTAAGGTGGTAGAAATTAAACCTGAGGCATTAAAATATTTCCTTAAGACAAAGAAACGTAAGAACCTAAAAATTACACTGCAGTTGAATCCCTTAACAAAATACGCTTATTTTTAAAACTGTCCAAAGGTTGTAGGTGAAACTGGAAGAACAACTGGAAGTAAAACTTAAAATAGTACTGGAATTGACATATGTGGTGATTGGGGGTTTCTCATCGGAAAGTTTTAGCTTAAAGGTTGTCGAGAACATGGAAATTAAACTGGAAAGTTATTTGAAATTGGAAGTAAAGTGTGACACTTGCAAAAACATTATTATGGAAATAATTGACGCTGTAACTAAAAATAAATTGTTATTTTTAATGTGTGATTCAGATGACGTTGCCAGATTGTAGTGAGGTAGGATAGTCATTGGAGGGAGGAGGGGGAAGGGACAGTCTGACAGTCTGGCAGACAGTTTGAACATTTCAACTTTGATTGCTGTAAAAGCTTTTTAATTGCCCAGCGACGGGGACGGGGTAAAAGAAGACAAAAATAACAACAACTAAAAAAGGCAGCTGCAAATGTGTGCAAATTTAATTAATTTTCGAAAAAGCAAGATAAACGACATACACACACATATGCGAGTGTGTGTGCGTGTGTGTGTTGTAAATCCTTTTTTACTCAGCATAATTAAAAAATATGAGTAGAGCACAAAATTAAAAATCCTAAATCAAATTTCGCTAAGCTGTAAGGAGTGAGTGAAACAGAATGACATATGTGTGTGCGTGTGTGTGTGTGCGTGTGTGTGTGTGCGTGTGGTTGTGCTGTGTGTGTGTGGTTGTGCGTGTGTGTTGATCTCAAGGGCACAATGTCGTCGGGGTTAAAAATAATTCAAATGCCTTTGCAGCTCATTACGTGAAAAACCCGTAGGTTCGTTTATGCAAACACACACACACACACATACTAGAGACTGTTGTGTGTGTGTGTGTGTGTTTTGTTTGTGGCCCCCCAAAAAAGTAGCAGGCCGCATTTGAACATTTTCCAATTTTCCAAACCCTTATCATAAATTAAGAAGTGCTCGTCAAAAACTGTCTGCCCCGGGTAAGGCAATGGGTTAAGGGAGCTGCTGTCAAGGGGTTAAGATGGAGGGGTGTGTGTGTGTGTGTTTGTGTGTGTTGTTTGCACTGCCAGCCAGCAAAATGAAGATGCGGGCGATGATGATGAATGCTCTGACTGAAGTAGAAAAATTCGAAAATTCAAAAACCAAAATCAGGCAACAGAAATCAGAGAAGCGTCTTGAGAGATGCAAAATGGATTGTGATATGGCGGTGAGGGGGTGTGTTGTAGGGGTAGGGGTAGGGGTTTATTGGGTTGGGTTTTTGTGTGATATAAGCTAACGGGTTAGCAGACAGGACACTCACGAGCCTGTAAACCTTCTGCTGCTTGTCGCTTATCAAGCGTCGCGTCACGAGCTGCGCTAATGTCGTAACTGCGGGTTGTGTAGGGGTTAAAGGGGGTGTGGGGTGAGAGGTGGAGGGGTGGAGGGGTGAAGGGTACCGGCTGCTGCTTCAGCTTCAGCGGTCTAATCAGTAGGCAAGCAAACAGCCACAGTGCCAGAGATAAAGCAACGCACGCACCAAGCACAGTGCGAGAGCGCCCACAAAGTAAATCCTTTTGTCTTTAAAAGGCAATGCCAACAGAGAGTGGGATGGGTGAGGGGGTAGGGTTAGAGGTAGGGGTACACTGATAAAAAAAAGGTTCTAAAGTAGGCCTAAGAATACCTAATCCTATCACATGGGATAGACAAAAGTATTCGACAGCCTACTTTTGGACAGCACTATTCTAAAATCAAGCAAAAACTGGTCTCAGAACTAGGAGCTTCGGTCTAAAAAATGCGCCGGAAACATAAAATTCTTTAAGTTAGAAAATATATCTTGATTTTAAGAACATTTCAAATAAGAATAAGTTCTCTTTTTCTCTTAAATTCTCAACCCAAATAAAAAAATAAGGCAGGTGTTTTATTTAAATTTTAAAATTATCTTTATTTTCTTTTTTTATATATGTATATTCTTGTTTTGGATTGATTCTTTTTTTTTATAAATATTCAGATTTTTTAAGTTTTTCCTTGGTTAGGTTGGGTTTCAATTCCTCGCTTGTGTTATCAAACTGATGCGATGACTCTATCCAGAGTCTTCATATAATAAAAATGACATATTTATATTTTGTTAACAATTTAGGATTTCTAATTCTTATATTAAGAATTGCGAATTTTTAGATTAATATTTTTAGTATTAGTAGTTTGGTCTTCAAATGGTCTTTTTTTTAAGAACAAAATATTTAAGATGAATGTACTTGATTTCAGAAGTTGGTCCCTTTTTTCTCAGTGTAGGCAGCGCCAATCTGGCAATCTCTCATCCTCCCCGCTTTTTAGAAAGCTGGTCCTGTGCCTGGCACTCAAGTTCAAGCTCAGGCTGCTGATGGAGTAGTCATTGCTTGAATAAAGGGGTAAGGGGTATATTGTTGAGGGGTAAGAGGGTTGAGGGTTGTGGGGAAGGGGGTGTGCGCTTGCTGTGTATATTATTTATGAAAATCGTCGACGTTATCGGGCACTCTCAAATATTTACAACCAAAAGCTTACGGTTGCCATAATTAAAATTGTATCCGAAATGTGCTCAACCTCCAATGTGCTACCCCCAATGAACCCTTTAAGTGTGCGGGTTGGGGGAGTTGGGGGACGGAAGACGGGGAAGAAAGCTACACACGCTATCAGCAACTCAGCCCACGGCGTTTCTTCATCAGCAAGGGAGGGAGGGAGGTAGGTAGGGTTGTGGACGGGGGTGTAGAGCGGGTGCTGTCGGAAGTAAAAATAAGATTTTATGGCTTACTTTTCATAATTTAAATGGTTCGCTGTGTTCTTGTTAAATGTAAAACGTTTTAGGCATTGTAGAAGGTCTTTCAAGCCCACTCCCCCCACGGAATTACAGGGTAAGCCCCTTACACTGAAAAAAAAGGACTAAAATCAAGTACATTAATCTTAAATATTTTGTTCTTAAAATAAGACCATGTTAAGACCAAATTAATATAACTAAGAAAAATCGCAGTTCTTAAATCAATCAGTTCTTAAAAGATAACATGAAGACAATAATGATACCGTGGTATTCTGGTTAGAGTCGCCGCTTCAGTTTGATAAAACAAGTCGAGGGATCGAAACCCGCTCTAGCCAAGGAAAAAACAAATAATCAAAATATTTATAAAAATAAAAATAAATCAAAAAAAAGTATAAATATCAAAAAAAATAAGTTTAAAGTTTAAAAAAACACCTGCCTTATTTTTTTATATTTGGTTAGAGAATTTAAGACTGTTTGGTCTTAAATTAAGAACTTATTCTTATTTAAAATGTTCTTAAAATCAAGATGTGCTTCTAAATTTTAAGAATTTTATGTTCTCGACGCATTTTTTAGACCACAATTCTTAGTTCTGAGACCAAAGTCTAGATTTTAGAAAAAAATTTTTATCAGTGTAGTTACCAGAATACCAGAAGACCAAAATTCTTAGTTCTGAGACCAAAGTCTAGATTTTAGAACAATTTTTTTTATCAGTGTAGTTACCAGAATACCCCCATGGTTTTAATCGCCTGGCCATCGAGTTGAAGCCCCATTTGTTGCCACATTTTTCCAGCAAAAATCCATCAATTCAATTAACCAAAAATGGCTACCACTTGAAAGTGGATTTGCCAGGACTTTAGGTGTCTCTCAGGTATCTTGCAGGACCGTCTTATCTTTGAGATTTGCCACTTAAAAGCGAATATGCAAATTTACGTGTGCTGTGTGGCAGCTAATTTAAATGCCTTCTCCTTCATCGAAGCTCCACAAAAGTCGACTATGAAATTCATTATGCAGGTGTACGAGTTGTCCTGTGTTGTCCAAAAAGGATGTGACTGCGGCTATGTGGCAATGTCCTGGCGCAGACTTGACAAGGGTTTTTAATGACAGAATGAAAACGACAACTAAAACAGCAACAAGAACAACAAAAGTGCAGCTTTCAGGCTCGTCCTTGTGACTTTGAAGTTTTCAGGATGTGTGTGTGACCAGGATATGCCATTGGTGTCAACTGTCCAGCTGTCCGACTGGCCTAAAACATCTTGTTCACACTTGTCGGCCGGCCTTCAAGTCGCCAACAGCTCTCAGTTCCTTCTCTCTCTATCTCTTGTCCTTCTAGGACTCTTTCCATGTAGCAGGTAAGTCGCTCTAGACGAAGCCAACACTCTTGATGAACTGTAGCTGTGTCTCCGTCTCCATCTCCGTCCCTGTCTGTGGCTGGCCCCTGGCTGGTAAATTATTTCAGCAGGATGTGACATTACAAGGAAAACAAGCTGCTTTAGAGTCTCTGCATCCTGCAAGTCCAAGTGTCCACAGTGTCCAGAGTGTCCTGAGCCAGTTGCCGAAAAGTGTCAAACATTCAAAATAGTAAAATCAAGTAACCTTTTGTTTTTCCACTTTACGGCGCAGTTGAGGCTGTGGTGCAGAGATTGCTTTGGGATTGGGGACAACGGGGTACTTGGTTTGGTTCTTGGGTTCGTTGTCTACGGTCTGAGTGTTTAGACACTTAAGGTAAACTTTTGAGCTAATTGGTTGTTTTGTGGAAATTAATTGCTTTAACTTTATTTTTTGGGGGCAACGACACACAACGTCACAAAACCCGGTACAGCCGCAACCCCATAAACGTTAAACGATACCAAAAAACGAAAAAACAAAAAAAAAATTAAAAGTGTAACCCAGATTGCACTTTATGATGCATGTCCCCTTTGCCACATGGGCAACAAAATATTGGTATTTACTTAGTGCTCCAGCCGCAGACGTCGGACAGCTCCAATGTGGAAAACCCCCCAAAAAAAATAAACGAAAAAAGTCAAGAAAGATAAATTATCACTAGCCCGACAAAGATTTGATACCCTATAGATTTAAAAAGAAAATAATGTTTATTAAAAACCGGGAATTGAAACCGTAATCGAAACCGTAAGCTTTAACCGATATTAACCGATTGAAATTGGTAACCGTAACTGAAACCGTAACCGAAACAAATCTTTTTTATTATACCAAAACCGAAATATTGAAATAATTCATACCGAAATAACCGATTAATAACCGATTCTTGAATAACGGTTAAATTTGGATGAAATTCAATTACGTTGTTAAGGTCAAGGTTAAATATTGATCTTATTAAATAGATCTTCTTTGAAATCATTGTATTTTTGTTTATTTATTTTGAACTGAAATCATACCGGTATTTCGAAATCGGTGCATACAAGAAACCGGTAACCGTTACGAAACCGATATACACAGAATTTTCGTATCCGATAACTGATACTTATATTCGTTTCGGTTTGATACTCTGTTAAAAACACAATTATGTAACATCTAAAAAAGTATTTTTTCATTGTTTTGAAACAATATATTATATTAATTTTTGAACCTTGTTTTTCCGTGTAAATATATTAAATTTTAGTTAATTCGAATACGATAGAGTTGTTTAAGTTGTAACTAAATTTGATGAGGATGCTTAAAACAATATCAAATAATAACTCAAGAAACTATAAAGTGTTTCATACTATAGGTTGATTTTTGAGCGATTTTTTGTAATCGGAATTTGTTACATATTTCGTGACATTATTATGATACCCATGGCAAGGGTATTAAAAAAAAATACCCATCAAAAAATCGAGCAGCGGCTTTCATTTCTTGCCAATTTGCAGTTGGTCTTCTCTTATTTTGGCTGTTGTTGTATTTTTATGACTATATGGATATATGGATGGATGGATGGGGAGTTGGATAGGTTGGGCAGTTTGGACAGACGCTACTTGCAAGTTATTATATTTGCTTTGTACTTCTCGGGGTGCTGGGCCGAAGCTTATTAAAAAATGGAGCTGTGTGTGAGTTGTCCAAAAAACAAAAAAAAAAAACAAAAATATAACCAAAAAATCCAAGAAGAACGAGCTCTCGCTCACGTTCTCGTTCTCCTCTCTTTCGCCCTCTCTTGCTCGACTGTAGATAGAGATGGAGTGGCAGCTGGCCATAAAACAACGGCCACAAAATTGAACAGGAAAAACTTCCTGGTCAGGACAGGGAAGGCCGTCGCCGGCTGTCAATATGGAAATTCATATCAGTTGCATGGAAAATTATTATGAGGGGGGTGTGGAGGACAAACTCAAGTTTTTGGCGGCAACTTTTTGACGTCGCGACAGACGCTTTATAGAACCGAGTCCTGAGTTACTCGAACTGATGTCAGACTTGCAACTTAAAGCTACGAAATTCATATCGGAAATTTTCCGACTTCTTGACATTTTTGGGACATCTTTAGTGAGTTTACGATTTTAAGACATTGGCTAATTGAATTTTGTGCTCGATGCTGTAACAGCAATAAATGCAACAGCCAAACTAGATTACGAGCAGAAAACTACGAGTAAAGGGAGCCCAGTGCCAAAAGAAGAAGAAACAAAGCACTCTCAATGCTCAAATATCACGTACTGTGTGTGTGTGTGTAAGTGTGTGTGTGTGTGTGTAGTCAAAGATATTTGCATTGCATATTAGAGTTGACAGTATTCCAAAAATATGCGATGCGAACTAGTTTCAATTTTTCTTATGAACCAAATTTCCAAAATTATTATAATTATTATTATTATTATTACTATTATTATTTATTTATTTTTTTTTTTTTGTATTAATCTGAATTTGTCAGTTAAGCTAGTGTAAGCCACTTTAAGCCACTTTATTAAATATAAAACTAAATTAAATATTTATTATTTTGAAATTGAATTTATAGTCTATTAAAGTGCTTGATATTTATTCAAGAAAGCTACGTATCGAATTATATTTACTTTTTATACTTCTCTGAAAATTATACACTTTAAATATTTGTAATTTTGAAATTGAATTTAAAGTTTATTAAATTGCTTTATATTTTTTCAAGAAAGCTACGTATCGAATTATATTTATTTTTTATACTTCTCTGAAAATTTTAAACTTTAAATATTTATAATTTTGGAAATGAATTTTAATCATGAAACCTACATATCGATTTATATTTCGCATAGTTCTTAGAAAATCCCTTTAACCTACAGATAAGCTCAAAATTTTTATATGACAAATTAGTTTATGAAATAAGAAATAATTAGTTTTTATTTAAAATACAAATATTCAACTGCAAACTCATTTGTTGAGCCTCATTAGTTAGATTAGAATGTTTAAGTAGATTTTTGAAATAGTTTCTAGTAAGTGCTGAGAAGTTTGAACTATTTTTTAATTTTCTGCTTTAATTGAGTTTATTATAGTCAATGAAATGAATAAGAACTAGTTCATTGCAGTCGAGAGAGATTTAGCTATAAAAGCACTTACTGGACTAGTTGACTTAATTTGAAGCCAAAGAGCGTTACTTTAATAGACACACACACAATACACACACACACACACACAATACACACACACACACATACACATACACAACACACACACACAACATACACTAATACGTCGAGACGAGTGGCGAGTCGTAAAATTAAAGTGCATTAATTGAGTAATCTTAAGCAAAAGGTTGAATGTAGACATTTTACCTTTTAGTTTTGTTTAGCGTTGTATTCTCTTCACTTCTCTTCACAGTGGAGAGGGTTGGGGATTGGAAGGGGAGGGGTTAATGTCTTGGGGCGCATTCGACGCGTCGCACGAGAGGACATCTTGAGGATATATATACACTGAAAAAAAGAGCAACTACTAAAATCGAGAACATTCATCTTAAATATTTTGTTCTTAAAATAAGACCATTTCAAGACCAAATTAGTAAAACTAAGAATATGCATCTAAAAATTCGCAATTCTTAATATAGGAATTCAAAATCTTAAATTGATAAGAAAATATAAATATGTCATATTTAATGTGAAGACAATAATGACAACGTGGCGCTCTGGTTAGAGTCGCAGCTTCAGTTTGGTAAACAAGTCGAGGGATCGAAACCCACCCTAACCAAGAAAAAACTTATAATATCGGAATATTTATAAAAAAAAATAAATCCAATAAAAGTATAAATATAAAAAAAAAAATAAAAAATAAGTTTAAAGTTTAAAAGAGAGAATTTAAGACTGTTTGGTCTTAAATTAAGAACTTATTCTTATTTGAAATGTTTTTAAAATCAAGATGTGTTTTCTAAAGTTAAGAATTTTATGTTCTCGACGCATTTTTTAGACCAAAATTCTTAGTTCTGAGACCAAAATCTTGATTTTATAAAATTTTTTTATCAGTGTATATCTATATATATTTTGAGCACAAGCTCGTCGGCTTTGCGGTCGAAGCAAGAGGATTCGTTTAAGCCAAAAGCCGCTGTCATCTTGGCCACCACAATCATAACCATTAGCCTTGGCGTGTCTCTAATCAGACAGCGAAAGTTGTCCACTCCCTCCTCCCTCGCTTTCTTCTCATAGCCAAGTTATCCTTTGGGTCTGTATTGATTTTTGCTTTGGTTTTTAAACTGCCAGCCACATGAACACATTGCACAACAAATGACTTTTGGGGCTGGTCTCTTGTCTATAGGGTGGGGTATATGGGAGACAAGACTGAACGGGGTGCGGTTAATTTGCTTTAATGTTGGCGCAAATGCTTTGGCCAGGAAGGGGGAGGGGGAATAGGGAGACAGCCATTAGCCTGGCATAACTCCTTGCTGCCAATGTCGAGAGACAACGACTTGGAACAACAACAACAACATTTGTCGCTGTCGTCAGAAGAGAGCGCCAAAATTCAAGATGTTTACGCAAAGGAAATCCCACGTAATGACCGTAATAATCGCAGTTAATTAGTCGACGATGGCGACGGCCGTTAGCTTCCCCCCTCCCCTACCCACTACCTCCCATCTCCCCCCTTTTTCCCTTGACTGTCTCTATGCAAAATAGGAAAAGGAACACGGAACAACACAACAGAGGCAAGTGAATGTGGCAGACAGCGGCGCCGTCTCCGGCATGCCACATGCCCCATAGACCCGGAAATGGCAACAAACGCACTACAAAACGTTTACCAGTCTCCCTTCCTCCCTCTCTTTCTGCCTTCTCTCTCTCACTCTATCTAGCTGTGTCTGTGCCTGCTGCTTATGACTAACTGCAAGCACTGTTTCATGCACCTCATGCCCCTTCTTGCCTCTTCGTCCACACTCTTGTCCAACCGATGCCCCTTTTTGACGCTTGAGCGCACAAAACGCGAAACACGCTGTTGGCAATGTTCAGGCTCCAACTAGAGTTGAGCCCGACTCGTGATTTTGTAGCGTGACACTAACGTGAAAAGACTATGGAAGTCTACATGAGTCTCTACACGACACTACACACCTGACTACCCAAATCTACGCCTATCTAGACGACTCTCTTAGCTCATCTATCTTTTCTTATTGACTGGACACGATGATAAACGACTCTCTATAAAATTATACTAGGCTTTTTATGACTACACTAGCGGTGGTGACGTTATGACTTTTTTTTTAGGCTTACAAAAACAAAGTACATAAAGTGTTGGCGCTACGCAGACGCACAAGCAGATTTCGGCAACTACAATGACACGCATTTGCAACTCCCACCGACTTATATACAGAACTTTTTATACATACATGACTCTACATGACTCTACTCACCCCTACATAACTCTACACTTATCAATCCGTTTCTACTCGTCACCGCAAATTCATTTCTTATAACTCTCACTCATCTCTAACTGCACTTGTTCATCTCCAATATCGTTTCATGAGCTGAGCACGCGTCCATCTCTAGCTGAAACTATTTTCAGCATTCCTTGGACCTAAAAACGAGGTTTAGGGGTTAGGGTTTTTGGACCTACATAGGTCGCTCGCTGGTTGCTCAACACATTTATATCCCAGTCATTTGTGCCGTGTGAGAGTTTTCGGCAAATTTTTCGGGTTGCGTTTATTGCGTTCATTATGTGGGCAACAGGGGCATCCAAAAAAGTCGAACCGATTGAATGAGCTTCAGCCTGTACGATGGTACGGCCTGTAACCCCCCAATTTTTCCCCTTTGTCCAAAGTAATCGTTGGCGTTATCTGGGCGAGAATGAAAAGTCATTACCGCCATTCGTTCCAAACTTCTGGCAAATCTGTCTTGGATATACACTGAGAGAAAGATCAAGTATTTTCGAACTTGAATTAAAAAATTTGTTTACATTCTGTACTTACTAGATTTAAATATATTTTATTTATACTTGATTCAAGTCCTTTAAACTCTATAACTGAGTATAAAAATGTCTTAAAATAAAAACACGAAATAAGTATTCCGAGCACTTTGCAACAAAATAGAATGATAAAAATTATTCAAATCATAAATCATCATAAAAAGCAAGTGAAGACTGACTACAGAAATTATCCTGTCAAATATAGTCTTCCAATATAGTCTTCATTTTTTTTTTTATCGGAATTAGGCATGTTTGGAAACGAAACAGGCTTCATTTAATATATATATTTCCTGAGTTAGGAATTTTTTTCTTATCTATTTATTTTTAAAATTATTAACGGCTATTTGTACTTCTTAATTAACTCTGGATTGTTCTAAAAAAATTCTGGACCGAAACAGGATAAATTTAAGAACTCTTTTTTGTAGAACGACAGGTACTACTTTTTTCTGAGTGTAGCTACCACAGGAGTGTAGAGTGTGGACTGTGGAGTGTGGTATGAAAAGGGGTTGGGTAGGGTGGGGGCAGTAGGGGTTGGGGTTAGTCAAACGCTTGGCTGCTTGAGCCGCATTGCCATTGAAGCGGAAACGGAAATGCGTCGTGCGAGGCGACTGTTTTGCTCCTTCAAGTCAAGTCCTTCGACATCCTTCGGCTTCGCTTGCTGCATTAATAGATTAATGGACAGCGTTACACGACTGGCAAAGGGGGTGGGGGAGGGATGAGAGGATGACAGAGGGGGGACTGGTAAAGGGGGCGTGAGCAGGCGACGCGCGCGCTTTGTAATTAATTTGAGACACTGCCCAATGCTAATGTAGGCAAGGATAGAGAGAGAGACACTCTGTCTCTCTCTTTCTATCTCTCTCTCTCTCTTTCTCTATTCCAGTTAATAATAAGATGCAGCACATTTAATAATAGCGCAGCGAGCGAGCCATTAAAACAAAGTGGTCACCACAAAAGCACGCCTCCTTTAACCCACTCTTGACCGTCCTTAACCCTTGTTGCCTGCAGCGCCCAAATGCAAATGTAAACAGCTGTGTGTGTATGTGTGTGTGTGTGTGTGTGTTTAGTGAGTACATTAATATCGTTGTTGTTGTGCATGAATTACACGTTTTGGTTTCAGTTTCAGTTAAGGTCCTCTCGGTTTAGGCCTGGTCAACGTACGTACGTACTTACTACATGATAATTACGACTTCCGGGCAGCACACAACAAATCCACACACACCACACACACACATACTTACATATTAACAAGAACATTGGACAAGAAGTTGAAAGTACAACTTGCAGAGAGAACGTTGCCCATTTGGCGAAACATTTCCGTTAATTGCGCTGGACAGTGGTTGCCAGACCGTTAAAATTGACCAGAATAATAATCGCGTGAAATTTATGGAAAATATAAATAGAATAGATAAAACATCAGCGACTTCATCTTATTTCAGCTGAAAAATAAAAATGCAAAGGTCTTTTAGAATCGAAAAAAAAGACAAAAAACGAAAAATAAAACTTTAAGGAAACCAAAAGAAGAACGACAGAAATAGAAGCAAAAACTAGGGCTTTTAAAAAAGGAAAACATTCAGAATAAGAAAGATTGCATAAATTAATTACAACTTTACAATTTAAAAGCGCGTACTTTGCAATTGCAACAGCTGTGTTTGTCAGCTGATATCTTCTATCGATATTTCTGGTACGCAACATTGAAGAATGATCTTTTGTTAACGAGTTGCACACAACAATTTTTTTAGAAAATGGGTTTTGGCCACAAATACTGGTCAAATTCCCCATAGTGCACTATGAAGATGGTCCGTTGTCCCTTTGACCCTAAAGCGTTCTACTATCCTTATGTCCGATACCTGGACACACACTCTATTAACAGCTGCACACACACTAATACACACACGCACACACATGCACACACACACACATACACACACACATGTACACAAATACACTGATATAATGCTGCCCAGGGGCTGGTGAAACGTATTGTTGCATTTATGCATATCCTGTGACCGCCGTTGTTTCAGTGTAGTGTGTGTGTGTATGTGTGTGTGTGTGTGTATTGGTGTGTGTGTGTGGTCATTGTGTTGAATTACACATTGAAATGTTAATTGTTTTAAGCAATAATTAGGATTGCAATCAAATGGTCGTTGCTGCGGCACCGTCACGCTGACTGACCCCTCCCCTTCCCTCCCTCGAAAAGTTGTTGCCTCACATTGTTGTTGTTGTTGTGTTGCTTAGTTACCGTTAAGTAGCCCCACA
The DNA here is from genome assembly GCA_035042165.1 of Drosophila kuntzei. Lineage (NCBI taxonomy): Eukaryota > Metazoa > Arthropoda > Insecta > Diptera > Drosophilidae > Drosophila > Drosophila kuntzei. The sequence goes on along the minus strand of JAWNLU010000312.1, from coordinate 1,589,063 downwards.
CACACAGTGAGGTACACACATGCACATTAATTGTATTTGTATCAATTAACAAAAGGGTTAATTTATGGCGCTCAAGGGCTGCTGGTGGCCTACCCTCTGACCTACCCCTCTGACCGCCACTCTGAGTCTCTTTGTGCTTCTCCTCGGAAACTGCCCTTCTCGCCGATCCCTCCACAAACTGAAGCCTGTTATAAAGGACCTCTGGCTGCATTGTTTGCTTGCCTCCTTGTTGTTGTTACCGTGTCGTGGCTGCTATTAACCCTTGCCCCAAGGGGGAGGGAGAATGGAGCCAGAGGGGGTACAGGCAACTCTTCATGTGTGTGCTACCAGGGGAAATTATCGGGGATGGGAGGGAAGGGGGTAACTTGTGTGTGGTTATTGAGCCTTGATGCACGTTTTGACCTGCAGTTACACTTAATTTTGGGACTGATGATGATGATGATAATAATAATAATAATATGCCTTTATTATTGATACCAACACTTGTAAAATAGCATATTCTCATGTGTGTGTGTGTATTAGAAGGGTTATTAATGTTATTTGCTTGTTTACATGCACGTGAACTAAGCACACAATAAAAGCAACAACCATCAAGACTTGCAACCAAAAGACAACACATAACTGTCAGCAGCACCACCTCCACACCCTTCCAACCCCTTCAAGCCCCTCTACTCCCTTGCCAACTCTTCGCACTCACACAACATTTGTTACCCTTTAGGCAATCGCAAGTTGTAGAAAAAGTAAAGCAAAAGGAATATAAATGCAAACAGATCATAAAAAATCTATTAAGCAACCACATGTAACGCTGACGAAAGCCCAACACACACACACACACACACACACATACCCAAACCAGCACACATCCTCAACCCCCTCTGTGAGGACCAAGACGATAAAATATCAATCGTTGGAAAACAAGAAATCAAACAGCCATCAAAGCGACGTTATGCCTAGTATAACTACAGCAAAAAAAAATGTCCAAGCAAAGGGGGTAAACAATTCAAAAGCTCGACTAGCAGCTACCCTGCAAATACATAAAAAACTCACAAGCTTCTTATTTATTAATGAAATGCTCGATAATTATCAGAATATAAAGTTTATATAGACAAATGTTTGTATATTCAATATGAAGTCTTTTACTTCGGAAACGGAATTGTTACAGTCATTTTTTGATTATAGTTCAACTCTAAGAAAGTCATTATTATAACAAGAATTCTATGCGGAGATGAATTCTAACATTTATACCTGTCTGCATACCAAATTTGGTAGCCCTAACGCTGATAGTCTCTGAGTTCAATAAGGCTGGTCATAATTATAGAGATGAAAATTTAAATCTTAGAACACTTTTTTTGATTTAGCTGGATTATTAAAATTATTATGATTTCAATTTTATTATAAGCTTTGCAAACAGAATTGTTATAGGCATTTTTCGATTTTGGGTTCAACTGTAAAAAAATCATTATTATAACTAGAACTTTATGTGGATATGATTTCTAACATTCATACCTGTCTGTATTCCAATTTTTGTAGCCCTAATTTTGATAATCTCTGAGTTCAATAAGGCTGGTCACAATTCTAAAGATGAAAAAACTTAGAAAACTTTGTTAACTGCTATTGTTATATACAAATATGATTACAATTTTATTATACCTTAATTTATCTATACTTACAGGGTAGCCACAGAGCCTAAAACGGAAGCCAACGGCAGAAAAAAACCAAAACCGAAACATAGACAGTTTCTGAACCACAGGCGAAACAACACAGCTCAACTCCTCCCGCAGTAAGTAGCCCTATCCATAACCCCCTAACCAATAATACACCCCAGTCTGCCATATGTGTGTGTGTGTGGTGTGTGTGTGTGTGTGCATGATTGAGTGCCAGCTGTTGTTGTTGTTTACCCCTTTTTAGCTTCGATTTTTGTTCAACTCATCTATCAATGTCAAATTATGAAGTGATCATATTTGGATTTATGCGTGGAGAAATATGGGAAAAATATACTGAGAGGGGAGAGGGGGATGGAAGGAAATGGGGGCAGGCTTAAAGTCAACTGTGCCACATACGATAAAAGTAAACTTAACCCAAACACTTGTCTCTTAAAGGTGTGCGGACTAAAGGTCGAACAATGGTAAATGTGGATTAAATGACTCTCGAATACAACTAGGGATGGGGAAATAAAAATAAAATTTGAATAAGCTAAAATGCTACGGAAATATACATATATAAATTAAAGACTGAAAAGTGAAAGGGTACTGATTAACTGAGTCATTAAGAATTTTAATTGCTGTGGTGGGTTTAATTTGGGCTTCATTTGAATAATTGTAATTGAATAAGTAAAGATAATCTCACTTTTGCAGTCATAGAAAGAATACCAGAGAAATTTTGAAAATTTTGCAGTTTTGAAAATGTTAAAAAAAAATTCTGTCATCCAAATATGTAAGGCTGAAAACCGGTTTTGATCCGAACCTTTGAAATTATATACTCTGTGAACCCAAAACCCAAATTTTGTGCTTTTCTAATATTGCGCAACTGTTTGAGACTTGTATTAATAATCATAACATAATCTGTCATATTCGAAACCAGTTCACGAACCAACCTAATTGAACTTTAAACAAGATTTGCAGCCCTAAAAATATGTACTATTGATAGTCTGAAACTTTTTAAATGTAGTTTTAATTTTTTAGTTGCAGATTTTTAATATTCTTTTATCTGTCAAAAATATTGCTAATCGGATTATTAAAATTTCAGAATGAAATTAAATCGATCTGGCAACGCTTTGAGCTATCAAATTTATCGCTTACTTAGACAATCTTCACCCATTGTGCTTGCATGTCAAAGGGGCAAACAAATGGCAAAAACAAACGCTTCCAGGGATGGCCAAAAACAGGATGAGGAGGTGATTGACTCAGCGGGGGTGGGGAATAGAGTGTTTGGGGTATTGAAATAAAGAAAGGAGAAAAAATGAAGCTCCGGCTAAGCCCATAAGCGAACGTGTTCATAATATTTACAGTTATTGATATTTGAAAAGGCGGAAAATTTATAACGAGCGACATGTGTGTGACAACATGCCGCCGATCCGGGGCACAATCACAGGGACAACAAGAGACCTGAAGAGGGGGTGTGATGGTCGAGGGGGTACACGGTGTACACGGTCTACGGTTACAGGCGGAAGGGTGCAACCTAAGCGCAATATTCAATCAAAAATCGATTACAAGGACCAAAGGACCAAACAGCGAATGAGCATGTGGCCTGTGAACGTGCCACGGCGTTGCATGGTGACGGGGGCAGGGACAGCTGGAGAGAGGGGGAATACGATAAGGAGCGCTGTGTAATGCGAGTTGAAGAAGGTTGCCCAAGACTTTGGCAACTACACTGATAAAAAAAATGTTCGAACATCAAGATGTTGAATTTTGGTCCAAGCATACCATTCTTAAAGTTAGAAAATATATCTTGATTTTAAGAGAATTTCAAATCAGACAAAGTTCTTATTTAAAGAGCAGTTTTAAATATTCAAGACCGAAAAAACTTGACACTTATTTATATTGTTGTTTTATTTTATTTTGCTACATATTAATTTTTTCCTGGCTTGGTGTTTTTTATAAATATTCCGTTCATATGTTTTTTCTTGGCAAGATTGGGATTCGAACCCGCGCTTGTTTTTAAACTGAAGAGCCGACTCTAACCTAACACAAAATATGACATATTTGTAATTTCGTGACAATTTAAGATTTTTACTTTTATATTAAGAACTGCGATTTTTTAGATTAATATTCTTACTATAAGTAATTTGGTCTTATTTGAGTTTAGAAGTTGGTCTTTTTTCAGTGTAGAGCAGGTTAATCTTTGCAACACACACACACATTTATACACCACACACACACACACATGTGCGACACAACAGTTGGCGCCACTTGGTGGCCACATGGGCATGACAATGAATTATTTGCCTGCCCTCGGACTAAGAGCAACTCGGACCCATCGTCATCAACATCTTTTTCGCATACCCTGTAAATAAAGCGAGTAAAAAAAGAGTAGTAGTGAGCAAAAGGTATCTATGACTCTACAGTATATATTTCAACAGTTAGGGAAATCTATTTGTTTCCTGTTAGACTTAAGAAATAATTAAATTTCTCTGACTAATTTTGAATTAATTCCTTAATTTCTGATAGTCTTAAAATGTAATTTCTTAAGATTTAATTTTGATTTTTGGTGCACGTTTCTATTGCTAACTTAACTAAATATTTGAAATATTTCATAATGATCGATTGAGAGATACCCTATTATATTTAAATAATCGTGCTTTAATCAAGTATCTTGTATTTAGTTTAAGAAAATCCGGGATAACCGTATTGGATTGATTTTAATCCAGAATTCCGGATTCTTTTTCTGTGTTAGATAATTGCACTTGTACTTAATTTACTCATACTTAAATACAGAGTGTTTTACTAGTCGAGCAGTCTTTCTTGTGTATTTTTTTTCTGTGTGCGTGCGCGTTTTTGTCAAACAATTTTAAAACCTTAATTCACATGTGTAAATTGAAAGCAGCACCTGTGCAGCGACGGGTTGAGAATTCGAGAGGGGCTAAAGGAGGCGGTTGAGGAGGGTTGAGGGGTTGGGAGCATTGAGAGCGGGTAAATGGGGAGTGTTGGGGGAGTCAGAGTATCAGCGCTTGAATTATGGAGCAGCCTGCGTCTGTCTATGTTTGATTTATGGCCAGCACTCATCCTCTGCTTTTTACCCTGTCCCTGTTCCCGTCTCCGTCTCCGTCACCGTGTGGTCGAGTTGAGGCACTTGGTTCTTCGTCCCTTTCCGTACCTTTCGTCCCACGTGCCGCATAATTCTTCATATTTTTGTGGACGCTTTTTGAGAGGCTTCAAACTGACTCCAAGTGGAGCATCGAACTGGCTTCACAATATGCCCAGCTTCTGTTGCTGTTGTTGTTGTTGCCTGCCTCGTGTGGCAGCTGCCGTGGATAATTTGTAATTTAACCACTTTTCAGGTTCAGTAGCCGCAGTTTTCCCTGCCCCTCCTCACCCCCTCTCTCACTGTATTGTGGATGTTGTTCCGCTTCCGTTGGGCGTTGGGCAACTTCCGCTGCGCACCTTTTGTCTGCCAGCCAATTTTCGAGCATGTCACAAATAAATACCCTTCATGAGGGTTTTATCAATTCTGACAGCAAATTTGTATAAAGAGTATATTCACACTGAATCTGAGCCGTTGTAGGCATGTATGACTGTGTCTAAGCGAACTATGAAAACCCTAACTCAAATATAGAAGCCATCAAAAAATGAGACAAATATTTTAAATTAATCTTCTCAAATTTTCAAAATTTTTATATTAATAAATAAATTTAAGAAACTTGAAATTTGCATACTATCCAACTGACGAACAGGGTTTCATATTGATAGGGAAGGTTCAATTACGGATACGCTCAGATCTTGATTAAAGTAGAGAGTATATGTAACGAATGAAGTTACGAATATTGCAGAAAAGGTAGGAGCAAAGTTAGCAAAATAATAAAGTAGCGAGTAGTGGAGCGAATGTTATGCAACGAGTGATCAAGTAGCGAGTTTATACGTTGCGAGTGCTAAAGTAGCGAGTGAGAGTGCGAATATTGTAGAAAGAACCAAGAGCAGCTTCAGCGAGTAATGGAGAGTGTTATAGAAACTAACGAGTGGTATAGTAGCGATTGAGAGTACGAATATTGTAGAAATAACCGAGTGCATAAGTAGCCTGTAATGGAGCGAGTGGTATAGAAAGTAACCAGTGCTCAAGTCGCGAGTGCTAAAGTAGCGAGTAAGAGTACGAATATTGTAATGGAGCTGAAATAGACAGTCCCAAAGTAGCAAGCATAGAAATTTGAAAGCGATGCTACGAAGTGAACTAGAGACTGCTTATGTAGCTAGAATTAAAAGCTGAAAATGACTGTCTGAAGGAAAGTAGATAGTTCTAAACTTACGGAAAATATTTCGAAAGTAACGAGTGTTGAGAGTAGAGAGTACTCAAATTCGAGAGTGAATGTACGACTGAATCTAAAGTGCACTTAAGTAGCGAGTAAGGTTAGAGTTAAGGCACGAAGAAAAGTAGCGAGTATTGAAGTGAGAAAAAAAGAAGCGAGTACTTAAGTTCCAAGTGCCTTTTATGAACGAGATTGATAATTACTCGCCAATTAAATACGATAAGCGTATAATAATAATAATAATGACATCATAAGGGTATTTATTACTCGGCAAACTGAACCCAATTGTTTTTTCTGGTTCCCTTGAACTTTTTTACTGCTCATTTTTTACTGTGTGTCCTTTTGCCGTTTATTTTTGCCTCCGCGGGCTGTCGTCATCGTTGAGCAAATTAAATGAAATTTCTGCAGTGACACAAACTTGTTTATTTTGACAGACAACCATCTACACCCACTCACACACACAGACACACAACCATACATGCTCGGTTTTTTTCATTTATATTTTTTTTATTAAAAAGCCACGCGAAATCGTTAACCGCGATTTTTTTGCGCTTCGTTTGGATTTTAATTCGCTTAAAAAAAATAATAAAAAATGAATTCGAGGCATACAAAAAAATTGGCAAATTTAATAAGGGCAAACAAAAGGCGTTCCAAGGCCAAGAGGGGGGTCTATTTGGGGTATTTCCACTTGAGGGGTTGGGGGAAGGACCAGTTCCGTTGATGAGGATCGACGCTGTGGCGTGTGAGGAAATTATGCGATTTGGGCGTGCAAATCGAATCGGGTCACATATGCGTGAAATCAGTCAACATATAGAATACCCGCCCGCTCCCTTCCCCACCCCACAGATAGCCCCATCCCGCCCTTAACCGAAACTTGTTAGCCCACAAACAGAGGAAAAAGGAAATGAAATGAACAAAAAAATAAATTCGCGCGTTGAAAATTTTTAATTTGCAATTTTGCGATAATCAGTTTTATTGAGTTGTTGTTGTTGGATGGATGAGAAAGAGATAGATTGAGGGGAGGGGAGGGAATTCCCCTTGTTAGCCTGTCTTTGAAGGCATGCAAATGAGTGAAGCAATTTACCTGCGATTCGTTTCAGTTTGAAGGGGGGCAAAGTAAGCTGCCCCTGCAACTGACAGCTGTGTGGCGTGGCAAGATGAGTTGCAAGCATGATTCAACCGGGGGGTGGCAGGGGCATCGGCAGGGGTAGGGGCAGGGGCAATCAAATTAAGCACAGGCTACGTTCTGCAAATTGCAAAAACAAAATTCGCTTAATACGATTTGTTATATTGATTTTGATTTGCAGTTGAAATTTTGTTTTGGATGCCACAAGATTTTTATCATTTCGGGTCGACATTTGTGGCAACAGCAGCTTAAAAAAAGTTAATACTAATCATATTAATAAATTGAACACAACATCTCAGTTGAAATTGTTTTCTATTTGGATAACTATAATTTCTTACTATATTTTACGCAGATTACATAATCACCCAAGTATTTTAAGTCTTATATACTTTGAATATTGAAAAAATATGTAGAATATATCGGGGTATCAAAACTAAACGAATATAGATTTCAGTTAGAGTCTCGTTTATGTTCATATATTGGTTTTCGGTTATCGGTTTCGAAAAATCTTTGTATATCGGTGTCATTATACCGGTGTGATTTCGGTTAAAATATAAATATAATATAATAACATAAAAAAATATAAATATAAATTTAAAATCTTCTTAATAAGATCAATACTTAAATTTAAAATCAAAATTAGTTTTTAAAAGGATAATTACTCCTTAACAAAATAATTGAATTTAATGCTTGATTGAACCAATATTGGGCGTTATTAATGAATCGGTTATTACGGTTTGAATAATTTCGATTTCAATATAATAAAAAAGTCTTGTTTAAATTAGGATTTTAGTTACGGTTACCAATTTTAATCGGTTAATACCGGTTAAAGGTTACGATTGTAATCTCTGGAATATATAGAATTTAAATCAATAATTATACTGCTTTTTAAGAACTAAAGCCGACAAAAAATGCATAAAATTAAGAACTTAAAGGAAAAAAAAGGAAGGAAAAGCAAGAGAATAGCCAATCGACATAAGCTCATTTGAATACAAATCTATAGTTTTGACAGTCAGATGAAAGATATGTGAGTGTCTTATATATATATATATATATAAATGTCTTAGATTGTTGACCACTTGCACTCTGGGCTTAGGGTCATGATTCTTGTCCAGTTTTAAGGCTAGAAAGTGATGGAAAGGGGGGGGCAGTGGCATTGGCAACAATTTGGAAAATTGAAATGAAATTTAAGCCTTGCAATTTGCACGGGAAAATCTCAGCGCCGCATCAACCGCACGAATGGCCTTAAAAATGTCTTTGGACTTAAGGCTAAAAACCCCAAAATGTGCATGTGTGTGTGTGCGTGTGTGTGTGTGTGTGGTGTCTTAATAGAAATAGACGATGAAAGCAAACGCAGCCACAGAAAAAGAAAAAGAAGCAGAAGGCAGTGAGGAAAAAACAAAGATGGTCCAAGGGAAATGCATACAGGACGAGTATTTGAAATGCCAGATTGGAGTAAATGAAAGGACCTTTAAAGTAGGGGCGGGTGTGTGTGGGGGTGGCGGATGGAGGGGGGTGCGGCAAATACATATTCCTTTTTTGGGTTTTGGGTTGCTTTTCCATTTAGGTCTTTGCATCTTTTTGGCGTCTTTAGTGTGGTTTTGGATTTCTTGGCTCAAAACTTGCCAGCTCAAAAGGAACCCAAAGCAACAGAGGCGTCGAGTAAGAGAGGGGGAGTTTACTGGGTGTGTGTGTGTGTGTGTGGACAAGTTGCAGTTTGTGTTTTGTTGTTGCTTTTGACTTTGCTATGGCTGCACGTCTTACAAAATTCTTTAAGATCTTCGACTGCGGTCGCTTTGACAACGACTACAAATTCGGAATGAGATTGAGGAGGATTCGGCTTGAGGTTACGAATAATGGGAGAGGGGTTTGGGTTTGGTCTGGGCGCTGACCAGTCAAATGCAAATAGAAGCAAATTAAATGCTTTCGGACTCTCATGCAATATTTAAAAGCCGTCAAAGACAAACAGAACACAGAACACATGGCTCCCCAAGGCGGGGAGGGGATGGAGGGGTAGCCCCGAACCCTACCCTGGATTGAGGGAGACTGAGGAAGGTGGATGGGGCCAGTTGTCAATTAGAGTGCGCGTTCTCGATATCATTTTTATTATTCACATCACGTGACTTCATTCAATTAACCGATGCGCTGCGAAAGCCAAACTTAATTGGAAATGAAACCCATCTTTAACCCCACACAGCCCCCAAGGTTTTTTTTTTAACCCTTTCCACCATTTCAACAAATGTGCTGCCACTTTGCACTCTTTCCATTCACCAGGCCGCAAACGCGACTCACATGCCAAAAGGGCGTTCAAGCCACTTAAGCTCGTCCTCGTCCTCGTTCATAGCCCTGACCCTGGTCACCTGTCGTACCCTGTCCCTCTATATGCTGGTCAGTCGCGTGTCCACACATGGAGGGCTATTCACACGCCGCTAAAAAGGGTTATTAACTCGTCAGCTTGGCTAAATGTCAGCTCAGGTGGCCACGCGCAACTTGGACAGCGGTTAGACCAGTTCATAGGGTGGGGTGTTTAGGCCTCAAGGTTGGGTTGGGGCTTCCAGGTTGTACAGCGAGTGGAATCCCTGACAAAATCGTTGCTGATGCGTGGTCACGCACCATTATCGCCACGACTAACCCCCATTGGGCATGAGGCTACAGGTAACGGGATAACGGGGATAAGGGGTTGACCCTTTGCTGACAACATGGGGTGCTCCTGCCCCTAACTCCTTCCTCTCTCTCACACACTTCATTTGTTAGCCCTTTGGCTGGCCGCCTATCAATGAAGTTGTTAATTTTATACTTTCAGCGCTGCACTTGCCTCGCCCCCCGCCCTTGGGGTTACCTTCCCTTGCCTTACCCCTGCCCTAACCCCTTTTCACTGGTCCCTTACTGGTCCCTTGTCCAGTCTATAATTTCAGTGAGCTGAAAGGCTTAATTATATTTGTGATATGCTTTAACTTGATGGCGATTGCTTTAGCTATGTCCATTTGCTTTGCTTTTAATGAGACAGCACTTTAAGTGACCATGGAGGACGCGTGGTTAAACAATATTATTATTAGTTCAGTTCTAGGCGGAGATTATGAAGTAACCATGGAAACTCAATGCTGCTGAAGTTTGTATTGAGTGGATGAAGTGACCATGGAGGACATGTGTACAGCATATTGATAAAGCCAAAGAGTTAAGGCTATGGAGGCTGGCTGTCATATCTATTATTTGTATTTACAACCGTATAGTAAGTTAAGAAATTCATACACTGATAAAAAAAATGTTCTTAAATTAAGATTTTGGTCTCAGAACTAAGAGTTTTGGTCTAAAAAATGGTTCGAGAACCTAAAATTCTTGAATTTAGAAAACACATCTTGATTTTAAGAACATTTCAATTAAGAATAAGTTCTTATTTTTAGACCAAACAGTCTGAAATTCTTAAGCCAAAAATAAAAAAAATGGCAGGTGTTTTTGGTTTATTTTTTTTTTTATAAATATTTCGATTATACGTTTATTCCTTGGCTAGAGCGGGTTCCTCGAATTTTTACCAAACTGAAGCGGCGACTCTAACCAGACCACCACGGTGTCATTATTGTCTTCATATTATATTAAATATGACATATTTATATTTTCTGAAGGTCTAAGAACAATTACTTTGCTGTAGGTCGCCTTTAAGTAAGTTGCACATCGATGAATTAAGCACAGGTGCAGCTGGTACCTAAGAGAATTAGAGAAAGAGAAAGAGAATGAGAGAGAAAATGGAAAAGGAAGAGGTAGTTAGGTCTAAGGGTCTGCTTATAGTCGTAATCAGGAACTATAACAACTTTGCGCATAATCACGAATCATTTGACTGCAGAAACAGAAACAGAAACTGGGAACCAGAAAGCGAAACGTGAAATGCAAATTACCCAAAAGCATAAAGCAGTCGGCTCATCCTTAACACACACACACACACACACATATATATATATATATACATACGGTTATAGTTACAGTAAGCTAAAAGGAAAGGACACACATAAAGTTGGGAGCAATAATAAATTGAAGTAACAAAATCTTAACAATTACAACAGCGCCACCAAAAAGACGACCTACACGGGACACGGACACACATGGCTGCCCGGATGCCAGGGGCGTGGAATAAAAGGGGTGAGGGGTTTGGGCATTTAGAGCGCTTCAGAAAACCCAATAAGTCTACGGTAATAATCGAGCATAAAGCACAATTTATTTTCATAAAACCTCAGCCGTAAGCTGGGGCGCTGATCAGGCAACGGAGTCCTTGGCCAACAGGATGCAGAAAGCAGGACATGGCCAAAGTACAATGCCAGAAGATAAAGGAGGTGGTATGAAGAAGGCTAAAGTAAAACAAGGCAGCCCCCAAATGTCTGGTGAACCCGTTCCGACTTTTGATTTTAAAACAGTGATGGCCATAAGTAGTTGTAATGGCAGTTGCCAGGGGCGTAACAGGGAGAGGGGTGATTGGGGTGGGGGAGGGGGTGGTTGAGAAGGGGTTAAGAAGTGTGTGGGGGGAAGGGGGGTGACTAAATCTGGCTCTTGGAGATGCTTGGCCAACGTCGACGTCGACGTCGCTTTTGTCTGACTCGCAAAACTGTACGAAAAACCGCATAAACGCGACCGTCGCCACGTCGTCCTGACTGTCGCACCCCCTCAGTACACCCCTTCTTCTCCTTCTCGCTGTCGACCAGGCTGTCGTTCTTGTCGTCGCAATTTTATGGCAGCAGACGCCTTGTTGTTGTTGTTGTTGTTGTAGTAGTTGCCAACGTATTTGTTGCCGTGCCCAGAAGCTTAACGAACATTTTACAATGCCCATGATGCATTAATATCCGAGACCAAAAACGCCCGGCACGGGCTTCGAACCACTACACAGCAAAAAAATATCCGGGATTCCGGAATAAAATCTATCCAACGTGGTGTCAGATGTACGATAATCTCGTATTTTCCTAAACTTTGTACAAAATACTTGACTCAAGCACGATTTTTCTTAGTAATATTTTAATTTTCGGGGTTCTGCACATTTTTTTGTAGTTAGATTATTCGCGTATTGGAATTAAAACTGCAATCGAAACTGTAACCTTTAACCGGTATTAACCGATCGAAATTTGTAACCATAACTGAAACCTTAACAGATAAGTTTTTATAGTACCAAAACCGACATACCGAAATTCTTCAAACCGAAATAACCGATTCATTCAGCTGTTAATTTCGGCTCAATCAAGCTTAAATTCATTTATGTAATCATCGTTTTTGAAACTAATTATGATTTTAAAATTAAATATTAATCTAATTAAATAGATTTTAGTTTTAAATATTGATCTTATCAAATAGATCTTTTTTGAAATCCATGAATTTTTGTTTGCATATTAACATTAATTTTTAAACATTTTTACATCAAATTTTTGTATTCTGTGAACCGAAATCAAACCGGTATTTCGAAACCGAAACACACAAGAAACGATTTTCCGTAACCGATAGCCGAAAACCAAAATACAAACATAGCCGAAACCCTAACTGAAAACGATATTCGTTTCGGTTTAATAATATCCTAAATTATGAATTATGAAATGCATGTTAAAATCATGAATTTTAAACTTGAATTTTTGAATGTTTTGTTTTTTTTTCTGTGTAGATTTGCACACTATCTTCAACTCCCTCTCTTTCTCTCTCTCTCTCTCTGTCTCTGTCTCTCTGTCTCCCTCTCTCTCTCTTTCTATTTCTCACTTTTTGGCTGGGTCTAGGGTTTTAGATAACAACAAAACTGCAAATGTGTAGCATACATTTTGGGGCAACTAAAAACTGTAGCGCTTCGCGTGAAGTGTGGGGGGGAGGAGGTAGAAGTCAGGAGTTGGGGTTAGTGTCGTGCCACGCCAGCTTATCGTATGAAATTAGCTACCCTTGTCGCACACACACACACACACACACACAACGACTGTGTATGTGTTTTCTGTATATTTTTTTCGGCTTGCAGACTCGGAAATTTCGTTGTCTGATCCCACTATTTATAAAATTTCAATAAATAATTTTGTTGCCCGGGCCAAAAAGGGTTGCCCTCGGTCACTGTGTTTCTGTGTGTGTGTCTGTGTGTGTGTGTGTGTGTGTGTGTGTGTGTGTGTGTGTGTGTGTGTGTTTGAGCTTGATGTTTTTGCTGATTTCGATTATTTGGCAGGCGCAAATGACTGCATCAATGTGTGCATTGATTGCCATTTGGCAACCCCTTCTCCACATTCTGAACCCCCTTTCCCACTCTAAATGCCACTAACTAACCGTCTAACATTTGACGCTTGCCACGCCCCCCTCCTCGCCCCCACACACACACCCCTTTGCTCCTGCCCCTCAACTGACAAGGCGCGACGCAGCAACCGCAAACAAATCAACAAAGCAATCAACGTCTATTTGTATTTTCACACACACACACACAACCGTTCACACACACACACAACCATACACATACACACACACACATATGTTGTGCTGCCAAAAAGTGCAAATCAAATTTTGTGGTGTTTGCCACAATTTCGACCAAAATAACGCGGCTACACGCAGAGTTTGATAGAGATACCATTCATGAATAACATGCGAATGTGAGTGCATGTGAGTATGAGTACTCATAGTTGCTGGCCAGGTGCTTGGCACCGCCTTTCCATGTGGGCAAAACGTTTAATTAGCCACATCAACTATGCACACGTGCATTTTTCAGTCCTCATTTATTCGGTTATCTACTTACAAATTTATGAACTGATTATGCACTATGTCTACAAGGATAATGACAGGTTTCTAACATCATGAATATTCGCATTCAATTTTTTTATTTTGAAAAAACAAACATTCAAGATATTAACACAATTAATACAAAAAGAAATGATCTTAAAATCATGAAGTTTTCTATCTTTTTACGATTTTTTTGTTTTTCAACTCATTTTTTTGACAAAAGTTTGTAATTTATTGAACAAATCTTTATTTCCATCAATTTTTTTTTTAAAACTACAATTTATTACTTTTCGCCTTCATTTTTTTTTAATTTTGAAAACATTAAAGAGAAAAGTACAATTATAAAATAAATAAATGATTCTAAAATCATGTAGTTTTCTTTCTTTTTAAGAATTTTTTGGTTTTTTTTTCAACAAAATTTTATTTTCGTAAATTTTTTAATAGACTATAATTAATTACTTTTCTTATAACTAAAAGGTTTCACTTCTTGAATTTTTTAAATAGCAAGATAATTTTTTTAGCTAATATTTGAATATAAAATTGCCGATTCTTATTTCATATTTATTTATTATAGTCGAGGTTCCCTTTAGTCAAATGTATCTACGTATTAAATTATTTTTGTTTTCTAAAAATTCCATATCAGTCGGCTAATAAGGATAAATATTATACAATATTCAACTAGCAGTTGATATATAATTTTAATAGGAGCATTTGGTTGATTTTTTGGTGTTAGAAAAATAATTCTTAATCCATATCTTATTCTTATCGTCTCATAAAATATAAATATATCTGCAGAAAATTTAAGAAAATAAAAGATTTTCTACTTTTCGAATCGAAAATATATTTACTATATCATATAAATAGTTTGCTCTACAACCAACTTCATATCACATTTGGAATCAAGAAACTTCCCTCCTTGAGAAATCCTCGCAGTGTCAAAGTTAATTCAATATTTTTGTGGATAATGCGAAAATTGATAAGATAAACTGAAGATACGATAAAATTTCCTTTTTGCGGTACCGGAAATACCAATTTCTGGGTAGAGAAATCAATGATTATAGCGATTGCCTCAGTTAATGGCACAAATTAGTCAACAATTTGTGCTGCATTCCGCATAATCTGGTCAGGGATTGGATGATGTGTTGTTTACACTTCAGCAGCAACAACAATACACACACCACTCACACACATACACATAAAAAAAGAAAAAGGAAAAAAAATGACAACAACACAAATTATTTCCGTCTTATTACACAGCAATGCCATATAAGCCAGGCCATAAGAATAAGTACTCAAGAGGGTTAGAGTTCGCATCGAGGTTTGAGTTTGGGTTCAATTCACGGTGTTGGGTTCCGAGTTCCGGGTTCGGGTTCACTTCAATGTGTCAGCGGGCAACAAAAGAATGGAAAACGTAAAGGAAAAAAAAAATAACAAAATACCATAATAATTCTTTTGCTCGGTTTGGCAATTTGGCAAACGCGTAGAAAATTATTAAATTAAGCAAAGATTCGACTAATAGATATCCTAGACAAGAGTTTGGAATGACCAAATAGTTTTCTACATAACTTTCGTATTTATGACTCAATTGTTTTGAAATAAAAGCGATTTGATGATAAGGCTTTAATATATGACACTACCAAAAATTAAGACTGTATCTTTAAAAATGTAATTTTTGTAGGTATTTTATGATATGCTTTAGCTTGGAGAAATAAAGATAAATTTATTAAATTTTTGTAAAATATAAATATAGACAATAGAGGACTAGTCTATGTCAAATTTGATGAGCGAAGCTGTTATAGTTGCTGACTTCAGATAGTTAGTAGTTAGATGGATAGCTAAAATAGCTTAATCATAAACAATCTGCGATTAAAGAGACCTAATCTGCCCCATTTCATACTATTTCCTTGTGATACCCAGCTTAATCATATCCACAGCTTACAGGGTATTATAAAATAGCCGCTAGTATTTTGGTCATCGAATGGAAATGTGCTGTTATTCCGATACTTATGTCCTCGGCCATAATACTTAATGCGAAACCAAATGAAGCCGAAGTTGGAGTGAGAATTCAGTCAGTCAAATGGTCAGCGAATTGTCAGAGCTGAGATATGAGATACCAGATACGAGATTACGTAAGCGACGCCTCATAAACTCTCGACCCCTCCACTCTCCACAGCTTATGCTTGTATTGTTGGTATTCCTCCTGGCTGGACACACTCAACTCGGCATTTGACAAAAGCGTCGAGGCCAAACAAAAGGCAGCTGCCTTCGTTGCCGTCATTCGTTTGGCCGGAAACACAATGAAGTGAAAAATATGATATAAGGGGGCAAAAATATTCTCTGTATGTATGTATGTATGTATGTATGTGTGTGCTCCCCAATTGTTATTCTCTTCTCTCTTTTCTATTATTCTGTTTTTTTTTTTTTTTATTATTTATTGTGATTTACAGTTGAACGCTTGATTTGATTTTCAAGTGGTTCCCACGCCATCCGACCAAAAATGGATCCCTCTTCAGTTACTGACAAACATAAGCCTCCCCCCCCTCTCTGCTACGCCTCTGCCCGTGCTCCATGCTGGGTTAATTAGTGGCCATCAGTCAATTGGGCGTCGTGCCCCCCTTTCAATTTTCAGCTTTTCTTTTCGGAATTTTTTATTTTATTTTATTTTTGTGTAATTTTTGTGCTTGGGGCGCATTTCGATAACGATTGCAAATACTCGATACACGTGCGCTTAGAACAAAAGCATTACTTCAACTTGCATTTGCATGACAGAACAGGTCCAGACATGTTTATTTCGTAGGGGGATTCCGCTGCGTAATGGAATTAGCCTGGCGACAAGGACAAAAAATACATACATACATGTATGTAAGTTATTCAGACTCCATCCGGACATCCTTATCGATGGGGCCCCGGGGACGCATACGTTAACGCCAAAAATGCGTCGCCCGCTGCGTTTGTTTCCTCCCCTACCCCTGCCACTACCCCTCTTCCTTCTACGCCTCTGCCCAGCATCGCAAGTCATCGATTGTCCTTTTCAATAGTCTTCTTATGTCTATGCCACGCCTGGTTTATGCCACTTTGATTGTCTCACGTGTGGACAATTTGTTTGCCTCGCCGTGGCAACAACAACATTATAAACAACAGCAACAACATAAAGAACAGCAACAACATAAAGAACAACTCGCATTTCGTTCTCCATAAATCCAAACAGCATTAACCCATAATTTTTTAATAGATTTTCGGCGACTTCGAATGCTCCTGTGACTCTTCCAGCTGCCTTTGCAGAGAAACACTGAGAGAAATATTAGGAATGAGGATTGTTAGGCAAGTTTGGAACAGTTTTATAATTATTTAAAATTTGTTGCTATCATCTCTTTTCCGATTTTCACATTCGACAAGATTTTAAAACTGTTCTAATTTCATGTTGCCAAGATCTTGTGGATTGAATTAAATTTGAGTTGGAGAATTAAGTTCGATAAATTGAAAAACTATAAATTTTAAACAAAAAGCTTTAATTCAATGGAAAAATTTAAATTTAAGTTGGAGAATTAGGTTCGATAAAATGAAAAACTATAAATTTTAAACAAAAAGCCTAAAATCAGTTTAAAGTTTAAACCACATGCTTTATTTTTATATTTTTGGTTTGGTGTTAAATTAAGAACTTATTCTTATTTGAAATGTTCTTAAAATCAAGATGTGTTTTCTAAATTTAAGAATTTTATGTTCTCGATGCATTTTTTAGACCAAAATTCTTAGTTCTGAGACCAAAATCTTGATTTAAGAAAATTATTTTTTATCAGTGCATTTGTTTCTCTGAGTGTAACATATGCTTAGCTCTGAGTCCAATGAATTCAAGTGCTGTCGGGAAGGAGTACAGTTAAGGAGTGATAAAGAAGGGATCGGGAAGGGAAGAGAAGGGAGGGAAATGGAGGGCAGGATTGTCGAGGATTTTCGTAGAGTTGCAAGTTAAGAGCGTAACAAAAATGCGCATCACGTAGCGTCGTTCAAAGTGAATATGTCCAAGTGAATGTTGCGTGATAAGCGCCCAGAGTTATTGCGTCTGCCAAGTGGCCAACACACACACACACACTCGTCTCTCTTTATCTCTCTCTCTCTCTCCCACACACACAGGCCACGCAATAAATGTTGCCTTCTTTTTTGGGTCTGAGGCTGTGCAAATATTTATTGAACATTTTAATTCGTTTGTTGTTGCAAATAAATTCTGATTTATTGGCAATAAAGCGCACAAATAGACAATATGTTGGCACAAAACTAGCCAAAAAAATAGCATCTGATAAACCCCACTTCACCCCCAATCCCCCAGTTCAACTCACTCTTCCACTCTCTATCTAAACCGGACAAATGGACACAAAACGTTAAGCGGCACATGTGCGGAATTTTGAATTGCTTTTTTCTATTTTCTATTTGCCATCTTTTATTTAAGCTCGCAAACATTAACTGACATTTTTTTTGAAAGTTTTTTAAGCTTATTTTCCAATGGTTTTTTATTTCCCTGTGCTTTTGAGGGAATACTCAAGAATTGCATAGCAATTAGCAATATTAAATAAGACGATCTATTTATTCATCTATTTATCCATCTTATCCATCTACTTTAAACTGAACTCAAAAACTATAACTGATGGAGTTTGTAAATTTAGTATGCAGATTTTCTGGCTGATCAACCAAAAAAAGAAACAAGGATAGAAAGGGAATGTAAATCAGAGAGATATATTGAGAAAGAGAGTGAGAGAAAAAGGCAGACATAGAAAAGGATAAGAGATAGAGAAAGTCTAAGATATTTTTAGAGATAAAGTTCTAAGATAGGTTCAGTTTAAAACTATCCTCGCATTATGTTGATTTCTGGGAAGATAGAGAGTTATAATAATAAAATAATAATGTATATATAAAAAGAGAGTGAGATTGAGACTGAGGTATAGGGAAAGATAGAGATGTAAATAAAGAATTAAGTCATAAATAAAATAGAATAAAAATATACACACCGCCAATGTTAACAAAAATGTGTTTTTAAGTTTAAAAAAAATAAAAGGCAAAAAAAAATTAATCCCCAACGGTGTCAAAAGTTGTCACCCCAAGTTGTCCACCCAAAGTACGAAATACTTGATCCAGAACGATTTTTCATTTCAATATTTCAATATTCAATATTTTGATCATCGAAGTTTATTTAACAATTTTTTAATTGAATCAAATACTTTAGTTTATTTATTTTTTTTTTATTTATTAGAGTCACTACCATTTGACTCTCATATAACTAGTCTAATTTCATAATTTTATTCTGAACACAAGCATATAATATCAGAATTCTTAACTTGAATTTAAGAATGATTTTTTGTTGTTAAGATAAACGACTTACACAGGGGTGTTCTAGAAATAAAAACCAACTGAAAACCAATCAGAAACTTATAAATTCTTGGTTGATTTTCGGTTGAGAATGAGAATTAATAATACTTTAAATCATAATAATAATAATACTAAATATCAGCTGTTTACAGGGTATATGCCCAGTCGTGCACTCTCTACACACGCTTTTCTTGCACTTGTTTAATTTCATTTTTGTACTGTTGCATGTTGCTTTTCGCTGTTTGCTTAACGGTCAAGCAAAGTCCAAAAATTGTCATTGTCATTGTCTGGAGCAGCATATTGTTGCTGCTGTTGTTGCTTTTCTTGATAACAACACCCTCATGGCCAATAGAGCGAGTGGCAACATTGCTGCCAAGGTGGCAAGTGCGGCAAGGCAATTGTTCTGGCTATGCGCTAGTGCCACATGTCGCTCATCAGTCATCACACACACACACCTACATACACACACACACACACACACTTGCACACACACACAGCTGTCGCGTCTGGCATTGTCAATGTGGCACGCTGATTGTTGTTGCTACCTTTTTTGCATAAGTGTCACATACGTGTGTGTGTGTGTGTGTGTGTGTGTGTGTGTGTGTGTGTGTGTGTGTGTGTGTGTGTGTGTGTGTGTAACGTTTGTCAGGTGTGCGTTGGTTGTTGCTTCCTCATATTTTATTTTATTTTTTTTTTTGTTTTTTTGGGGTTTTTTTTTTTGGTCTTGTTGCCGATGTCTGTGACAGCAGCAACTGTTGTTGTTGTTGCTTTTGTTTTGGCTGCTTGATTTTTTGCTCTATGCAGAGACAACAACAACAACAATAGCAACGAATTTTAAGGTTGTTGACGCCAGAGCTGATGATGATGATGATGATGATGCTGATGACAACTGCTGCTGTTGCTGCTGCTGTTGTTGTTGCTGCTGTTTACCTTAATGATAAGGCGCTTGTCAGTCAGTGCGTCAGTCAGCGAGTTGCGAGTTGAGGTGGCATGGGGCAGAAGGCATGTGGTAGACAGTCGTCAAATGTTGCGGCGCCTGTGGTTGTTTTATGCCATTTGCCTCGACGACAACGACAACGACAACAGCAACGTGCAACGAGCACGACGGCAACATGTGCTACTGTGTTTTGTCAAAAAACATATTTGCCTTGTCTTTGTGTGTGTTTGTGTGGCAACTGTGTGTCTGTCTCTCTATGTGTGTGTGTGTGTATGTGTGTGTGGCAACACAAAAAGCATATTCACCAAATATAATTATTAAACATGTTGCCAATTTTTCGAGCGCTTTTTAATCCTGTTGTCTGCACAATCCCCACGGCAGCCACGCCCACTCAACCACACACACTTACACACACACACACACACACACACACACACACACACACACACACACACACACACACACACACACACACACCGCACTTACACTCTGAGTGAGTGTGTGGCATATGAATAAAACTCTATTATGCGGTTGTGGCTTATGTTGTGATCGCTTCAAAAATTTTTGAATTGCCAAAATGCGTGAATGTTTCTACAAAAGGGAAAAGCAGCGGAAAAGCGGGAAGAGTACGTAAAGTGTGGGGAGGGGGAAGGGAAAAGCAACTGCGCTTTTCATCGTATTTTCGTTGCGAAATTGTGGCTGACTTTTGTATTTTTGCCACTTGAAATACAGTTAGTTTCGCAACTGCAGCCAGTTAACCAAATTGCCAGATTACAAAATATAGAGTTACCATATTAATATATATTTTTCAACAGGATGAATTTATGGAGGGTCTGCGAGTTGAGAGTGGAGCCATAACAGTTGCAAAAAAGTTGTTACGAGTATATCAAATTCTATTGTTGCAATTAAATTAATGAAATTGACGTTTGAAATATTTGAGCACAACTTTTCTATTTTAATTTATTTTATAATTGTGCTAGCAACTCTACTAAATTTGTATAAAAAGTTACGAGGTGTATATCATCCAGTTGGGGCTTATGAGTATCTCTCTAACCAATTTTTAGAACGTTACCACTCATTTTAATACAGCTTAAATTTGGAAAAGCTACAGTTAGTTGAACGGGTTTATCGTCGGAAATAGCGCCTCAGATCAAATCTTTTAATTTGTTTAGCTTAATGAAGAACTTTATAGATATAAAACTATACTGAAAGCAGAATTTAAATATGTCATTATTATCTAACATTTTCAATTACTTTCTTTTTTCAGATTCTCGACTTCATTTCGTTTGTTTCCTGCTGGTGCAGCCAACTTAACTCTTTAGTTAGGCGCAGCCAACTTAACAATGTGCATCAGATAAAATAATTTAGGCGCAACCAACTTAACAATTAGCATGGAGATTTGTCTACAAATCAAGCGCAGCCAACTTAACAATGCCAAATTACAGAAATTATTGAGACACAGATGCATCTGAAATTTATTTCATATCACTGAATATGCAACACTTCCGTGAGTTTTTATGAATTTCATTTATTTCTTATTATAATATAATATTGTTACAAGTTACAAGTAAGTTAAAAAATAATTATTTTTGGGAACTATTGAATTGAAATATTTTCAAAACTGAGCAACATTTAGCACTACTTTGTCCCTTTGTCAAAACAATTACTTGACATACTGTAGATCTCTGCTGACTTAACAGATCTTTCAAGTACGCAAACTTCTATTAAATATGTTGATTATGATCTCGAATATGGGAGAGTTTCCCCTGGATTATCCTCTCACTCAATAGATATAGTCTTATTTTGACTAGCAATTTTCTTCAGCAAACTATTTCGATTTGCAAACCAAACAAAAAATAAACAAGAAACTAAAGAAAAACCTCCCGGAAAAGCGAGTGCGAACAAAAATAGCAACAAAAAGCATTAATTTTAATTTCTACCCAATTCTCTTTTGTAACGATGTGAAAATCTCTTAAGTACTCTTGTCATTGACACTCAAACCCCGCACAAAAAACGACATACAATACACCCCCCAATGCGTGTGTGTGTGTGTGTGTGGGAGGGCTTAACCTTAGTTAAGCTGTTGGCCGTCTGACTGCCGTTCTGACGGTATGGCTATGGTCTGGTTTGGTCTGTTGACGGGCGGCTGTGACACAATCTCATCAACAGATCAGAGATTTGCAGCTCGTCCTCGTCGCGCACTGATGACATCTGTGGTATTTTCAACGTGCGACGTGACCGGCATAACCGGCAACAATCGGAGTTGGAGCAACGAGAGGTAGTTCCCCCAACCCCACACTCCCCATCGACTACCGTTGTCTATAGGGTAGTGGAAAGGAGGGGGAAACTCACCGGCTGACTGCCTGACATTTGACACGCGCCGTTTTGGCAGCCGTCAGACTTCAGACAACAGCAGGACATTTGGCCATTGTGACAACCACGCTTGTTATTTCTATATGTATACCCTGTAAAATTGGTAGAGCATACATATGTAGTCTGCTTGTACTTCTCTTTAACCGATCAACTTCTACAGCCAGAGTTGGAAAATTTGATATGTGTATGCTTATGCAAAAGAAAAAACAAAAATTCCGGGATTCTGGTACAAAATCAATCGAATGCGGTGGCAGAAGTACGGTAATCCCGGATTTTCTTACACCAAGTACTTGATTTAAGTAGAATTTTTCTCAGAAATATTTTGAGATTCGGGATTCTGAAAATTGTTATCAATCACATTAAATATTTTTAATTTCTTTGACTTTTTAATGTTGAGTCGTTGCAATTTTTGCCGCATATTGTCTTAATTTAAGAAGAATATCATAAATACATACTTAAAAAATGCATGCAACAATCAAGAATTTGAATCTTAAAGTATAGAGTGGTTTTAATTTTTCTGTGTATACCCTAGGAAACTGTAATGTAGCTCAGTCTTCGTTTAGGTTTGATGAAAAAAGCATAACAGCAAAAACAAGAGAGAATTTTTTGTCTTAATCGAAAGTTAATTGATATCATTATCGCTGAAATACTGTCTTTATATTTTTTATAACATATTCTCGCAACATATTTTTATAGGGTATTTGCTAGTCGTGCTTTTTACAATTTTATCCGTAAATATTTTTATTTTGTTTGCGACAATTCACAAATTTGTTTTCTTCTTCACATTACCTTTATATTTTTGTGATACAGGGTATCTGCAAGTCGTGCTTTGAGGTAAAACAAACATTAACATGTTTGTTTGTTTTTTTTTTTTTTGGTGGACAAC
Organism: Drosophila kuntzei; assembly: GCA_035042165.1. Classification (NCBI taxonomy): domain Eukaryota; kingdom Metazoa; phylum Arthropoda; class Insecta; order Diptera; family Drosophilidae; genus Drosophila; species Drosophila kuntzei. The sequence goes on along the minus strand of JAWNLU010000312.1, from coordinate 1,565,722 downwards.
TTAATATGGAGGTCAGCACTTCCGCCTGTTGTCCGTTGCCTCAATTCTGTTGCAATATTAATTTTTGGCGAATGGCACGTCACACATGTGGCAAGCTGGACAGCCGAAAGAGAGGGAGAAAGACAGAGTGTGAGAGGGAGATAGCGATATGGTCATAATGCTGCAAACTCGCCTCGCATTTTGTTAGCCTTCATTTGATTCGTGGAAATTGGCCCAATTAACGCAAAAGGCAAAAAAGCAAAGCAACAACTCAATTTATCACGCACAACTAAAGTGATTTGTTGCCAATGCCAACCGTATGGCGTCTCTCCCCCCTACCCCTCTATCCCCTCACACCCTCTACCATTCAACTCTTGGCCCACTCCAAGTTATGGCCAAGTCAAGGCCCAAAAGTCAGCGTCGAGTTTTGTGGAGTCGCATGCAAAAAACGCAGGGTAGGAAATTGTTTAATCAATTCATCAGACGTGCATGTTGCATACATGTGTGTGTGTATAGAGTGTGTGTGTGTGTGTTTGTGTGTGTGTTTGTGTGTGTGTTTGTGTGTGTGTGGCAATAACAGACAGGATATTAACTTACAATTTCAACTCAAACTCGCGTCTCGCGGCGCTGTAAACGTTAAACGACCAAAAATTTGTTTGAATAATTACCGAGACAACACGCCCTGCCCCCCCCACACACACACATCTATACACACTCAGACATGTGTGTGTGTGTGTGAGGTGCCACTTGCTGCATGTTTATTGCTCTGTCCCTTCATTGACTTTACAAGCAAACAATTTGTCAAATGCAAATAATCGCACAAAATAAACCCTCATCGAACGCCTCTGACCTCTGACCCCTGCTGACCCTCCTATCCCCCCGCAACCCACCAACCATCCATTGCTGTGTTCTTTGTGCCAATTGAAAAACGATTCGAAATCAATCACAGCCTTTTCAGAGTTAGGGAAGAGGGAGGAGAGACAGAGAGAGCTGTTGGATTTTGGCAGCTGGAGGTCCATTAATAATTCTTGTGGCATGTTTTATGGCCGCAGCGACAGTGAAACCCTTCCGCATAACACACAACACACACACACACACACACACACAGATGGACAGACACAACAAATACACACACACACACACACACTCAGATAAATTCCCTTGTTGTTTTCACATGCAAACGTGACTTTCAACTGCTGACCGCGTGCCAAACATACACTGATAAAAATAATGTTCTAATATTAAGATTTTGGTCTCAGAACTAAGAATTTTGGTCGAAAAAATGCGTCGAGAACATAAAATTCTTAGAGTTAGAAAACACATCTTGATTTTAAGAACATTTCAAATAAGAATAAGTTCTTAATTTAAGACCAAACAGTCTTAAATTCTCAAACCAAATATTAAAAAATAAGGCAGGTGTTTTAAACTTTAAACTAATTATTTTTTTTTTAATTTATCCCTTTTTTTTGGATTAATTCTTTTTTTATAAATATTCCGATTATATGTTTTTTCCTTGGCTAGAGCGGGTTTCAATCCCTCGAACACTGTTTACCAAACTGAAGCGACGTCTCTAACCAGAGCACCTCGGTGTCATTATTGTCTTCATGATAAATATGACATATTTATATTTTCTTATCTTAAGATTTAAGATTTTTAATTCTTATATTAAGAACTGCGAATTTTTAGATTAATATTCTTAGTTTTATAAATTTGGTCTTAAAATGGTCTTATTTTAAGAACAAAATATTTAAGAAGAATGTTCTTGTTTTCAGAAGTTGGTTTTTTTTCAGTGTAGAGAGAGAGAGTTGAGCATTTATTGGCATGTTACTGACCACACAATTTCTCCATTCTCCCACACTTTCTCTCTCTCTCTGTCTCTCTCTCTTGCTGTACAAGGTCATGTGCTGTACATTGCCAGGGTTATCGCGGCCAGCCAAATTGATGGGCAGTCATCAATTTCACTTGTTGGCCATTCGCCATCAGGCAGATTCTCTGCTCCCATCTCCTGCCTCCTTCTCCTTCTCCTGTTCCTGCTCCTTCTATACTGGCAACTGGTGCTTGCTGGTCGCTCCATTTGTCAACGATTTGACTGCCCAACTCCAACTCCAACTTCAACTCCAACTGCCAATTCCAAAACGGATGCTGTGGGTGCGACTCTGTGCACTCAATTAACCAGCAACTCCTCAATCCCCCTCTCTGGAGCTGGTGTCAATGTTTGGTAGGGGAATTGGACTTGGTGTCGCCACATTTATTGGCCTGAGTGTCTTTCTGTGTATCTGTGTGTGTGTTAACTTGTGTCGCCAGCCTCCATTGCAATTGCTGCAATAATTGCAAGGGTCAAAATGTAAATGCAGCCAATCAGAAGGTGTCATCAAAGAGCAGGGGTATTCAGTTAGGTGGGGTGTAGATAAAAAATAACAGCGGTCTCTAAAATTTTTGAAAATTTATCTGTCATATTTTATCTTTAAAATGAGACAACGTTTGGGGGAAAATAGAAAGGAATGCAATACATTTGAGAAAAGTAATCTTACAATTAATATGTTTTATATATTTTAAATGGAATTTATCTTTTTATTTTTTATCTTTAAACTAAGACAACTTTTGATGAAAAATAGAAAGTAATGCAATGCATTTGAGAAAAGTAATCTTACAATCAAGATGTTTTATATATATTTAAAATTAGGTGATTATATAGGCAATTCATATAAGAATAAAATCTTAAATTTGGACCATTTTTATATTAGTGTAACTAAAGTTATATTTTAGCAGGCCGATTTTGAAAACTTTGAGCAGCTTATGGCATTTTCGCATACAAAAACTAACCTTAGATATAACCAGAAGATACACATTTTTTTTATGTAAGTGCAAAAGTAACTATGAGTCTCAACTGTATCTTATCTATGTATGTATTTTTCTCTGTATGGCACTATTTGATACAAATATATTTTTAGTACAGCGATGTATCTGTTGATTAATAATTATGTATCTATAAAATGAACAAGTCGTTCTGAGATACAAATATAACTATTAAAGTATCTATAAATTGATATATTTGATTATATACAATGGACAAGGAACTTTAATACAGGAATGAATCCATGATCTACTGAAGTATTTATTCTATACACATGTATCTTTAATACAAGAATACATCTAAATATATCTTTGTATCTATTAAATGGTCAGAATCGTATCTCTTTATATTTATTAAATGCATAAGTATTGTGTATAACAAAATATGCAAATATTACTATTAGATACAAATGTATCTTAAAATAATTTAATACGTTAATACAGAAACGTATCTATAGATTACTATCTTTAATCTATGAGACCCAAATGTTACTTTAAGATACAAATGTATTTTTAAAATATAAATATGTTTTCTAAATAGCATATTTATGAAGCCCAAGTTACATTATCAAATATAGATTTTAATACTTTTTTTATTTATCTATTTATTTAAAAGTGTAACTTTTATGTACAAATGTATCTAACGATCTCTTGCACTGCAACAACTACACTATGACAATATTACTATTAGGTACAAAGGCATCTTAAATTAATTTCATTTCATTTATGAAATGAACAGGAGATCCAAATATAAATTTTATACAGAAACGTATCTATAGATTAATATCTTTGTATCTATCAAATGCACAATTATCTATGAGAGCCAAATGTTACTTTAAGATACAAATTTTTATAGCAGAAGTATATTCATGGAATAAACTCTTTCTTTATTTATGATGCCCAAGTTACATTACCAAATACAGATTTAAATATTTTTTTTTATTTATTTATTTATTTACAAATGTATCTATGAGATCCAAACGTTACTTCAAGATACAAATGTATTTTTAATACAGAAATATGTTCCTGGAATAAACTCTTTCTTTATTTATGAAGCACAAGTTACATTATCATATACAAATTTTAATATATATTTTTTTATTTATTTATTTATTTACAAATGTAAATTTTATGTACAAATGTATCTAAAAATCTTTTGCACTGCAATAACTCCACTCTAACTCTTTCGCAAGCAGCTGACTTGCTTTTCAATTAAATTGTGAAATTTGTGTATGCAATCTTATAGAGTTTAAAGTTCTATTGCCTTGCTAGTTATCCAATTGAACCAGACTTTAGTCCTGTTTCCCCGTTCTCCAAATATTTCTGCAGCCAGAGCTACCAAAATTGAGAAACAGAATTTGGCTGGTCGATTGCGAGCAGTGAGCGCATTAACTTGTCAAACCGCGGAATGCAAACATATTTTGGGCATTTGCTGTTGCCACACACACACACACACACACACACACACAAGTTGAGGGGGGGGGGGAGGGGGGAGTATGCACATAGCATGTACATAATTTTTGTAATACTTTGCGCGATTTGCGCGCGATTATAAAAGCTTTTCGCGGTACGACCCCCATAATTCATATGATGTCGACTGGAAAATGTTTACAACACCAGAAGAAGATTGCAGGCAGACGCAATCGCAGGGGGAGGGGCGGGGCCAGGGGGAGGGGCAGGGGCAGGGGAATGAAGGAGCATCAACACAACTCAGCATCTGAGCTAGCGCCATTATCGTTTTGGCGTCCTTGCCACGACTCCAAATGCAGCCCATTTATACGTCTATCGGCAAGGAGTAAAACATCACAAGCAGCACTCTCTCTCTCTCTCTCTCTCTCTCACTCACTCTCTCTCTCTCTCCTCTCTCTTTCGCTGTCTCTCACTGCCTGACGACGGCAGCGATTTTCGCAAGACAGCAAAATATTCAAATGAAAATTTATGTTTGCATTATGAATTTTTATATAGTGTTGCTTTTCGTAGGCATTTTTATGTGTCTGTGTCTGTGTCTGCGTTTGTATCTGTCTCTCTATCTGTGTGTGCGTGTGTGTGTGTGTGTGCATTCCAACCCCGTCTATAGATACTTACACCCGAAAAGAAAGTTACGAGTCGGCGTGTGGAAAATTATTAAAATGTCGTATATAATGGCGTTTGCCGCTTTTTGGCCGCCTTTTTGCGAAAGTGAAGAAAATTTATGCGTTTATAGCTTTCATAATTTTCAAATTATTATTGTTATTCTTTCCGTTAGCATCATCATCAGGCCTAAGTGCGTCGCCCGCAGTTGATGGGCTTCACTTAGTGCCAAACGCTTTGATTACATGCCAAACCCTCGATGAGATTCCCCGAACATCCATTGCCACCTACAGCTGCTGTCTCCAGCAAAATCTTCACTTCACTTAACTTCACTTTCATTTGCTTTCCTTCGTCTCGTAAATTGCGCACAAAAGTAGGCAACGTCATTGACCAATTTTCTAGAGGAGTTTCCATTACCAAAAGACTGCTTAGACATGCTCGTAAAATGTCTTCTCAGTCTGAGATACTCTACAGCTCCGCAGATACTTCCAACTCCTGCCAATTCACCGCGAAACTTCATTAAAAGCCGCCACGGAATTTGTATCTGCATGTGTTACACACACAAAAATATCGGGGCTAGAAAGATTTGAGTTACATTTGATTAGATTTTTTTGAGCCTCAGGCTTAAACTCTGATTCAATTTAATATACGTTACTCTGAAAATAATATCGGAGATAGAAAGATTGGAGATACTTTTTTCTAGATTTTTTTGAACCTTTGGTTTGAATCCTGATTTTTTTTTTTTTTTTTTGAATATTGTATTAATATATATTTAATAGCATTCTATAAAAAATAGTATATGTAGTATAAATAACGTTATAAAAAAATAGATATATAACTAAGTGACTAAGGTCACTTAGTGTTCAAACCAAAACCGAAACTTGCTAAGATCTTAATCTTTAGAGCATGCACAGCGGATGCATTAAAATATCATCTGATCTAAAGTGTAGAATTGTTATCCATACTGTGAATACCCGTTAAAAAAAATATTTACAAGCGTTATTCTTCAGTTAAAGCATGCTGTCTACAACGGATTTAAGCTTCAGCTTCAACGGGATCCAGTCTGGTCTCCTTGTCGGACTTTTCAGGCTCCTTATCTTCGCCCATTACCAGGTCTTCTTCCTGATCTTCATCACCCAGCACATACTCAATAACTTCGTCAATTGCGAAATTATTTAGCAGCGCTTTGATCGAATCATTGTGAATGACAACTGTGAACAGGAGCTTGCAATATTCACGCATGCGACTGCCGTAATCAAACTCGGCATAGTTCTCTCCTCCCTTGGCTAGATCGTGGCCACAGTTCTCGATGACCTTGCACAGTACGGTCTCCTCGGAACTGTTCGGCCAATCGTATTTTTGAAGTGTTTGCGGATCGACGAGCATGTCGATTAACTTCCCAATGTTCTCCTTAAGCTTTAGATCCTCTTCGGTGAGAACCTCACCGGTGACCTCATCATCGCTTGATGGCTCCTCCAGATTATCAGCAATGGCAGCGGCCAAGCTAGCAGCTAGAGATTTGCGCTGCTCCTTCTTGACCACTGGCGAGACAACCTGTGGCTGCTTCTCCTTAGAATCAGGCTTGGCCTCACTTGCAGCTGGTGCTTCGGCAGCGTTGGCTCCCTCCAAAGACAAAATGGTGTAGACTTCATTTTCTAGCATAATGGTCTGTGCATTTCCATCTCCCTCATCCACCAAGAACTCGCGCACCACAACGCCATTGCCATATGTTTTGCTGGAGATGAGCGAACCTGCTGATGTGTTTGCTGGCGCCACTTCCTCCACCTCCACCTCCACCTCCACCTCCACCTCCGCCTCCTCCTGCTCCTCCTCATCATCTTCCACTTCCTCCTCCACCACAATAATCTTTTTAGATTTACGTTTGGCGGGTGGCCCTGTGCCAAAGATGTCATCCGGATCGCATTCATGCACGTTGCGTATATGATTTCTCAGCGTTTCTGTGCTGTCAAAGTTCTTGTCACAGATGGCGCAGTCCGTGCGCTCGATCATCTTGGCAGTGCGCTTGGCCCGAGTTGGTTTAACAGGCGAGTGATCGCCGGCACCAATGTGCTCCTTGAGCAGTGCGCTGGTGCGGAAGCTACGTGGACAATCCGTGCATGGGAAGCTGAGACGTTTCTGACGCGTATGCTCCTTAACGTGCCGCTCAAGTTGTTTTTCTGTTTTAAACTTTTGTGTGCACAAGGAGCATGAATAGGGACGCAGATGCGTCTTGGAATGCGTACGTAGCTGTGTCGCCTGTATGAAGCTCTTGCCGCACTCGGGGCACTTGTGTGGACGCTCGCCAGTGTGTCGCTTCATGTGGCGATTTAGCACCTCCTTGACAGCAAAAGATTGACTGCACACTGTGCAAGTGTAAGGTTTCTCGCCCGTATGATAACGACGATGCTTCTTGAGGGCCACCAATGCTGAGAACTTCTTGTCACACAGATCGCATTCGAAGGGTTTCTCACCAGTGTGAGTGCGTATATGAATGTTGAGCGTAGAGAGACTGTAGAAACAGTTCTTGCACACTTGGCACATGTATTCCGGCTTCTTTACCACCTGAGTGCCCAAGTGCTGCTTGAGATGGGCTCGCAAATTGTCCAGGCGATAGAAGACACGATCGCACACCTTGCAGCTCATGGTATCATTCGCGTTCGCCGAGCACGATGAGTACTTCTGATGGCGTTTCAGATGGTATGAGCGAGTGAAGTCCTTGCCACAGATCTTGCAGGCGAATGGCTTGCCACGCGACTGATGCTGCTCCTCATGCAACTTCAACAGGGCAGCGCTGCGTAGTTTGGCATTACAAATAGAGCAGGGGAAATCATTGAGCTCGGAGTGAGTGATGAAGATGTGACGCTCATAGCTGGTCTGGGTTTTAAACGATTTTGGGCAATCTGGACAGTTGATGTGGCCAAGATGAAAAGTATCGTAGCTCTCGCTGCAGCAGAAGCATATGTCTTTCTTCTCCATGACCACAGCATCCTTTTCAATCTTCTCAAGATTCTTAAGCATGTCCGCCTTCCGCAGATGATAACCACTGTCGTAACGACAGAATTCCAAGTGCTTTTTAAGGCTCTTAACGCGTCGGAATGTCTTATAGCATTTGCCGTACACGTGCTCTACCATTTCCTTGAGGTCGCTATTGTTGCGACCTGTGCGGTTTGGACTGCCTTCATCCAATGCGTCATCCTCATCATCGTCATCTTCGTCAACGCCAGAGACAACAAACTCATCGTCATTGGCTTTGGCTCCTGCCAACTCAATGTCATCATTCTCGGCAAGTATAAAGTCAATGGTATCCTCATCCTCAATCACGATGCTGGTTGTGTTATCCGCTGTTATTGCCTGCAGTACATAGTGATCCATTTTCTTCTTTTTGCTGGGCGATGTATTTATCTTGGCCGTTTCAACCGGCGTGGCAACAGACGAAGTGCTCTTCTCGTTTAATATCTTGACACTTCCAGCGGGGCTTACAGTCTTTGTTGCAGATCGTCTGTCGTTTTTTGTAGTGCTCGTGCTTGTGGTTTCATCATTGTTCAGTATTTTGATGCTTGCACGCTTCTCCTGCTTAACACAGGGCGAGATTGATGCGCTCTTGCCCCCGGCTTTGGTTGCCACATCATTGAGCAGTTTCATGCGAGTACTGGGACGCTTTTCCTTGGGACATACGAGTTTTTCGACATCCACAACTTTGACGACAGTTCCATTATTGGCACTGAGGACGGGAGTCGCCTTAGGGGCGTCAGTCATTTTGCCCTCCTTGTTGGTGCTCATTGGCTCGAAGGATCGACAATCGGTTCGCAGGATGAGTTTGAACCACGAGCGCTGGCACGTAATGCGTATACAATGGCGTTGGCGTCGGATTTAATTTACGTTAAATATCCGAGCTAGAAAGATTAGAGTTACTTTTTCTTAGTTTGTTTAAATCTCTGACTGAAATTCTGATTCGATTTAATATACGTTACACTGTTTAAAATATAAGAGTTAGAAAGATTAAAGTTACTTTTTCTTAAAGTTTTTGGTTTCTGGTTTGAATCCTGATTTAATTTAATTTACATTAATCTGAAAATAATATCGGAGGTAGAAAGACCTGATTCGATTTAATATACGTTATACTGTTCAAAATACAAAAGTTAGAAAGATTTAAGTTACTTTTTCTTAACGTTTTTTGAATCTCTGGTTCGAATCTTAATTTAATTTAATTTAAGTTACACTGAAAATAATATCGGAGATAGAAAGATGTAAGTTACTTTTTCTTAGTTTTTTTTTAACCTCTGGCTTAAATTCTGATTCGAGTTAATATACTTTACACTGTTCAAAATATAAGAGCTAGAAAGATTAGAGTTACTTTTTCTTAGATTTTTTTTTTAACCTCTGGTTTAAATCCAGATTAAATTTAAAATAAAAAATTTCATTTTCTCACATGTTTTCAATTTTTTCTTGATCAGGCTGCAAACCACCAAAATTTTGGTACTTACACACCCCAGAACCCAAGGTTTTTCTTCGATCCCTGTTTCAATATAACACAAAAAAATCTTTTTTTTAACTCTTATGATTTTTTTAGACCAATTAAACTTAGAAAATTATTTAAGTTAATTTTTTTGTAAGTATTTATTAAAGAAAAAAAAAGAAATATTTATGTAATTATTCTTTTTGCGAACCGTACCTTTAGTTTAAGAATTAAATTAAGTAAATAATCAAAATTAATTTTATTTTATGTATTTATTTAAGTAAATAAAACTTAAAAATGCTTTATTATTTTATGTTTTGAAAATCATAATATTTATGTATTTTGAACCGAGCCTTTTATTAAATAAAGTGGTTTGGTTAATTTTTGATTATTAAACTATTTATAGACTCCAACTTAAGATTTGAACCATAAAAGACTTTTGTTTATCCAGCTGAAATTGAATTCTAGTTGGTAAATTGTGACCCATGTGCAAATTGTTGTCTTAATGTGCTCGTAATGAAGATACAATATTGCGTTTAGGCTTTTGGGCCAAGACGTTCAGATGCTTTGCAGTCGATAGATAAATCTTTTAGCAAACGGCCCAAGCAATTTATTTGTAAATGGAATCGATTAAAAAGCAATCGCTGCATGCCACTAACTTCAATTCCAGCTCTGACTTAGACTTTGACTCTGACTGAGACTCTGACTGAGACTCAGACTGAGACTCTCCCACACTTTGTATCAATTCCCTCCATTTGAAATCCCTCTTAGAAGGCAGACGACACCTTTGTGGCGCCGTTAGTCACGTTAGAACTCTCCGAGCAATTCGGCGAGTGACAACAGCTATCTCTTTGGGCCAAAACAGCAGGTGGCCCCTTTTGGAATAACCAAGAACATAACCCAGAACCCAATCCCCACTCTCTTATGTCTCCATGAGATTCTTCGTCTTAGTCTCAGCAATCAGTGCCGAGACCCTTTGCTACCACCATCCCCGAATCGATGATTACATCATCTTGTATTACAAATTTCTTATCGAATATATTTCGTCGATTACCCCCTTGGGTAAAATTTATTTGCTGTCATTGCAGAGCGAACGACAGTTAAAGGATTTATACATCGAAACTCAACACAACACAAAAGAAACACAACACAAACTGCGTCGAGTCGCAATCACAGCCAGAGTTGCCAGCCCATTTAAAGTAGAGTTTTGGTTTTTATCGTCTCGTGTAGTAAACTATCAATTGAGAGGGGGTTTAAGAGGTGATAGGAGTTGGCTGAAATAGCGGCTCTTCTAAACTTTGATAATATATTTTTCATTACTTATAATAATTAAAGACTTTTGAAGGATATTTATATGTTAATAGGGGCTCCGCCCCTGCTCGCTTCGCTTGCGGAAATTAAAATTAGTTATGTTAACCTCTAGTATGAGTTTGGTTGAGATATCTTAAGAAACAAAAAGTTTTTCATACTAAAGGTTAATTTGCATCCGACTGTTCCTATGACTGCTATATGATACAGCTATCCGACTTTGAACAAATTTTGTCACAATGTAAGTGACAATCCCAAACATCTAATCTGCAAGTTTGGTTAAGATATCTTAACAAACAAAATAAATTTTCATACAAAGCAATTCCATGACCTCTGACCTCATATTAAGACAGTTGCAGGTGGAATTTCGCAATGAGTCAGTGAGTCAGTCAGTCAGAACATAGAATTTTATACATATAGATTTATTATTAAAAGCTATCGATTAAAGTTTATTTATTTATTTATTTATTGACATGCCAAATTGGAGCTGCCCGAAGTAATTTACATATCGCAACCTTTAACCGATGAAAACCGATTGAAATTTGTAACCGCAAATGAAACCGTAACCAAAAATATTTTTTTCCACTCTACCGAAACCCATAAGCCGAAACTCTTTAAGCTGAAATAACCGTTTAGTAACCGATTCATTTATAAGGGTTAATTTCGGTTCTGGCCGTCGCAGCTACTGAGCAACTTTGATAACTTTGAACTGCCATAACTTTGTCAAAAGTCAATTAATTTTCCGGTGCAATGTAAATATAAGCAAGATTTTACCTCTAAATTCATTCTGCATTTAAATCTTTCGTCATTTTGAAAATTTTTGAAAATCGATTTTTTTTTGAAAATTTACAGTGTTACCCCTTTATCTTTTTTGTTTTTTTTTCGAAAAATTTAAAACTTTCAAATTGTACAAAATTTAAATGCAGAACGAATTTAGAGGTTAAATTATGCTCAAATTTACATTGCGCATGGAAATTGATTGAGTTTAGACAAAGTTATGAGAGTTAAAATTTATTAAAATTCATTAAATTACAGTGGATCATTCCAGTAACCAGTTAACAATATTTTCCATATTTTCATGTAAAACAATGAAAAAAACTTCTTATTTTTTGCAACCGAAAACTTAAATTTTTATTTTTTTTGTGAACTGAAACCATACCGGTATTTTTAAACCGAAACTTATAAAAAACCGATAACCGAAAACCTTATTTCGAGCATAGCCGAAACCGTAATTGAAACCGATATTCTATTCGGTTTAAATCCCTGATTTAAATACTACATAATTTAAAAAGGAATAGAAAATATTTAAAGTAATATAGAGGACTGATGGGAATATCTTCAACCTCTTCTAATACCATTTTGAATTACTTTTAATTGAATTTTATTTGAGTTGGTGAATTAAAATCCGATGAAATTAAAACGGATAAATTTAAAATACTTTGCTTACATACATTATTTGAATAGCTATAAAATATAAAATAAACACCGGAATATTCCTGATAAATATTTCAGCATATATTTTTATTTATATTATTATAAATATGTACATCTAGTAACTGATATATTAAGCATATTATAGCTACCAACTTTTATCATCTAATTGTAGATGTTTGTGCAAATTTATTAAAAATAAACGGCTTAACTGGGTATAAGGAGGGAAGGAGGAAAAGCTGAGTTGCGGCTGCTTTCTGCCATTTCCCGTTTCCCGTTACCCGTTACCCATTTCCCATTTTCCGTTTCCCATTTGCCCTTTCAGCGCTATCCAAAAGCTGGTCCTCCGCTCAGCCGGAACATCTTGTAAACATACTTAGCTGCAGCTCAGGTGTAATAAGTACGCCTTGAAGTGTGCCCCGTGCTGTGGCGCGTGCGTCTTGTGGGCGGATGAGGGGCAAGTCTAGTAGAAGGTCAGGTTGCTGTCCCCCAGCCCCCTGTCCCCTCCTTTTGATGCTGCTGCTGTTTTTCGGCCACGCTGCTAATTTCTTTCATGTTGCTGTAGTTAAAGATGAAGTGAAAGTTAAGAGAGGGAGAAATTAAGTTGCCTTTGCTGCGTCTTCAACTCCAACGTCACTTTTGTCGTGTATCTCTCACGTTAATTGTAAAGTGCGCGGGCAGCAGCTAACAGGGGGCTGTTGGCCAACAGAGAGAGGGGGGGTGGAGGGGAACCGGAAGGAGGAAGAACTCTCTCAAGTAGCCACTTCATGGCTGAGTCAAGCTGAGGCTGCTTTTTCTGCCTCAATTTGGCCCAAGCGCACTTTGTGCTTTTTTTGCATACACTTCTGCTAAAGTGTAACATGATTTTATTACCAAATATGGAATTGATGGAATTATTTTTTTTTTCTTTATTTTATTTAAAAATTTTTTTTTTCATTTTATTGTGAAATAAGTTTAATTGAAATTGTAATGTGAAAATTGTATTATGAAATGCGTTTTATTCCTAAAGAACTTAAAAACACAGTTTAGAATAACATGATGGGGATTCGAGCCCAGTTATTTTTCAAACTGAAGTTCTATTTATGTGACAGTTCGGCGACAATAACTAACGGGACACAGATATTTATAGATGGCTAAAAAAGTAATAGAAAAACATTATCATCATTATATTGTTATATCTTAAAAAAAAGTGTATGCATAGTTTTCATCAACTGAGTCTATTCCAATCTATTATCCTAGCTCTTTCGGCTCCCAGAAAAAGACAGAAGAAAGCACAATTTTAGTAATCTTACTTTTTTATCATAGTTCTCAATCGCTTGAAAATTAAACTACGTCATAAAAAACTACTTTGATTTGACAGATATATCGACAATTATCAATATAAGTTTTAACTGAAACTTTTCTAGAAGCAGTCGTTAAAGAATTTGAAACATCAAACTCTTAAATCTGCCACATATCATATCATATCCAGAAAAAATATTTAAAAATGCCTACACAGAAAAAAAGACCAACTTATAAAATCAAGAATATTCATCTTAAATATTTGGCCAAGAAAAAAAACATTTTCTCGAAATATTTATAAAAAAAATAAATCCAAAAAAAAGTATGTATATCAAAAAAAAAAAAGTTTCAAACACCTGCCTTATATTTTTTAAATAGGTTAAGAATTTAAGACTGTTTGGTCTAAAAACAGGAACTTATTGTTATTTGCAATGTGCTTAAAATCAAGATGTGTTTTCTAACTTTAAGAATTTTATGTTCTCGACCAAAATTCTTAGTTCTGAGACAAAACCTTGATTTTAGAACTGTTTTTTATCAGTGTATATACAGGGGTGCCACAGAAATCAAAACCTACCGAAAATATCCCAAAACTACATACATTTTTGGGAGATTTTCGGTCGCCTGATATTTCTTGTTTAAGTCAAAGCGAATTAATCAGAAGAGCATTTGATCTTCTTTCACTTATTTTGCCGACAGTTTTTTAACGAATTTCGCGGGGTTTTTTTTTATGCGCACTTTTTTTTAATTAACTGTGTACATGGAAAAGTTGTGTTTGCCAACCAAATGGGCTGCGTCTTTGACTGCCTGACATCCTGACTGGCCGCAACAGCGGCAACAGGAGTCGCAGGATCCACAGGATCCACAGGGGCAGCTGAAGTCGACGCATTTCGTTGGCTGCAACGTCTCTCAGGTGGGTTCACTTTTGGGCAGCTGAGCTGTTTTAACCAACAGTTTGTACCTGTGCTTTGAGTCGGCTTTTTAGGTTTGGTTCCCTTTCGTTTCGTTTCGTTTCGTTTGGATTGGTTTGCATTGCTCAACAGCGCGTGAGCGCAAGTGGCGCTAAATGAACAGAGTAGGTAATTAAACCCTTTGCCAAGCTAATGAACTCCTTTGCCCACCGCATGCTGTGCGAGTGTGTGCGAGTGTGTGGGTGTGTGTTGTGGGGTGTGCCCAAAGGAGCCACCAGTTTGTTTGTTTGAGGGAGCGGACAGCACGCGCACTTTTATCTCTTAACTGCAGGTAGTACAAGCTGTAACTGTAAATATTTAAGTGCTGTCTATATACCAAACAGTGTTGCCTACTTTTAAGGGCAAAAGATTTCACTTAAAGAGATATTAAAAAAGTGTTGCTTACTTTTCAGGGCATAGCAGAATTTGCAATTTGTATCGACTTCTTCAAAGCGCAAGAGATTAGGCATATTTTTTTATTTTCAACGTCTTTATTTATTTCTTTCATTTTTTTTTTTTTTAGATTAAACGTTGAATCCACACAATACAATAATAATTAATAATTGGATTTATTTAAATAAATATTTAAGTGCTGTCTATATCAGAGATGGGCACGGGCCTCCTTATTGAGGCCCGTCCTGGGCCCGAAACCAAACCAGGTTCGAGCCTGGTTCGAAATTATTATACAAAAAATATTTTTTTAATATTATTTACTTTTAAACTGCCTACTTTTCAAGGTAAAGGCATTTAGCTTAAAGTCAATTTACAAATTATATCATCTTTTTTTAATCGCAAGAGATTCGACACATTTATTTACTTTTACTGTCTTAAATTTATTTATATAAATATTTAATATATTTATATACATTCTTATAAGCGCAAGAGATTTGGCATATTTATTTTAGTGTCGTCACAAAGTGTAGCCTACTTTTAAGGGCACTATAAACAGAGAAAAAGAAAGCGTAAAGAGAAATATACTTATCTTCCAAATTATTATTTAACTAAGCTATTTTCATTATTTTTCTTTTGTTATTGAATGTAATTCTGTTATTGTTGTAATTTGTTTAACGTATTACTTGTAAAGCTGCTAACAAGGTAGCAGAAAAGATGTTTATTAATTATATACAAACTTTTTAATAATAAAAAAAAAAAAATTATTATTTTAAAAGCAAGATCTTGAATAAATGACGTTGCTTACTTTTGGGCGCAAATTATTAATCTTGAAATACGTTGCAACTTTAAACGCAAATGCAGCAAGTTAAGTTAGTGAAAGAGCAGGAAAATAAAAAGAGAGAGAGAGTGAGTGAGAGAGAGAGACAGAGATAGCGGCAGGCAAGTGGGGGAAGCAACCTTTGGGGTGTGAGAGAAAGTCATTTGTTTCCCCAAAAATTAGTTGTGAGCCGGTTTCATATCGGGCAATTGTTGCTGTTGTTGTCTCGCATGCAAAGCGTGTCTCTCCCCCCCCTCTCTCTCTCTCTCTTCCCGCTCCCTGCACACTCTCTGTCTCTCCGTCTCTTTCTCGACTCATATCTAGCTGTCTTTTGGCGCTTCCTGTGACCCAACGGCCACTTGCTCTATTCCATTTTGGGACGCCAGGCGACGTAATGAATGTGTCTTGGTGTGTGTGTGTGTATCTGTGTGTATGTGGTTAGCTACACTGATAAAAAAATAGTTATAAAATTAATATTTTGGTCTCAGAACTAAGAATTTTGGTCTAAAAAATGCGTCGAGAACATAAAATTCTTGGATTTAGAAAACACATCTTGATTTTAATAACATTTTAAAAAAGAATAAGTTCTTGTTAGAAATTCTTTGAACTTTTTTTTTTGATATATTTTTTTTTATAAATATTCCGATTAAATGTTTTTTTGCTTGGCTAAAGCTGGTTTCGATCCCTCGACTTGTGTTTATCAAACTGAAGCGGCGACTCTAACCAGAGTGCCACGGTGTTATTATTGTCTTCATATTAAATATGACATATTTATATTTTCTAATCAATTTAAGATTTTCAATTATTATATTAAGAACTGCGAATTTTTAGATGAATATTCTTAGTTTTATTAAAATGGTGTTATTTTAAGAACAAAATATTTAAGATGAATGTTCTTGATTTTAGAAGTTGGTCTCTTTTTTTCAGTGTACCAGCTAGATACATTGTGGGCTCGCTTCCCTGACCCCCTCCCTTCCCCTTGCCCTTCCCCTTGCCCTTCCCCGTCGTTCGCCCGCCTTGCCCACGACTCGCATATGAATATGAATTTTATCGAGATTCATGGCAGATGATAATTTTCCCTTGATAACTGTAAACTCGTCTATAGCTCGAAGCGAGGTTGTTGCCAGAGCCACATGCAGAATACTATACTTGCTAGCCTTGTCTGCGTTTGGGCCACACACACATGGGAAGAGTGTGAGGTCTACATAGAGTTAGCTGGTTACATGGTGTTGAATTTTTTGATAGGGGGTTAGGTCAGCCCACAACTAGAGGGGTGGTAGAGGGGGAAGGGGGTAGCAAGGGGTATTCGCTCATTTCATTCATTTGGCCCGTTCATTTCCTTGTGCATTCATTTGCCTTCATAAAATATAAACAGCGTATTAAAATGTATGAATATCCCAAACACAAAAACCCCCTCTCTCTCTCTCTCTCTCTTTCTCTCTCTATATACATAACAGCTAATGTTGATAAGTGAAGTTATGACTTTGCCTTTGGCCCAGCCAGACAAAGATAGGGGGCTAAGAGGGGGGAACAGGAGCTATGCAGTGAGTCTGTCGAATCCTTGGCACACACATGTGTAGTATCTCTATTGCCATTTTTGGTTTATTTTTTGGCATAGAAGCCAATCTGTGAGCATTTCATTAAAATTATGCATCTTGCTCAAACTTCTCTCACTGCTTTTCCCCCCTTTTCCTTTCCCCTATTCGACTACAGCTTCAATGTCTGCCTTTCTATTAGCATAACAAGCTCAATTTTGATAAATTAAGTGTTTATCCATTCTCGTCGGAGCGAAATTTCAAGTGTTCTGCACTAATTTGAATCACTTGGCATTTCGTCCACTTTCCACATTTCCGCTAGCATTTTTCACCTGACAAGGGATGGAGGGTGTTGACAGCTCAAATATGCCCTAACCCCATGACTCCATGACTTCAATTCATGTGCTGTCCGTGCCCAGGGCTGCGTTGACCTTTCGCCTCGTTGACGCCTCCCACACACCCAAAAAAAAAAGAAGAGAGAAGAGAAAAAAAAACGGAATGAAAATGAAATGTTCTTGCCGCATATGCAAATCAGCTGAACAACATTTCCGGGGCAACTCAACACAACTCGGACCTCATTCAAGTGCATGCGGTTAGCGTGCTTTGAAGTTAAAACTCAATTACGCAAAATTCTCACACGTTGGCGCCCAGAACCAGAACCAGAACCAGAACCAAAACCGGGGGGGGGGATGTATAAAAAGTAGAGCTGGTCTGAGTTTTTTGGCGGAACAACCGCGAGCATTTGATGTGGGTTTGCAATTGGCGTTGGACTCAGCTGTAGCATCAAATTGCAACCGTTTTAGCTATCAAGAATCATGCAAACATCTGCTCCGTTGGCCATAAAAAACCATTTAGCTAATTGCCTGGCTTGCTTTTTGGTCAGCAGCGAACGTTAACGCGATCTGGCAACACCTGGCGTTACCTTCCCTCCAACCTCCTACCTTGAAATGACTTTCCATTTCACGGCTGAAAGCAGCTTCCGTTTGCTTTTTTATTTTCCACGGTTTTATACATATTTTACTTATTAGCATACCGGAAAATGGCTTGTTATGCTTATCGAGTGTTGGGATTTTGTGATAAAGTAACTAAATAGGCTAGAGATTAACGGTCTTACATTATATTTTAATCTTCAACTGCAGCTAAAGTTGAGAGAGTCAGAAATATCCCTTCTTAGAGTTACCATGATCCTAATTAAAAGAAGAACCTTAAGTTCCCTTCCAGTTACAAGAAGGTTTTTCCATTCTTAAGTGATTTAGTAATAAAGTAACTAAATAGGCTAGAGATTAACGGTCTTACATTATATTTTAATCTTCAACTGCAACTAAAGTTGAGTCAGTCAGAAATATCCCTTCTTAGAGTTACCATGATCCTAATTGAAAGAACCTTCAAGTTACAAGAAGGTTTTTCCAGGTTTCCAGGTAGGGGCAAAATTTTAATGATTGCAGCTAGTGGGGCCGTTTTAGCTTTTTGGTTAGATTTTATCATTTTTAAAATTCGTATACCAAACAATATTTTTTTATTTTAGAATAATTCATCTATTAAATGTATTAAATTTCGTCACAAAATTTTATATCAGAAATGTTGGGGCTAGAATACGCTTTCGTTACAAGACTTTTACCTCGTGTAGAGGTTTTTTTATGTGATATATGTTGACTGCTATTTAAGACCTCTTGATTTTAGCCAAATACAACTTAACTGACATGGGAGTCACTTGAATGCTTTTTGCAGCTTTCCATGGCCAATCAATGAGCTGATTTGTAGCTGAAAAAGCTGGAAACGCTTTAGCTCTGGCATTATGTATTCCATTTCCATACAAAACTCTTGGATTAGCTAAAGCTAAATGCACAAAAAACGAAGGAGAAGAAAAATACGATGAAGAATGAAAGAAATCGCATATCTAAAAAGGCGTGAAAATAATTTGCATAAATTTATGGCCTTTGATCGCTTCAATTGCTGGAATTGGAGCTGAAGCTGAAGGGAAGCGAAGGAAAGGGAAGGGAAAGGGCAGGGAAAGGGAAGGGAAAGGCAGATGGGGCTGAAGGGAATCCCCGTTTTAATCGACGGCCGTCATGGGAACGATGTTTTTGGGCCAGAAAAGTAAAGGCGTTGGCAACGTTTTAGGGATGCGCTGCGTGTGAAGTGTTTACGTAGCTGCTGCCACGCCCCCATTGAGTACGCCTCTCCAGCATGGTTGCAGTCAATTCAAAAAACGAGCCGCTGGTAAGGGGAAAAGTCAGGAGGCATTCTAATTTGTCGCCATCGTCGATGCTTTGTTTGCTGCCAGAGAGAAGAGAGATGAGAGGAACGAGGAAAGGGGCAACGAAGGGCAACGGGGATGGACTGCAACTTTGAAGTGCTCTGTGGGGCACAGCTTCGGGTCTTGTTGTTGTTGTTGTCGGTTGTCGGTTGTTGCTGTTGTTGTTGTTGGGCTCCACTTGAGCCGCCTAAAATGGCACTTTAGTGCCTTTTGGGGCGTGTGAAAACAAAGGCGCCAAGTGTCGTGTAGCGCATTGAGTGGCGACACTTTGCCAACAGTAACAGCCACCCCTCAATCCCCCATATCCCCCTATCCCCCTGTAATGTCACCCCCTTACCCCTGAGCCTTGTCCAATGCCCCCTGTCCAGTTCATGAAACTCTCGACTCTGGCAATTTTCAACGTTAAGCATCTTGAAAATTGTGTCAATTTGTTGAAAATGTCGCTAGAGAATTTTGTGGTATGATTTTCGTTTACAAGTAGATTTGGCATTTTTTTTCTCCACTTGTTGTTGTTGTTGTTGCTATTGTTGTTGTTGTTGTTGTTGTTATTACCAACAAGTGGCAAACTTTTAACACTGCGGTGCATGCAATGTCAGTTTGGAGCAGAGATCAGGCCTACAAAAATAAAAAAAATAAAAGTAGAGAAAAGTATGCTACATAAAAAGTAAATATCAATCTAGTCCACATGCCAGGGGTGTGTGCGAAAGGGGGTAGAGTGGGAGACGGAGAAGAAGGGCAGAAGGTGGGGGACACATGAAAATGAGTTTTTCGTTTCGTTGGCACCGCAACTTATGCTTTAAAGTGGATGTTACGACCATGTTGAAAACTGAGTGCCGGGGGCGTTTTTTCGACTCCAGAACTGAACTGAACTGAAGTGAAATCCGCCGCAGCCGCAGTCACAGCCACAGCCGGACCCGGCCCGAACCGGAAGCCCACACACACACACACACACACACACAGACACACACACACACACACACACACACACAGAGAGAGAGAGAGAGAGAGAGAAAGAGAGTGCACTATGGTAAAAAATCCTGATATTTTGGCATAAACTCTAAATATGTTATAAAGCTAAAGACTTGAAATTTGGCAAAAATCTTAGTTAGACTTATGTAGAATTTCAATATTTTTTCCCAAATTGGACCACGCCTTCACCCCCTCCTCCACATCTGCCTATAAAGAAAAAGTGTAAATTATTTATATAAAATTTAAATATTAAGCTAGTGGCTTGAACTTTAGTTAAACTAAACCAGCATTTTTTTTTGTTTTAGTTTTTTGATTGGACATTGTTTTACCTCACCCCCCTACCCGACCCTGTGAAAAAACAAAATTTTTGTTTAAGACGCTTTAAATTTTGCACATTTGTTAGTCGAACTAAAGTAGAATTTATAATATTTTTTGTTTTTTATTTGACCTTTACTTCACCCCCTCCCAACATTGCTCTAAGAAAAATCAGATTTTTCCAAAATTTAACATCTACAACATATGTTTTTTTTAAGAAAGGAGCAAAAGTTATAAATAACATCTCATTTTAGATGATTTAATTAATAACCTTTATGCAAAACTCTCGTGATACCTTGTGCTATACTAATGTAAAGCTTAACAAAACAGGAACACATTTGTTAGTTGATAGCTAAAAATACACATAAACAACACATTGGACAATATCACAATAAACCACAAATTCTAAAAATCTCTACTACTACCGTTTTTTAAATACCTTTATCAACTTTGTCCATATTTATACTTTTTTATAATGCTTACATAACACACACTTAATCAGCTGACTTTGAGCGCGTTTAAAATATTAAGGAAAGTCCCGAAAAATCTAAAAAAAATTATTTTTCTTTGCTTTGGAGTTTTTCGATTTAGGAAATAAAAAAATGTTTAAGATACTAAAGAAGAAAAATTTTAATTAATGCCAAAACATCGGATTTTTTTACCATAGTGGAGTGTGTAAAAGATGAACATACGTGTAAGGGGCAAATGAGACAACAAACGAGCGAATGAATGAAACAGCTGTGTCCATTTCCTTTCGACGACTTTCGCTTGTTTTCAACCCAACTTCTACTCCTTCCCCCCCTCCCCTTGACTATCCGAATTGAGCCATTGCTGGACGCACATTAACACACATTGTGCGTTGTCCTTGTGTCCAGTTTTGTACACAGAAAAAATTAAAACAAGCTCAACAAAAAATAAGAGTGGCAAAAAAAAAAAAAAAAAGGTAGGAGGAATTCTTATTTCCAAATGCATGTGTGTGTGTAAGGGTTGTGCGTGTGTGTGTATTTGAACGGGTGTGTTTGTCCTTTTTACGAAAATCTGATTAAAATATTTGAGTTTGCCTTTTAATGTGATTTTTGAGCATAATAAAAAGCCAAGTTTGAAGCCAAGCCAAAAGCAAAAAGTTCACAAAATCCCCCAACTACATGCCCCTTCCATGTCTCTGCCTCCGCCTCTGTCTTTGTCCCTGTTCCTTTCGCCGTACCCGTGTCCATTTGGTCAGTGGTCCGCCGTGAAGGATATAAGAGTGTACGAGTATTCCTGTCAAAGGGGTTGCTAAATGTAACTGCTGCCTGTTTAGTTTTTTGAGGCATTCGTTGTCCTTTTGCAGTGTATCTCTTTGTATACCCCAGACAAATCCTAGACAGGGTATATGCACTTAATCACAGCTCAAAAGTAACTCTCATCAATTAAAGGTTGTCGATCAAATAATTATTATTCTGTTTACTGTTCTCATTGCTCAAACAAGACACTTTTATTTCGACAAAGCTCCTTAAAAAACAGCGAGCAAATATTTCTAAAACATGTGTTTTGTTCTGTGCAACAACTCTGAAGTCTCTCAACTAAAACAGTTTTGAAAAGCACAAAAAATTCTCAATTTAAGAGCAAAACGAAAAAGCAGAATTCGAAAGTGTTGAATTTGTCATTTATATTGCATGTAATTTTTTTTTATCTTTGCAGTTTTTAAATACATTTTTAAAATTAGTATTATTTTATTATTTCATTAAAAATAGTATATAATTCTTCTAGCTAGCGATTTGTATATTTTTGACTTGAGATCTTATTGCAATAAAATAATTGTTACATCGTTACTTTTAATTTAAAATTTATTTTTAAATTTGTAATAAGTAAAATAAGTAAATTTAAATATAAGCATTAATTAATTTTTAATTTCAAGCAAACCCATTTCTCTTATTTTTTTTTTGTACAAAAGTGTTATTCTTAGTTGTTGCTCAGCCACTTTTAAATTTTCTCAATGCAGATAATTCAAAAAATATTTGTTGGAGTGGAAAACCTAGCGGATTCAAGTTTTATTTTCTGATTTTTTGAGTTATTATTGATATTGGCGATCTCTGAATATTACAGAGCAGGGGATCACTATAGAAGGTAGTACACGCTAGTGACGAGTATACGAGACGAAGAATACTTTTGAGCTTTTGTATTAAAACAACTTCGTAATGAATGTTTTTATATGTCTTTGGTTGTCTAAAGAGTATCTTTTAGTCTGTCTTGGTTTTTAAAATGAAGCAAATTGTTGCCATTTGTTGCTTGACATTTGGAGCTTTGCTTGGGTTCGTTTTGGAGTGGGTGAAAGCAGTGAAAGTGGAATGGAATGTGAAGAAAGGATTCTTGTGTTCTTCAGCAATTGAAATAGAAATAAAACAAAAATAATGTTCATGTAATGAGCAAAAATCGGTGGACAAAAGGACGTAAATTAATCGATAGATCGCAGGCTGTTAATGCTTTGGTTGAACCACACTCGAACCACTCGAACCGCCCGCACCACTTGAACCACCCAAAACCAGCTGCCTCTCTGCTCATGTGAACTTAATTAATTAAAGCCCACGGCCGACAGCTGCTGGACCCAAAAATGCCTAAAAAACGTACCAAAAAACGAAACGAGAAATCACTCAAGTGTTCATTAATGCAAATCAGTGCCCATGTCTCTAGTGGGCTGTGTGTGTGTGTCCCGGAGAGGGGGGAGGAAGCATTGATAAGGGAAGGGGGGAAGGGGGGAAGGCGGGTGTATCTGTCTCACATTTTGTGTGGGCCTAAATACCCTGGAATAAAGTCTTAGAATGTGGTTTTAATTAATGCAAGTGAGGGAAGGAATAAAACGATATTCCCATTTCGAGGTTGAATTTCATATGATTGCATTACAATCACATCGTTAAAGATAAAGTTCTGATTCTTTGCATATACCCAGCATAATATATTAATTACATATTCTGAATATTTCATAACGATTGGTTGCTAAACAAGAGAGTTATGAGAGCTTCTATTGGCTAAGATGCGCCAAAATGGAAGAGTACAACTGTAAACTATATGTGTATGTGTATTCACATACATAACTGCAAATATACTAAAGTATATTTATTGTAAATCACATTCGTATCACTTTTGTGCTCCAGGGTATCTGTTAGTCTATAATAAACTACTTGTTGCTTGTCCATCATAATTTCTTGGGCTGCGTTTTCTTTGCTTCCTTTTTACTTGACGTTTGTTTGTTAATTTGTGAAAATATCCCCCGCACTCCCCCTGAACTTTGCCAGACTGTCGGAGAAGAAGGCGGTTGTTGAGGGGGCGTGGTTGGAGCGTCTGTTGATAGCTTAGTTTGAAGGCTGCAGCTGTGTGTGTCCATGTGGCTATAATTTGTTGACGTTTGACTTTGTGCGTCTAATTGTGGGCTACGTGGCAACACAGTGCTCCCTCCCTAAGAAGAATGCACTGCAACAGAGAGATAGAGAAAGTGAGAGAGGAGATAGAGAGGGGGGTTTGGTTAGGCAGACCGCTGGTCACTTTGATGTGGCGCCGCTGTGGGAAACGCGTAATTTACTTGTTATTTATTTTTTGATTTCAACTTTCTTTTTTCTTGATTTAGAAATAGGAAATTTTGCTTGTTTTGCCAAGCGACACGCTAATGAACTGATTATGCAGCAGAGAGGTAAACAGCAGCAGAGAGAGAGAGAGAGAGAGAGATAGAGAGGGAGTAAGAGAGAGAGAGAGGGAGAGAGTTGGAATGGGAATAGTAATAGCTGTGATAATGCCAAGAGGCAAGACAACTTGCTTGGCTTTCAAATGCAAATCTGTTGTAAACACACACATAGAGAGAGAGGGAGAGAGATAAAGAGTGTGAGAGAGATAGGTAGATAGACACACTTAAGTTGTAGCTAGAGATTACACTTGCCCTTAGGCATTTACAGAGCGTAAGTAAGTGCCAGAAGTGGAATATTAATTTCCTTGGACCGCATCTTTTGGACGCATCTTGCGTGGAGCACTCATGCGTGCCACACCACTGTACGTGTGTGTGTGTGTGTGTGTAAGTGTAAGTGTGTGTCCAGGACAGCACTGGTTGTTGTTGTAGTTGTTGTTGTTGCCACAGAAAGGCCACTGGGAATGTTGATAGTTGAAAATTCGTTAATGGTCACTGCGCACTGCGTTACTCAAGCAATAACAACAACAATCAGAGCAACAACAACAACAATCAGAGCAACAACAATAACAACAACAACTACAACAACAATTTACCAACTACAAATTCGAAATTCAAGTTAAAAGCAAAAACTCAGTGTCAGTTGCCAGTGCAAATGACTTGCTAGCTATCTCTCTCTCTCTCTCACTCTCTCTCCCTCTCTCTTACGGTCTCTCTCCTGCTCTACACTGATAAAAAATATTCTAAAATCAAGATTTTGGTCTCAGAACTAAGAATTTTGGTCTAAAAAATGCGTCGAGAACATAAAATTCTTAAACTTAGAAAACACATTTTGATTTTAAGAACATTTCAAATAAGAATAAATTCTTGTTTTTAGACCAAACAGTCTTAAATTCTCAAGCCAAAAATAAAAAAATAAGGCAGGGGTTTTAAACTTTAAACTTATCTTTATTTATTTATTTTTTTTTATATAATATATATATATACTTATTTTGGATTGATTCTTTTTTTTATAAATATTCCGATATTATAAGTTTTTCCTTGGTTAGGATGGGTTTCGATCATTCTTATTGTTGTTAATATTATTGTCTTCATATTAAATATGACATATTTATATTTTTTTTACAATTTAAGATTTATAATTTTTATATTAAGAACAGCGAATTTTTAGATTAATATTCTTAGTTTTATTAATTTGGTCTTAAAATGGTCTTATTTTAAGAACAAAATATTTCAGAAGAATGTTCTTGGTCTTAGAAGTTGGTCTCTTTTTTTTCAGTGTATCTCCACACATATGTGCACATATTTTGGGCAAGTTAAAGTTCTTAGAAATCCTTGAGTGCACACAAAAACAAATAAACAACGAAATAGACAAACAAAATGGTCACCCCAAAATTCTACAGCTAAGGAATGGGAATGGGAGGGGGGATGGGAACATGGTCGTGAAGGAGGGGAGGGGAGAAAGTGTGCTGGGGTCACTCTTTGGTAGGGTTATGACCGCTTGGGTGCTCGGCCATGTACTGTGGTTAATTTGTGTGCTTAAAAGCGCTTTACAACTTTGTTGTTGTTGCTGTTGTTGTTTCTGTTGTTGTTGGAGGAAAAGTCCAAGTTGATAGAAGGAAAATAAGAAGGAGGAGTTCGACTTGGAGCTAAAGTTGGAGCTGGAACTGGAGCTGAAGTTGAAGTTTGGAGTCGGAGTCGGTCAGGAGCAGCGTTCTAAATTTATGTGCATTGCAAGTGTCAAACTATTGCCACACACACACACAAACACACACCCATTTGGGAGGCATGCATGTGTGTGTGTGTGTGTGTGTGCCTGCAACTTAGGCTAAGGAATTTTCAATTTTCTTAAGCAACACGAAGCACACAGTGGGGCAAGCATGCAGTAAAATGCATTAATAATTGAATAAGAAATTAAAAAATCTCAAACAAAAGAAATAAAATACTAAAAGGTATATTATAGATGAATAAAAATTAGAAAACAGAAAATGAACGAAAAAAAAATCAGAAAATAAACAATAAATGGATCGAAAAAAGATGAATGATGAATGTCAAATACAAAAGATGAATATAGAATAATTTGAAATAAAAATAAATACAAAAATAAAAGTTAAAAATATGAGGATAAGAAATAGTCAATACAAGATTCATGGTAAAAAATAGTATAAAACATTACGTGAACTATAGTTATTATTAACAATTTAAGGTTTGGAATGAAAGACAATTGACAGCAGTAAAAAGATATTTAAAACTAGATAGAACTCTTAATATCTGGATCCATTTTTATTTGTAGATGTATTTCTGAAAGTGTACATATATTTTTAGGTAAAAAGATAAATAAAATACTTTCAAGGCCTAGTAGTGACATGAAAATGCCATGGAAAATGCATGCATATAAGCATAATAGAGTTACAGGAAGATTTATATGATTTACTAGGGAGCCAACCTCCGGAAATGACCTTTAGTATTAGTTGAGATATCGTTAAAAACAAAAAAGATTTGCATACTCAACAATAATTTATGTCCGATTTTTCCTATGGCAGCTATATGATATAGTAATCCGATTTCGACCAAATTTGGTCAGGATTTTAGAGACAGTCCCAAATGTCACAATTCTAAGCAATTCCCTGAACCTTGACCCCAAATTTGACCCACTTACAGGTGGAATTTCGCAAATCGATATGTTGTGTGAAAATTTCTTCCTCAGGACAAAGAGTTTTATATATATATAGATAAGATTTATCAATTGAGGAGAGGAGTTGCATTTTCCGAGAGAGTTTCCGTAATAACTTGCATGCTAAGCTCATCGAATGAAGCCCACTGTGCCAGGACATCGCATATGTGGACGCTGGAAACGACATAAAGACAAGGCAGAAACAAAGATAAGACAGAGACAAAGTGGGAGATAGTAAGAGAAGGAGAGAGAGAGAGGGCAGGACTAACTCAAGACAGACATCTATCGCAGTTGCACTGTAGGCAAATGGATGACTTTAAATTGAAATGCGATTACATGACCAGGACACGCATTTAGAGGCGGCTTAGGCAACTGGCTGGTCAGGCTGGTCAGGTCAAATGCTGGACAGGACGAAGGACTCGAGACAAAGTCGAAGGAGTTCGGCAAGTCGAAGGCGATTGTTTGACTTGCCTGGCTGAATCGCTGGCATTTCCGCATAGACTTGAACTACCAAAACTTTATGCCAGCTGCGTGTCCTCTGAGTCCTGTGTGTCCTGTTTGTCCTGTGTCTCATGTCTCGTCGCTGGTCTTAAATTTCATTAGTTTTAGTTTTATTGCTGGCAAATTGTGTGTCCTTTCTGCATATGAACTGAGTTCAAACTTTAAACACAGGTCTCTCAGCTTTAAGGCAATCAGTAAAAAATCAACTGCAGGAAGTCGGAAGAAGGATGAGGGAAGGCAAAAAAATGTCTTAACATAAATTGAGGGCGCTAGGGCGTCATGATTAAGGGGTTCGCTTCTTGTCGCTTCTAATTTTTATTTTCATTTTCATTATTTTTCTCTCTATTTTTTTTATTTTTATTTTCTGTTGTTGTTGTTGTTTGTTGGCTGGTATCCCGCGGATACTTCCGCTTAACGGTTACATTTATAATTACATTTTAATTAGATTCATTCGGCTGTAAAGTGTCCCTTTGTGTGATTTCGCCGCCTGGTCGCCTGGCTGCTTAATGAACGTATCCTTGAATCTAGTCTCAGTCTCAGTCTCAATCTCTATCTCTGTCTCCGTCTCAGCCACGAATCTCAATCTCTCCCCCAGCTCTCGATTTCAGACAACGCGTTGGCCGCAGCTTTGGGCAGCCCGCGCCTTTTCATTCGATTTCCAATTTGCTTTCTTTTTTTCGCCTTCCTTTGCTGAGGTTATTTCAGATTTCCTACCACGTTTGAGACGATGAAGAAATGCACTTTGGGATCTACTTAGTTCCCTATACACTTAATACAACTACTTCCTCATTATCTGTAAATAAATGGAAAATATCAGTTGTTTATCTAAAGTATTCCCCTATTTCTGTCAAATATTCAAAGAGCTCAGTGAGCAACTACACTGATAAAAAAAAGGGTCTAAAATCGCTATTTTGGTCAAAGAATTTAGGACTAAAAATATGCATCGAAAACATAAAATTCTTAAATTTTGAAAACACATATTGTTTTAAAAAAACATTTCAATTAAGACCAAGTTCTTATTAACAAATAAAAAATTCGTATATTTCCAGGACCACAAATATTTATAGTTTTAAATACTCAAGACAAAAAAAAAAGGTTGGGCAGGTTTTAAACTTTAAACTTATTTTTATTGCTGATTTATTTTGATAAATATACATTTTACTCTGGTTTTGTTTTTTTTTTTAATAAATATTCCGATAGTACATTTTTCCTGAACGGGACCATGGATTACACAAATAAATATGTTATATTTTCCTAACAATTTCTTATATTAAGAACTGCGATTTTTAAAGTTAATAATCTTAGTATTAGTAATTTGATCTTAAAATTATCTTATTTAAAGATCAAATTAAGTTAGATGAATGTTCCTGAAATTTGGAAGTTGGTATTTTTTTCAGTGTACGTGTCTGGTCTTTTTATAGTATTTTTTTTCTTAATTTCTCAATATTTCTCGTTATTTATTATTAAATATGCTTTTTTGACTTCTAAACTCACAAGTTTGGACTGGGAGATGGGAAAGCATGTTGATTGCTTTTTAAACTATCGATAAACGATTGGTTTCTTTCTCTCTAACTAATTATAGACACTCATTCTTCAGTGTTTTCTGCACTTAAGATTCAACTTTTTGACTCGAATATATTTAAAACAGAAATTCAGAAAAAGTATCACTTTATTATGAATCCATTTATCGAGAATTCTATTCTATTAAATTTTAACTTAGGGTGCTTAGCATTCGTCTATATCCTTGTCAAATTTACTGGCTTGTTTTCTGGTTACTTTCTCTTTTTGGTTTTTTGTTCATCTGCTCATTTGGTTCGTTGCCTTTTTTTATTCGTTTCGTGGGCAGCTGCATTTTTAATGACTCTGATTTATTAATGGCGGGCGGCTGATTAAAGCCTATCCGCTGAGCAATGTTTCCTCCTCCCTTTCCGCATCCATCCCTCGATATGGGCGATATGAAAGCAAACTCGAAATATCTAAATTGGAGCATGTTGACTGCATCTTCGACCTGACAACAGAACAAGAGCGAAAGAAGGAATGAGGAAAGGAAGGGGATGACAACTCTTTAGCCTGGCCAAGAGAGGACGCGTCATGGGGCGATCTAAATACGGTTTATAACCCTATAAATATGTGGGTTGAGTTCGCCAGCCAAAATCTCAGCCAGGGATTCAACTGGGCGCCCAAAACGCGACGACGTGCGACGCCGCTTAACTGTTTAATAACTTTGGCTGGTTGTCTGACAGCCTTTGGCTTTCGATGTTACCAACTAGAGATGACACAAGACACGACACGACCGGATCTAACATGCACATGCATGCTTTCAATTCTCATTGTCTTTTTAAAGTGACAATTTAACTTAAATCAATTACTAATTGTTAATGAATTAAGTTTAATTGTGTGAGCAGGCACAAACATGCACAAGGTGCAACTCCAGACATGTTGAGACGTGTTTAGGCGTGTTTAGTTTTGCTCAAATGTCTTTATTGCGATTAATTATGTGAAATAGTCAAAGATCTCATCTTAAAATAAATCGATTATGGTAAAGCTTAAGATAGACATGCATAAACATGCATATGCACGCATGAAAATGCTAGAAATTGAAATCTTAACGGAACTTCGGGCTTTTTCGTGTCACGTGAGAAAAGAAAACACATTCTCAACTCTATCATGTGGAGAGACATCAACAGGGGGCGACCAGGACGAACAGGACGACCAGGACGACGACTCATTGTCTCTGGTGCGCCGGATTCTGGTCTATGGGAACGGCTTGGAAGTTCCACGTCGTTGATTTTATTAGTCTCCAGCGAACAATTCGAAAAATTTGTACGCTTTGCCCGAGAAAAATTCGCTTCTTTCTATTTTCTATTTTCTTGCTGTTTTTTTTTTTTTTTTTTTGGCGTCTCTGCTTACCATTGTTGTTGTTGTTGTTGTTATTATCGTTGCCTTTGAGCTGTGGAACTGGAGACTCTAACGGCTAAACTGGAATCCAATGCCAGTCGATTTTCCTCGGAATTCCATGCCAGTTGTTGTTGTTGTAGTTCCTTTGGTTTTGGTGTCCCGGGCAAAAGGATTGCGAATTACGTATTGCCAACTGTATGTGGAGCGGGGGATTTAGGATTGAGAACTAACGACAGGCAGGCAGGCACTGTATGGTTTTGGCCATGTTATATAGGCGCTGCCTTCTTCATCTTCATCTTCATCTTCTTCTTTATCGTCGTCTAATGGCAACTTGTTAAATTGGAAAATTGGAAAACAAGTTGTTTTCGTTCCTTTTATTAGGTTGCCGCCTCAATGCGCGCGCGCCCCAAACATTTGCCACGCCTCCTCATCCGCAAGCAGCAACAGAATAGAACAGAACAGAACAGACATCAATTGCATTAGAGCATAGAGCACCAGCCAAATCCACATCCTTTCACATCCTTCTACATCCTTATACTTATACTTAGCCATAGACATACACTGAGAAAAAGGACCAAGTTCTAAAGTCAAGAACACTCATCTTACATATTTTGTTCCATTTTAAGACCAAATGAGAAATACTAAGAATATTTATTTTAAAAATCACAGTTCTTAAAATAAGAATACAAATCTTAAATTGTTGGGAACATATAAAAATGTAATTTTTTCATATGTAATCAATTGTGGACCCGTTCAGTTTGAAAACAAGCGCGGGTTCGAATCCCAATCTTGCCAAGGAAATACATGTTAATGGAATATTAAAATAGAAAAAGTATAAAATGTACACTGAAAAAAATGACCAACTTCTATAACTAAGAACATTCATCTTAAATATTTTGTTCTTAAAATAAGACCATTTTAAGACCAAATTAATAAAACTAAGATTATTAATCGGAAAATTCGCAGTTCTTAATATAAGAATTAAAAATCTTAAATTGATAAGAAAGTATAAAAATGTCATATTTAATATGACGATAATAATAATAACAACAAAAATTTCGAGGGATCGAAGCCCACACTAACCAAGGAAAAACTTATAATATAGGAATATTTATAAAAAAAATAAATCCAAAAAAAGTATAAATATCAAAAAAAAAAAGATAAGTTTAAAGTTTAAAACACCTGCCTTATTTTTTTATTTTTGGTTTGAGAATTTAAGACTCTTTGGTCTTAAATTAAGAACTTATTCTTATTTGAAATGTTCTTAAAATCAAGAGGTGCTTTCTAAATTTAAGAATTTTATGTTCTTGACGCATTTTTTAGACCAAAATTCTTAGTTCTGCGACCAAAATCTTGATTTTAAAACATTTTTTTTATCAGTGTATCCGTATCAAAATAAGACAACAATAAAAATAAGATTAAAGTTTAAAACCTGTCTTACTTTTTTTTGTCTTGAGTATTTAAAACTATTTAGTCTATAAATAAGAACATTTCTTCTTATACTTATGTATATTTGTAGTCTTGGAAATATACGAATTTTTTATATTATTAATAAGAACTTGGTCTTATTTGAAATGTTTTTTAAAATCAATTTGTGTTTTCTAAAGTAAAGAATTTTATGTTCTAGACGCTGAATTTTCGAACAATTTTTTTTATCAGTGTACATTTTAATATCCACTATTCTCTATCCATCTTCCACCTCCCATATGTACATTCGTTTGCTTTGGGGGCGTCTGTCGTGTGCCATGGGCCATTTAGCTTTAACTTTCACCGGCAGCGGAACAGGGGGCGTGACGAGGGCAGCTGATGCACCTTAAAGCACATTCTAAATTTAATCATCACCTTTTATGTGTTATCATTAAGTTTATTAGATAATTTTATTGATTTACAAAATTATGTTTAATAATAATATCTAAACAGAATACTAATAAACGTGTGGTAATCTTGACATTCGACACGGGCTTATGAAAAAATATAATTTGTATGTATTACCTATGTACTTATTTTCCTGACCATTGGTGTACATCTTAACATATATGTAGAAAAGTGCTCCTGTGATTGGTCACATTAACATTCGGTTTCGGTTTAAAAATACCGGTATGCCGGTATACCAAAATTAGAAGCTTTATTCATTGTTTTACTTAAAAAGGAATTAATGCTCTTTTTTAAGTCTGGAAGATAATGTTATCTGGTTACTGGAATTATCCAGCGTAGTGTCGATTTTATTATAATTTGACCTCATATAAATTTGGTTAATTTGGTTTGAAAATTTCGATTATTTCCATTTTACTGATTTTCAATAACTTCCAACTGCCATAACTTTGTCAAAAGTCAATCAATTTCCATGCCCAATGTAATTTTTAATGCACTGACTGATCATCGATCTCATTGACTATAATCAATTGTTTAACATAATTAAGTAAGATAAATTAATAACCGTATTATATTTAATATTTTATTAAATACTTTGGCTCAATATGGATTATTATTTATTTTTTTAAATAAATAATTATTAATTCACTGACTGATCATCGATCTCATTGACTATAATCAATTGTTTAACATAATTAGGTAAGATGAATTAATAATCGTATTATATTAAATACTTTATTAAATACTTTGGCTCAATATGGATTATCATTTTGAGCCTTCAAGTTGACGGTTTTCGCTGTCGTGTTGCTGTGGCAACTGCAACAGTTGCTGCTTTAATTACGTAACGAACTTCAAAAGGCGTCGGCGAGTTGCTTTTTAATTTCAACACCCAGAATCTTAGCATGATGATAATGATAATGATGATGAGGATGTGGATGTTGCTGCCTTGTGTCAAATAGGTCGCAGGAGCTGCTCATTTACTAGACGTGGCAAGAGAGAGAGAGAGAGAGAGAGAGAATGAGAGTCCTTAACATCCTTAATGCCGTCTTTGATTTCAAAGTATCATTGGAACCCCTTTCAAGTGCACGGGACAGTGGCTACAACCCCCGTACCCCCTCCCGTACTCCTCTCAGACTCTCTCTCTCCTTCCCTCGTCTTCAAGTCGATTCGCTGACTTTTGTGTTGGCAACTTGGCTGGCACTTTTGGCTTTAACTGGATTTGCCACACGAAATGGAATGTTGGGCCAACACTAAGGGGGATGGTTAAGGGGGAGAGGGAGGGGAAGGGGGAAGGTGTAGTGTAGCTGGTGTCATAAAACGTCAACGTCCTTGTCCTCTTGTAACTTCTCCTGTGTCTTCTCTTGTGTCTCTGCTCATCTTCTTTTCGGTTGTAAGTTGAATGCAACGGCTGATGGACAAGTTTTGTGGTTGTAATTCTGGCTCTCACTGTGACAGTGGCACGTAATTAGCTGCCACTTGCGAGGCTGAACAAACAAACAAACAAACAAATAGACAAATAAACAAATAAACAAACAAAACTGAAAAGTGCAAGACACTAAAAATGGTCAAAGTGAAAATGCGAATGGGAAATGTGAATGGAATTTTCGAGTTTGTTTTTGTCCAGCAATGTGAAGAGGGAGCAGCAAGTGGATAAAGAGATGAGGGGGAGGATAAATGAGGGGGGGGGAGGGGGGGTTAAATTTTGTTGTATTCTGCGTTGTGCGTGCAACGAACTTTTGCCTTCGTTTTCATTAATTTAGGATAAATGAAAACCAAAGCCACATGCGTGTCTGCCTCCCCTCGCATCTGTGTGTGTGTGTGTGTGTGTGTATGTGTGTGTGTGAAAAGGTTTTTAGCAAGCCCCCCCCTCTCACTTCATCCCCCACCTTAGAGTCTGTGCCCTCGCACAGCATTGATTAAGTCTCAATAATAAAACAAACGAAACGAAATAAAATAAAAGCCTCGAGGCAAAAGAAAAGTACAAAAAAAAAATCCGGAAAAATTCCAATTTGGAGCATTTTAAGCACAGGTCGAATAGCAGTATATATATATATATATACATATATATTTAAGTATACAGTGTGTGTTTTTGTGTCTTTGACTAGCTTTAAGCGACTGTTTATGAGGCGTGTAATAGAAAAACTCTAGAGATTTCAGCTTGAAAGACAAAATATCTCTATTAACTCCTTAAAGAAATTAGACAGTTTTCCCCCAGAATATCTGTCTATATAAGTACAATGCTTTATGTTTAATAACAGACTGACAATTATATGTCTTAAATTACCACAAAGCAATTACTTTATCCCCGAGCAAACTTTTGCAGGCATTTTATTTTATGCTATTCTATTTAGAAAAAAATTTAAGAAAATATATTTGTGTTTTTCAGATTTAAACCCATTGCTGGTAAATAAACAGATTGAATATTTAATCATAATTGGATAGATTGAATGGGTGAGTATTTTATTTTCAATCACTTTTCGAACTACTTTTAAATGTAATTTTAAGTGATAACTTTAAGAAAGACAAAAAAGTTTTACTCCTTCGGTTGGGAAAATTGAAGAAAGTTGTGGTTTTTGCTACAATTAGTTTTAAAATGATTGGTTGACCAAAATAAGAAGCGCTATTCATTATTTTACATGAATTAATGCTCTTTTTAGCCTGGAAAATAATGTTATCCAGTTACTGGAATGATCCAGTGCAATGCTGAATTTATTATAATTTGATCTCATATAAATTTGGTTAATTTGGTTTGAAAATTTTTATTATTTCGATTTTATTGATTTTTAATAACTTTGAACTGTCATAACTTATTCAAAACTCAATCAATTCCCAAGCGCAATGTAAATTTGATCATCATTTTACATACAAATTCGTTCTGCATTTAAAGTTTTTTCATTTTGAAAAATCCATTTTTTTTTTAAATCAAAAAAGAGAAAGGGGTAACACTGTAAATTTTCAAAAAAATCGATTTTCAAAAAATTTTAATAATTAAAAAAATTTAAATGCAGAACGAATTAAGAGGTAAAATCATGATCAAATTTACATTGCGCTTGGGAATTGATTGAGTTTTGACAAAGTTATGGCAGTTCGAAGTTATCAAAGTTGCTCAGTACCTGCGATGGCCTGAACCGAAATTAAACCTTATAAATGAATCGGTTACCAAACGGTTATTTCGGTTTAAAGAGTTTCGGTTTATGGGTTTCGGTACAGTGGAAAAAATTAATTTCGGTTACGGTTTCAGTTACGGTTACAAATTTCAATCGGTTTTTATCGGTTAAAGGTTACGGTTTCGGTTAAGGTTTTAATCCCTGGTTTAAAGCAAACCTCACAGGTGTCAACTTTGTCTTTCATAATTGTTTTTGGTGGTCCCGTGACTCTCTAATAAGCGATAATATAAAATAACTGGGTTCGATTCCTCACACTGCCATATTAAAAGACCAGTCATAAAGAATATTTATAAATGTAGAAGTGGCTAGATAAAGTCACACAATTTAATGATTGGTGCCACAAGAACAGATTTTAAATTCAATATGTAAAAAATTTTTATTTTCTTAATTCAATTTTGACTTACAATATTGGGCAATCATAGTCGAATTTAAAACAACTTTGTGTCAACTGAAGACTCTGTAGTCATTTAAATATCAACTTTTTGAACTGATTTCTTCGCTTCTTAAGTGATATCAAAATTGGCACACAAAATTCCACCTAAAATATTTGCATATGATCAACTAACTGAATTAAATAGAGTTCAATGTAAGTTCCATGTCGACTAACTCAATAAAATGTAAAGTAAAATGGAAAATGTTGAAGAAATTTTACTTGAAAATACATCTTAATAACTGAGGAGAGGGAAACTGAGTTAAAGCTTCAGTTTATGAGTTATTTGGGTTGACTTTAGCTAAGCTTAAGTTTAGAAACAGATATCTGATACCTTAGCTTGCCTGTGCCACATGCCACATGTGGCATGATGTTGAGGGCACATCACTTGAAAATTCGATTAAATGCTGCAATTTAATGCCACAACCAAACACACACACTACACACACACAGGGATAGAAGAGCAGACACAGCATTTGAGATAAGAACTCTTTTCTTCTTCATGGTGGGCTGGGGTTTTGGGGGCGTGGCTGTGGGCTGGCAAAAGTGAACGCATAATTAAATTACGCAGCGAGCGAACGACGCAACGAAAGAGTTAGACAAATAAGCTCAGGTATTAACCTCTGGCACGCTAACACACACACACACACACACCTATACACACACATCTATACACACACACCTATACTCAGGTAAGACAGCAGACGACGACGACGACGACACAGCAGAAAGCTCCGTCCAAGGAGCCTCCATTGTGCGCCACAGCGTTCATTAATTCGATTTCCATAACAATTTATTCATAAGACAATGTCTGGCACCGTTATTTTATCTCTCTGGCGATGTGCGGTAACGGTAACGCCACTTAGCTACAGTGCCCCCCCTCCCCCCCTCCAACTCACTCATTTTGCCCCCTCCCCTAGGTTGTCTGCAATCCTTTCTCGCCTCGGAAAACGCCATAAAATATTTTTATGTGCGAACACTCTATAAATGCGTTGTGGAGCATCAGCAGCAGCTACTGCGGTTGCCTGCCACACCGTCACTTGCCACCGTCACTAGCCCCCGTCACTAGCACCACACAAATGCTGCTGCTGCTGGTGATGCAGTGGCTGTGGCAAGTGGTGCAAAAATTATCTTCAACACCTTCGAACTTTAAAATTAAATGAGGATTAGCGCCAACAACGCACAGAGGTGTGTCTACCTCCCACTCTCTCTCTCTCTCTCTTCCCCACTCTCCCTCTCTCTTTCACACTCTCTGCTGCTGCTTTTCATTAAGGCACTTGGGGGATCTTTGCTGTCTGAAAAGCCGCCTTACTTTACTTTTTGGCCCTGCTTTAGTTTTATGCCGCTCATTTGCATTTTTTGGTTGCAAGTCGCAAGTGGCAGTGGCAAGCAACTGCGCTTGCCTGATTTATAGACAGAACGACACCACACACACCCACACACACACCTACACACACACACACACACACACACACACACATAACTCTGTGTGTGTCTCTTGCAGTTTCTTAAAGCATACTTTCCGTCACTTGGCAACGCGCACAGCCCAAAAAATGGCTAAAAGAAATAGACTTCAACATGTAAAAACGCACAGTTCGAGTGTGCTCGACTCTGAGCTACCCTACACAAACATAAAGACAGCAACATTTTGAACGTTTAATTTTGGTGAAGTTGCAATCCGAACAAATTAAAAAAAAAATCAAAATGTTTTCCTACTTGCTTTAAATTTATTCCTTAATTCTTATTCTTTATATATTTGACGGGGAAGGTTAATCTTGCGTTTCATACTTATGAACTTATAAACACATTTATATTAACACTAGGGGGCTCCACCCCTGCACGCTTCGCTCGTCAACCCCCGGCTCACTTCGCTCGCGCAAATATAAATTTCAATCGGTTAATATCGGTTAAAGATTACAGTTTCCCTGCTTTAAATGATCGAAAATATCTTACTCTTTATTTTACATAAGCTTGCACAAATCTGTAATACCAATCTCTGGACATTTTCAAAAGGCTGCAGGGTATTAAAAGTGAGGCGAAACGTGAAAACAAAAAAAAAAAAACAAGAAAAAAGGCGAAAGCAATTACGTGGCATATCAGCGCTGCCACGCCCACAACAAATTAAGAAACTGCAGCGCGGCACACGGCCGCAAGTGCCTGGCACCGCTTGTGGCACGGCCCCAGCTCCTTGCCCCACCAAACACCACCCACCACCCACAATGCCCCAACTCCTCAGTCGCCGTTGCTGCCACTTTATTGCGCCTGTCGATTGCATATATATAGTTTTTTTTTCTTTTTTTTTTGGTGCATGTCGAGATTGAGCAGCAGGCGAAACACTTTGCCAAATTGGCCAAGAAATGCCGGCAAGTCAATAACAATAATAACAGCAACAACAACGACGGCAACAGCAACCACAACAACAGCAACAACAACAACATAGACAACCAACAACATCGTCATTTGCCATTTTTTCACATTTCTTTTAGCTAAGCTCCAGTTGTAGTTGTAGTTGTAGTTCCTGACTGCAGTGTGTCCTCTGACCCCTCTCTCTATAGTATCAGCCCCTTCTCTTCTACGCCTCTGCCCGACCTACACTTGCTTTGTAGCTTAAGGCTGGCATTTGATTTGTTTGCCTTTGCCTTTTGCGAGTTCGTTTTCAAATTAAATTAAATTAAAATAAACGAAACCAAATGAAAAATGAAAACAAATCAAACGAACTAAAAACTTGTCACTGACATCGTCAGTCCACCCCCCGTTTTCCACATTCCACTTTCCACTCCCCCTTTCGCTCTGCTCTTTTCCCTGCCTGTCTCAGTCATCACTCAGCATTTGCTTTTCCAACTATGACGACTGGTCGAATGTTTTGCACAGATAGCGAAATCAAATTGGATTATGTCTAAATGTTACTCGTTGGTCTTAACTCGTAGTGTTTAATACTTATGTATTATATACTACTTATTTCTCACTTTTCTCTTGATAATGAAACGATAGTATTCCACACAGATCACGAAATTAAATTAGATTATGCTTATTACTCGTAGCTGGCCTGAAAGTTACTCGTTAGTTTTAACTCGTTGTGTTCATATCACATACTACTTATATCTCAATTTTCACTTGATAACGAAATTAAATTGGATTATGCATATTACTCGTTGCTTGCCTAAACGTTACTCGTTGGTCTTTACTCGTTGTGTTCACTGCTTATATCTTATACTCTACTTATTTCTCACTTTTCTCTTGATATTGGAACGATAGTATTCCCACAGATAAAGAAATCAAATTAGATTATGCTCATTACTCATTGCTTGCCTTAACGTTACTCGTTAGTTTTAACTCGTTGTGTCATATCACATACTACTTATATCTCACACTTCCTCAATAACGAAACAATAACCTTAAATGGTACTTGTTAATTTTAACTCGCTCTGTCCATATCATATCTCACTTTTCACTTGATAACGATACGAAAATTACTTGATACTTGCCTTAACGCTTCTCGTTAGTTTTAACTCGTTGTGTTCATATCACATTCTACTAATATCTCACTTTTAACCTCGTTTTGCCTGTCACTCAGCTGTAATTTGTAGTTAATTAGCACTAGTTCAGCCATTATAACGCGCTATCAAATACTCGTTGTTTATTTTTGATTACTAGGTGATGCAACACTCTTAGCACTACCTTGTTTATCACTCACATTTATTCGCTGCTGGTCATATTTTGTTTTCAACTCGCTATTTTAACTCGCTACTTGTTGTTCATATGACGAACGATTTCAATAATACGTCAAACATGCAGCTGAGCTCTTTTCAATTGTTACTCGCTTTTGTATTAGTACTTTGATAAAATTCGCTACTCGTTATTTTTTACTTTCTGGTCTAGTGTCGTTCATATCTATCGCTACCCTTTATTATCTCTCGCATCTCTTCACTAGTTGTTCAACTGCTTTGTTGCTCATCACTCGCTACTCATCACATGCAACTCATCTCTTTCGTCACTCGTTCATTGTCCGAGCGTTCCAGTTAATACAATTACATACATCGTACATGGTAGCCATAACATATAGTACTACCACATGTTCAGAGTCAGGGTCGGTGTCTGAATACTGCTTTGGGTTTGGGTTCATCTGGCGGCGCCAGGAACAGCAGCGGTAACAGTGACTGGTGACTGTTGAATGGTGAATGGTGAATGGTGACTGGGAGCGTAACAGAAACCGAAACAGAAACAGAAACACAGTGGCCAACGCGACATCCGCTTCCTGTTCCTGGTGTATGGCTGGCTGGCAGCCTTTTTGGGCGAGCCTTTACAGCTTTGAAGCCTTTTCACAGCATTACACAAAAGAAATGCTGACAATGTCTGCCTGTCCAGGTTTGTGTTCCGCTATTTTTCTTTCTTCTTTTGCACATTTTTTTTTTGTTATGGTTTTGTTTTGTTTTCTACTCTTTTGTGTGACTCTAGCGACGCTTTTATGTGGCCCATTGGCCAGCCAGACGTTGAATGATGTTGTTCCCACTGAAAGCCACACACACACACGCGCACAACAAGTATTACAAATTTCAATTAGCGACATGTGTGTAAAAGAATGTACATAGTATATGTATGCGTGTTGATGGGTTCTTAAAGTACGAGTAAGCTTCAAGTTGAACAAATCTGAATTGAATTTATATTTATTGTTATTGTTTTATGGAGCATGCTACACTCGTACTCGCACTCGCAGTTTATCTCTTGTTGCCCATCACTCGGCATTGCTTACTCGTTATGATAATGCCTAAGTAATAAAACCTAATCGCTGCTTATCTCCCGTTATTATATTATTACTGCTCTCAACTCGCCTTTGTTGCCATCACACTTTATTTAACATTCACTTCATGCTTATTTTTTATCACTCGTTTGTTTATAATACAGTTTAAATATGTATATTATTACTTAATATCACTCTTTGACACTTCATGTGAACTTTTAATTCGATAATCTTTCCCTCGCCAAACCTTCACTCGCTAACAGTTACTCGCTAAATATTCACTCGCACTCGCTATTCCCTTCTAGTCATTACTTCTAAATTTGAAACTCATTTTACTCTCTGATCCATTATTCGTTAAGCATTTATCAAACGATTCACTCGCTGATAATTTATTTGATATTCGCTTACTCACTGGCCATTCACTCGTTACTTTCATTTTTACTTGCTTTTAATCAATTGCTGACTCTCAATTTCTATTTATTCACTAACTCTTACTCGCTATTTATTACATTCGTGAAATATTTACATATTTTCTTGTTGCTCTTCACTCGCTAATCTTCATATGCCTCCCTTCACTCGCTGTCTCTACTCGTTGTTCTATACTCTCTGTTCTCTTCTCGTAGTTTTCTACTCGCTGTTCTCTACTCACTTCTTATCACTCGCATTCTCTACTCGCTACTAATCAGTCTCATTTTCTCAAACCACTCGCTGTCTCTACTCGCTGTCCTTTTTTTGCTCTTCCACTCCCTTGCTGTTCTCTACTCGCATGCTCTCACTCGCTGTCTTTACTCGCTGCTAATCCTTTAGCATTCCCGATATAACTTCAAGCTTTAACTGAACATTAAATTAATTTCATATGCTTTATTAATATTTATTTATTATTTTTATTATTATTACTATACGAAATACTCACAGTGGTTACGGGAAGTTTTCGTATTGTTTGGGCCTCGTTTATATACGAAATGTTTAATTTATATTTGGACGACTTTCTTACTCGTTGACCACAAATTTTAATGCACTTCTCAGCACGCAGCACGTGGCACAATTCCACAGTCACTGCCACAGATTCTGCTCCAGCTCCTGCTCCTGTTCCTGTTCCTGCTGGTTGCCCAGCGGGACAGCGTCAACAAAAAAAAAAAAAGAAGAAAAAATCCACACAGAGGCAGAAAAGTAAAGCAAAGCGAGGCTAAATGGGAAAAACAAAAACGTATTTACCTCAAATTAAACATTATTATGCCGAGGTCGAGCAGAAGTCGGACCAGGGAAGGAGTGCTTCCAGGGCCGGGGTCCGAAGTAGTAGGCAGGGGGTGCAAAGATGGGGGGGGCTTGTGAATGGAATTGTAACTCGGGGTCAGGAAGCTGCTTTGGCTGCTCGCTGGTCATTTGAGGGCAGCCGCAGGTGGCGACCACACACAATACACACACACACACACACACACACACACATACACACACACAATACACACACACACACTCATATGTTGACCGCAGTAAATCACGCCGTTAAATGGCGGCGACCGCTGGGCAAGCGAGTTGCCATTTCCCCTGCCTCTGCCTCTCTCTTGGTTCCTTTCCTTTGCCACTTCTCCTCGGACTGTACCTGCTCCCCTTCTTCCTTCCGCCTCTCCTTCTCTGTCTGTTTTGCTGCTCCGCTGACTCTGACAACAACATATGTGAAGCACGTCCTCGTCCTGTTTCTGGTCCTGGTCCTGTGGATCCTTGTGGGTCCTGGATCCTTCTCCTGCATTTTGTCCAGGCACTTCCCGTTTTTGGCTGGTCAGCGACGCGAACGACGCGAGTGTCGACTCGACGCAAATGTGTGCTTTGGGCGGTTCATTCGCAGCCTTAATGACATTGCCACACACACACACACACACACCGACCCTTCCTCTCCCCCTCTCTACATGCCTGTCCCCTTCCTCCATCCGAACTGTCACTCGACTGCCTTGCACATGAGAGTTTATTTTGTAATTAACGCCTGTTGCCTGTTGCGCCTCTGCACCTAAGACTAAGGGCAGCGGGAGGTGCAATTGAGAGGGGGAGGGGGCGGTTGGCAAATTGTGAATGCTGAATTCTGAGCTGAGAATGGAGCGGCTTTTTGGGGTGCTCATTCTTTTCACTTGTTAATGATGTTGACAG
Organism: Drosophila kuntzei; assembly: GCA_035042165.1. Lineage (NCBI taxonomy): Eukaryota > Metazoa > Arthropoda > Insecta > Diptera > Drosophilidae > Drosophila > Drosophila kuntzei. Next base: position 1,523,040 of record JAWNLU010000312.1, on the reverse strand, counting down.
CCATTAATGTGTGTGAGTGTGTGGGTGTGAGTGTGGGTGTGAGTGTTTGAGTGTGTTTGAGTGTGTCCACATAACGCCACACACGACTAGAGATGGGTCAGTCGTGCTTTCATATGGGAAATATCGAAAAAGCTGTGACTTTGTCATGAAATGAGAAGTAAAGGGAGAAGCAAAGTAAGAAACTCAAGAAAAACTAAACGAAGCAAAGAAAAAAAGCAAAGCGAGAAGCAAAGCGAGAAGCAAAGCGAGAAGCAAAGCGAGAAGCAAAGCGAGAAGCAATTAAAAAAGCACAGCGAGAAACAGAACAACAAGCAAAGAAAGAAGCATCGGTTGAAAGAAGAAAAGTAAAGTGAGAAGTATTGGGAGATACTCAGAAATATGTACAACGAGAAGTGAAAACTATTGTGAAGTTAAATAAAGTAGCACATTAAAAAAACAACGAGAAGTATAGCGAGTAATGTAGGAAAACAGCGAGAACCTAACGAAAAGCACAATGAGAAGCAAAGTGAGAAGCAAAGTAACAATCAATACTAAAAGCAAAGCAGAACGTAATATGAGAAGCATATTACGAAAAAGATAATGAGAATCAAAGAAAGAAGCAAAGCAAAAAGCCAAGAGAAAGTGAGAAGCAAATAGGAGAGAAAAGTATGGTAGGTACCTTACAATTCATATTTAAATTGTAGTTATAACAAAAATAATGCCAAATTTAATATTCAAACAACAAATATGTTTTCGAATGCAGAATTTTATTTAACATTTAAAAAAAAAAGAAGAAAAATCAGAAGAAAAATAGAATAGGAAAATAAAAAAGAGAAAAGTAGAAGAAAAACAGAATAGGAAAATAAATAAGAGAAAATCAGAAGAAAAACAGAATAGGAAAATACAATTTATATTCATAAGGCTTTGGATATTTTCGAATTAAAATATGTTTGCGGAGATTAAAAATAGATCAGTTGAATTTCCATCGCTAACACACACAATATTGTGGAGAGAGTGTGTTGTTGTTGTTGTTGCGTCCATTTTTCGCCGTTTGCTGCTGCTGCTGCTGTCAACACCTCAGCGCAGCTGCCACGCCTCCCCACGACAAACAGCCTATACAAAAAGGGCGTTGCAAGCGTGTCGTTGCCCCAAAAACTTGCCACTTGCCTCTTACCTCTACCCATTAGCACTCCCCTTACCACTCCCCTTACCCGTCAGCGTCATTTGTAGTGCTTGTCCTTGTGGCAGCTCGTTATTGTCGCTGCTTTCGAGTTAATTTGCGGCATATGAACTGTGCGCTTGAAATGAATTGAATGGAGGTGTGTGTGTATGTGTGTGCCTGTGTGTGTGTGAGGTGTGAAGTGTGTGTGTGTGCTGGGAGTGAATCAGCTGCCAGGCAAAAACAGGCTGGGCGTCAACTGTTGCCGTTGTTGCTGCCAATGTTGCTGCTGCTGTTGTTGCTGTTGCTGTCTGCAATGTTGCCGCCAACAGGTGTAAATGTGAATTAATTAACCGCAAACACTATAAACAACGCCTCAACTCAGAACACAGTACACTTCATGTGTGTGTGTTGCTGCTGTGCGTTGTTGTTGTTGTTGTTGCTGCTGTTGCTGTTGTTGCTGCTGTGTTTACAAATTGGCCTGACGTTTTGCCAAATTGAAATGAAATTCATTACGCGCAACGCCTTTTGTAGGCAACTCGCGTCCGCTAGACAAATTCTCAAATTCCTAGCAGCAACAACAACAGCAAGAAGAACAACAGTAGCAGCAGCAACAACACAACACAGCACAGCAACAATATGTCTCAAAAACTTGAACGTTAACAACAGCAGAAAAGAAATCAAGTGGATATTATGATGGCCAGGTTTGGGGGCATAACTCACAGATGGAGGCGGAGGATTGAGGCGAGGGCGGGGGGGCGTGGCACAGGTTGTTGTTGCCGTGGCTCGCCTCGATTTCAAGTCAATTCAAATCAAATCATTTGGAAGCAAATCATTTGATATGTTGCGGCAATTGACAAACTCCAAAACGAGAGGGTGGTGCTCAATATGTGGTTGGGTGGTGTTGGGTGGTGCTGGGTGGTGCACACATTTACAATTGCTCAATTCAATTTCCGTTTGAGTGCGTCAGAGTCAGAGAATCGAAGTCGCAACTGAAGTTGAAGTTGAAGTCATCGGTTCAATGGCAACTTGATCTCTTGTTGATGATGACGGCGCCAAACTGTCGCTCAGCCGGCAAATGGTAAACGGCAAACGGCAAATGGTAAATGGTAAATGCCAAAACGGTAAATGGCAACAAAAACGGCAATCGGCAATCGGCAATCGGCGAATTGGCAACACACATAGGTAAATTGTGTACACTGATCAAAAATAATGTATGAAAATCAAGATTTTGGTCCCAGAACTAAGAATTTTGGTCTAAAAAATGAGTCAAGAACATTAAATTCTTAAAATTTATTTTTTTAATTTTTATTAAAAATTAATTCATTTAATTCTGAATAAAATTAAAATGTAAAATTAAAAATTAAATTATGGAAAAAATTTATGTTTAAGTTTAAGGGTATTCAAAAATGTATGAATTGGTCTAGCATTTGTTGCAACGATTGGGAAAAACCGATAACCGAAAACCTTAGTTCGAGCATAACCGAAACCGTGACTGAAACCGATATGCGTTTCGGTTTTAATCCCTGGTTGTAGCATTGTTAGTAAGATTGGGGATTTCTCAAATAATATAGGAAAATAGAGTATTTTATGAATGGGAGAGATAGGTAAAATAAAAAAAGATAAAATATGATGTATTTATATTTTCCAAACTATTTACGACTTTTATTCTTATATTCAAAACTGCAATTTCTTAGATTAATATTCTTAGTATTAGTAATTTGGTCTTAAAATGGTCTTACTTTTAAGAACAAAAAATGAAAGAATGTTCTTGATTTTAGAACCTTTTTTTTATCAGTGTAGAGGAAGCGTGAGAATGGGGGGAGGAAACCCTGTCGCACTTTAGCCTCGACTTCGACACAGGTGAGTGGCTTTAATGTCATCTCGTTATACCGCGGCGGATGTGGATTATTCCCCTCCCCCACCTTACTGGTGAACCTGTAGCTGTGACTGAGGCCTAGACAAAATCCATCTAGAATTCCGTCATGCTGCCTCCTCTCCCCGTTTTCCCCGCTCCCACCGCTTGTGCCTCAATTGCCCTGCACTTGATTTGCTACTTATTGAAATCAAATAGGCATTGAAATTGCCTCGCTTATACACTATTTCAACAGGAGTTGCTCTAGTCACTGATAGCACTTGCCGCATACCACAGAATAGCAAATGTTTCTGCTAAATATAAACTAAAGCTGTATATAAATTTGAATATAAGAATGGAATAATTCAAAAAGTTGATTTTTATTTAAACTGAATATTCCTAATGGCAAAAGTACAAGAAATTTAGAAATTAATGCACTTAATAGTCAAATTTATTAAACTACATTCCCATAGTCACAAATTCCAAATTAAATATTAGATTTTCTATAACTAAGATAGTATAATTTCTTCTCTATTCGTACTACACAATATTTATCTTAATTTTGTTACATTTTTATATTAAACGGGCCATTTTAGGCAGATTTGTTTCTAAAATTGCAGAATCGTCATAATAGTAACATTAAATCGAGTAAAAACTACCCTTTTTTAATTAAAAATAATTGTCTTAAGTATTTAATTTTTATTTTGAAGTTTTCAGTATCCACTCAAAAAATAAATTAAGGAATAAGAGCAATTTCTACATGATTCCAAACATTTGGTTCATTTTTCTAAGGCTATAAAAAAATTAAAAATAAAACATGGAGTACTTTAGGATTAAAGACATGTAGTTATTTTATTAAACTGTAATCTTAGTTTATTTTTAAAGAATTATATCTACATTCTGTGATTACTTGTCTTTCTCTCGAATCCGAAACTGAAGTTTCTTTTTCTCTTTAAAGACATCAACTTTACAGTATTTATATTAAATAAATTCTACTTAGTTATTTGTACTGTAGAGTATCTGCCATTTGGTCATGCTATTTAATGTTTACCATTTGCTATTAAACTGTTTTATTGTCGTCCCCGCAACGCGTTCTGTTATTTTTATTATTGGATAACATTGCCCGATTACGCGCACTTGAATCGATTTATTGTTATTGAAGAGGAGCCGAGTATAAGGAATACATTTTCTAGCCATAATTACAAGTGCCTGGCATTTGTCTTAATAGAATGCAGAAGAGGGGCAAAGGGAAGGGTATGTTAGAATTATGGGCTATGGACAGGTAAAATCACAAGGGAGTCGGGGGAAATACATTGAAGTTGCCCCCTTGAGCAGAAATTCACTTAGTCAGTCAGCAATTGCGAAATCACTTGGCCAGTTGCCAGTTGCCATTGCCAGGCGAATGATTTGGATTTTGGATTTTGGCCTTTGGATTTTCCCTTCTTCTCCTTCTAATTTCCTTTCATAATTTCACTCTCTCATTTTATTTATTTTTTTGTGTTAGGCTTTCGCTTATTATTTAATTATTTGCTCATGGCAATTCCCGGTCGGGTTCTATTTGGTTTAATTTCATTTCGTTGCTGCTGCCAACCGCAGGAGTTCCCCTCCTTCTTCCCCTGTGTCCCTTTCTCTTGCACTAAGAGCAATCACATTTCAGTTCATCATTAGCGCAGACATTGACAGGAAGACAGGGAGAGGGAGAATAAGGCTGAGTTTGAGGTGGAACGTGTGGTTTGAGCCCTCATCATAGTTTCGCAATTATGAGTTGCCTGTAAATGAAAGAGGGGTAAGTGGGAGCAAGGGAAGATGGTAGAGCTACCATCTCTCAATCAATCATAATTAGTGTGAATTGCAATTATTGTTGCATAGTTTTAGGCCGTCGACTCTCGCAAATTGCAACTGACATGCGGCCTAATAATGCTGCCAAATGGAATTCCTCTCGGAATTTCAATACTTATCCATTATGGCTATTGTATCTAGGTATTTGCCTAAACTGGGCACGTCTATAACTCAACTCCCACAACATTTGAATAGCGCACAGACAGTGAAAGAAATCTAGTGACTTATTCGAATTCTTATCAAGTCAAATTTTAAAGATATGAGTAATAAATTCATTTATTCATTTTATCATCAACATTTTGCACTTCTCTCTAATTTAATGGGAAATCATAGTTTGTCTCTTCAGTCTCTCCATAAGTCAAATATCGAACTTTTCTAATTTTTATCTATTAATTTTCATGGGATATTCTTAACTTTATTTAAAGTTCTCTTTCATCACTTGATCTCATTATGAAAATTTTCCTATACACCTTTTTCATGAAATAGTTCTACAATTATTTATAATCTCTTTGAAATCCATTCCTTAATAAAAAATTGTCTACTTAAATTTACAAAATAATTTTTGTAATTAAATTTTTAATTTTATTAAATTTAATTATGTTAATAAAGTCCTAATTATAATGGTAAATTCATTATGAAATTCTTTCGATTTACGTCTACAATTGTTTCAAACAAAATCCCCTGAGAGTCTCAATTCAGAAAGTGGAGTTCAGGACTGAATTGTAGAATTCTGTATAATTTAAGTTTTCTTGTAGATGAATTTTTTTTTTCGAATATGATACTTTCAATTCGCCGTTCTCAAAAAAAAAAGGAGGTATTTGCCTAAGTATCTGTTTATTTAAAGGGACTTTTGAACAGTGTAAAACGCAGCTGGTAAGCTGGTATCAGGTCAGGGCTAAGAACTCAGCCGTACACTGATACTGATAATACTTGGTATGCAAATTTGATTTGTTGCCACGTACGTGAGAGCGTCCATTGCCCCCGAGGACCATAAGAAAAGGGCCCAAAACCAGAGCCTTACAGGACTCAGAACTCAGGACTAAAGACGGTGGGTGGCTTGTGCACTTTGTAACTGGTTGTGTAAACACTCCAAAGAAAGCAGAAGCTCAGGCTCAAGGTCCGTTCCCAAAATAAAAAAAAGTAGAGAAGAGGAAAAAGTAGAGGGAAATAAAAAAATAAAAGAGCAGCCCCAACGACAGCGACGAAAGGGTCAGGACTGTCAGTCAGTCAGTTAAGGACAAGCGGACAAAGGAGGGATCAGAATAGAAGAGAAGAGAATTCAGATGGGAGGAGAGGGGGGTAAACTGGGAGCATCACATGACGCGGCATCTGCCTTGGCATTCAACTTGTCGTGGTAATTGCGTAGCATTTCCATAGATTAAGGGATTTACTCAACTGCTTTCACTTCGACGTCACCGATACCAGAACGGACCCAAAGACAAAAGGCCGACACCGAAAGGGGGAAACGGGCAGTAAGAAAAACTGAAACCAGAGCAAAGAAATTTTCGGCACGCACCAACACAAAAAAAAAAAAAGAAAAGAACAGAACAGAAAAAAAATAGAGAAAAAAAGAAAAAATGCTTCAAGTGTAGTAAAACGCTTGTGTTAAATACTTTTATTGAGATGGTAAGCCTTTTTATTAGCTCAGACCTAAATAAACAAGCCGAAGCGAGCGGGTCGGACATGGAGCTAAGGTCCCAACCCGATTTTCTTTCCCATCTCCTCCCCACCTTATCATAAATGGGGGTAAGCAGCGCACGGGCGTAATTTTAGTGGGGGTTTTTTCTGAATCTATGGGGTGTGGAACTTTTATCTGTCTAACGGGAGTACGGCAAAGGGGTCGGCGAGGTCGCAGTCGCCGTTTAACATACTTTAAACATGTTTTTCCAGCCTGAAATAAACATTTAGGCAGAGGAAAAAAAAGAATAAAAAAAAGGAAAAACAAATGCGATAAATTCGCTGAAATTAAGCTACAAAAAAGACAAAGCAAATGCTACAAAAAAAAATACGAGCAAATTAAATAGCAGCTTGAAATGGACTAATAAAGATGAGATTGACACGAAGTTGGCTTATAGGACGATTCTAAGCCGATTATCAGGTAAGACCAGGACTATAAAAGCTAAACTAATTGAATCTAAAGCCCAGTCTATATAGCTTCCTCATTAAGTAGTTAAGCAGAAGAAGGGGGTCCTTGATTGGACTTTTTTTAAAAGGGTTTTCTTAATTTATAGAATATTTCAGCATTTTCAGTGTCATATCAAGAATTTTACAAGACAGGTATATTACAGATTTTTCAACATGGCAGTGTGGGAATCGAGCCCAGTTACTTCAAATTTCAAGTTTATTTATGTTTATAAATCTTTTCATAAATCAAGAAACTCCGAAGTTATAATCATAGTTCTGATAGTTTAACAATACCTCCCTGTATTTTATTAGACAATATTTATATTTACAAATTTGTCTAATAAGCTGTATTAGAAAAATGTTCTTTAGAATCAAAGTCTGATTTTCAAGTCCAATTTCTTTCCTTAGCTACAAGTATGAGATAAGAACCTATTCCAACATTTTCCTGTTTTACACTCCTTCTAAAAAGTTTGTTTAAAAAAGTTTATTTGAAAGTCTTGACAGACATGAAGTTCAGTTATGAAAGTGAGTTCTAAAAATCAATATTTTCAAGCATTTATATTTATGGTGACTACAACAACGAATTGTTATACAAAAGATTCAAATTACAGGGTATATGCTAATAAAGTCAAGTTAACCAAAGCCTTTTTATTAAAATTTTGCTGTGATTTGAAAGCGCTTTGCATCTGATTCAATTGGCAACACCTCCATTTCAGCTGCCCCCTCCCCCCCCACTCACTCTCCTCCCCCACCGCACTTCCGACACTTTCTCAGATTCTCCATCTCATTATTCATTTGTGGCGTCTGTCGATCGGTTAATGTTTATGGAGTGAGAGGTATTAAGTCTTAAGATTTTGAAGCCACTGTAAAGTCGGCAACAACAACAACAATAACAACAACAGCACGCACGCATTTAAATCAAATTTGTGTGTGTGTGTGTGTGTGTGTGTGTGGGAGAGAGAAAGTCATAAAGTGTTGTTTAATGGCATTTTTCATCCATTACTTACCGTTATTATGCTAATGAGGTCGTTACGCGTATTTGTGTGTATATTTTATTTATATTGGATTGTGCGTGAGTCGAGCACACATGACGGCACACACACACACACACACACACACACACGACTCTATATGTATAGCCAGCAGAGACAGAGAGAGTGTGTGAGTGAGACAGACAGAGATAGCTATATATATACATACATATATAGAGACATCATCATCAGCGACAACAACAAATCTGCATACATTTTGTTAGCACACAAAAAACAGCAATAACAACAATGTCACAAATGTTGTGCTACGTGTATGTGTATGTGCGTGTCTCTCTATATATATCTGCCTCTCTTTCTGCTTGGCCAGCAGTTGTTTTTGTTCTATTTCCTTGGCTAATTGAGAGACTTGCTGTCATTTGTTATATTTTCTACAGCATAATTTCAGGCGCTGTGCTTTAAAGACGCTCGCGTTGCCAGCCTAAATGAACCCGCGTTGCCAATTGACATGCATACATATGCTTGATTACTTGATTGGCAATGCAACAATAAATCTGCTTACATTTTATTAGAAATGAAGCACAAAAACAACAATGTCGCAAATAGTGTGCTTGTGTGTCTTTCGCCCCATCTCTCTCTCTCCCCCTCTCATTTGCTATCTTGTTATCATTTGTTATATTTTCTACAGCATAATTTCAGGCGCGGTGCTTTAAAGTCGCTCGCGTTGCCAGATTTAAAGAACCCGCGTTGCCAATTGACATGCATACATATGCTTGATTACTTGATTGGCAATGCAACAATAAATCTGCATACATTTTGTTAGCGATGAAATAGTGTGTCGATCTCTTCATAATTCTCCCTCTGTCTACTTGGGCAACAGTTGTTTCTGTTTTGAGTGTGGCTAATTGGAAGACTTGCTGTCAGTTGTTAAATTTTATATTACAGGCGCTGTGCTTTAAAGTGGTTCGCGTTGCCAGCTTAAATGAACCCGCGTTGCCAATTGAAATGCATACATACATATGCTTGATTACTTGATTGGCAATGCAACAGTAAATCTGCATACATTTTGTTAGAAATGAAGCACAAAAACAACAATGTCGCAAATAGTGTGCTTGTATGTCTTTCTCCCCATCTCTCTCTCTCCCTGAATGGCCAACAGTTGTTTTTGTTTTGATTGTATGATTAATTGAGAGACTTGCTGTCATTTGTTAAATTTTCGATGTGCTTTAAGTGGCCAGCGTTGCCAGCTTTAATGAAGCCGCGTTGCCAAATTGGCACGCATACACTTGATTGTTCGCATTGCCAATGCTCGCAGTTGTTGTTCTTGTTGTTGTTGCATTTGTTGTTCTTGTTTACCGTATGAAGTTGATATGAACTGCGGCAGAGGCCCAGCGGCAAAAGCATCGAGTCCCGTTATGTGCACAACAACAGCAGGAAGAAGAGGAAGAGGAAGAACAACAACGTTAAATGCGAAATGCAAACAACGCTAACTGTGTGTGTGTGTTTGTGTGTGTGTGGAGCAGCAACTGCTTGAGGAGCAGAATGAGGAGCAAAATTAGGAGCAGAATGAGGAGCAGCAACAGTGGCAGTGGGTAAGTAGAGTGAGGGGGGGCAGGGGGTACAGTGGTTACTAGTCGGCGACAAGAACCGCATTGGGAGGCGGCATGGGGAAGGGCAAATGGGGCAGCGTCGCAAACTTTTGCTTCTGAATACGTAAAATGTTTTGGTAAATGTGTCCCAAATGTCGTTGACGAACGCAGCGCGAGAGAAGAGAGAAGTGGGAGGGGGGGAGCAAGGCGGCACCGCAAACGATTTGCACGCAGCGGCGTTGTAGCAAGGGGGGGTCGCTAGGCGTAAAGGGGGGGTTTGTAGGTAGAAAGATGGTACGATTCTCGCGACATTTCATTCGATTCGTGGCTAAATAACTTGGTTTTCCAAAACGCCAAAGGGCCGCCAAAAACGTGGCAGGGGAGGAGTGAACAGTGAGGGGAGTGAGGAGCGGGGGGTGGCTAAGGACTAGACGAAGAACGAAGGACCTGGGACTGGGCATTGAGCTGTTAGTCTGGAGACAGAACGCGGTCTGTGGTCGCTGGTCGATGCGGTTGTACTTCCTCTCTCTCACCTCTCTCCCTCTTCCTACCTGCTCCTTGTTGTTGTTCTTGTTGTTGTTGTCTATTGCAGCTGTTGGAATTGTTGCGCCTTATTTAAGAGGGGGGGAGGGGCACTTCTTAAGCGCTTTCTTGTCCTGCGGTGCTCGTTTGTTTGTCGTGCACATAAATCCTAGCGCTAGTTGTCCCAAAGGCACTGCCACTGGCAGCCCACGGTGACAGTTGTGTGCCCCACACCACAGTCACCACCAAGACCACCCAACCACCATGAGGACTCTGCCCAACCACCTGGCCAGTCAGTGTCACAGCTCAGTGGTTGCTGTTGCCGTTGTTGTTGCCGTTGCTGCTGCAAAAACCGCATACTTAATTATGAAGTCGCCGCCGCTTCAGCTGCTCTCCAGCTTCAGTTTCAGCTCAGCCCCCCTTCCATCCCCGCCTCTGTCCACCTGGTGCGGCAGGCAGCCGAAACAGCTGCGCCTGGAGCTGTCTTAAAGCTACTTTCAATATCTTAAGAACTAAATAAGTGTAAACTGAATTCAAATTCCATATTTTTAATATACCCTGCACGTAAATCTCAGCTCCAGCAGGGTATGCATCTCATCTCAGATATATTTTTTTTACTCTAAGAATATAACAGCTAGTTTTTCATGAAGCCAAATCAAGATTTTGGTCTCGAGAACATACAATTCTTAAGGCTGTAAAGCACGAATTTGTTTTTTTTCTTAGTCAGATAGCAATTCTTGTAATGGAAAACTCTAAACTCCATAATTGTATGTGCTTTAAAGATTTAACATAACATCTTCAAATTATAATAATATTAACTTGAAACAATTTTTTTTGGCAATTCTTACTTCGCTCTTAAAAAATGAGTGTCAAATTATTTGTAACTTAAAATTTTGAAACTCAATTTTTGGCAATTTTCAACTTTTTTCTTAAAAACCGCAATTTAAAACATAAAGTTTTGATTCTTGAGGGAATCATAATATTCTTTCTGTATATTTCAGAAATATTGAAGCATACACCCCAAAGTTAGACTAGCCACAATTGCCAGCTACGCATAGGGTATCTTTAAGGTCGGTCAAGAGGTGTTTGCCCAATGCCTGTTGCTGGAACTGGTCCGATGTGATTCAAATACAGATTCCTGATGCTATTCGAAATGGCGTCAGCTGCTTATGTTGAGAATTTCTTAATCTGACGTTCTAATGAATGTCATAAATTTATTGTATTGTACAGAGTGCACCCTCAAGGGCCTTTTGCTATTTTTGGAAGCGTTTCTCGATTGGCTTCGTTTTAGGGCTAACAGTCGTGATTTCCAATTGTACAACAACAGAGCAGTGTGCTGTCTAGCCACCCCTTCCCAATTTTGCGAATTTGTCAGCCCTCAAGTGAAGTGGTCAAGTGAAAAGTTGAGTTCTGTTCTGTTCAGTTCTGTTCAGTCCAGTTCGGAGTTTTAGCACTTGTCCCAAAAAGTCCGGTACTCCCGATGCTCGATTGTTTTCCTGCCGCTTCACAGCTCTGACATCATCATTTTAATCATCGCTAGACGGATCTGCACCCAACCATCCCAAATAGATGGGATGTCCTTCGTTCCTTATTTTTGCTTCGTTCTCCTTTCCTTCCCTTCCCTTTCCATCCTTCAATCCACTGTCCATTTTGTCCACTCATGTGTGCGTGCTGGTGGCTGTCAATTCTTTTGCTGTTACTTTGCCGATAAGCCAAGAGAACCCCGTCCCGATATCTGCGGACTGACTGGGGAGAGAGTCTGTGGAGAGTCCTTTTCGAGTCCTCTCGAGTCCTTGGACACATTCGACATTCGACATGCGACATGCACGCTACAAGATAATCACATTAAAAATAGTCCCCCAACAGTTGACCACCCACATCAATATCAATCCAGCGACTGACCCGATAACATTCAACTTACAACCACCCAACCACCCAAAAATGTCCACTTTTCCATTGTCTAACTATGCTTATCTCTATAAATGTAATATGTATTGGCAAATTGCAAGATTTGCTTCATAATATTTGTGTCTTTTTTGGAGTAATCACTCCCTCTCAGAACCACCCAACCACCCAACCACCCACTCCACATTGTGGTGCCTTTTGTGCTCATTATTTCATTTAAGGCTTTTATTGTTTTTCGCATGCCATTAGTCAGTTTTGATTTACATGGGGCCGCAGCTCCAGCGGTGCGGGGGATGGGGTGGTGCAGTGGTGCGGTGTAACAATAAAAATAATAAAAACAACTGTCGCTCAACTTAATAAGAAAGAAAAACAAGCAAAAAAAAATATAAGAAAAGCACAACAGAATTGAAGAAAAAAATGAAATGAAATGAACAAGTGTCCTGTGCCCCTCGCACCACCCCTCCCCCCCTCTAACCACGCGGCACCACCGCTCAAAAGTGAAAAGAAAATCATTCAAAATGACTGTAAAAACAATGAAATTAGGCCGAGGACTGAGAAATCTAATTATTCATCCCCTTGTACGAATTTACCAAATTGGAATTGGACTAGCCGCACCACCCAAAACCTCCCAGAACCACCCAAACCACCCACAATCCTAACTCAACAGAAACTGAACTGCCTTCTGTCTGGCTTTACAAATTTCTTGTTGATTTTTTGAAGAATATTTTCTTGGGTGGTGCAACAACTGGTGGTGCTCTTGGTGTGGGTCAACTTGTTTACTTAACAATTTTGCAGCCGGGCAGCCCCAATTGCCGTGCCGTGCCGTTTGCCACTGAGCGACGCATTCCGAAAGCGTCGCATTAAGTAGACAAGTGGCATGTGGCAAGTGGCAAGTGGCACGTAGCACGTAGCACAGTGCAACTTACCGATTCTTTTTTTTCGGACTTTGCTACGAACGAAGGACCCCGACGACAACGACAACGACAACGAGGACGAGGACGACGCCCCACAAAATACACGACACACGAAACACGACAGGAGACACTGACAAATGTTGATGACGCATGCGTCGTGTGGCAAGCAAAAGGGACATCCCACATTTGCTGTGGTGCCGCCTTAAACGGATTTCCATTGGGAGGCGGCAACGTCACCGCCGTCGCCGTCGCTGTGTGGCACCAAACGCTTGCGCCTCTCAAGCGCCACATTCATTTTGTCTCGCTCTCTCTCTCTCACTCTCTCACTCGCTCACTCTCTTTGGCTCTCTGCCTTGCTGTCTCTCTTGCACTTTCCCTCTCTCAAGCTGAGTCGCGTTTTGCTCCCTCTCGCTCTGTGTGGCACATAGGCAGCAGCTGGTATATAACTGTAGTTGTACTATATACATATGTGCTACTGTCCCCCCCACCCCCTCCCCTACCTTCCTATCTCCCCCTTCCTTCCGTTTTGGGGTGGAGCATATTACATAAAATACCTTTTTGCAATCCATCAAAGACAGCAACGCAACCACTGACCCCTACCCTCCCTCCCGACCCTACCTCCCTCTCCCTCTCACTCCCACTTCCTCCCCCCTTCGCTCACAGCTTCATTGAACTGCACAAATTCCCTACCTCCCTCCCATCCTCCCTCTTTTGTAGGACCATTGATATTGGCGCCCGCGTTTCAATACCAATTAATTAATCTGTAATTTGGCAACAGAATCAACTTCGATTTTTTGTTGTATTTTTCATTTCTTGGCTTAAAGCGCATCTTAAAGTGTCTGCTTGACCAGACGAGGAAAAGCGCCAGCTACGAAAATTCGATGAAAAACAATTTTCAATTATGGCCTCAAGTTTTCAACCGGCGAAAGTTCTGCCAAAAACTTTTGGCGCGCGACTTTTACTTTAATTTCTCGCCAAAAGCTTTCACTCAGTGTTGTTGTTGTTTTTTTTTTTAGAGGAAAGAAAGAGGGTGAGAGAGAAGAGGGAACTCTTTAAGTTGTTGCCGAGTTCATTGTCGTAGGGCAGGTGCAACGGCCTAAACACAAAACTTAACTCAACTCGACTCAACTCGACTCGACTCGACTGCCAAATGTGCAGGTAGCGTAACTAAATGTTAATTTTAAAGGGGTCTCTCAACTGGGGGGAAGGGGCTACAAGGGCGTAGGGAGGGGGAAGATGGTAAGGGTGGGGGGTAAAGGGTCGCCGGGTTACTGGGCGCCATAAATTCAATCTATATCGAATTAATCGATTATATATACTCGCATGTAACTCTGTCGGCATTGCGTTTCCGTTTCCGCAACAGGAAACCATTTCAACACACACACACACATCAAGAGACACACACACACACACGCTCACACACACACGCACACACACAGAGCTAAAACACAGCAAAAAAATAAAAAGGGTTAAAGATTTATTAATAACTTGCACACTAGTAGCAAGGGAAAATGGCACAGAAAAAGGGGGTAAGTGGTAAGGGGTTAAGGGTGGGGGTTAGTTTTTGGAGCGAGGATCAACAAACCGTTGACGGTTTCTCCCCCTCACTTGTCTCACATAAACTGGGCGCTGCTGGTAACGAGCGGAACAAACGGTCTTCGTAATCGTTAAAGGAAAGGGCCAAAAACAAGAAGGAGACAAAAACAAGGAAAGGGCAGCAAAAAAATATAGGAAAAGGGGTTAGGGGTAAGGAGTGAGCGGTAAGAGGTACACTGGAAAAAAGAAACCAACTTCTAAAATAATGTACATTAAACTTACATATTTTATTCTTAAAAAGAGGCCGACTTGACTGTAAAGAAGCTTTAGTTATAAGATTTGATTAACTTATTGTAAGTCTCCATCCGGAGAAGATTCAATAAATAAATTAAAGTATTTAAAAAAAAAAAAGAGGCTATTTTAAACCCAAATTACTAATACTAATCTTCAATAATCTAAAAAATTCGCCGTATTTAATATCAGAATAAAATTCTGACATTTTTAGGAAATATAAATATAAATAAGTGATATTTTATTTGAAACCAATATTGGTTCCGTAGTTCTCTAATTTGAGTCACTACTTAAGTTTAAAAACAAGCGCGGGCCCGAATCCCACTCTTGAACAAATATTTATCAAAAAATAAAATAAAATAATTTAAAAAAACAATAAAAGGTATTATAAGTTTAAAACACCGGCCTTAGAATAGTTTTTACTGTCTTTAGTATTTAAAATTGTTTGGCCTAAAAATAAGAACTTGGTCTTATTTGAAATGTTCTTAAAATCAAGATGTGTTTTCTAACTTTAAGAATTGGATGTGGTCGACCAAAACTCTTAGCTCTAGAACCTTTTTTTATCAGTGTAAGAGGTAAGTGGTAAGGGGAAGCTTCGCGTTTCGGCGTGGATCACTGATTTTTATAACGTGACAACACGCAAAGTCACAATAGACATTTCGCCGGTCGAGCGTTCGCCTCGATGCCGTCGAATTGATTAGGTCGACAGGCAACCGTCAACATAACCCTTCCTGGCAGGGATCACAAAATAAAATAAAATAAAATAGCCCCCCAATGTCGACGACTAACACAGAAATCAATGTATTTCATTAATGGCAAATGTGTGCCGGCTCTAATAGGCTTTATTGCCCATTGTTATTATTAATATTGCATGCAACAAGGTCGTCGCATTGCTCAGCACCCAGCAAAAGACCCCATTCCATTCCCAATTCCGATTCCTATTCCTATTCCCAATCCCACTACAACCTCAAAATGTCGTGTAGAAGGCAAACAGTCAACCGTTTAAGTTTAGTCAGTTAGTCACGCTAATGTCTTGGGCGCCTTCGTCACTAGCGCTACTTTCGGCACCAGCAGCTGCAATTAGATGAGTTACCAACTAACTGAAAGCTGTTGAAAACCTTTAAATATTATTAATAAAATATGATCAATATATAACTGTCACAAAAAATAGAATCATAGATTAAAAAATAGCTGGGTTCGATTTCCCGTCAATTTTATTTTGACTGTACTAGGAACGAACTGCAATTCACTAATTTAAGTTAGTTAATTTGTTGGGCTTTATCAAAAGATTGTCCGTATTTCATATCATTTGCTCGGTCTATGAATAAGCTGTATTATGATACATATTTTTATTTATGTAATTTTTAGGTTTTACTTAAATTTATGCACTAGTTACAAATAATATTTCACATAAACAAACCTTACAACCAGGGATTAAAACCTTAACCGAAACCGTAACCTTGAACTGGTGAAAACCGATTGAAATTTGTAGCCGTAACAAAAACCGTAACCGAAAATAACTTTTGCCGCTTTGAACTGCCATAACTTTGTCAAAAGTCAATCAATTTCCATGCGCAATGTAAATTTAAGCATAATTTTACCTCTAAAATGGTTCTGCAATTAAATTTTGTTTACTTCAAAAATTCAAAATTTTCGAAATTTTTCGAAATATGATAAGGGGTAACACTGTAAAATTTCTAAAAAATTCGAAAATTTTAATATTTTTAAAACGAAAAAAATTTAAATGCAGAACGAATTAAGACGTAAAATTTACAATGCGCATAAAAATTGATTAGGTTTTGACAAAGTTATGACAGTTCGAAATTATTAAAAATCAATAAAATCAAAATAATCGAAATGTTCAAACCAAATTAACCAAATATATATGTGATCAATTTATAATAAAATCGACATTACGCTGGACCATTTTAATAACCAGATTACATTATTTTCCAGGCTTATAAGAGCATTTATACTTTTTTCATGTAAAACAACGTTATTCGTATCTTATTTTGGTCAACCGAAAACTTAATTAATTAATTTAATTCTTTTTTTCTGAACCGAAACCATACCGGTATTTTTAAACCGAAACTTACAAAAAACCGATAACCGAAAACCTTTATTCGATTATAGCCGAAACCGTAACTGAAACCGATATTCGTTTCGGTTTTAATCCCAGCTTACAACTATAACTAATTGATTTTTTAATCTTATCTAGTCTTATAACTGATTTTAATATTTGATATAACTTTAATAGTAACAAATATCTTTATTTGTTGTCATACCAGACAATTTTCACACTTTCAGTAGCATGAACAAATTAAAACAAAAGCAAAAAAGTAACTTTGTACTTCTGAGAAATAGGAAAAGTAAGCATCATATTCAGACCTGTTCCGGTTTTCACTTTCGGCACGATCTTTCTTTAAACTGTTCTAATATCAATTTGGACCAATTTTGCGACTTAAATTTAATTTGAGTTGGCGAATTTAAGTCATATGGAGTGAAAAACGAAAAATATTAAATACTTTGCCGAAATTCAACGTGAAAATTTACATTTTATTAATAAAATATAAAGTAAAAACCGGAACGCCTGAGATCCCTCAAGAAAACTTAAGATCTTTTAGGTATCAAATAAACTCATGCAGATATCATAGAAGAGTCAAATAGTTTTTTATTATGATGGCATTGAAAATTGGTGCTTTCTCCGAATCAATATTCGATTAATATTCACAGTTATGGTTAGACTCATATTCATATTCATATTCATATTCAATGAATCCATTTGCTTGACAACAAAGAAGTTACGACAAATTGTTTGGCATGTGAGATTTCTGGTTTTGGCCGGACTCGAAAGGTTCAATGGAGCGTGGAGAGTACTAAAATTTGAGGGAGTAGGAGATGGCAGAGGAGGAGAAGGAGGAGGAGTGTCCTGTCCAGGACGACGCTCAGCGGGGGAGCCCAAAGGCGCTGAATGTGCGCACTTAACAAACTCGTAAATAACCAGAACAATGCGAGTGGCCAGCGAAAGTGCGAGGCGGGGTCAAGGAGAAAGAAGAATTGAGAATGGAGAATGGAGGAGGGGAAGGGGAAGGGGACAGCGACGGATGCTCTAAAAATTGAATAAAATGCAAATTTTATTTTATTCCCATTTTTTGCATTTTTTTCGTATTTCATTTTTATTTTTATTTTAGAAAAGCAAACAAAATAATTCAATGCGTGACAATTTGGCAAGTGTGTGTGTTGTATTTATTTTATTTTTCTTCTTTTTTTTGTGCTATTTTTATGGCCTGCTGACATTACGCCCGGAAATATTAACGCATGTGCGACGTCTCCAGTGTGTGTGTGTGTGTGTGTGTGTGTGAACATTTGAATGTTTGAATACAAATTCAGTTTGCCATTTTGACACACATGAATGACCAGCAAGTGGACGGGGCTTCTAGGCCGGGGGAACTTGGCCAACATGACGCCCGCAAACGAAAACTCAAATTCCATTTCACAATCATTTTTTTTTTCGTTTTTTTTTATACTCCGTATTCAAAGGGTACAGGATTAATATAACTTAGTGGCAAGTTATGTAACTGGCAGCACATAACATCTCTGCGGTTCTATAAAGTATATATTATACTCATATGCCTGATCAGCATCAATAGATGAGATCATTTTCCCCTATCCGTCTGTTCGATTTTGATCTCAGAACCAAGAAATTTTTGTCTAAGAAATTCGTGGAAAAATTAAAATATGTATAGTTAGAAAACATATTTTGATTTTAAGCACATTTCAAAAAATAACAAATTCTTATTTATGGACCAACAGTTTTAAGTACTCAAGACAACAGGAAAAAATAAATTTATAAAATTTTTATTGATGTTTTATTTTGATAGATATGCATAGATATGCCTGGAAAAATATGTTATCTGGTTACTGGAATGATACAGTGTAATGCCGATTTTATTATAATTTGATCTCATATGATTTTGGTTCATTTGGTTTGAAAATTTGGATTATTTTGATTTTACTGAACTTTGATAACTTTGAATCGCCATAACTTTGTCAAAAATCAATCAATTTCCATGCGCAATGTAAATTTGAGCATGATTTTACCTATAAATTCGTTCTGCATTTACATTTTTTCATTTTAGAAAATTTTTGAAAATCGAATTTTTCGATATTTTACAGTGTTACCCCTTTCCCTTTTTTGATTTTTTCGAAAAAATTAGAATTTTCAAAATGAACAAAATTTAAATGCAAAACGAATTTGGAGGTGAAATTATGCTCAAATTTACATTCCGCATAATAATTGATTGACTTTTGACAAAGTTATGGCAGTTCAAAGTTATCAAAGTTGCTCAAACTTAAACCCTTATAAATGAATCGGTTACTAAACGGTTATTTCGGTTTAAAGAGTTTCGGCTTATGGGTTTCGGTACAGCGGAAAAATATTTTTTCGGTTACGGTTTAAGTTACGGTTACAGATTTCAATCGGTTATTACCGGTTAAGGGTTACGGTTTTAATCCCTGCTTAGTATTAATAATTTGATCTTAAAATGGTCTTATTTTAAAAACAAAATATATTTATATGATGAATGTTCTCGACTTTAAGAATTGGCCTTTTATTCAGAGTAGTTCTTTATGACTATAAGAGCTAGAGACTTAAAATTATATAAAATAAATTATTAGTGAAAAGACCGAGGAAAGAAGAAGCAGCATTGGTGGGTATCTCATAGTCGAGTACACTCATCTAGAGCACTTTTTACTTGTGTTTTTTTACTTTGGCAAATGCTTTATGCGCGTATGAATAAAAATTCAGTGAACACTGTGCCTGTCCAGCTCCAACTCCAACTCCAGCTCCAGCTCCGTTCACAATGTCCTGTTTGTCCTGCGAGACAAAGAATAACCCAGAGCGAGGACTCCAGAGTCAGATTCAGAATCAGACTCGGACTCGGACTCCAACCCAGACTTAAGTCCGTGTCCTATGAAAATCAATCGCTTCGTTTTAGCGAACGCATTTATTTCCATTTCGCTGAGATTCATTCGTCGAAGGGATGCGGGTTAAGCTTGTAGATGTGTGAAAGGGTAAGGGGAAAAAGGAGGAGGGAGTCCGAGTGGGAGTGGAAAAGTAAGGAGGAAAGTGAGTGGGTGCTGTATTCGCTACTTGATTTCAATATATTTATATATGTATTATTATTTGGATTGTGGCAGCCAAGTGCTGTGTTCCCCCCCCCCCCCCTCAACCTCCCCCCCCTTCACTTCACCCTGACATCCCCTACCCTTAACTAGAGGCAGATCCTGCGGGCGTGCGGACTTTGTACCTTTTCATATTTGGCAAATTTGAGCATATTTTATCACCATTACCGAGCGTCGTGACCCGCAGGCACACCCACTACACACACACCCACTACACACACACATACACTGAAAAAAAAGACCAACTTCTAAAAGCAAGAACTTTCATCTCACATATTTTGTTCTTAGAATAAGACAATTTTAACAGCACATTACTAAAACTATGAATGTTAATCTAAAAAATCACACTTAAAATTGTAAATTGTTAAAAAAATATATGTCATATTTTGTTCGAAACCAAAAGTGGTCTCATGTCGCTCTGGTTAGAGTCGCCTCCACAGATTAGAAAAACAAGCGCGGGTTCGAATCCCACTCTTTCCAAGAAAACATAATAAAGGAGTATTAATGAAAAATACAAAACAAAAAAATTAAAATTATTGTTGTATATGGTTATAAAACAAAAATTAAAAAAATTATAAATTTAAAACCAGGCTTTTTTTTTGTCTAAATAAGAACTTGGTCTTATTTGAAATGTTCCTAAAATTACGATATGTTTTAAAAACTTAACGTTCTCAACGAATTTTTTAGATCAAAATTCTTTGTTCTGAGACCAAAATCTTGATTTGAGAACATTATTTTTATCAGTGTACCGCCTTAGATGGTCTCCAGATATTGGCACCCAAGTAACCCGCATATGTCTGTGTATACGTGTGTGTGTGGGTGTGGGAGAAGGGGGGTAAAGCGGGGGGCACTTGGGAACGAGGTCGTTGTTTTGTTTTGCATGGCAACCCTTTTTTACGTCAACGTCGTCATCACACACAGCAGCCAGAGATGGAGATGTAGATGGTACCGGCGACCGAGAAGGGAACCCGCATCCCAGTAATACACCCACACACACACACACACACACAACCATACGCACAGCAGCCACATCCAATCAACCAACGAACTTTCAACTTGCAACTGCCCCAAAGCCCCCCGTTCCGTCCGTCCCGTCCGTCCACCCGCTTGACTGCCACTTAGGCAAATAAATAATAACGGACGGCCAAAAAATTTGTTTAAACAAACTGGAAAATTTATGAATATGTTGAAGTTTTTGGCACACAACAAAAAAATGTGAATCAAAAGACGCGTCAAATCGAAAACATAACGACGATACCGTTATACTCTGACATTATCACATAAATTGAGATAAAATACGATTCCTTATAGATACACTCGCAACTTTAAATTTTATTCTAGAAAGACTCCAATAAAGTTTAGAAGTAAATGAGTTTTTTTTAGAAATTTTTAAGCTAAGGCTGACTGAGTATCATTGCAGTAGTAAAAACGAAGGTATAGTAACATTAAAGTAACCATGGAGGACACAAGCAACTCATTTTTTAATTCTATAGAGATAGAGTAACATTTTGATATATTCATTAATTTATTAACGAGAGTTGATCAACGATAAACTATAGTAAAAACTCAAATCATGGTAATAATGTGACCATGGAGAACAAACAAGTTGAAGAAAAGCACTTTAAAGTAAACACTGCAGTAACTTTCAAAAAGTACTAATTGTACCTGGTGTGAATCAAAGCAAATGTCCGATTTGTGATACCCACGGAAAGTCCTACAGAAAGGTAAGGGCATTATTCGTATATGTTGCTTAAAGACAGGCCAAAAAGGAAAGGAATCCAGCTCATTGATATTTATGACGTTCTGTTGGACTGCAGGGAAGATAAGAGTGGGAGAAGTGAAGAAGAAAAAAGAAGAGAAGAACAAGAAGAATCGCTGATTGGGGGGGAGTTTCCACTTTTCACTTTCCCCTTTCGCAGGTTACAGGTTTTTGGCGAAACTTGATTGATTGAGTCCCGTATACCACCTGACAAAGGTGCACACAAGTAATAAGCACACAGATTCTACCCCTACCCTCCCCCCTCTCTTGTCACACCCCTCCCCCCAGGAGAAACAATGTCCAAGACAATCTGCCAGCTGTGCCGGCGAATCAAACGAGTGCTTTGAGCCCCAAAAGCAAAAAATATATAACGTATAATAATAAAAAATATGTAAAGTAAAATAAAATAAAAGAAATGTTATTTCATAATGCAAATTGTGCAGCTTCAATCACTCCCCCTCTCTCTCTCTCTGTTTCACCCCTCTGGTGAGTTCTGGGTATTAATGTCGAATGTCAAGCGAATGAAGAGACGTCCAATTGTCGGAACAGGACAAAAATAGGACACGACACTTCTTCCCCTACAATATGGAAATGTTGTTGGAATAAGAAAAATGCGGTATTTAATGTGAATTACACCACTGTGACCACAAATGCGGTATGGTGTGTGGCAAGTACACTGTGCCGCCTCGATCATCGCACAAATGTAAATTTTCAATTTAAATGCAAATATCAATTTGTCAATGCTCTCACTCTCACTCGGAATCTGAATCTGAATCTGACTCGAACTCGGACTCGGACTTTGACTCGACGTGCGACACAAAAAATAATAAAAAAAAAAAAAATAGCAAGGAAAATCCTGAGCTTGTCCATTTTCAAAAATCCTTGCATTTTAACTAGTCAGCCGTAGCCTTGGGCCAGTCTCAATCCCAATCTCCCATCCCCATTCCCATTCCCATCCCCATTCCATTCTCCTTCCTCTTGGCCTGGTTAGCAGGGCAATCGCAGTCAGAGGCAGCTGCTTATTCCGATTCCCATGTGGCCATGACAGTCGTGGCATTTAGCCATCATCATAACGCCAACTCAAGAACCACCAGCTCGTATTTTTATTCTCTCTTTGCTTTTCTTTCTTTCCCTAACACTATACTCTGTCAAATGTGATCATTTTAGCTATGTCTTACAACTAGTCAAAAATTTCCATTAAGAGTGTTTAACATCTTTATTTTTATCTCAATTTAAAACCTAGAAATAATTTTAAGTATTTAGTGCGAGAAGTGTTAAGCAGAAACAACAAAAAAGTTCAAGTTCAAAAAGCAGTTTGAAGAAGAAGTAACATGAGAAACTATAAGTGAGGTCGAAAGCGATAACTTAAAATAACGAAAAACAATAATAACGAGAAGTCATTAGAGTGCGAAGCAGCTGAAACCAAGCTAGAAGTGACGAGATCGAGAAGTGACGAGAGCAAAATGTGACGAGAGCGAGAAGTGACGGGAGCGATAAGTGACGAGAGAGAGAAGTGACGAGAGCGAGAAGTGACGAGAGCGAGAAGCGACGAGAGCGAGAAGCAACGAGAGCGATTAGTGACGAGAGCAAGAGGTAACGAGAGCAAAAAGTGACGAGAGCAAAGCGACGAGAGCGAGAAGCGATCGAGAAGAAATACGATGAGAGCGAAAGGAGAAAAAAGTAACGAAAGGATTTAAATACGATAAAGAGAAGCGATATGTAAGAAATAAATGGAATGTTACTAACGAATAATATTGTAATCGATAAGCAACGAATGCAAGAAACGATATATGAGAGAAGTTATAAGAGCAAGAAGCGATGTTAGCGAGGAAGAAGAAGACACACGTGAGAAAAGTGTTATTACATAAAATCATATAAAATTCGATTGCTTTCAACTTGGCTAACTTAATATATGTGTGTATTATATGCATTTATCGGTATAATATAATTTAATCTTCATAAACAACTTGTTGATTGCTTGGGTAAAGAGTATTAAGACTTCGTTGTGTAAGAGATTCCCTCGTTTATCTTATTTGTTAGCTGAACAAACGGCGCTGATTTTATACGTTTTCCTGTTGATGTTGTTGCTGTTGTTGTTGTTGTTGTGTCTAATTAGGAATTCACATCATTTTTTATTTGGGTTAAAATTATTCAAAAGTGGCAAAGCATTTCAAGGAGCGTTCCCAGCTGCGTCTTCAAGACTTTTTTATATCATTTTTTATATACAAATTTCTTCCTTATTTTGCATCATTTTTTTCTTTCTTTTTTGTTGGGTGGTTTGGCTGGTTACGTGTTATTATAACTAAATCTGCGTGCGGTTGAAACAGTTAACAGTAGCTACAGCCAGTACCCGGACAGTGCCGGGTAGCACCCAACAGGCAGCTCGTTAAATGAACTGAAAGTCACAAAAGTGAGGGTATGGGAAGAGAAAGCAAGAAAATAGGTGGAAAATTAAACATATTAAAGTTTTTACACTTTGATGATGAATTTTGCCGACGCAGTTGCAACCCTTTTGGGTCAACCCCCGTCCCCCCCCCCTCTTATTTCCCCCTCGGACTCGACGCACTTAACAAACTGTCGCGGTGGCCTGGCTAAAAAGTAATAAAAATGCAATTACATGGCTTGTCCTGTTTCCAGGCCGTTCCCAACTTAAGGATGCGGATGTGGCTTCAGCTTCCAGCTCCCAACTCCCAACTCTGAACTTCTTCTACTCCTTCTCGGGATGTGGCTGCGGCTGGTGGAGTGCCCTCCAATTTGATTCACTTCATCAGCAAGTAAACCGACGCATTAAAAAATATTCACGTTCAACTTGCTGCATGCAAAATGAGGCAAGTAATAAAAAAATAAAAGGCAAGTCCTTAAACAACAACAACAACAAAAAGGTGTAGCTGAAGTTGGAGTCCATCCAAAAAAAAAGCAACAACAACAAAAATGAAAGAGTTGCCGTTAATGAAATGCGCTAAAAGGGTTTAGCCTGACCTCAAAGTCAACTTGCAACTTCCACTTCAGTCAGTTCAGGACATGGCTAAAAGGACATGTGATACGCACTGAGCTCAGATCTGGCCGTCAACAGGTTAAACTACTGCAAATGGCCAATTGCTTGGACCATCTCCAAGTCCCCAACAACAACAAAATTTACATTTCAAACAACGATTAAAAACAACAACAACAATAAGTTAGAAGTTGTTGCAACAACTGCTCAGTGTTGCCACAATATTATGGACCAAAATAGCGAAATTGACAACAACAAAAATTGCTAGTTATAGCTAAACATATTCCTAATTGCTTAAAAGATTTAGATTAAGGATATGATCCGTAAATAAAACACTAAATGTTTTTTAAACAGGGATTCAAACCGAAACGATTATCGGTTTCAGTTACGGTTACGGTTATGCTCGAATTAAGGTTTTCGGTTATCAATTATGTAAAATCTTGAAATATCGGTTTTTTATAAGTTTCGGCTTAAAAATACCGGTTAACTGGTTACTGGAATGATCCAGTGTAATATAATGATTTTTAATAACTTCGAACTGCCATAACTTTGTCAAAACTCAATCAATTTCCATGCGCAATGTAAATTTGAGCATGATTTTACTTCTAAATTCGTTCTGCATTTAAATTTTGTTAATTTTTTAAAATTTTGTAAAATCGAATTTTTATGAAATTTTACAGTGTTACCCCTTTGTCTTTTTTGATTTTTTCGAAAAATTTGAATTTTGAAAATGAACAAAATTTAAATGCAGCACGAATTTAAAGGAAAAATCATGCTCAAATTTACATTGGTCATGAAAATTGATTGAGTTTTGACAAAGTTATGGCAGTTCAAAATTATCAAAGTTGCTCAGTAGGTGCGATCTGCCAGGACCGAAATTAACCCTTATAAATGAATCGGTTAGTAAACGGTTATTTCGGTTTAAAGAGTTTCGGTACAGTGGAAAAAAGTTTTTTCGGCTACGGTTTCAGTTACGTTTACAAATTTCAATCGGTTTCCAAGTTAAAGGTTACGGTTTCGGTTATGGTTTTAATCCATGTTTTTAACTTATTTTATTCCAGCAACAATGAAATTTCGACTGAATCTTTAAATTTTCCCAGGGACCGCAAATAACAGTTAGGAGTTAAAAAACATTGAGGTACTAAAAAGCCTCCAAAAAGAGTGTTATTTTAATTGCCATTTAATTTTATTTTATTTAATTTTAATTATATGATAAAAATAAAAAATAATTATTATATTAAAGTTTTTATATAAAAATTAATTTATAACTTTTATTTATAATTTTTGTAATAAAAATTGGATAATAAAGTAATTTTTAGTATTACTTAATCATTTTTAAATATTCTATTTTGGCAATATGTAGTTGATAGAACACATTCCACTACTTTTAAGTTCATATCTGTAAAACTACATATATTTTACGGGGTCTCAATTGCTCTGCCATTTGACAAAATGGATTTTCTTATAGCAAAGTGACGAAAAGTATATTAATCTTTCCAAATTGCTAGATTTCTGGTTAATAGCACTTCATTAAATTTTGGCAGCAATTATAAAATTTCTAAATCCAGAAAATCTAGTTAAATCAATCGAAACTACGAAAAGTGCTAAAAAAAAAAGTAGTTAAATTAAAATTTAAAATTGCTAGCTAGCAACAATTTTTCTAGCTTTTAAAATCAAAAAATTCTTAATCTAGCAATAAAATTGCTAAAAGACCAACAATGACAATGACAAAGGGGTGTCTAAGAGCAGGGGGGGGTTGAAGGGGGAGTGAGGGAGGTAAAGGAAGAGGGAGGGGGTGGATACACAATATACAATATCGCGTGTCAATTGTTGCCGAAAAGCAAAAGTCGGCAACGGACAATGACACTGATAACAACAGCAACAATAACAACAACGCAGACTGAAAAGTCACAACGACAAGGCAACTAAACAACAACAATAAAAGCAACAACGAAAGAAATGAGAAATACAAATAACAAACAGACAACTGAAAAGAGACAACAGACAGCTGACAAAATGTATTTATAAAAAAAGAAAAATATAAATAAAAAAGAAAAAAGAAAGCAAGAAGAACATGAAAGTGCAATTAATTTGTGTTTAACGATATTTGAATACCCTTACTTAGATACATGTTAATCACAAGCTTCAACTCTTACTGTCTATCTGCATATATCTGACTTTATCTATTTCAAGGTGTTTTTATTATTATAGTCCATTTTTTTTTATAAGCCATATAAGAAATGTTGAACTAAATAAAATATATTGTAAAATATTAAATCCATTTCCATTTTTATTTAAACATCCTTATTTTAAAATAAATTTTCTCCTCTTAAAATGCAAATCTAATTATAATTAGTATTACAATAAAAATTGCTTCATAATTTTGTTAATAAGATCACAAAACAAAACTAATTTTTTAATTTATTGATAAAAAGTAAGAAATAATTTTGTAGTTTATAATTTGGATTTTAAAAATTATCCTGCCGAATAATAAATTATTATATTCCTTTTTTTTAAGCATATATTTTATTCTAAAAATTATAAATTATTATATTCCATTTTTTATAAAGCATTATTTTTTATTTATATTCTTCGAAATTAAATTTTATTTAATGCTTTCAATGAATGTAATTGTCTTTGTATCATTTCATCTATAAATCTATCTACACATGCAAACATAATTTATTTAAATTGTTTACATTAATATTGTTACACAAAATCGTCATACCCGCTGCTTAAAGGGTATCTTTGAATGATGTGAAACGTAAATAATTACACAAATGTTATGCAACAGCTTTCACTTTTCACATTTAGACAAATTTACACAATTCTTTTTTCCCATGAATTGACGGGGATTGACCGGCTGATTGTGTCCTTCCCCCCTCCTCCCCCTCCCCCCCTCCTCCCCTCCCCCCTCCTCCCGCTGCCTGTCCAGTTGCCTCACTCTAAGGACAATTGCGGGGGCGTAGACAGGTTCAGTTTTGAGTCGAGATACAGGTAACGCTGCTCACACCCTTCGATTATATTCTGGCCCACATCCTTCCCCACATCCTTGTCTCATATCCTTCGCTATTCGCGGTCGCGTTTCACCCGCGTTTCGTCCGCGTTTCGTCCGCGTGTCGCCCGCTTTGACTTCCGCTTGACGTTGTTTGATTGTCGTTTAATTGAATTTAATTAGCATGAGACAAGGACGAATTTTTTTTATTTTTTTATTTTCATTACGCTGTATTTTTTTGTGTACTTTTTTTTTGTTATATAACTTTACGGGGAAATTGTAAGGGGTCTGGTCAGTTGCTGCTTAGTTATTAATGGCATTTTAACTTTTACGACTGTGCGTTGTGTGCTGACAACTGCGATGTGTCCGATAAGCCCAACACGATTTCAACGCCTATTTGTATACCCTGTAGTTAAGCGGGTAGCGGTTATGATGTGCTTATAGTTTTTAAATACATACAAATGTAAGCTTATCATGTTGAAAACATTGGCCGTGACCTGCACCAATAAAATACGACAAAAGCTCTATTAATTAATTACTAACTATACCTTTAACTAATTTTAAATTAATATAATAAAAACCATGACTGCAAGCCACCATTATTTTGGAAAAGATTCGATTCGAGGGCTCGAAGTATAGAGCAAGACTTAGGTTCGGTTCGCTAACCGGTTTCTATAACCCCTTAACCCAAGATTTGTGTTCGAACCTTGGTTCAATTTAATAAATACGAATATTTGTATTATATTTATTTTTCCTTGATCTTTTAAGCCAATTAAATTGATTATTAAAAAAAATAATAATTTTGCTCAAAACCCCGAACCGGCTCTACGAGGTTCGGTTTAGAACCGGTTTTAAATTAAACTCAGAAGTTCTGTTAGTCGAGCACCCTTTATAATAATTGTTGTTTTTTCAAATATATTTTATTTACATTAATTTTATTTAATAACAATTCCAAAACAAATTGTTAAATAATATAATAAAAACCAGGGATTAAAACCTTAACCGAAACCATAATATTTAACCGGTGCAAACCGATTGAAATTTGTAAACGTAACTGAAGCCGAAAAACTTTTTTCCACTGTCCCGAAACCCATAAACCGAAACTCTTTAAACCGAAATAACCGTTTAGTAACCGATTCATTTCTAAGGGTTAATTTCGGTACTGGTCGGCGCAGGTACTGATAACTTTGAACTGCCATAACTTTGTCAAAAATCAATCAATTTTCATGAGCAATGTAAATTTGAGCATGATTTTACCTCTAAATTCGTTCTGCATTTAAATTTTGTTCATTTTTAAAATTTAAATTTTTTCGAAAAAATCAAAAAAGACAAAGGGGTAACACTGTAAAATTTCATAAAAATTAGATTTTACCAAGTTTTTAAAAATGAACAAAATTTAAATGCAGAACGAATTTAGAAGTAAAATCATGCTCAAATTTACATTGCGCATGGAAATTAATTGAGTTTTGACAAAGTTATGGCAGTTCGAAGTTATTAAAAATCAGTTAAATCAAAATAATCGAAATTTTCAAACCAAATGAACCAAATTTATATGAGGTCAAATTAAAATAAAATCGACATTACGCTGGATCATTCCAGTAACCAGATAACAATATTTACCAGGCTAACAATAGCATTAAGTCTTTTTTCATGTAAAACAATGAATAACGCATCTTATTTTGGTCAACCGAAAACCTTATTCTATTTTATTTTTGTGAACCGAAACCATATAAGTATTTTTAAACCGAAACTTACAAAAAATCGATACCCATTACGAAACCGATCCTACAAAAATTTGCATAACCGATAATCGAAAACCTTAATTCGAGCATAACCGAAACCGTAACTGAAACTGATATTCGTTTCGGTTATAATCCCTGATAAAAACCCTCATTAATATATTTTACACACTTACATAAAAAGTTCAAATTTAAAGCATTTACTTAACTTTACATATTTCATGTATTTATTTGCGGAGTATCTGCTAGTCGAGCACTCTTTATAATTATTGTTATATTTTCAAATATCTTTTATTTCTCATATGACATTTTTTTCTCTTATTGAGTACGTTTAGTAAACCTACTATTAAAAATTGTTTCTAGCTGGGAAAACACTTCGGTTTTTTTGCTCTGCTCTGCCCCCAACCCCTAATCAACCCCCTCCCCGACCTCCCCCAACACCGTAGCTGGCACTTCAATTAAACGTCGAGTGCAACAAATTGAGTGCAACATTTCAAGTGGCGCAACTCGTCTGCATTTTCCATCTATATCTCTATCTATGTATCTCAATCTCTGTTAATGTTACTTTGTATCTATTAGCATGTAAATGTGTGTGTGTGCGTGTGTGTGTGTTGTATTTGTATTTGTATTTAGTTTAACAGTTAGTTGCAACTACTTGATTCGCATTTATGCCTCAGCGATTTACGCTTGCCACGCAATTTTCTTGTTAGCCTATTGCCACATGCCCCTGCACTATGGGGTATTTACCCATTTTCTTGGAATTATTTAATTACTCAAGAACAAAAACAAAATAGTTTTTTGCATTATAATATCTATTCAAAGGGGCTGGTAAAAGTGAACGTCCTTTATATCCTTTATATTTAACATTATCGTATACAAATATTTCCAAAATTTATAAAATATAGTTACCATTTAAGTTATTCCAGCCGAACTGATACAAATCGTATATCATATAGTTACCAGGAACAACAATCGATTAAAATACAAGTTCTTACATAAAAAAATTATCATATCACTTAAAAAAATATAAAATAAATAAATATATATTATATATCCCAAACAAACTCACTAGATATGAGTGATATTATGCTTTTGACCTATAGGCCAAAAATATTGGAATCTAACTACTTTTATTACTTTATTGCATCTAAATTAAGGTAATTTTATTTAATTTATTGATTTATATTCTTTGAAGTATGAATATACTTACTATATAATTTGAGGAACTAGTCACAATATTTCTTTACCTTAAAGCAATTACAAATTGGGTATATGTTTTATTTAAACTACTATATCATATAGCTGTCATAGGAACAAACAGTCGGGAGATTTTATGTATATTTTAAATTTACAATTTATTTCTAAATTATTATCTAAATTTCAACCACTTAAAAACATAATTTATTCGAAAAAATAAGATTATTTATGCTATAGTACCTATGTAATCGGGGCAGTTGCCACTTGCCACTTGCCACATGCATGCGGCACTTCTATTCCATTCCATTCCATTCCATTCCGTTCTATTCCATTCCACTTGCCACTTGGCACCTTGGTGACTTAACCGCACGGCGAACGCACTAAATGAAGCTTGGCACGCACCAACAACAACAATAACAACAACAACAACAATAACAACAACAACTACAGCTAGATATGTGTGTGTGTGTGTGCGAACGGTGTTTAAGTTTTAATTGCTAGCAATTAAAAGTACATAGATACACTCAGATACGCATATGCCACACACACATACACACTTATACACACACACACACACGCACAACTAGAACTAGTGGGCGTGGCAGGTGGGCAGCTGCAACAAGGAGAAATAGCGGCTTTTATCGTGAAGAACAGGGAAAAAAAGGGGGGAGAGAATGGGGAAGATAGTGAGAGAAAAATATGAGGAGGTAGAGAGAGAGAGATAGGAAGAGAGGGAGAGAGATAGGAAGAGTGGAGAGAAAGGGCGGAATAGAGGGGAGAGAGAAAAAGAGAAAGAGAGAAATTTAGAGAGGGAGTAGATAGAGAGATGTGGAGGGAGACCGAGAGAGAATGGACAAGAGGGAGAGAGATAAAGAGGAATTGAAGGGAAAAGGAAAAAATGAGAAAAATTTAGAGAGGAAGAAGATAGAGAGACAAAGAGGGGAGATTAAGTGTAAGAGACAAAGCGATATAGGGAGTAAAATAGAGAAAGAGAGAGAGAGAGAGAGATAAAGAAATAGAATTAAAGAGAGATAGAGAGAAAATGAAAGTGAGAGAGAGAGGAAGAAAGAAAGATAGGGAGAGAACGAGCGGAAGAGAGCGCAGAAGGAAAAAGAGATAAAGATAGATATAGAGAATATGGAGATATATGTAGAAGCAGAGAGGATAGATAGAGTGTGAGAGAGAAAGAGATAAAAAGAAAGAGAGGCAGAGAGAAAGAGTTCAAGATAGTGATAGAGAACATGAGAGAAAGATAAAGAATTAAAAAGAGAGGGAGATAGGAAGAGTGGGAGAGAGGAAGAGAAAAGGAGATATTGAAGGGAGTGGGAAAAACAGAAAGAGAGCAATATAGAGAGAAAGAGAGAGAATGAAGATAGAGAGGCAGAGAGGGGAGATTGAGTGTGAAAGAGAATGAGATATATATATTGAGATAGATAGAGAGAGAAAAAAGCAAGAAAAAAGAAATAGAGAAATGGAGAGAAAGATATAGGATTAAAGAGAGATAGAGAGGAAGAGAGGGAGAGAAAAATAAAGAGGAGAAGGGAAAAATAGGGACATCGAATTTGAGAGTGAGGAAGATGAAGAGAGGGAGAAGAAAAATAAAGAGAAGAATTGATACAAAATAAATAATATGAAATTCTGAACTTCGATTTCTTAAAAAATGAGTAATTTAAGTATTAAGAAATTTAGTCAGTTTGAAAAATGAAGTAAAAATTTAAAATAATTGAAATAAGTAAAAATATTTATTTGTTTTAAATTAAAGCAAAATCATGAATTTCGAATGTGAACCGAAACTTTTTACGAATTCAGTAGATTTCCAATTTTGTTGGGAGTATCATCATAAAATTGTAAATAAGAAAAGGTGTTTATAATTAAAGCACAGCCTTGAACTAAATATGAGGAGACGTTGCCGCCGTTAAGAGCTTGCCACAAGTTGTATTAAAAATTGTGTGGCATAAAGTGTGGCAACTTTTTGGCTACAACACTTTCACACTTTTGAGGCTGATTAAAACGATGGCGAGACGGCGAACAGTACGAGAGAGAGAGAGAGAGAGGGAGAGAGAGAGAGTGGGAAGAGGGGGTGAGGCAAGAAAGTTTTTGGGCAAAAGCAAAAGGCTTTAACAACGCGCCGCATTGCAAAAGCCAAACAAAGTTTTTGTCCTTGAAAAACTGAGCAAAGTGGACGACACAGCGGTGGGGGGAGGAGTATAAAGTGAGACAGAGACAGAGAGAGGGAGGGGGAGAGGGGGAGAGGGAGAGGAAGAAAGCCA
The DNA here is from genome assembly GCA_035042165.1 of Drosophila kuntzei. Taxonomy (NCBI): domain Eukaryota; kingdom Metazoa; phylum Arthropoda; class Insecta; order Diptera; family Drosophilidae; genus Drosophila; species Drosophila kuntzei. Next base: position 1,490,202 of record JAWNLU010000312.1, on the reverse strand, counting down.
GAGGAGAGAAGACGCAGAGCAGCCTATGATAAAAGTCTAGCGTCTAGTCAAAAAGTATTTGTGCCTTTTGCATTTCCATAAAAATGCGTTTGCTAATTTCATAAACTGTGCAGAGGCGGAGAAGGAGAATAAAAGCAAAAAAAAAGGGGGTGGCGGGGGGGTGGCAAACTAATTGCAAAGCATGGCAAAAATTTCTGCAAACGGAATTCATATGCACACAGAGAAAACCCAAAGAGAGAGAGAGGGAGAGAGAGAGAGTAAGGTATAGATAGAGACTCATTAGCTTTGCTTCAGTTAATGCCAAAAAGTGAGTGCCAGCTGCAGATCCCCTTTCTCTCTCTCTCTCTCTCTCTCGCCCGCACTTCAGTAACAACTCTCTGCTTTGCCCCCCTTGGACGCCACTGTGCAATGTCTGGCGCTGTCTAGGAATAGCTACTGTAGCTGTAGCTGTAGCTGCGTGCGCGTTAATCATCATCCTATACGCGTAATTACAGAGTCAGAACTCCTGACTACGCTGCTTTCTTCTCTCCTTTTCTCTTCCCCTCTCTCGCTTCGCTTTTCTCAACTTGGAGCACAGTTCTGTAAGCCTCGACGAATGGCAGCAGGAATATTAAAAAGACTTTTAGCCCGTCTACTGACTTGGCACAAATGAAGAAGGAGTTGAGACATTGAAAGTCGCGACAACTTCACGTAGGTTTAGTGTAAAAGCGAGAGAGAGAGAGCGAGAGAGAGATGTCATAAGAGTGAGACAGCACAGATTTGGGACCAGGTCTATGCAACCACAAATGCTGCTTTTGTGGGCTGCCATTGAATGAACTCCTCTGCAATGTTGTCCTGACCACGCATCCTTATTATTAACACCAACAATCACAACAATTTTATTTCGCCTTTCTTTGCACTTCTTTTACTTCTCTTCCTCCTCCTGCTCCTGCTCCTGCTCCTCTTCTCTTTTATTTTATGTCTTTTCTTTACTTTCTGCTCTTTTTGTGGTCACACAATTTTACATTTTTATTTTTTTGTGAAATGAAAACATTTTTAGAGAAATTTCAATTGTCTGAAAAATTCTGTCTCATAATATATTTCGATAAGATATACGACTTGTTATTTTATGTAATCTGATTTTAAATCTAGCAAACTTTAAAGACTTTTATTTTTTCATAAGTTCCATATTATTTTGTATAGCATACTTTCTGGATGACATTCTTTTGTGTCTTTCAAATTCGCTCTTTAAAAACTCTGAATTGGATTTAAAGATCATAAATGCATTCTACTTTTAAAAGATTTCTATATACGATGTTTTATAGCATTCTTTTTGGATCATTCTAAACTTCATCAATATTTTACTATAAAATGATTTTCTGACAAGAAAGTATTTCTAAAGTAAATAAACGAGATCAGTTATTGCAATTGTTAATGCATAAAGTACCTGCCAGTCAAATAATAAAAGCAAGATTGACCCTTACTCATTTTAAGTTATAAGTTCTAGAATAAAAATTTAAATCTAAGAATTATTTAAAATAATGTACTTAAAAGTTACGAAATAACACTTAATAATTAAATTGAAATTTTTATTTATAAGCTACTAAATATCAATTATTTTTTATTTTTATTGAAATAAAAATAAAAAATATCTCTTAATTTATAATTTTATTGAAAAAATAATAATAATAAGAGTTATTTCTGATTTGTTTAAAATAACAGGGATTAAAACCGAAACGAATATCGGTTTCAGTTACGGTTTCGGTTATGCTCGAATTAAAGTTTTCGGTTATTGGTTATGCAAAATCTTGCAGTATCGGTTTCGTAACGGTTATCGGTTTTTTTAAGTTTCGGTTTAAAAATACCGGTATGGTTTCGGTTCACAAAAAAAATAAAAATTAGGGTTATCGGTTGACCAAAATAAGAAGCGTTATTCATTGTTCTACATAAAAAAATACTTAATGCTCTTAGTAGCCTGGAAAATAATGATATCTGGAATAGTTAAGCGTAATGTCGATTTTATTATAAATCGATCTCATATAAATTTGGTTTATTTGGTTTGAAAATTTCGATTATTTTGATTTTACTGATTTTTAATAACTTCGAACTGCCATAACTTTGTCAAAACTCAATCAATTTCCAGGCGCAATGTAAATTTGAGCATGATTTTACTTTTTAATTCGTTCTGCATTTAAATTTTGTTCATTTTGAAAACTCGAAAATTTCGAATTTTTTAGAAATTTTACAGTGTTACCCTTATCATTTTTCTAAAAATTTCGAAAATTTCGAATTTTGAAAATGAACAAAATTTAAATGCAAAACGAATTAAGAAATAAAATCATGCTCAAATTTACTTTGCGCATGAAAATTGATTGAGTTTTGACAAAGTTATGGCAGTTCGAAGTTATCAAAGTTGCTCAAACTTAAACCCTTATAAACGAATCGGATACTAAACGGTTATTTCGGTTTAAAGAGTTTCGGTTTATGGGTTTCGATACAGCGAAAAAAGTTCTTTTCGGTTACGGTTTCAGTTACGGTTACAAATTTCAATCCGTTTTCACCGGTTAAAGGTTACGGTTTCGGTTAAGGTTTTAATCCCTGATTTTAAAGGTTATCAATAAGAGATATTCCTTAATTTGTATTTTAAATATCAAAATTAAAAGTTAAATTGACTATTTTCAGTATTTTTTGGATCCTTAATAATTGTGCTTAAAGAACATATGATGTATGTTAAAGTTATTGAATCATAGATCAAGCATATATTTAAATTTTTTGGTATTACAAAAATTGGTTCAAAAGATATTAAATTTAACTTTTATTTTTGGCTGTAAGTCGTTCCGCATTAAGGCCTTTTTATCTAACACATTGAATAACGCTTCTTATTTTATTCAACAGGGAATGTCTCCAGCGGCATAAAGGTATAATCAAAGTTGGCCTGCATGCAGAAATGATATCCAGAAACCGATGGGCACTACGCATAACCATCATAGACATTAAGCAGGGACTTCCCCTCAACAAAGACCATCACGTTACGAAACACGACCGGCGACAATGCAGCTGTAAAATAAAAATCAATTTTTGTAATATTTATTTATAATTAAAATAAATAATTAATGCTAATATATTATCATAAAATGTTGAAAATTCTTCACATCTAAAGCTAAGCACATAAATTATGAATTCCTTAAAAATTATGTGTGCAAAATTAATCGGTGTAAAACAAAATCAAATTTTGTTGTACTTTTATACTTTTAATTATACATTTTTTAACTATTGCTAATATAAAAATATTGTACATAAATTTTTTATATATCAGAAGATAAACATAGAAATAATACATCAGTGTTACATCTTAAGGATAGGATTTTAAGAATAAAATGAATTTAAAATTTAAAAGTTTAACCATTTTTTCTTTTTATGGAAAGGGTTTTTTTCAGATGGGGAAGCTTTAAACTAATTTCAGAAAACAAACGAAATTAATTCCAAAATTACCAGGCGAACAGAATTTACAGTAGGTCGTTAGAGCAAAAAATTTAAATTTACTTGTCGCTCAAGGAAACGCTCAAGCATTACCTAAAACAGGAGTAATTTCACTCAGCTCAGCAACTCAAGGTCATATTTTCACTCAATTTAAATATGATGTGAATAAAATTTGGTTGCTTTCTACTCATTTCTGTTCGCCTGGTATTTCAGCTGGTATTTCGGTACTTTTAGACACTTATCGCTCCAGAAGTAAGTATAAATGGGTAAGTATTAATGCATATGTGTGATCTTGAAACAGCTCGCTGCAACCGGAAAGTCAGTAAAAATACCAGGCGAACAGAAATCAGCAGCAAGCGAAAATTTAATTTGAGCAGCAGAAACTCAAGGCCACTTTTTCACTCAATTTTCAAAGTGGGCAGCAGAAACTCAAGGTCATATTTTGAGTCAATTTAAAATTTGGTTACTTTCTACTCATTTCTGTTCGCCTGGTATTTTGGCTCTTTTCGACTAGTTTCTAGGTTCTAGTTTCAAGGATCTAGATTCTTATTTTAAGGAAGAAAAATTCTTATTTAAAGGAAGAAAAATTCTTATTTTAAGGAAGATAAATTATTAATTTAAGGAAGATAAAATCTTATTTTAAGGAAGATAAAATCTTGTTTTAAGGAAGATAAATTCTTATTTTAAGGAAGAAAAATTCTTATTTTAAGGAAGATAAATTCTTAATTTAAGGAAGATAAAATCTTATTTTAAGGAAGATACTTTCTTATTTTAAGAACCTAAATTCTTATTTTAAGGACCTAGATTCTTATTTATAGGTTCTAGGTTCTAGCTTCTAGGTTCTATGTTAACTATGAACATTCTGCATAAAAATGTTAAAATTGGAGGAAGCCTAGAAAACCAAAATACCAGCTAAAATACCAGGCGCACAGAAATCAGCAGCAAGCGAAAATTTAATTTGAGCAACAAAAATTCAAGGTCATATTTTCACTCAATTTTAACGGAAAGCCGCTGAAACTCAAGGTCATATTTTCACTCAATTTAAATTTGATGTTAATAAAATTTGGTTGCTTTCTACTCATTTCTGTTCGCCTGGTATTCTAGCTGGTATTTTGGCTCTCTGGGCTTTCTCTAATTTCAAAATTATATTGCAAAACTTTGTTTATTTGAGAAATTTATTTTCGATATTTCCATACTTACCTTTTTAAATTTTTTCAAATACTTACCTCTTAACATTTTTTAAAGTTTCTGGTATTTTGTCTTTGTTTACAAAAATGTCGAACATTTTCGATATTTCCATACTTACCTTTTTAATTTTTTCGAATACTTACCTCTTTACATTTTTCAAATACTTACCGTTTTTTTATATTTTTAAGGTTCTAGTAGGTTCTTGAAATGATCTTTAAATTTTTCAACTAATTTTAATTTCTTTTTGCCGTTTTTTATATTATTATTTTTATCGAGGTGCTTCAGATTTACTTTAATCTAACTAAAAAGAAAACCAACCAGTAAAAACGACTTTCAATTTGAAACTTTGAGCAACTTTTATTCTTAAAATCCTATCCTTATGGAATAACATTGGGTATTAATTTCGATGAGAATAATTTCGAGAATAATTAAAAAAAAAATCCATACAATAAAATACGGGTAATACTAGTTTGTTTCAACCTAAACAGGTTTTTATCATTCAGTTAAACTGCATAGTCGATGTGAAACATAATCTGTTATTTAATTTATTTTAAATAATGATTGTTTAATTTTAATATGACTTACAAATTCTACTCTGTCGTTTGTTTATATTAAATATGAGCTTTATTATGATCATCACATAAAAATTGGTATTACATTAATTATTAAAATAAAGCAACGCTCATTTGACAATGACAGACGAGATTTTTAATCCAAATAGGCAGACAGATATTTCAGTGATACGATCTTTATCAAAAATAAAGAATTTAGTAATTTAATTTATAATAGACATCGTATATCAACTTTTATATTTTCAACTTTTCTCGCCTTAAAACTGTCATAACTTTGTCAAAACCAAACCGATTTTCATGCGGAAAAACATTTTGCTCATAATTTTAGGCCTAGTTTGACATAAAATGTAAATTTAATTATTTCGAAAGAAAAATTTTTATGATTTTGAAAATATTGTAAAGGGGTTAGCCTTTACATTTTTCAAAATTTTTTAAAAAATTAAAATTTAAAATTTTAATTTTCAATCGGCTTGAGGTGATAAAATGAGTATAAAAAACACTACTGTTCTGATTTCTCGTTTTTATCTTCAAAACTATAGCCAATAATAACATAGGTATATCTTAAAAAGTTCCTAGATTCAAGTTTTAGGATTTTGCCCTTCTTGAACCTTTATAAATTTTTCAAAACCAAACCGATATTCATACATAGCATTACATTTAGATTTTTCCAAATACTTACTTAATATTACTTACTTATTGTTAGATTTAATCGGCGCGAAAAAAATCAATTGTAATACATTTTACTATTAATTATGAATTTTATAATTTATGCTAATATTAAAATATTGTACTAACATTCTTTATATGTATATCAGAAGATAAGCATATGAATAATATATCAATGTTAAGGATTGGATTTTAAGAATAAAATGAATTTAAAATTGAAAAATTAAACTTTTTTTTACTAAAAGGGTTTATTTTCAGATGGGGAAGCTTCGAAAAAAATTCTGGAATAACTAAAGGAAATTCCAGAGGTACATTTTAAATATAATTTTTTTTACCATTTACATAATATATATTTTATAATATTGATATATTATATTTTGTATAATATATATATATTATAATATTTAAAATATATAATTTTAAACCTGAGATACATAAATACAGCTTACATATAATATCTATTTTTTTATTGCACATTAGTTTTCCTCGGCTTGAATGCAGAATCAAAATTAAAGGATCCTTAATATTCGTTCTTGAACGTGTGATGTATCATTTGAAAGGTATTGAATCATAGATCAAGAATATTTTTAAATTTTGGTAATGCCCCAATTGGTTCAAAAGATATTCAATTTAGCTTTTATTTTCAATAACTCTTAATAATAACTCTTATTTGTAACTTTTAAAACACAAATAAAAAATAATCCTATTTGTAACTCTTAAGTACAAACTGATCTTTAATATGTATTTTGAATTTTTTAATTAAAAATGATTTATGTGTAATATATAAATTGTAAATAGACTAAAATAGGAATTTTAGTTTATTCCATGTTACCGTAACATATTTCCTTCACATTGAATTATTTAGTTAAAATTTGCATTTATATCTCATTACTAAAGACAGTCAATAGATACCCTGTAAACGCCTTTAAATGGCTGTACAGCATAAAATGTTAAAGTTTTTGCATTTTTAATGCCAAATATGAATTCGGTTAAATATAATGTTCGAAATTGTCAACTAAATACATTAACACGACTAAAAAATGCCCTGCAAATGTCTTTTTATGATTATATGCGAGGAGTTATTGCAACAATTGTCATAAAAAATATCAATACACTGTAGATGCACTTCTAAGGCTGTAAGCGATTAGATAGTGCACTTGTAGCCTTCCTTCAGCTTAAAAATACCCTGTAATTGTTGAAGATGAAGCGTTAATGCATCTGTTGACTCAAGAATTGTCTGGCACTTAAATATAATAGATCATGCTCCAAGCATTATTTCTATGCCCAATGCTAATCTCTAGCAAATCCAATTCAATGAAGCCTGAAAGTGGCAAGTGGCATGTGGCATGTGGCAAGTGCCAGGACAATGGCGCAAAAGGATGTCATCCAAACTGGCTGACAGTGAAGACAGTGAAGATGAATGAGGAAATCGCGGCAATACAAATCCAGTATTTCAAATTTTCAAATTCAACAAAGCTGCAGCGATGAGAGTGAAATAGAGGGAGAGAGAGAGAGAGAGAGAGAAAGAGAGAGGGAAAGAGAGAGAGAAAAGCACTTAACTCTTAAAGGCGAAATGCTTGTAAAATTTAAGCCCTACTTAATTTGCGATACACTCGTAAACAATTGCCCGCGGCAGGCAGTTTCCACTTGTCACTGAACAGGGCGGTGAATAGGGGGGATGGGGCATGCCACAAGCACCCCTTCCCCCGCTCCTCTCTGCTGCTGTCAGGCAGCCCTTTTACAATTTTTACTAATTTTAATAAAGCGCCACGACAGAGACAATGCGTTCAGCTGCCGAGCTGCCGAGCTGCTGTGGCTGCCACCGCGTGTGGCAAGCAACGTTGCCTGCCTGCCTGCCTGCCATCTTGAGCAACTCGATATCCTGGCTAAGACAAAGGCTCACATCAACAGGAAACCGCAAGGCGAACGCCCGGACAATGTTACTTCTACCCCTACCCCTACTCCAACCCCTACCCCACCCAGGAAAAGAGTCGCCCAAAAAATGTGACGCGCAGGCGACATTTGCATGGCGTTCGCATACAGCACCCCCCACCCCTGACACCCTAAGGGGGTGTAAGGGTTTGGGATTTCGGTTTTCTTATTTCTCATTATGCAGGCAACAACAACAACAACAACAACAACTGTGTGTGTAGCTATGTGGCAAGGTCCTTGAGCTGCTGCCTCGTCCGTCGTTTCGTTTCGTTTTTAAAATGAAAACAAGTGCGCTTTATTAGAGAGTGCCCGACTATAAGATACCCGTTACTCAATTTCAAGATACTATACATAAATTCCATGAATTTTTAACTTCAACGGTATTAAAAATATTGCCTACATTTAGATATTGCTTTATAAACCGAGTATAACTGAAATTATGTTTGAACTAGGGATTAAAACCTTAACCGAAACCGTAACCTTTAACCGGTGAAAACCAATTGAAATTTGTAACCGTAATTAAAACCGTAACCGAAAATAATTTTTTCGCTGTACTGAAACCCATAAACAGAAACTCTTTAAACCGAAATAACCGTTTAGTAACCGATTCATTTATAAGGGTTAATTTCGGTCCTGGCCGACGCAGCTACTGAGCAACTTTGATAACTTTGAACTGTCATAACTTTGTCAAAAGTCAATCAATTTCCAGGTGCAATGTAAATTTGAGCATGATTTTACCTCCAAATTCGTTCTGCATTTTAATTTTGTTCATTTTCAAGATTCAACTTTTTTCGAAAAAATCAAAAAAGACAAAGGGGTAACACTGTAAAATTTCGAAAAAATTCGATTTTAAAAAATTTTTTAAAATGAAGAAAATTTAAATGCAGAACGATTTTAGAAGTAAAATTATGTTCAAATTTACATTGCGCATGGAAATTGATTGAGTTTTGACAAAGTTATGGCGATTCAAAGTTATCAAAGTTTAGTAAAATCAAAATAATCCAAATTTTCAAACCAAATGAACCAAATTTAAATGAGGTCAAATTATGATAAAATCGACATTGCGCAGGACCATTCCAGTAACCAGATATCATTATTTTCCAGGCTAATTAGAGCATTAAGACTTTTTTCATGTAAAGCAATTAAAACCTTAATTTAATTTTTTTGTAGACCGAAACTATACCGGTATTTGTAAACCGAAACTTACAAAAAACTAAAAGCCGTTACTAAACCGATACTCCCAGATATTGCATTACCGATAACCGAAAACCTAAATTCGAGAATAATCGAAACCGAAACCGATATTTGTTTCGGTTTTAATCCCTGTTTGTAAGTCTTATTTGCGATCGCTGCTTTATGGGGTTTATCACTCCTCCTTCTGCTATGTTACATGCATTGCAATGAATACAATATACCCTTGTGCTCTATGAGTAACGGGTATAATGAAGCAACCGCCGTTGTGGCACGCATCAGCGGTGTGTGTGTGTGTGCTGTGCACTGCTGGGAATTTAACCCATTCAGTTTTGGCCTAAACCCCCCAACCCCCCCCCCCCCTCCTCCTGCTTTCTCCTTTCCTCACGCGGCCCGTGGATTACTCAATTAATTTAATTATGCGCTGTCAATCATTTCGTTGCCTGTGTCTGTGTCTTGTTCCCTTTCACCCCTCTTCCCTCTTCCCACTTCCACTCCCAAGTTCACTCCGCTTCTAGGCTAGGCCAAAAAAGTGAGTGATTCGCTCTTGTTGCCACTTAATTTCTGCTGTGCCTGGCCAGACAGCGAGACGCCTCAGTCTCAGCCTCATTCTCAGTCTCAGTCTCAATCTCAATCTCAACCTCAGTCTCAATCTTTTTGTCTTTGTCTCTGTTTCTTATATTTCTGTCTGCGCCGCTTTGCTTGTAACGAGTCCTGGGCTAACCCTTTAAGGACACCACAACATCCCGCCCCAACTCCAAATATAACTCTCTCCTCTCTCCAGGACCTACACCTCATCCATCATAGAGCAAACGCAACCGCGTCGAAATAAGAGAAATCATTTGCGTTTTTGCGTTTTACGCAACACACGAAAAACTTCACTTCACTTTTGCTAATCCCACAGCTGTTGCCCCTACACAGAAAAAAAAATATAATTAAATAAAATAAAATAATAAAATCCTCTATTTTCCTTTACCTTTTAAGAAATCCCTAATCAAACTATTATTACAACTAACACTGATACTAATACTTCCACCAATACTAATAAAATACTAATACTTATTGATCGGGTTTTTCTGGGTTTTCCCCAATTATTACATTTTTGAATACCCCCAGCTTAAATTTCAACTTAAATTTGTTTCTATGTTCTTCAATTATGAATTAAAATTTATTATAATATAATTTTATAATTGTATTTAAAATTTAATTTAATATAGTTAAATACATAAATAAAATAAATAAATAAACCCGCTTTTTCTCAGCAATATTTTGATTTCGGGGTTCTGTAAATTATTTTTAGTTAGAACTTTGGCTATTTTCCTGTTGAGTCGTTGCCATTTATTTCGCATATTGTCTTCATTGAACAAGAATAACTCGAATACAAACTTAAGAACTGCATGCTAAAATCAAGAATTTTAACACTTGAATTTTAGAATGGTGTTTTTTTTTCTGTGTACCCCAAACCTCCCACTATTTGATGCGTTTCGCATGCTGATCCTGGCATCGTCGTCATCGTCGTCGTCATGTTGACTTTTCCATTTGCCTTTTCCATTTGCCTTGGCAATTTTCTTGCAACGGGCTTTTTTCTTTTGAACCCGTTCGTAGCGCCTTCGTCGTAACTCGTAACGTATCCTGCGGGCTTTGTTTGTCCTTCTATTTGTATAAGCTCTATGCATGTACATATCTCCTCTCATCCCTCTCTCTCTCTTTCTCTTTCTCTGTCTGTATCTATCTCTAGGTACATTTTCGTGGTGTTTGCTTACATGTGTAAATTACTTTTCAATCTTGTGATTACTTTTTTTCACATTTAATTATTTTAATTACGGCCCAACGAACACAACAACCTTTATAACTTCCATTTTCCTACACCTCCCACTTTCTGCAACTAGTTCAAATGAACTGAAAACTTTTACTGGGAACTAGTGGCAAAAAATGCGAGTCTGAACTTTAGATGAAACAAAGGGGGTAACTTATGGAAATAATGTCAAAAATAATCAGATAGCTGCAAGTTTTAATGCAGAATATTTATTTACCAATGAGAGATACAACTCCATATTGATCACATTGAACTCAGTGGATTCTTAAGCTAAGTTCCTGAAATTATGTATGTGCTTCAATTTAAGCCAAACTCTTAAATTTAGAAGAAGAAATTCACGAATTTTTCAATAAATTAAATAAATTGAATAAATTGAATAATATGTATGACATTAGTCAATATTATAATCAAGCTTAAAAAGAGCAAAGATTAATTGTCGATGATTTCTGTTGGAAATCAAAATAAAAAAGAATGAAATTGCACAACATTTCAAACTCGATTTTATATTTCATGCTGATAGCCATCTCAAAATTCCAAATTTTAACTTTAACAATTTTAGAAAACTAAACTAAAATTCATTGATTGCAATTTCAACTTTTAGCCTAATTATACATTTAAAAATTGCAGACTTTAAGCCTTAGCAACTGCGGTAAAATAAGAAGTATTCACTATTATATCATCATTATTATAATTTATAAAATGAAATAACAAAAATCTTTGAATGAAAATTACAAATTAAGCCCAATTATTCATTTCGAAATTTAAACTTAAAACTTTATTCACTGCGGTAAAAAAAAAAGTAATCACTGGCCTATTGAGCTGCATAAATTACCCAACACTGGCAGTTACAAATACCACCAGACATAGCATCATAACTTGTCTGCCTAATATTCAAAACTGAAACCTTATTGCTGAGAGAGAGATTTAAAAACTCGGTCAACTTGCAACAAGGTTAATAATTATAGTACTCATAATCTATATATATATATGTACATATGTTTACGTTTTTCTCATGTTATTAAAACTTTTCAAACTACCAATGACAGACTTTCAAACTTTCCCTTCCCCCCATTCCATCGAGCATGTTAAGTAGGACTTTTTGTAGTGCCTATACCAAAGTTATTTCTGTAACTGACTCTACAATTTAGTTGAAAATTCCTGTAACTAAATAATTTATGCATTTTACTGCATTACAAATTTAGTTAAAGCCATTTTAAATGATTTGTAATTTTTGAGCAAATTAAGTATATTCTTTTTAAATATTAATTAAATTATATGAAATTACGCGAATTATTTAAAGAGATTATTTTGAAAATAACATTAAAAGTAAATTTAACCCACTTTTTAAGTGTTTTATAAGACCAAAATATGTTTCATACATAATTCAAGAAATTTATTAATTCGAAATTTAATTAACTTCAATTACGTTATCTGCAAATCAAAAATTAATATGTGTTAGAAATTAAATTTTATTGTAATAGTAGTTAAAGAGTTGACTTTAAGAATAGATTAGTTAGATTTGTAGTAAATTTATGAGACAATAAAATTCCAAAATATTTCTAACTTGCAATTTTTGTAATAAATATTATTAGTTGCACGTAAGGAGTCAAATAAAAAATAAAATAATTATAATTAGTTAATTAAATTGAATTTTAAGTCAGTTTAAGCACTTGTGAACTGGAAAAGCAAAGAACTGGTTCATTGAACAACAAAATAAAGTAAAAAACGATCGTGGTTAGATGGGAAAAATGCACTTTTTTGTTTAGCTGATTCACCAGAGAAACACAGATGGAAAATCGCGTCAGAAATGTATGACGTGAGCAGGTGATAAGAGCAGGTGAGCAGCAGGTGATAAGAAGCGCAACTTTGAATCTTAAGCTGAATCTTAAGCTGAACAAGTGATCGAGAAAACAGGCAAAAGCAGCTGAAAAAGCAGCGGACTAACGGACTAGCGGACTAACGGACTGCGCATCACACGTCAACGAACGACGGCCGACAAACGGGATAAACTCATTTTGTGATAACGCTGCTGCTGCCGCCGCTGCTGCTGCTGCTGGAATTTACAATTAGCGTGCGAGAGATAAAAGGCAAATCAGCGACGAGGGCGGCTGCAGGAATGCGCACAGTCAGCGACGTCGACTGCAGCAGCGACAGCGCTGTCTTCATTTCGGACAAACACAAGACACAAACGCTGGCGTCGACAGCGACGTCAAGTTGAATTGCGCCGGCGCTGTAGCTGGCATACGAGCTGCGTATAACAGCAGCGGCAAACTGTGCTAACATTTCTGGCAACTGGGGAAGGCAACGAGGCAACTTCGCGTCGGCTCACGAACTGCACGAAGCGAGCGACAATCGTGTTTACTCCGAAAAACGTAAAACGCTTTTGACTGCGCTGCAGCGACTCCGACTGCGACGGCGACCGAGGCAGCGGCAGCGACGGTGGCAGCGAATGATGTTCGGGCTTGTAGAAAATTTTTGGCTGCAATTTTCATTGCGTTCGAAAGTTCGACAACTTTGGAAAACTGTCAGTTAGCAGCGAACTTAGAACAGGTAGAGACGCACGTTTTTCGGGCTTCCTCCTGGCACACAAGTAGACGAAGAAGAAGAAGAAGAAGAAGCAGTAGTAGTAAAAGTAAAAGAGGAAGCAGCAACTGTAACAATAACAACAACGTCGTGACGTTAAACGAAGTTACGCGTCGTCGTCGTCGTCGTTTTCGTGTGCCGAGTGACGATTGCTGTGTGCGTGTGTGTGACTCTCCCTTCTCCTTCCCCTCCACCCTCCCGTTGCGACGCATTGCATGCGCCCCAACCCTGGTTAGCTGCTCGATGCGTTCGCTGCTGCGTCGCCGTCCGTCGTTGACGCCGACTGTGACTGCGACAGCGACTGCGGCTGCGACTGCGGCGTTAACGTGTGTGCCGATGTAAAATTTTATTACCCCAAACGCATCCAGCAGTCGGTTTTTGGACGTCCGGACTTCACGCCGCCAAAAGAAATAGCGGCGCATGAGTTTATTGCAATTCTCGCGTTACGCAAAGACAACAACAACAATAACAGCAATAACAACAAATATAATAATAACACAAATAATAACAACAACAACAACAACAAGCAAAAAAAACTTTACGCGGCATCAAAAGTTAAAAACAAACTTTTGCCAAACTACGCGACTCGTGGCAACTAAATAAAGTTCAACTTTACCCCCCGCCAGCACAAACCCCCCTTGCGGCCCTGTTCCCCTTTTGGCCCGCTGCATTGCCAAAAAAAAAATAATAAAAATAAAGAAAGAAAAGAAAAAGAAAAGAATTTAAAGCGTCGCCGTCGTCGTCGTCGCCGTCGTCGTCGTCGTTTGTTGTTGTTGGTCGGCCTAAAAACAAAAGTCAAAGTCGAGCAAAGTGCGCGCGTTAATTGATATTGCGTATACGCCGCGTTGGGCCACTAAAGTTTTCAATTTTTGGCCAACAAAAAAACTTTGAAGACGCCACTGTAAAACAAAAAACCAAAACAAATCGAAATCCAAATTCAAATTCAACGCAAAACAAATACAAAAAAAAAGTGCGTGCAATATTTTTTTCACAATTTTTGTTGTTTGGTTTGTTATATTTTATATTTTTTTCTGGTGCTGTGACCAAGTGAGTGTGTGTGTTTTTGTGTGTGTGCGTGTGTGTGCAGCATGTTGCCAAAGTTTATAGCAATCATGCAACAGCAACAACAACAACTGCAGCAACAGCAACAACAACAAATGCTTCAAAATTAAACTAAAGTGAAGTGCAACAAAAGACAATCAAATAATAAATAATTAAATAGTGAAAGTTAAACACAAAACGCAAAAATCTCGCAATTATCAAATAGGTAAAGTTCAATTTTCTAAATCTCAATCTAAATCTAAATCTAAAAAAAACTCTGTAAAAAGAAAACACAAAAAAAAAAAGAAACTCTTGACTCAGACCCGAACTTTAAGGCACATTCAGTATTTTCAGTATTTTTACCCACACAGTTAACAGTTAACTAGAAAGTTATAATATTTTATTCAAAAAAAAACAAAAAACAAGAATACAAGAAAACCAAAACAATATCAACAAATAGAAATTCAATGCAACAAGAATAATCACATTGAAATTTATGAAATTTACCTTTTTTTATTCTTACTTCAATTCGATTACGAAATATATGTATGTACATTAAAATTATATTCTCACAAATATCTAATAACTAATAATACAAATCTCATGAGTTGTTCAGTGTGTTAAACAGCATTTCAGGTGTTTCCAAAGGGGGCATTCCAACTTGCGTAATAAATCAGTTCTAGACCATGTTTTATAGGTCTACAAAGTTACAAATTTATGGCTTATATAAAAGAACTTTTTAAGGTGTTGAATTCAAGTTGAAGTTATTTTTGAAAAGTTTGTGAGTTCAAAGTAGTAAATTCAATTTGAAGTGTTATTCCAAAACTTAGTTTGTACAGTTTTAATATCTTCTCCATCAATTTAACCGAATTGTGTTTATATTTCACTAACTCAAAACTATTTTTCAACTAAGCTTAAGCAACAAATAATTCAAATATTCAACTTTCTAGAATGTGAATAAAATCCTGTGTTATTTTTGTAAATTTTAAAAAGTTTCTGTATTGCAACTAAAAGCAATATTTATTTTACTTCAATATTTAAAAATAAGTTCAATTAATAAACAATTTTTATTATATACCGAAGTTGTCTTAAGTGCAGATTTTATATTCAATTGTAACTTATTTAGAGGTGAGTTTAGTTCGATTTAGAGAGCTGTCTAAAATTTGAAAAATTAGTAGATTATCTTGAAAGCAAGTCCCATATTTCTAAGACTTTCATAAATGAAACAGTCACAGAGTTTTTTGAACCTATTATCGTATTAAAATTATTTGAATCTTGGACTTAGTTTAAGCTTTAAGATCCTGTAAATGTGAAAATTAAATAGAAATTTAATTTTAAAATAAAGAAAGTACAAATAATTAATAATAAAAAATGCTTGTTAAACTTTTAAATTCAAATTCAAGTTGATTCTAAGTGTAAGATTTGCTGATTTCTGTGAAATAAATATAGAAGTTGAAATAAGAATTATGCTGTGGGAACTCAAGTGAAATACATGAAGAAAATAAGTAGATAAAATCTAATTAAATTTCTACATAAAGTTAATAGAAAATTTTAAGCAAATACGATTATTCTGAATTTATGTTTAATATTAAAGGGAATGTAGTTCATTTTATTTTAATATATATGCCACATTTAGTGACTATAGCATTTTCTATTATTCCAAGTTTTGTATTATTTTTTTAGATATTTTTGACAGTGAAAAGGTGTTTTTCAAAAAATGTAGCATACTTTTGAGCGCATTCAAAACAGTTTCTAAATTGATCGTAGAGTTCTTAGAGTTCTGGGGCAGTTGAATCAGTTTTGAGTTGTGACTTTTCACTCTTAGTTCACTCTTAAAATCTGCATGCGTATTTCCCAAAATCCCACTTAACCAAAACCTCAACCCCACCCATAAACCCAATTCAACAAAGTCAACTAACACATAGTCGTAAGTCATGTTTACTAACAACAAATTGCAGTTGCAATTGCCACCAATAAGTAAATACAAAAAAAAAAAACAAATAGAAAACTTGAGCTCACATAAAATTTGTTGTTAAGGCAATTTTGGCAACTGGCAACTGGCAGCTGACAAAAAAACTGGCTAAAATGGCGCTGTCTAAGCGTCCGCTTAGCAAGGAGACGCCCTTGGTTGACAGCAGCAGCAACAACAGCAACAGCAACAGCAATGGTAGCACCAGCAACAACAACAACAACAACAATGATCATGAGACGGCAATAAAACGACGTAAACGTTGCAGTCGCGATGATGAATTGACTGTCAACAACAACAACAATAACAACAACAACAGCATAAACAACAACAACAACAACAACAACACATTGCCACAGAAGAAGCGGCAATTGTCCAAGACAGCAGCAACAATCGGCGATACTGCGCCAGCAACAGCAGCTAAAATCGCAACAGCAGCAGCAACAACAGTTGCTGGCGTGCAGCAACTGGATGCCGCCGATCAGGACGATGAGGCGTTAATCCGTGAGACGCAAGCGGCACTTAAAAGTCTCTCGGGAAGTTGGCCCGATGCAAGGACGAATCTCTATCGATTGCAGGAGCAGGAGGATGAGAATCCGCCGCCATTTCAGAATCTCTTCGAGGAGAAGCAAAAGTATGCGTGCCACAGCGAAAGTGCAACAGCAGCAGCAGCAGCTGAAAATGAACACACATCGAATACAACACTTTTGCTACGTTTCCACAGACAAAAGGAGAACGATCAGGCGCGACTAAATGCCCAACAACAACAACAGCAACATCAGCAACATCAGCAACATCCACAACATCAACAACATCAGCAACATCAACAGCAACAACACAAAAAGGACACGCTGGAGGGAGCTGCTGTTGCTGCTGCCGCTGCCTATGCACAGGCAACATCCGCCTTCAAGCCACCAATTGATATCATCAAGCGCAATGGACAATTGGCCGCTGCTGCCGCTGCCCACGCCCACGCCCAGGCACAAGCTCAAGCTTACGCCCATGCCCAGTATACGACGAGTGCTTACAATGCTGCCGAGGCATATTACGGCTATGTTGCAAGTCAACAACAGCAGCAGCAGCAGCAGCAGCAACATGGTCTCTGTCTTGAGGCGCCACAGAGTCGCGGCTTTGACATTGCCACACAGCTGAGCTCGCCCCCAGATCGGGGCATCAAGGGCACTGCCACGCCCCCCAAGGAGCTGCCATCGCAGCTGGTTGATGCCAAACAATATACGATATTGCAGCCGGCGGGCGTTGGCAGTCGGGCGGCATCTGTGATGCAGGATATAGCGCGCGAGGGCGTTGTCGGCGTGCCGCTGGTGGCAACACCGCCAAGCACAACACCAACAGCAGCAACAGCAGCAGCTGCAAGCACAACAACAACAACAGCAGCAGCAGCAACAACAACAGCAGCAACAGCAGCAACAGTTGCAGCAACGCCAGCGCCGAGTTATTCGCCAGGCAGTCAGCATCGCGGTAAGTTGTTGTCGTTGTTGTTCAAACTAGACACCAAATGTAATAATACAAATCAAAAATGTCTCTAAAAATAAAAATAATAAATATATATATATAACAAATATATATACAACACACCACACCCCCCGCACTCCAAAACAAATAAGCATAATGATCAGTGTTGATCTGGCAACGCTGTGGTAACGGTACACGGTTCCGTTGCCGGTTTCCGGTTTCCGGTTTCACTTTATTCTCATTTCGTTTTTGAATGATCGATCGGCTGCGCATGTGCGAAACTTCTTGTTGCATTGAGTTTTAAGACTTCAAATTGGCAAATATTCTCAGAGACACAGAGAGACAGAGAGAGAGAGAGAGAGTTAGCGAGAGAGAGAGAGAAAGAATGATCATACACACACACAAACTTCAACTACTTTTAAGTGATGCAAAACAAATGGTTCAACTTTTTAAATTATATATTCCCTTAAACCCAACCGAACACATTTCAATAAGAAAAATGTTTTGGTTTGAAAACAAATAATTACATAAATTTCCGATATTTTTTTAATTTAAATAACTATACTTTTATTTTAGCTTGAATTTATTATAATAATAAAATCGTTATCTTAAAATTGACTCTTTTAAAAGTTGGAGATTGTTCTTATTAAATAATGAAGTTTGCAAAATTAAAGATATTGAAAATCAGTTCAAAAATCTCAAAAGATATCTCTATAGATAATCTCTGATATTGATCTCAGAGATTGCATTATTGGACATCATTTTCAAAGTCTGCCACAAAATTTGTTTTTACGCCTAAATAAATTCTTTGTTTATGTTTTATGCAAGAAATAAACGAATTTAAAATGTATTTTAAAATTTTTTATTCACTTTAAAATTTAAATTTATTAAATTTAACAAATTTAACATTTTATCAAATTTTTCAGCATATTTTTCAGTATTTGTCAGCAGTTGATAGAGATTTGTAGAACATGCAATATTATTATTATCATAATTATTGTTATCATAATTATTATTATTATTATTTGCACATTTAGCTCAAGTGTATGGTTGCCCCTTCCCCCCCACACACACACACACACACAACACCTCCCTCCCTCCCTCCATCCACGTACACAGAGCTCTTAAAAGACATTAAGCGATTTTGTCGTTATGAATGTTGCCTGTGTCATGTGGGGTCAGGTTTTTCAAATGGGGGGCGGTGGTTGTGTTAGAGGCGGGGCTCACACACACACACACACACACACACACACACACTCACGCAGCGACAAGACAACAACTAATGGCTTGTAAAAACCCTTTATGAAACCAACAACACACATATTCACAATTTAGAGATGACAGTAGCTTAAATTTCGATGTCTTACTCATAAAGAACTCATAATTTAGATTTATAACTATAAAAATCTAAACCGTATACCTTATTTACAAAAAGGTATTAAAATTGTTTGTTGTCTATCAAATAAACAATATCTATAAACTAGATCTATAAAAAATTTAAATATTTCCCTTCAGACTTAAAAATAACTTTTAAAAACACTTTTTCTACTTATTTAAAAAATTACAAATAAATATGTGAGAGATATGGCAACTCTTTTACGTATTCCTGCTATTCATAGACCGAAACACAAATTTTCCACAATCGTTTTCAAATTTAAGATTGATAAATAATCAATTTTTCAATGTTTGAATATTAAATTTTTCCGTCGGTATGGCAACTCTCTTCTATAGATCATTACTGCCTGTTTATGCAGGCAACACAATTTTTTTTGGTTATGGCAACTCTACAATTCTATTTAAATACTCTCTTGATAGTTTTAACTACAATATGTTTCTAATTATATTAAAATATTCTTTAAAAAGTGATAAAATTAACAAATGACGTTGAAAATGTGATTAATGTGGCAACTCTTGTGGCAATTGGAGCTTGCTTAATTGCAAAGTGAAAAAAGAAATGTGTTCCTCCTTTAAAAGTTAAAAAAAAATTTACTACTAATTTTCTATTTATTCTATTATAGAATTTTTGATAGATCTGGCAGCTCTTTTTTTTAAGTGATTATTTTGATCAAAGCTTATTTTTATTTCAAAATCTTCGACACTTTTCTTAAAGTGCTTACTGCATGTATAAATAATCGATTGCAGTTATCGATAACAAACTAAAAACTTATATATTTTAAATTGAGCTATTAAAACGAAAATAAATTATTCTTGATCAATGGAAAATTGATGATAAGTTTATCGATAAATTTGCATTATCAAATTATCGATAAATGTGTATTTTCAATTTTATCTTGAATATCTTAGAAAAGTCGCTTGTATTTAGTGAATTTGATTATATGAACTTGTCAGAAGACATTTCGATTCCATTTATCGATAACAAACTAAAAACTTATCTATTATTATTTGAGCTATTAAAACGAAAATAAATGATTCGTGGTCAATGGAAAATTCACGAATGTTATATTGCTAAATTGATCGATAAATAAGCAGCATCAAATTATCGATAATTGTGTATTTGCAATTATATCTTAAATATCTTAAAAAAATCGCTTATATTTAGGGAATTTGATTAGTTGAACCTGTCAGAAGACTTTTAAACCATCTCTAACACACACACACACACGCCACCACAAAACACACACACACACACACACACAGACACACACACACATACGCCGACTTCTAGTTGAGTGCCTCTTTTGGTTTTTGGCCTTTTCACTAATTTCGGCGCATTGTACAATTTATAAAATTGAACTTGTTGTCAAAAACTGAGCACACACACACACACACACACACACACACACACACTCAATGATTAGATATAAAGGAATATGAGCACGTTTTGTAAACCACTTTTGCATATTTAGTTTGTCATTATGTAGGCATTAATATGCTGTGAGCTCAACTTGGGCACAAAGTTGAAGTGTCTTCTAAACCACATACACACACACACACACACACACAACACACACATACAAAGTGTGTACACTATGGTATTCATATAATTTGAATGACTTTTTAAATAGTTGCACAAGGAGAGTTTTCAGATAGAAAGATACAAAGATACAAGATACAAGCACGTAATAAGTCATTAGCCTGGTTGTCGTTGTTGTTGTCGTTGTTGTTGTTGTTGTTGTTAGCCCAGCAGCTAATGTGGCTTATTAGGCTTAACCTAACAGTAGCTGACTTAGAGCAGGCAATAGGCATGGAAGGGTCGGGGCGGGGGGCGTGGCATGTTTTTGGTTAGCGACTACAGCCAAAAAGATGCGAGTGCAACCTGCTTTTATTTTAATTAAATTCTAATTAGACTCGAGTTTTTGGGCTTGCAGTTTGACATTTTGAACGGCCACGTAATAGACACACACACACACACACACACTTACCTACACACACACATGCTAAAATATTTCGAAAAATATTTCATTAAACCCCTTTTTGCTGCTGCTGTTGCTGTCGTTGCTCTCGTTGCCCGTCTGTCTTTTACAGCAGCAACACATCGTTTTTCGGGGGTGTGCGTGTGTGTGTTGGGTGTGTGTAGTGTGTTGTGTGTAGAGTGTTGTGTATGCTGTGCGTCTAACGTTATCTTTGAGAATTTGTGCTTAGAAGGCCAAGTTTAGACGTGGTCTGGCTGATTTTTCAACTGCCAGCTTTTTTCTCCTCGCACCACCAACAACATGTCATCTCCTCTCTCTCTCTCTCTCTCTGTGTGTGTGTGTGTGCTTTTTAAAGTAAATAATGCAAAGCTGTTTTCCATCAAATTTTAATTAATTATTTAGGCAAAAGAATTCGTTGCGCGTTCGTTGATTCTACTCAACATATTGTTGTTGTTGCTGCTGTTGCTGTTGCTGCCGTTGTTCATTTTTCTATTTACGAGTAGTAGACATATTGTTGTTGTTGTTCTTGTTGTTGCTGCCGTGTGCGTTGTCAGCTGTAAATTTTGTTTAAAATTTTTCGTTTTGCTGTCAAGTTGTCGTCCCATTTTTCCACCCCCTTCTCCCCCAACCCACCACCCCTAAATTTTCCTCATTCACATAATTAATTAGAAATCCTGTTTGATTCGCCTCCAACTCTAGCTGCTGTCACTTGATTTTTTGGTAGGCACTGTCAGGTGTGTGTGTGTGTGTGTGAGTCGAGTGTGTGTGTGTGTGTGTGTGTGTGTGTAGTTGAAGCCTTGATTTGATTTTATTCTGTTACTTGGTTACTTGTAGATGGCGCCAAATGCCCAACTCCTCATTGCACTGGCCAAGGACATGTCACAGGATTATATTCGCATCATCGCAGGTACAACATAACACACACACATACTACACACACACACACACACACACACACACACACACTACATACATCAGCCGACAATTGAACTCTGTTCTTCTTCTTATCTTGGCTTTAGTTTGTCGGGTTGCCCCAAACGTGATAAGGTCACCACGGAATGTAAGTGCCAAAAAGTTTCCTTCATTTGTAGCACATGTGTAGATCGCTCTCTCTCTCTCTCTCTCTCTCTCTCTCTCTCTCTGATCTCTCTGTATTTCTATCTCTTTAAATCTGCCTCTCCATCTCTCTCTCTCTATCTTTAACTCTGCCTAACTATCTCTTTCTTACTCCATCTCTTTTTGTTTTCTAAGCTTTAAAGCTCTTTCCAAGTTAGAAAATGTAACGCATGTGTGTGTATGTGTGTGTGTGTGTGTGTGTGTGTGTGTGTGTGTGTGTTAGGCTATACTCCAACTTTGTAGTCTGATATGCTCGCTCTGTCTCTCTCTCTCTCTCTCTTTCTCTCCTTCACCTTCTCTTCTCAATCATACGCATGTGATATTGAAAGCTCTACAATTGCCCTAAACATATTTTAAGTCATTTGATCTTTCACTAATTTATCGACATTTTCTCCTCACCAGCTAATTTTAAATTGATCGATATTTCATAGTTCCATAGTTGACATTTTCTCCTCACCAGCTAAAGACTTTTGAAGTTATCGATTGCAGCGATAAAAGCAACTATGCTTAGTCCTGTCCAAGGTGTATTTAAATAAGGTGACATCTTCGTTGACTGCTGAGGTAGCTAAAAATTTTGATGTGCTCTCTCGACTCTCAGAGAGAGAGAGAGAGAAAGCAAACATTTTATGTTATGATCCAAGGTGTTCTGCGTTTGGATTTATATTACAAACGCATAATAAAAATCGGACTGCCTAAATTGTTTATTGCAAATCCTATTGGATCCTGTTGAATGTTCTGGAGCGGCACATTTCAAAATAAATTGTAATTTGAACTCAAATGAAGCGAAAGAAAACAATGAAAAATGAGCTACACAAACTCTCTCGAACTGTCAAAATAGCTACCTCAAAGAGAGCATCTTTGTCGAGCACGTCACCTTACATAAAAACACCTTGGTCCTCTCTATCTGACTATCTATCTATTCTACATAATCAAATATCTTTCTACAACTTGTGATCTTTATTTTATAAGACATTTGTGGAAAAACTATCACACTTTCTGTAAAACTTGAACTTTGTAAGCTTTTCGAATCTTGTTTAATGAATTAAAACTTTCAGTTGACAGTATTTTTAAAATCTAAATAGTTATCAAGCTTTTTAGTTAACTTTAAAGCAGATTATCACTTTTCCCTCTCTCTCCGCTCTCTCTTTCTCTATCACTCTCTCTCTCTCTCTGTATAGGCCGTATCTTCTCTCTCTCCGTCTGTCCCTTCTCTCTCTAAGTTCTCACTCTCTCTCTGCTCTTTATCTTTCTGAACTCTCTTTCGTTTTCTTTCTATCCAGATTCTTTCTTTCTATAAGATCTCTCGCTTTGTAAGCTCGCGCTCTCTTTCTCTCTCTCTCTCTCGCTTTGTAAGCTCGCTCTCTCTCTCTCTCTCTAAGCGGCTTATCTAAGTTCTCAGTCTTTACACTGTCTTGGTAAGCTCTTTCAATCTAGGGTCTCTCGCTTCTTCTATCTCTATATCTAAATTTTTTCCGATCTTCCACTCTCGCTCTCTCTCTCTAAACTGAATAAGAACCACTCACTTATCTATAATGTCTTTCTCTCTTCTCTTTTTCTCTACCTCTCTCGCTTTCTCTCTGTCTTTTGGTCTATCTCTTTCTCTGTGTTTTTGTTTTATCACTATTTTTCCTGCTCACTAGGATATTTTACTTTTTTCCTAGTTGATTAGAAACTCTGATGAATATATGCAGATGTTGTCTCTCTCTCTCATGCTCCCTTTCTCTCAAGTTCTCTTTTTCTCTATCTCTCTCTCTTTCTCTCTCTTTCTCCACTATCACTATCTTCCTTTCTCTTTAAAATATCTTACTATTTTCTTAGTTGATTAGGAATATTGTCTCTCTCTCATGCTCTCTCTCTCTCATGCACTCTTTCTCTTAAGTGCTCTTTTTCTCTCTCTCTCTCTCTCTCTCTCTCTCTCTCTCTCTCTCTCTCTCTCTCTCTCTCTCTCTCTCTCTCTTCCTCTCTCTTTCTCCATTATCACTATCTTCCTCTCTCTCTATCTTACCATCTTCGTAGTTGATTAGGAATTCTGATGAATATAAGTAGATATTGTCTCTCTCTCTCTCTCTCTGTCTCTGCCTGTCTCTATTGATGTCTTGTGACCTTGATTGTAGCTGTTATATTGACTGCTTGTATTAGCCTTGTCTTGTCTTGTCTCGTCTCGTCTTGTCTTGTGCTTAGCAACAATTTACCAGTTACCGCTGCCAATTAACTAATCACACTCAAAAAATTGCCCCCTCCCCGCCGTGCAACGACTCCCTTCTCCCCCACACGCCCGACACAACCAACAACCAACAACGAACAACCAACAACGAACAGTGTTGGCGTTGCACGAACAGATACTGAAATGCCCGACACCCGGATGCAACGGACGGGGTCACGTACAGTCGCATCGGAGCGTTCATCGGAGCCTCTCGGGCTGCCCGAGGGCGATCAGGCGCTCGGGAAGTCGACGACAGTCGGGGGCAGCAGTTGCGGCAGCTGTTCGTTATCAAGCGATAAATGATAAATCTATAGCGATACCGATACCGATAGCGCAACCGATAGCGATAACAATACCGCTAACATTAGGCAATATTGCTAGCGATAACGATAATCGAACCGATAACGATAGCGATAACTATAACAATATCGATAACGATAACACAACAACAGCAGGTGCGTTCTATCGCCTGTCTGTTGTCCATGCAACAAATTCTCGTTAATCTCACTTGGAAGCCAACACATTTAACGCCTCTCTCTCTCTCTCTTTCGCTCTCTCGCTCTCTTCTTCTACTCCCGCCTTATCTCTCTCTCTCTCTCTCTTCCTCTTTCTCTCTCTCTCTCTTTCTTTATATTTATCTTTTGGCAACGCGCAGCTGGAGAACTGGAGAAGCATGAGAAGGAGCTGCATCCGCTGGACAAACTCAAAATCACCTCGAGTCACTTTCTGAACAACAACAACAACAGCAGCTGCATCAACAACAACAACAACAACAACAGCAGCAGCAGCAACAACAATAATAACAATAACAATAATAAAACGATGCCCATTATTAAATCAGAGTACAGTCCCGTCGCCAGCATCAAATCGGAGTACAACAAAAGTCCGATGCACTCGTATCTGGCGAATGATGCCGCAACGGCAGCAGCAAGTGCAATTCCCGCTGGCAGTGCTCGTGGCAGCAACACCGCGAGCAATGTGGCCAGCAGCAATGCAACCGAGCCGCATCTAAGTCGCTTTGTCGGCCTCCACAGTCCACATGCCCACCACCAACAACAGCAGCAGCAACAACAGCAGCAGCAACAGCAGCAGCAACAGCAGCAGCAACAACAACAGCAGCAACAGCAGCAGCAGCATACGTTGCATCAGCAACGTGGTCCTTTTATTGAGGGCAATGCCAGTCAGATGATGCCCGCGGGCAATGCCAGTGCCGGCGATGCCACAGATCCAGCCAGCTACCATACGGAGCACCAACAACAACAGCAGCAGCAGCAGCAACAGGCGGATGAACGACAGCAGCAATATGAGCAAATGCGTTACGCCCAAAGTCATGGGCATGTTCTCACACCCAGCGATGCTGCCGCCGAGCAACAGCAACAGCAGCAGCAGCAGCAACAACAGTTGCTCGCCAGCAATCCAAGCAATGGCAGCAGCAGCGAACTTTCACCAGTTACCGCACGCAGCGCCTATGATCCGCATCCACATCCGCATCCACATCCGCATCCGCATCCACATCCGCCAACATCGCTGAGTTCAGCGGTGGCGCCCGTGTTTGCTGTTGGTGTTGGTGTTGGTCTTGATAGTGTTGCTGCGGGCGCAACGGGATTCGAGCGTTACGATCCCAATTGTTGTCCGAGCGGGGGGCAACGACAGGCGACCGCAGCACCCGCCAATATGTATCATTATCTGCCGCAGAGTGCGGATGATTTGCAGGTGCAACAGCAGAAATATCTGCAGGAGCAACAGTTGCTGATGGCCAAGGCCGAGCATGAGGAACTGGCCAATGGCGGTGGCCCAATTTATCCACGTCCCATGTATCATTATGATCCAACAATGGGACCACTTCCGCCGGGCTTTTCCGCCATCAATTTGTCCGTGAAAATGGCAGCAGCACAAGCGGCAGCAGCAGCGGCTGCCTATCAAAATCAGCAACAACAGCAGCAGCAGCAACAGCAGCAGCAACAGCAACAACAACAGCAGCAGCAACATCACCAGCAACAACAGCAGCAACAGCAACAACAGCAGCAACAACAGCAGCAACAGCAACAACAGCAGCAACAGCAACAACAACAGCAGCAACAACAACAGCACAGCAAACAAAGCAGTTCGCCCACGCCAAATGTGGGCGTGGCAGCGCCAGCTGTTGACCTGTCGGGGGCAACATCGGTGACGTCATCGAGCCCGCACGGTTTCAACTCGCCAGCCTCGCACAACCAATACAACCAGCGCATGGGCAACGGCAGCCCACAACCGGGCGCCAGTCCCAACATTGCCAGCCCCAAGTGCCCAGTCCGCAGGGTCAGACGCTGGACTTGAGCGTCACACGTTTGCCGCACAGGTGGAAAACTACACCCTTAATCCCCTTCCCTTTCCTCTTCCTTCCCCTTTCCCCAGGAAGCATTATCGCAGCAAAAATGTATTTCTATTAAGCAAATATTATTTTTGGGTATTTTTGTAAGGTATTTTTCGTATTTTTCTGGTATTTTTAGCACACAATTTTATGTACAATTACGCAAATATTATTTTTGGGTATTTTTCATATTTTTCTGGTATTTTTAGCACATAATTTTATGTATACTTTAAGCTTTACAGTCAAAGTAATGTCAAGTAATTAAAATAACTCTAAAATTTACCATTTTAACTAGCTATTTGTACCAATGACCTCATTGAACTCAGCCAATATAGAAGCTATAGTTATGAAATTTGGTATGCAGATACCTTTTCACTTTATATAGCTTAGGTTTCTACGAGTTTTTGAATATTGCAAGTCTAACAAAATATATTCCGTACTTATACATAAAATATACATAGTAAATTAAGTATACAAATACTTTTAGACTCAATGAAGCTTAAGTTTCAAATATTGCAAGTAAAACTTCAAATAATTGATTATGTTATTAATTATTTTAAGTCTTGTTAAAGATGAACTATAATTTTGACCTATTTGATCTCGGGGAATATATAAGAAATGGTTAAAATAATTGACATGCAACTATCTATTCAACTTATATAGCTTAGTCTGCTTCAAGTTTTGAATATTATAAGTCTTACCGAAATTAATATGCTAGCATATCTTAGGGATTAATCAATCTAGAGTTACTAAATTTGGTAAACAGATAATAGGCTACATTAGGTATATCATCTTAATGACAAAGTTCATTTAACTCACGTAAGCCAGAAAAATAATTTTATTGAGAGAAAATTAGAAAAGGTCGTAACATATTGAACTGCCTTGGGTTTACGAGCATATGATAATTGTGAATAATGTCTATAATATGAAGGATAAAGTGTACTTAATTTTATTGTGTATCTAATTTATTTTATTTTTGGACAGCATCATCACGAGTCCGCAATACGGAGCCGACGGCCTTGTCGTCGGTCACGGCCAGGGCTTTGGTAGTGCTGCCCCCGGATCAATAGGGCCAAACGGACCCCCTCGTTCACCGCAAATGGAACCCGTGGATTTCAGTGGACCACCGCGTCCACTTGGCTTCGGACTGGTGGGTCACATAAGTGGGCCAAGACCCTATAGTCGGGAATCTACGCCAGACAGCGGCGGCTCTCACTACATTGAAACGTATCGGGATCCAAGTGGTAAGCTCCATAAATACTTTTTTTTATTTATTTAACTATTTACAAATTGATTTTGTTCTTTTTCATTTAATTATTTTTTAACATTTGCTAATTATTTATTTAAAACAAACATATTTTTTTTAATTTTTTCTTATTCATTTAATTATTTCTTAACTTTTGATATATTTTTTTAAACACACATTATTTAAATTGAAAAAATGTTGTTCATTTTCCTTTAATTATTTTTTAGCTTTTGCTATTATTTATTTAAGACAAATATATTATTGAAAATTTGAAATAAAATTTAATAATAAGATTTAATTATTTATTTAATGACTTAATTAACAATTTAATTATTTACCTATTTATGAATTGTTTTTATCTTTTTAATTTATTTATTTTTAAACTTTTACTATTATCTATTTAAAGCAAACATTTTATTTAAATACGAAAATAAAATTTATAACTAAGATTTTAAACTAGCAAAAGCTACAAATCAAAATTTTAAATATATTGAATTATAACTAAGATTTTAAACTAGCAAAAGCTACAAATCAAAGTTTTAAATATATTGAATTATAAAATTTGAATTTTTAAATTATATCAAAAAATTGTAATTGATTCCATATTTCTGTGGAAAATCGTATATAACCCTAAGAAGAAATAAGAATTTCATGTACACATAATAATACTAAGGATTCATTTATTTTTTGTAATAGGTTACTCACCTCATCCTGGTTATGGCATGGTAGTGCAATCAGACTATCCGCCAGCTGGTTATCATGGCTATGGCCCTGCCGCCTATCAATGCAGCAATCCGTATGCCACAGCCGTCGGACCCGGCGGCTATCCGACACCCGTATCCGGCGGCTATTCGCCCAGTCCGGCCACCTGCTACTCGATGCCACCGCCGCAGCACATACCGCAACACGACAAGACCAAAGATGGTGAGTGCCAGCTCCACCTCCGTCCCCATCTCAATCTCCATCTCCATCTGTGTCATCATCGTGCTTTGTCCCTTAATGAAATATGCAATTATCGTAAATGACACCTTTGCCGAGTGGCAACCAAATGTGACTCTACCTGGTACCTCTATCCATCTATTCCAACTATCCCCATTCACATTTCACTCATCCGTCACAGTCGTAGTCACTGTCCGGCACGTGGCACAGTGGTAGCAGCATCTATGATTTTATTGTCAAATTTATATCAAAAGAAAATATGAATTTAAAATTTAAAAAATATTTTTCAAACATAATTCCAAATCTTTTCAATCTCTGCAAAAACATAGCTCAACTTTAAAAACAAATATTTTAAAATACATAACATTGGGTTGTAATTTCTACAGCTCAAAATATCCTGAATATTTTGAATTTTAATTGGAAAATAATACAAATATACATTATTTTATGTTTAATTAAATGGATAATTCAATACAATATTTCATGTGTCAAGATATAAGATGAAGTACTATTCTTTACTTAGCTCTTAAAAATTCTAAATACAAAAATCTATAACATTATATATTTAATTTTATATCCTTAATTTAAAGCTGGCTAAAGACAGTGATTATTTTAGCAAACGAAAATTAGAACCTTTAAAAAAACAATAGTTGAAATTTTTTAACATAAGAACTAAAAAATACGTATAAATTCGAAAAATTGTGTGCAACTAAGAGAATTTCTTATAGGAAGTGTTTACTTAAGATTTAAAGCTACGCTGCTTAAATTAATGAAATTATTATCTCAACAACTTAAGAATTTTGTACAATTTAATGACACATTTGTCAATAGTTTTTTAAGCAATTGCGTGCCACTGTGCGGTCGTATGTTTGTGTGTCTGCGTGGACAAGTGGCTTTAATATTTATGATTACGGCTATGCAGACGCAGTGCGCTCATAAAAGCCGCCCAAGACTACCCCCGTCTCTACCTCCCTCCCTTTCTCTTAGGGCAACACACACATTATCCAATCCCAAACCCTGCTCAGTAAATTTAATAAAACTTTAAAAGGCAACTAAAAGTTTTGAGGCCAAAGTCGCTGGGCCAACTGGTGTGTGCACTGGAGGCGGCTTATCTGTTGGCCAACAGTTGGCCATGTTCTCAGATATTTTAGGCCAATTCGTAAGCCAAACAAATGCTGAAATTCTCGATTTCTTGATTTCTTTTAGCTTGACGGGCTGCTCTCGCTCGGATCGCAATCATCTGCAATCGCATTCACAGGAGCTAAAGTGTCCGACGCCCGGATGCGATGGATCTGGACATGTCACCGGTAACTACTCCTCGCATCGCAGCCTCTCCGGCTGTCCGCGGGCCAATAAACCAAAGAGCAAGCCACGTGATGGTCAGGATTCGGAACCGCTGCGCTGTCCCATCCCAGGATGCGATGGTTCCGGCCACTCCACCGGCAAATTCCTCTCACACAGAAGGTGGGTGTGTAATTGAAAGTGAAGTACAACTAATTTCTATTTATACGAATTGTGGTTGCAGTGCATCGGGTTGTCCCATTGCCAATCGCAACAAGATGCGTGTCCTCGAGGCTGGCGGCACCGTGGAACAACACAAGGCTGCAGTGGCAGCTGCCACGGCTATGAAATTCGATGGTGAGCCTCAAATCAATTTATTTATTTCAAGAAATTATTTCCTATTTACAAAAAAAAAAAAAAAAAAAAAACAACATTTTTAATTTACAAAAAGCATTCAAATTAAAGTCTAAATTATATCACATATTTAATTAAAAATTAATTTTAGTTTTAAGATAAAATAGGCTTGGTAATATTTATTTTATTTTCCAATTTATCTTAATTATTAAGTCTAAAAATACTGATATACTGATTTTATTAATATTTTTAAAAGTATTCAAATTCAAAATTTTACAAATAATGTATTGTGAAAGGCGTTTTATTCCTATGGAACTTAAAAACACATTTTAGAATAAATAGACCACCCACAAACCCAGTTTTTTAAGTTTGTATTCAGGATATATTTGTAAAGAGCATTACAAACTTTGCTCAACTCGAAAATAAATAATTTACTTGAATCAAAAATTACTTTTCAAGAGCTTTTGTTTGAATAATTAATTAAATTAAGTTATTTTATTCCCTAACCAAATGGTGTGTGGTGCGGGGTTCGTAACGTTAATAATTTTCATGATTAATACCCATACTCTATCTCTTCATCTATCTCTCTTTCTGTCTCTCTCTCTCTCTCTCTCTGCTCCTGCTGTTCTTCTCTTTCTTTAGCCTGCACCACAGTTGGCAGTCAGGGCATCAAGAAACCCAAGTTCGATGAGGTTACCATGGTTTATCCCAAGGGTTATACAGGTGAGTCTCTTTCAGGATCCTACACAGATCTCTCTCTCTCTCTCTCTCTTACTCTGTCTCTCTCTTTCTCACTCTTGAGATATTTTTGTTTTATGTAGTAAATAAAACTATCTATCTATCTCTCTCTTGCGTGTTTTCTGTTATGAACTGGGCTTGTTGTTATTATGCCCTATAAAATAGGGCATCATAACATTGTCATAAAGTTGGCAACATATACAGAAGAAAGCATTCCGAATGTCATTCATTGCAC
Source organism: Drosophila kuntzei (assembly GCA_035042165.1). NCBI lineage: Eukaryota > Metazoa > Arthropoda > Insecta > Diptera > Drosophilidae > Drosophila > Drosophila kuntzei. The sequence goes on along the minus strand of JAWNLU010000312.1, from coordinate 1,458,476 downwards.
TTACCCAAAACATTCTAGAGATGACAGTCGATACGAATTATCGATAAATGTTCAAGTCAATGACATTTTGTGTATTGCTTTCTCTCTCTCTCTCACTCGCTCTTCTGGCCTGTTGTTGCTCTCTTTGCGCTCTCTCTCTCTCGTATTGTACATTTTCGGTTGGAATTTTGTGTGCGTGTGCTAACGTCTAACAAAAAAAAAAAAGAAAAAAAACAAGGAATACTTTACTTTTGGCTTACGTTTATCATTTTTCTTTCGGTTTTACCTTTTTTCGGAATGTGCAAGGCATAAAAATAACTAAAAAAAAAAATGTTGAAAAATAGCGTAATAGCCTTACGTATACAAAATACTAAAAATACCGCATTTGCATACCTTACGACAGACGACGGGCCTCGAGATTCCCGCCAATCCCGGTACATAACATGAACCCGACGCCCGATACTTGATTATTCTCGATATCTACACGATACACATACATACATACAGCTTATAAACTCACTCACACACACAAACATACACTCTCACACAGACACGCTATCATACATATGTGTGTGCGTGTGTGTATGTATGTTTATTCCTAGTTTTAATTCTAATTTTAATTCTGTTTTCCTTCTTTTTGTTTCGTTTCATGATTTATCGTTATCTTTTAGATTACGCGACGTTTTGTATCGGTGCTGAGTATCTACTGTAAATATAGGCAAAGAAAATACTGAAAAATATACTAAAAATAGATCACTTGTATATACCAAACAAAAAAAAAACAAAAAAAATACCAAAACTTAAAGCAGAAATAACTGAATCCAATAAACAATAATAGTGATCCAAAGAAAAAACGAAAAAAAGAAAAACTAATGAATGAAAAATACCGAAAGACAAGAACAACAACAACAACAACAAAAATGTCACACAAGCAAATGATAAATATAACAAACAATTGAAACGATCAAAAGGTAAGCCTTGTTATTTGCTATCTCACTCACACACCACACACAAACATTCTCTCTCTCACACACACACACTCAATAGTCACATTCACATGAAAGCTCCAATTGAGTTGCTAGCACACGCGCACATTGACAACCGTGGAGAGCTTTTTTCAAAAGCTTCAATAGCATTCAGAAATGAGCAAGCTTAATGTCCAAAGAGAACAAACAACAACAATAATGTGTAGAAACTTTCGGAAGAGAGCGTCAAAATGCCTTTACTAATAATTGTTTTTCTTCTTTTATCTCTCTTGCTCCTTTGTCGCTGCTTCTTCTACTCTTTCTGCATTAGGAGGCGGCGGATTGGATATTGTTATGAGCGGCGTCGGCGTTGGCGTCGGCGTCGGCGTCGGCGTCCCCTTGCCGCCTGGCATTAATAACAGCAGCAGCAGCGTCGGCGTCGGCGTTGGCGTTAACAGCGACAAAATAGCGGGAGGAGGCAATGTTAATGTTGCCGGTGGCGGCAGCGATGATCTCAATACACTCGAGGCCGAAATCTCAGAACTGCAGCGTGAAAATGCACGTGTCGAATCGCAAATGATGCGATTAAAGTCGGATATCAATGCCATGGAGTCTCAGTTGAGCACCAGCGATCGGGTACGTAGGCTCAGGTTCGTTGATGGCAACAAATTTTGAGTATTTCTTTAAAAACATAACATAATAGCATAAGCATAACCTCAACATACACATGTATAGACATTTGGGCATTTCTACGCTGACTAGAAACTAGAAAAAATTAGCAAATTTTTATATCTATTTAAAAATTATATTGAACTATACACTCCCCGAAATTTAATTAAAGGCAGCTCAGTTTTCATACGTATTAAAAATTAAGGAAAAAATGTTGGTTTTTATTTTTTACTGTTTATTTCTTTAATAGTTGTTCAATCAACAATCCTTGTGCACAAGGACCTTTGCAATTTCTTCTCATTAAAACCGAAACGAATATTGCTTTCAGTTACGGTTTCGGTTGTGCTCGAATTAAGGTTTTCGGTTATCGGTTATGCAAAATCTTGGAGTATCGGTTTCGTAACGGTTATCGGTTTTTTTAAGGTTTCGGTTTCAAATTACCGGTATGGTTTCATTTCACAAAAAAAATAATAATTATTGTTTTCAGTTGACCAAAATAAGAAGCGGTGTTCATTGTTTTATATGAAAAAATACTTAATGCTCTTATTAGCCTGGAAAATATTGTTATCTGGTTACTGAAATAGTCCAGTGTAATGTCGATTTTATTATAATTTGATCTCACATAAATTTGGTTCGTAAATTTCGACTATTTTTGATTTTAATGATTTTTAATAACTTCGAAGTGCCATAACTTTGGCAACACTTATTCAATTTCCATGCGCAATGTAAATTTGTGCATGATTTTACCTCTAAATTCGTTCTGCATTTAAATTTATAATTTAAGTTAATGATTTTAATATTTTTCCACTGTTTAAAATTCAAACTATTATAGATAAATATACATATATTATATAAAAAAGTGTGAAATTTATGTAATAGTTATTTGGCGAATAGCAGCTTTAAAAATAGGATTGTTTGGAAATCGAGGCCTTTTCTTAGATTTATTGCTTATTATAACGATCTGTGTTCGATAATAATATTAGCGTAAATCTGCAATAATATGGAAAACTGTGATCTTTAAGTTTTCCGTGGAAAATGCCTATATGTATGTACATATGTATGTTTGTAGGTATATTCGTAAGTAGGCTAAGCAGCTCCATGTGATTCTTCTTCTGGTCATGCGCAGCGAAAGTTGCGACTTTGTCTAAAGTTTTTGGCACCTGAGCCGCAGTCGGGTTTTCTACTAAGTTGCGGCCACTTTTCAAGGACGTCTCTAAACTCTCTCAAGTCAAAGCAATAATAAAGCGAGTGTAAAACCATCAGCAAAACAACAAAAAAGAAGAAGAAAGAAAAAAATAGCACACACACACACACAGAGTGGAAAATGGAGAAAAGTCGGCGCAAAAGTCGCCAACAAAAGTTTGCCAGCCGCCGCTGTCGTCATCGTGTTAACTTTCCTACTTGGCAAATGTACTTTTTAACCCAAAACATTGCAAAAGAAAGTTAGGCGACGTCTGCCCCTCCTCCCCCTGTTGAAAAAAAACTTTTATTATATTTAAATTATCGCGCGATAGAAATAGAAAAGTTAGGCTTAACTTCCGTTTTCACTTGGAAATTAAACAATATTTGCAAGTAATAACATTTGTTTATATTATTTGTGCAATGATCGCGTGCAGCGCCCTCTATTGTCGTCATTTGCAGGCCGTATTTTCAAAATGGCGTCACAGCAGCCAATCGGATTCGCTTGCATAACGTCACATTCTGCTGCAGTCGCCGTCGACTGCATCGAGCGACGAATCAGCGCAGAGCACACACACACTCACACACACGCACAGTAGCAAAGCAGCGTCACCCCTAAAAGTGTGCCCCCTCCCCTAGCATTACCCCTACCTCAAACGTATGTACCTAAATTGTGTTGTTGCTCTACGCATGCCATGTCCCTATACACACACATATGTGCACATGTATGTATGTATATGTGTGTGTGTGTGTGGTCATGCGCAAGCAGCTGCACCTCCTCCCTTCTCACCCCCCCTCCCACTCACTCACTCACTACAACAGTCAATTGTCGGTCTCTGCTGGGTATCCATCCATCCGTCTGTCCGTCTGTTCGTCGGTCGCCGTCGGCACCAAGGCAGCAAATCGCAGAGCGCCATGCGATTTGTTGTTGCTCCTAAAAACAGCTCCAAACTGTGCTACAACGTCAACGTCGACGTCAACGCCGGCTGCGACGCTGGCAGCATAACCTCTGTGGCATCGGCTCAGCTCCTAAGGGAGCACGAAAAAAAGAAAGAAATCATGTTAAACGAAAAAAAAAAAAAAAGAAAGAAAGAAACGCAAGCAGCGCTGCTGGCAGCAGCAGAGGCTGTTGGCTGCCTTTGTTAGCTCCCACTCTCACAGACACAGCCACAGACTCACGCTCTCACTCTCACTCGCTCGCTCTCGCGCTTGATACGTGTGTGTGTGTGTTGCTCGTGTGCATTTGTCGCTCGCATTCGTTCGTTTGTTTTTGTTTTTGTTATTGCTTCGCTTCGTTTCGTTTGGTTTCTTTTTTCCTGCTGCTGCGTTCTTATTGGAATTTCAATTGGCACAGACAGACACATGTGTGTGTGTGTGTATGTAATATATATGTATATAAGAGCAGCAAATACAAATGAAGCAACCTAAATTGAAATCAATGAATCAATGAAATGAATCAAATGAATCACAGTTCAACCAATGACCAAACACTAATACAAATGCATTGCTCTCTCTCTCTCTCTCTCTCTCTCTCTTTATAGGAGGCTTCTCCATTGAGCGCACATCAGCAACAGCAACAACAACAACAGCAGCAGCAGCAACAACAACAACAACAACGCGCTGTTGGAGTCACTGCATCATCGTTGGCCTCGCCCAGCGGCCAATCCCCTTTCGCCGGCGTCTCCTCCACCACATCGGCCATTAGCAGCAGCGCCGATCTTGTGCCCAGTGGCATGCAACATGTACCAGACGGTGGTGCAATTGGTGGTGCAATTGGTGTTGGCGGTGCACCACCCAATGCCAATCTCAACAATTATTACGAGAGCTTGCGCAACAATGTCATCACACTGTTGGAGCATGTGCGTCTGCCACCGCCACCGCCGCCACCACCGCCACCACCATCGTCAGTCGTCGTCGGTGGTTTGCAGTCCGCCATGGATAATGCCTGTCCCACTGCCGTTCAGTTGGGGAGTGGGGAGCATCACACGGCAGCGGCTGCTGCATATTCCACATTGTTGCCACCGCCACCGCCGCCGCCGCCGTCGTCGTCGTCGTCGTCGATTGCTGCCACGCCCATGTACGGGCATCAGGGCGGCTGTGCACCACCGCCGCCGCCACCACCGCCGCATGCACCACATCACGCCTATACGGTGCATCATCCCGGCGGTTATCCACACGCTCATCATCCACACGCGCATCCCCACGAGCACTTCGACTCGTACATCTCGAAGCTGCAGTCCCTCTGCGTACCCCCCGATGTCTATGCTCTGCCCGAGGATGCGGGAAGACCCGTCTACAACTCCGTCAAGCCGAGCATGCACCAGGACTACGGCAAGCTCATGCCCACGCCCATTTAAGGCGGCACGGCACCGTCCACGGTTCGTTTGTTCGTTTGTGTACATACCATGAATCATTTGTGAATCATTCATTGCACGATGTGAATCAATTGAATCATGCGAGTCCCATATTTCTGCATTACCTACAAACATTTCGTAGAATTTGAATACTTTTAAATACTCTGGATGCTGGGTATATAAATGCGAGCATACTCGTCTTCTTTTGAATGACAGGTATAAAAGTGCGAGAATACTCGTACTCGTTTGACTACAGGGTATCCAAATGAAAGCATACTCGTAATTATTTGAGTGTCGGGTATAAAAATGCCAATATACTCGTTTCTGTATGGGTTTTGGGTATGCAAATGCAAGCATACTCGGATCTTTTTGACTACCGGGTATTCAAATGAAAGTATACTCCTATCCATTTGAGTGTCTGGTATAAAAATGCGAGTAAACTAGTTTCTTTTTGAGTGCTGGGTATACAAATGCGAGCATACTTGTTTGACTTTGAATGATGGGTATAGTGCAAGTATAGTCAATTTCGAATTCTAATTATTATTAGGTATTAAAAGGCGAGCATACGCTAATTCCTTTGCGTGCCGGGTATATAAATGCGAGCATACTCGGAGTCTTTTGAGTGTCAGGTGTAAAAATGTGAGCACACTCGTATTCCTTGCAATTCCTACTCCCCTTGAATACCGGGTATAAAAATGCGAGTATACACATATTTCTTTAGGTGCAGGGTATTAAAAATGCTAGCATACTCGAATCTTTTTGACTGACAGGGAGCATATAAGCGAGCATACTCTAATCCGCTTGAGTTTAGGGCATCAAAATCAGAGCAAACTCGTAAGATTTAATTGAGTTTATAAACATGAATGATTCGTGATTCCATCAATAAATAAAAGACGAGTACTCACGAGTACTTCGTACTCAGCACATGAATAGATCCCCGAGTGAACAAAAGAGAAGTTTAGAGAGAGAAGTTTAGAGTAGATTGAGCTGTTCCACATTTAGGTCATAGGCGCTTTATCGTGTTGATAAACAAATTGTATAAATTATTAAATATTTAGAATAAAAAAAACTATGGATTAAATGTGCGCTTTTAGTTATTGTTCCATCATCATATAAATATATATATTTTTTCTTTATTTCTTATATATATATATATATATATATATTTGTATCTGTAACTGTAACTGTATCTGTATCTAATACTACCTAGAAATAAAAATATGTAGGACATTTGTTTGGTGTTAATGTCTGGTCAATTTTGTATAACAAGTTCGTGAGATGTTTAAACGAACCACATGAGAAAATAAATGGAAAACGAAGTAGAAGTAGAGGAAGAGAAAGAGGAAGGGGAAGAAGAAGAAAACGATGCTGATAAGTTTAGTTAGTGGTACTAGAAGGTCTAACACCAACGAAGCAGAAAAAATATAATCTATGCAAATATAATCAACAATAAACTAAAAAAAAAAAAAAACAAAATAAAATAATGTTTTTTTTTGTAATCTTAAATTTTAGTACGTAAAAACTATGGGCTAAACTGAGGCCCATATCAAATAATAATCAACTACTAAAAATAAGTGAATTACAGTTATCACAAAACACACACACACACACAACACACACACACACACAACACACAAACACTTCCACAAACATAAAATTAGGATCATAAGTTTTAATGTTAAAAAAAGAAAAGAAAAGAAAAGAAAAGAAATTTAAAATAAACGTAGTATGCAAATGCAAGCAACTAAAGCAACAGATATTAAAAATTTAGTAAGAAATAAAATAAATATAATATGATGGATGAATATGAATAAAAGTTCAGTGCAATACATTTAATAAAATGAAATGTTAAACTTAAGTAAAAGTAGTTGATCGACCTTTTTTTTGGATTGTATTACGTACTTATAAATACTTATAATTAACTAAATATAACTATAAACTAAACTAAACTAAACCAAATAAAAGGGAGAGAAATCACCCAAAAAAAAAGAAAAAATGAAAAGAGAAAAAAAACAACCGAAAGGTAATTTAGACGAATTTTAAACCAAAATGAAAAAACCAAAATAGCAGGCTTAAAAATTATTGTATTAAATAAAATTAAATGGAAAAAACATAAAAAAAATAATTATAATAATTAAACAGAAATGGATACTATAAATATATATTATGATAAATATAAATATAATAATTATACATAAATATATGTATTATGTATTGTATAACAAAAGAATTCTGTAATTTACAAAATATTTTATGTGATCATTGTCTTTTTTTTTTAATAATATTACAAGAAATAAATAATTCAAATACAAATAAAGGATATACACAATATCTGAGTTACAATTCTATCTGATTATTGGGGTTGCATTTCGAATTTTCAACTGATCCTGAAATGCTTTAAATACTAAATAATTTCAAGCATATCCCATTTCTTGAATTTCTAATTTCAAAAACGTACGTTTTTCTATTTTATACAGATTTTATCTAAAATAGTCAGACAAATCGGGGAAATTATAGTATAAAATGGTAAAAATAAAGATATGGTTTGATTTTAAATAAATTCAGAAAATCAGTGTTGGATAATGCGATGATAAGTTGAAGAATTCCTCCAATAAATGCAATTTTTATAAATAATGTGACCATGGAGGACATACAACATGCAGAGTGACTAGAAATTTGACAAGATAATTCTACCATGGAAGAAGTAAATTTAATTACCAACTTTAACTTACATAAAACTGATACCAATAAAGTGACCATGGAGGACGTACGCTACCTAAACTGTCATGTAACGCTAACATAAAATTTACCATGGAAAAAATAAATATCAGCGCAACAGCAAATAGAATAGTGTACATGTAAATAATCTGACCATGGAGGACACTCACATAATGAGCTGTCAAAAACTTTCAGTATTTATTGCAGCCATTAAACGAATAAATAAAAAGTGAGTAAAAATTTAGGGAAAAGTGAAAAAGTATCGCTAATAATGTGACCATGGAGGATAGATTAAAATCAGGAAATATAGTAAAAATATGAATAAATTGCAGAAGATAGAATTGAGTACTCGTAATAACTATAAAATACATACGTAGAGTAAGAAATCATAAATCAAAGACAGATTGGACTGTAGAGAAAAGGAGAATAGTGAGTGGAGAACGGAAAGTGGAGAGTGGAGACAAGAACACAGCAATTAAATGAAAAGTGTGCCTTTTTTTTCGAGAATTTTCAGCATTTATTTTTTGGCAGAGTTTTTAATTTCAATTAGCACGGCGACAACAAAGCTGCGAACTAGATGAAAGCAACTATGAGAAAGGAAAGGGAAAGGGAAGAGGAGGAGGAAGAATTCGAGAGAGAGAGAGAGAGAGAGGTGGGGACTGGTCAGTTAAAGGGGCAAATGGCAATGGTTGCAATGCCTTTTGCTTTGTTGGTTTGCAGTCACTTGATTTATGTGGCTTCATTAGACATTCCTGACATGGCCAAAACTGCTGTGTGTGTGTGTGTGTGTGTGTGTGTGAGCAAAATAAGCTAAGTGATTGCCAAAAAACTAAAAGAGCGCACACGAAACGGAACGCAATTAGAACAGCAACAGAACATTGTCATGAACTGGGAAGGGGAAAAGTCATGGCATGCTGCTTTCTGCTTTCTACTTTCTACTTTCTGCTTCTGATTCAAATTCAAATTTCAATTCAACGGGAGATTAAGGATTCCGGGATGCTCGGATTCCGGGATTGGGTCGCCTTTTGTGTCGAGTAGTTTTAACTATTGACCAGGCATGGAATATTTTTGGTTAAACGCTCTCTCGCTCTCTTTTTGGCTCAAAGGCAAATGTCCAACTGCAATGTCCATGTGGTTTACCCCCCCCCCCCCTCCCCACCTACTCTACATCTATGTGTATGTGTGTGTGTGTGTGTGTGTATTGCAAAAGGTTCGGTGTTTGTTCGTGTGAGCCGCAAAAATATTTGCATAGTTACCTTTAATGTGGTTCGACAGCGTTTTACACTGAGAACGAAAAGTGTGAGGTTAGAATCCAACTGTCGAGGGGGAGGGGAGGGTAACAGAGGGTATACGCTAGGAGGAGGGGCGGTGGGAGGGGCCTGGAAGTGGGTGCTGTCAGTAGACGACGACGACGAGCAAAGTTCTTCAACAACGTAAGCGAACAAAAGTTTTCTTTACACACACACACACACACACACACACACACACACTCTCTCTCACACACACACACACACACTGCCACTGTCGGCATGTAATTTAAAATGAAAAATTCTATTCTTTTGACACACACACACACACACACACACACTTCAACAAGCATTGATTTCATTTGCATAAATAAGTATACAAAAAAAAATACATGAAAGCCAAACCGACTAATTAATACACTTTCTTCAAAATGTTGCTCTGCTTGTGAGACTAAGAGATATTTTTAAAATTATATATTATTTTCTATACATTTTACATTTTTTAGATCTTTAATTAAGTTAACTGAAAGCTAAGCTAGACATAAAAAAATTGACCTTAGTATTCAGATTTTCTTCTTTTAAAAATATCATCAGGGATTAAAGCCGTAACCTTTAACCGGTATTGATCGATTGAAATTGGTAACCGTAACGGAAAACCTAACCGAAACAAAACTTTAATATTATACCGAAACCGAAATATCAATATTATTCAATCCGAAATAACCGATTAACAACCGATTCATGAATAACGGTTAATTTTGGTTCATTCAAGCATTAATTTCAAATTTGGCATAATTCATGCTACAAATAGTTTATAAAAAGTAATGATATATAAATAATATAATAAGATAAACAAATATTTAACGAATTGGTTAAGAATAAAAAACAATTACTATAATAATAACTTGAGTTCTAACAAGACAATCGTGATGAAATCTGCTACATAGATTGTAAAAACTTTTACACACACGTTTATCAAATTTGAAAGCTATAAGTTATGAATTTAAAATAAAGTTAAGTATGTGTATGAATTAAAGTATGTGACGCAACCAGGGTTAAAACCGAAACGAATATCGGTTTCAGCTACGGTTTCGGTTGTGCTCGAATTAAGGTTTTCGGTTATGCAAAATCTTGGAGTATCGGTTTTGTAACGGTTATCAGTTGTTTGTAAGCTTCGGTTTAAAAATACCGGTATGGTTTCGGTTCACAAAAAAATTAAAAATTTCGGTTGACCGAAATAAGAAGCGTTATTCATTGCTTTAAATGAAAAAAGACTTAATGCTCTTATTAGTCTGGAAAATAATGTTATCTGGTTACTGGAATGGTCTAGCGTATTGTCGATTTTATTATAATTTAACCTTTGAAAATTTAGATTTTTTTTGATTTTTAATAACTTTGAACTGCCACAACTTTATCAAAATTCAATCAATTTCCATGAGGAATGTAAATTTGAGCATGATTTTACCTTTAAATTCGTTCTGCATTTAAATTTTGTTAATTTTCAAAAATTCGAAAATTTCGAAATTTTTAGAAAATTTACAGTGTTACCCCTTATCATTTTTCTAAAAATAACGAAATTTTCGAATTTTCAATATGAACAAAATTTAAACGCAGAACGAATTTATAGGTAAAATCATTCTCAAATTTATATTGCGCATGGAAATTGATTGAGTTTTGGCAAAGTTATAGCAGTTCAAAGGTTTCAAAGTTGTTCAGTACCTACGACGGCCAGGACCGAAATTAACCCTTATAAATGAATCGGTTACTAAACGGATATTTCGGCTAAAAGAGGTTTGTGGGTTTCGGTACAGCGGAAAAATTTTTTTTCGGTTACGGTTTCAGTTACGGTTACAAATTTCAATCGGTTTTCACCGGTTAAAGGTTACGATATCGGTTAAGGTTTTAATTCCTGGAAGCAACATTTGTTTGCTTATAGGGTATTACAAAAATATAACTTGTCGCAAATGTAGCTGATGGGGCGTCTACTCAGGGACAGGTTAAGGGGCGTGGCACACGCCTCACACTCACATACACACACGCACATTTTGATAAGGTAAAAAAAAAACTATTGCCTACTTTTGAGCGCGAGACAATCAATGTTGAAGCATTTGGCCTTCTTCCCCATCCCCCTCTCATGAGTCTTGGAGCAGCGACAGCAAATTACACACGCAGTCAAAAATCGCATAAATTAAAAAACTGCACACACACACACACACCTACACACACACTTGTTATATATGCCTAATGAAAAGCAGAGTCTGGCAACCCTTTTAACTCTTTTGCTGCTGTTTATTTTTAATGTAAGTAACCTTCTTCCCCTCCCCCTTTAAGCAATCTACCTCCTACCCCTACCACCTTATCAGGTTGTCTGCCCCCCCGCTGCACACTGTCGCCCTCTAGCGGCTGTGTCGTGCAGTCAGCAAGGAAGTAATAAAGTATCTCAAAAGTAACTTATTAACCATGCTGACAACGCTGCCAGTTCCTGTATCTCTTACAGTGTGCGTGTATGTGTGTGTGTGTGTGTCAGTTGCTTAAGGGGTGTATGCATGTGTGTGTGTGTGTGTGTGTGTTTATGCTACCCGCCCACACAAACAACACAACGTGTTTCATGTTTGCTAATTGCGAGTCGATTTTTCATTTCACATTTCTCATGAGTGTCCTGCGACGTTTTCCTTTTCCCTTTCCCTTTCCCCTTGCTCCTTTGTTTCATTTTCTTTTTTCTCCCTTTCCATCCTCATCACCCCCCTTCCTCTTTTCCCCTCTCTGTTATCTCAACCTGATCTCTGAGCCACTAAGAAACTGATTGAGCCCTTTTGGCCACTCACAGGTCGCAGTTCATGCATCGTGAGCGGAATTTTTGGGTTACTTTTCATGCCAGTGAAAAAAAGAAAAAATTTGTGAAAAAATTGGAAAAACAACAGGCCAAATTTTCAACGTTTCATTTCTAAGGCAAAAATGACGCAAATACTTAATTTAATTACAGAAATTCTTTGCTTTCTTTTTGCAAATTCATATTAAATTTTCATGTGAGTATGTGTGTATGTGTGTGTGTGTGTGTGTCTGTGTGTGTGTGTGTGTGTGTGTGCAGCACCTGCTGTCATTGCTGCTACACTTGCCGCATTCTGGACGCTTAAATACCCAAGAGACTTGAGCAACCTCCCTCACACACACACACTTCCTCACACACACACTTCCTCACACACACACTTCCTTACACACACACTCCACACACACACACACGCACACATGTAGGCACACTGATTGTCCTTTCAATGAAAAATAGCGCTCATTAATGTTGCTCATTAGCAGCCACATCGAAGCTCAAACTGAATGTGGTCTTTTGGTCTTCTTAGACCCTGTACTTCAAAAATACCAAGTACCATAACTGTTGTGAGGAATAAGCACAAAATATTATTTCTAATAGTTTAATTAAAGACTTTTATTTAAAGACTTTTTTATAAATCAAATTTAATAGTTTAATATTATTGATTTTTGATTTTCCCGTCTTTCATAAGAGTTTTTGAAGATTTTTTTTTGAATAAAAGTCTTTAAAAGCTATTATTTTTGAGCAATAAAAAAATTCTTGAAAAACTTTTATTGCTAGAAAACTTTTGGATAAAGTCTTTGTACATATCTGGGCTAATACTTAAGATATTTTTATTTTAATATATATTTTAAAATTAAAACACGAGCAACACCCAAGACATTCTATGAACATTTATCTCCTACTAACTACCCTTTTTATTTTATGCCGATGTAACTTTTAAATTTATTAATCAGAATTTAAAGTCTTTAAAGACTGAAAAAATAAAAATCAATAATAATAATTATTTTTCCTATTTTGTTTAATCTGAAATAATTATTTATTTTGATTTATCAAACAAAAGTCTTTAAATAACCATTCAAATTGATTTTTAATTTTGAAATTCTGAAGTATAAGTTTTCCAGTTGTTTGCAGAGATATTGTAATTACAAAAAAAAATTTGGTATATTTTTTTTTGATTTTTAGTTGAAATATACAAAGGGTCTATTAAATAAATCCAAACAGCTGAAAAAGGCATCTTATAACCCATAAAGGATATATATAAATTATTCTTAATCTACATTTTAATATTCAGGACTCTACATAGAAAAAAACAAATAGAGATTCCGGATTATTATCAAAAATTTTACGATTTTGAAATATCTTTAAACGAATACAAAATACGAGCTTCAAATTAACTAATTACAAGGACAATTATCAAGGATAAAAAAAAAGTTTTCGGGTTAACCATACAAAATATTCGTGTTTTAAATTTTTTCTATTAATAATATATGCATTTTATGCTAATTTTTAAATGGCTTATTTTACAGAATAAGTATACTGATAAAAAAAAAACGAGCGGTCAACATTTTATTTTTTAAACAAGACAAACTTTAAAAAGAAACCAAAACAAAGAATACAATCTTACAATCAAGATGTTTTTTCTTATTAAAAACTAGAATTTTCCATTTATAATAAATTCATCGGGAACATAGAATATTTTTGTTAGTGTACAGAGTCTCGCACAGTCGAGTTTGCTTGACTGTAGCCTTTGCTATTAGTTGGTCTTTGGGAATCGTGAGGTCCTCAGGTCCTTAGGTCTGTTTTGTTTGTGGGTCCTTTGCTCCTTGATGCTTCTGCTTCTGCTCCTGCTCCACTTTGCCACTGACATTTTGAGCATCCATTCCCCAGTTTTTGTTGAACCATTCAACGAGTGTCAACTGCCAAATGATTTGCCATTATTTACTAATAAAACTCATCGAGTTTTTCCACACGCTCGCTGCGCTAATCGAATGTGCAACCTTCCCCCTTAAGTCCCGATTCCTCCTTAACGTCTACTCTTCCTCCTGGTCTTTATCACCCCATTCCGTTCATTGACAAGTTGTCCTGACTCTGGCAGAACTCTTAATACGAAGCGACTGCACGTTTACCCACAGCAAATGACCTCAATCAACATGACTTTTCCACTTTTCTCTTACCCATCTCCCTCTCTTTTCCTTTTCCTCTTTCCCTTGCTATCCCTCTACAACTAAGAGCTATATTTAGTTTTCCTTTAAAGTTTCCTGCCAAAATTTACACATGTTTTTAGCTAGATCCTAAAAGTATTCTTAGTTTATTTAAAGAAGTCTTGATCGCTTAGGTGAATTTTAATTACTTTCAGAATTAACAGTCACTTTTTCATGCTCATGTCAAAGTTAACAGCCACTTAAATACTTTATCAGACCTACCTACTTAAAACTACAAACCATTTAAAGCATTTCTTATAATGCATGCAAATTAATGAAAGAACAATATAAATTTTGACTTCATATTAAATTAAATATCATGAGCATTAACATGAAGTTGCTAGAACAAAAAAAATTAAGAGAAATTAATTGATAAAACTTTTTAGCTTTTACTATACAAATATATAAATCTAACGTCAAGTTAAATAATCTAACAGGAACTTAACCATGAATATAAAAATTAAAGATCGCAAGATCATTAAGATAAAAGTAAATGTAAATATTCAGAATGTATTGAAATAATATAATAAATGTTATATCATGGTAAGAAATGAATGTCATACGCACTGTTAACTGACTGTTATCGCACTGTTAACTCCCTTAAACTGTTAGTAGATGTCCGCTCATAACAGTTGAGAAATATTATCAATATTTCCTTCTATACCTCATCTGAACTATGAAAAGGAGAATATTCAACTTAATTTATAGTAATTCTAGCTGAGAATATCTCTAGGAATATTTTATGGCAAATCAAAGAATGTCTGAGAAGACGCTTAATGGTTCCTTAGGTATAATTTTTGTTTAAACAGAGAATTTTTAAAGTTAATTTTAAACTTTTGACTTAACTTTTCTAAAAAAGTTTATGTACTATTTTATTTTCTTAAAAATTACCCATTTTATTAATTTTTTCCTTTAGTAAAAATGTGTTTTCTGTCAACAAATATATAATAGTCAATAATGTAAAAATTTGAATAGTAGAAAAAATATAGAGAATTTTGTTCAATTGATAACCCACTAAATTATGAATAATCCATTGTCTGAATACGTAGGTTCGTGTACCGTTCAGGGTTGCTCTGCACTTCGATTTTCATAGAGCTTTTTTGATTAATGGTACAATCGAGCTCCGATTCAAATGCGAATCAATTTGCAACCCTGAGACGATGTCCAGCTATTGATGTTTCAGGTTGATGTGCGGTCCCAATTGGGAATCCCTCAAAGGTCTCTCCATATTTCCCTTAATTTTGGGGTGTGGGGTTGGGGTATAAGTAGGCGTGGCTCTTAAGGCGGCTATTTGAGCTGCCATTCAAACTCTTTTTTTTTTTTTTTTTTGGTTTTTCGGCTCATTCTTTGCGTTTAATTTCGTTTATTCATTCGAATGGCCACAAAATGACATTTGCATTTGGCCAAAACCGTCGGTCGAGGTCGGTACAGCTCCCTTAGAAAGCACCCTGTAAGAAACCCCAATCATGGACCTACCCCATCCCCATCTCTACCCCCTCTTTTCACCCCTCTCATCCGTGCAGTTCAGTCATATTCATGTCCCAAGTCTCCAGCTGAGGCTCATGTGTTGGACCCCGGGGAGCTGAAACTGGACATGGACATGGACATGTCCGAGCAGCTGAATGTGGATGCTGTGCTGCAGCTGATGAGGAGGAGTATGTGGCATGTGGCATGCGGCATGCGGCATGTGGCATGTGGCAACCGTGCCCTAATCTCATAACGAATGAATGCCACATTTGGCAAATTTGTTTTGACAATTGAGAAGTGAGTGCGAAATTTATGGAATGCCAAACCAAAGGCAGATAAACTATCTATTCAAATTCTCTATACCCGCTCTCTCTCACTCTTTATTTCTCCCTCTCTCTGTCTCTTTCGCTCTGTCTGCGTAATTAATTCTATGCTGACTCGGCGATTTGTAGGCCGAGTCACAAAAAGGCACAATTAAATGCACAACTACAACAACAAGAAAGATAAATGAGCCATAATCTATTGTTGCAGTTGGCACGACTGGCAGATACCCTGTACTAACTATCGATAACTTATGTGTAGTTAGTGTTTAATAAAGAATCCAAGTAGATGTGGCACTTAAATGAGCATAAACTCAGTTCTTTCACTTAGCCCGACTGCCAGATACCCTGTACTAAGTGCCTATGATATATTTATAGATTGTTCTTAATAAAAAGCCTAAGTAAAAAAACAAAGCAGAAAAAGTAAGTATGATAAATGACCATAAGCTCATTTGCTTTAATTAGCAGCGCACTCAGATACCCTGTACTAAGTATTACAGCTTAAATGATATTTTAGAGCACAGATTCAGCAACAACAATGCCAGACGAAAATAAGGTATATATAAATCAGGGATTATCAGTTTCTGTTACGATTTCGGTTATGCCCGAATTAAGGTTTTCGGTTGTTGGTTATGCTAAATCTTGGAATATCGGTTTCGTAACGGTAATCGGTTTTTTATAAGTTTCTGTTTACAAAACAGGTATGGTTTTGGTTCATAAAAAAAATAAAAATAATGCTCTTTTTAGCCTGGAAGATAATGTTATCTGTTTACTGGAATGTAATGAAAATTTCGATTATTTTGATTTTACTGATTTTTAATAACTTCGAACTGTCATAACTTTGTTAAAACTCAATCAATTTCCATGCGCAATGTAAATTTGAGCATAACTTTACGTCTTCATTCGTTCTGCATTTAAATTTTTTCATTTTGAAAAAATCCAATTTTTTTGAAAAAATCAAAAAAGGGAAAGGGGTAACACTGTAAAATTTCGAAAAAATTCGATTTTCAAAAATTTTTTTAAAATGAAAAAAATTAAATGCAGAACGAATGAAGAGGTAAAATCATGCTCAAATTTACATTGCGCATGGAAATTGATTGACTTTTAACAAAGTTATGGCAGTTCAAAGTTATCAAATTAACCGAAATTAACCCTTATAAATGAATCAGTTACTAAACGGTTATTTCGGTTTAAAGAGTTTCGGCTTATGGGTTTCAGTTCAGCGGAAAAAAATATTTTCGGTTACGGTTTCAGTTACGGTTACAAATTTCAATCGGTTAATACCGGTTAAAGGTTACGGTTTCGATTACAGTTTTTATCCCTGATATAATGCATTGCAGAGTATTATCTAAAGCAAATGTGTAAAGATGCTTATAGTCAGGCATAACCGCTTCAACAGGGTATAATAATGCAATGGATTTGCCTGGCAACTGGGCAAATGGCATTTTGAGATGTCGTTGCTGCTAATGCTGTTGCCATAACTGTTGCCTCTGCTCGTAGCATGCAGCAAGTAGCACGTTCCCAGTTGCCAGTTGCCAGTTGCCAGTTCTCGAATGTGGCCAAAAAGCAATTAGCAAAGTTTTCAGCTAGCCGTGGCCCTGGCCGATGCCAAAACGGACAGCGGACAAACGGATGAACGGGCGGACTGAAGAGTGTATGTCTATGTATGTATGTATGTATGTATGTGTGTGCAGGGACCTTCCAAAGGGGGGCGGACAAGGGGGGCGATCGCCTCGGTCGCAAAGACCTTGGGCGACTTTTCAGTTTTATTTTTAATAATTACATTGTTAAAAAAAGAAGGTTCTAAAATCAAGATTTTATTCTCAGAATTAAGAAATTTGGTCTTAAAAATGCGTCTAAAACAAAAAATACTTATAGTTAGAAAACACATATTGAATAAAGAACATTTCATATAAGACTAAGTTTTTATTTATAGAACAAACAGTTTTAAATACTCAAGACAACAAAAAATAAATAAGACAGGCTTTAAATTTAAAATGATAATGTAATAAATATTTCTTTAATCCTTGTTTTTCCTTGGCGAGAGTGGAATTCGAACCACTATTGGATATATGTACATAGTATATAAATAAGACATATTTATATTTTCCTAACAACTTAAGACATTTATTATTATATTAAAAACTGCAATTTTTTAGATTAATATTCTTAGTATTAGTAATTGGGTCTTAAAATAGTCTTATTTTAAGAACAGAATATGTAAGATGAATTTTCTTGATTTTAGAAGTTGGCCTTTTTATCAGAGTAGTCTTGATCCCTAACAACTGATTGTTTTTAAATAGTATACTTGAATTTGTAATTATCCTAAAAAAAATGTCAATTAAAATACCGTAAACATTTTCAAAAAATTAATCTTTGTAGAATTTTTAAATATGTTCTAAATTTTTATTTAACATCAAATTACAGAAATATTAAAGTAAGATATTTTCTACAATTCGCTTATTTTAGTTAATAAACAAAAATTTCTTAAGATGTTCAATAGTTTTAGCAATCTTGTCGATATTGTATAAATATTCGAAAATACTGTAAACTCAGTTTATAATTTAAGTTTAAACATTTAAATTTTTTAAATTTTGACACTAGATTTGTAATGTTTATTAATGAAATGTTATTAAAATGAATTATCCTTTTTATTGTTTTCCAAAAAAAAGTCATTTATTTGGTACTGTTTGTCCCGGTTAAAGCTTTTTCCAGGCACGGCGCTGTGTCACGAGAGAGAGACAGAGGGAGAGAGAGAGACAGAGGGAGACAGTGGTAGATAGAGAGAGAGAGAATGTGGCAACAGTAAGTGGCAACAGTGACTGCTGTTTCTGCTGCTGTTTGCGGGCCATCATCAATCTGCTGCAGTTGCGCTAGTTACCCTTGCCCCTTACCTTTCCCCTTACTTTCCCCTTACTTTGCACCTACTGTGGAGTCGTCGGAAAATGCCGGAAAACCAGGCGCGACCATCGTCATTTCCAATTATTCATGGATAATCTAACCCAAAATGGGACGTTAATTACGGGCGCATGTCAGTGGCACTATGCGCCAGAACACACAACAAACCCTCGCACACATCCCCCCCTGCCTCACCCTCCGTGTTTCATCCTTCTTTTGTACCCCTTCAACAGTTTTTGCTTTAGATTTGCAGCTGGAAAAAGTTGCGCAGCCTCTGAAACGATTGCAACACATAAACTACTTATTTGCTTTTGTCGAAGCCAACACACAACGTTGCGAGGTGGTTCAATAAGTTGTCAGGTAGATTTATTCTTGTGACTAGAGAGTACTGAAATACAGACTGGAAGCCTCCAAGTCTTTGATAAATGTTCGGTTCGACTATTGATTTTTTTCTACTTTCCTTAATATTTTGTATTATTTAAAATTATACTAGGCACCAAAGAAGATCTACATATATATGTAATTCCATCACATGTCATCACATCTTAATATACCTATATACTTATTTATAAACATTCAACTTATCATTAAGTTCTTTACCCGAAACTTTGTACAAATGCATTTATTTCCTGTAAAAGAAAAGTGTTAAGTTTAAAAATTATCTCTAGTTGAAATTTTTAACATTGCATACTGTGTGAGTAACCCTCGTAATTTGTACGCTTCTCCATTGGGTGATTAATTAAGCAGCAAATGCTGCAAAAATGCAATCCGCTGTTTCTGACAAGTCAACGTGGCTCTATAACAAGGGTAAAAACAGTCAACAAATTATAAGAAAACTTTGCTTCCCCAATAAAACTAGTCTGTTGTTCTAATATATCCAAATTGTTTAAGTAATTAGATCTGAAATGAAAATTAATATTTCTAAAATTCTCCAACTTAACAAAAAAAAAATTAAATCATATGAGCAAAGCACAATGAAATCGGCTGAAAATTTTATAGTTTTTTGGAATAAGACTTAAATGTAAATAAAAACTAAAATTAACAATATTTTAAAGACTATCCACACTGTAAACGTTTGAGTTTTAATGGTGTTTGGAGAATCGATGAAGATATTTAAATTTGAAATGTAACTGACAGTTGTCAAGGCGCGCAATCGATATAAAATGTGGCCAAAGTTAGCGAAGCTGAAAAGTCTGGCTACTCCGCATTCGACATCTAGTGTGGCCAAAGTTAGCAAAGCTGAAAAGTGTGGCTACTCCGCTTTCGATATCAGACGTGTATTGAAGTTGAAAAGTCTGGCCACCCTAATGCCGGTTAAACAGCTGTTCATGGCAGATACGCAGCTGACAACTTTCGCTTCAAACAATTGTCCGACCCCCTTGACGTGTGAATTCGTTTGAGTAAACAGCATACTAGCTCTGCTGGAGATAAATATCCAGCTGAGATTCACAGATAAATAGAATGAGCAACATTGTGCAGTATATTGTGGTGAGGAGTGATCTGCGTTCCACACTCAATTGGCCACTGGGTGCGGTGATCGCACAATGCTGCCATGCGACGGCGGCGGTGATGAGTCTCCACACGGAGGATGAGGATACGCAGGCGTATCTAAAGGATCTGGACAACATGCACAAGGTGGTGCTGGAGGCCAAGGATGAGGTGGCATTGCTCAAGCTCAGCGAGAAGCTAAAGGAGAACGAAATCAAACATAAGCTCTGGATCGAACAGCCCGAAAATACACCCACCTGTCTAGCACTCAAACCCTATGTGAAGGATGCGGTCCACAAATATGTGAAGCATCTCAAGCTACTCAAGTAACTAAAGCGACAAAATGATATTGGAATATCCAGCTGGCATTTGTTCATAATAAACTTCAAGATTATACATAGTCTGTTCTCAGTGATTTAAGAAAAACTTAATAATTCTGTAATATCGATCTGAAGTCATATTATGATAACGAGGTACATACATAAGTAAAGCTCTCTAGAGAAAATTCTTGAAAAAGAAAGAGACCGATTGTCATTACTTCCATTTTCAGAAAGGGTTTGATTTGAAAGCTGACCAACTAAATATTTTTCTATATCAAATATTTAGGTTTCGATTTGAAGACCCTGGAATTCAAGATCAAATAGACTATATATCGCTCATTTTCATGAAGATTGTTATAACTCAAGAAACACAATTTCAGGCAATAAAATTAAGAAACTTTTCTAAGAGTATTCAAAATAGGAATATGCAATGCTTACACAATATAGAAAAGGATATCACGAATAACTTGAAAAACTATATCAGAGTTCAAGTAAATGAGCGATATGTATATTTAATTGCCATAATAAATAACAATCCTTATAAAATGATAATAATAAGATAGATTTAGTGTCAATAACTTAAATATTTATGTAGATGGAGCTTTCGATTTATCATAAAATACATAGGCAATTTCCAGCTAGTTAAGATGTATAGGATTTGGGGGGGGGGGGGGTGTGTAAAGGATATCGTATTGTCTGGTATCTATAGGATTTATGCCCAGTCAATACTTTTGTCGAAATATACAAGTTTATCGTAATATTTATTAACAGTTAGATGGTAATACGGATCGACGCAGTAAAAATTCAATAATAATTCTAAAACTTATTTCAAAAAAAAAAAACATACAATAATGAACGAAATTCTCTTAAAATTGTATAGGTTTTTGTAGCTTAATCATAGAATCATGCAATTTATATGGATGTAAAATTAATTGGTATACATATATAGATATCTTATATATGGAGTAGGATAAATTTTGATGGGTCTAGTTTACTGCGCCGAACCGAACCGATCCAATCCGATCCGATGCAATCCGATCCGATGCGATCCGATCCTTGCCTTCTGTCCAGCAGCCGCCGATTGCGTGCATTAATTAAAATTGACTTAAGTCTAGGGTGTGTGTGTGTGTGTCTAATGATTAGTCAGTTTTCTTCGTATAAAGTGCTCAAAGTGGCTGCGATATAATATCTTTGGATTATCCTCGGAGGCATGCTCGTCCACCTGCAACGTGCTCGTCCATTTCCAGAGCAGGCGACGTGAATAGCAATGACGGAACGATGAGAATACCTCATTGAATTTGCGTGGTTCGATTTGTTCCTTGAACAGCGACTCCTTCGTGTTCGTATTATAATAATAGATCTGCTGTCGGGATCTTGAGAATGCCGTCACAAAATTCATGGTCATCTCACAGAATAGTATTATGCCGCCGGGCACAAAGAACTTTTGATCATCCAGCACATAGCCATAACGCTGCGAATTATCCTTGAGCACATATTGACGCATCTCATTGAAGAATCGCCCCATGTCGCGCAGACGAAAGATCGGTCTGCTTCTTATGGCACCGCAGGTGCGATCCTTCTTATATGGCTTATTTAAACTGCTCGCATACTTGGCGCACATGCTCACCCGCTCGAGGAACGGACGTCGTCGGATATCGATGCCACCCAAACAGATGGCATCCATGATGTGCAACGCCGAGACGCATTGCGAGGTGCGTCCCTGTCCACTGAACTCGAACATAATCTCGCCAAAGAATATGGAACGCGGCTGTACATTAAAGTTCGTCTCGACGAGCTCCCATTTCCGGTGCTCCGTGTAGCGTAATAAATTGCCGCGGGATTTGCATAGAAAGATGGTGCAACCATTGATATTTGTCTCGCCGCGTCCAATCGGCATAAAATGCCAATCATCCACATTAAGGATGCTATTATGGAGTGGCATCACACCGTATAGCTCTGTGGCGGGTCCATTCAACCAATCCCGATTCTTGGACCAATCCCTCAACAGTTCGTCGAGCAAACGTTCCGTTGTCTTCACTTCCGGCGCCTGGCGCAACTTATCGGGCAATCCCCAGGTCTTTAAGCAATCCTGTCGCACCTCCGACTGTCGCACCTCCTTCAGTTCCAGATTCTGGGCAAAGGCCGCAATCTTGCGCAATCCCACAATCTGTGTATTCCCAATGGTATTGTTCGATTCAATGATGTAGCTTAGAAACTGCTCATCCTGATGCATCTGCTCGCGATTGAAGATCTCCAGCACATCCAGCTGCTGTTCACTATCCTCGTTTTGGCTCTCCTCGTTAAGTATCTTATTAATGGCATTCATATAATCGATGATCACCTCCGTATCCGGCAACTTATTCTTGCACACAATATAACGCTCCGAATTCGCTGGCCGGCTGCTATTTGGTTTGATTATGGCAATCTGATGGAAACTCTTGTACATCAGATAGACAAGTCCCACGCTGAATGGCGTGAACAGATCAAAGAGCTTGCAGACGAAGCTCCCATTGATGCGGAGTATTTTGAGAGCAGTCAAGAACTGGCAAAGATACAATTGCTTCGATAGGATCTCCTGGATGTTCTCCTGACCCTCAACCGAGAATCCACCATCGGCCATGGCAAAGTGTACACCTTCTGGTGTATGCTTGCGTATGTATTCATTTAACGAATCCTGATTCTCCTGATCGAATATGTTGCCATCGTCCTTGTCGCCATAGAATGCATCAAATGATTCCGGTGATGCAGCAAAGAATTTATCCAGCTTAAAGTCATTGGCACCGCGAAGCGTAAATCCAAATCCCTTGGCCTCCCACGACTTGCGATACAGCACATACTCCGAGAAGCCGCCAGGTCCTGAAACCAACAAACAACAATTAATATATGCACAGAGAGCGAGAGGGAGAGAGAGAGAGAGAGAGAGAGAGGCAACAAACCCGCGCACATGTCCGCAAAATAGAGCAATTCATTGGGTCCAATCAGAGATTGACCCTGTGGATCACGTGGTTCCGTAAACATATTCTCACACATGGAATCAATGTTGGCCATCTTCACGGCCGCACGATTGAGGAAAATGGAGCTGCGTATAGTCTCGAAGGGATTACAGCGGGAACGTGCCCGTCGCATCTCCGTATCGTTGAGATCATCAAAAACGGTCTTCGCATTTAGTATATGATGCAAAATCTCTGGATCACAATATTGCGTCTCATCTTCGAGCGTGAGTTTGCGCGATCCCGTGACCATGTGACTCATCAGCTGCTCCAAGCTATACGCACTGCAATTGTCCCCCAAATTGTTGATCCAGACAACGGGTTCAACAATTTTGAGATCCTCACAATTGGGATCCCATTTACCCGCAGACCAATGCACCGTATCCAGTTTAAGGCCAAAACCACGACGGCCATCCTGTTGCACAGCAATAACTGGCTCCAAACGACCTTGATTGCTCTTACCCAGACCTTTGTCGTCCTCGTAACCCATTTTCTTCATCATTCCCATGACCTTGTTCGAATAGCAATAGCTATTGAGCCAATCCCGCTTGATCTTCTTCGGCGTCGGCTCAAAGTTCTCATCATCCGAGGGCTCCTCCATGTTGCTCGCCAAGATTGTGCTCGTTTCGGTTGCAGGAACAGCTAAAATTTGTTTATGCTTTTTTGTGGACCAACTTTTTTAAACCGAGCTGCCACCCAGCAAAAAAATTAACGTCTGGCAACCTTTCAATAAAAGATACATATTACAAATTAGTGTCTTTTCGAAAAAGGGTTTTTGTTATTATTTTTCTTTGAAGCTAGAATTTTCAAAATTCGTTCAGTATTTTTGTTAGATTTTTGTCGAATTTCGGACATTTTTTTTTAAATTAAATTACACAACTTCTTCCCACGGGGGGTGACGAACTTCAAGCCTTCATAAAAATTATCACATTATTATTTTCTTATTTCGAATTAAAATTTTTTATTAAATTTAATAATTTATTGCAAATTTATTGCTAAATGAACTAAAGATAAGTTCACATTTAAATGCGCGCCAATCATTTTTTAACACCGGAACCGCACGATAACAATTTTACACCCACCTTGAATGCGAATGCCTAAACCAATTACAAATTAATCGATAGTTGGCGGTCGATTCAAATGCGCTTGGAATTTTTGCAGAACAATTTATTATTATATTACATTATTATTAATACACACTTAACGGCAGTAATTGTTACACTGGCTGTGTTTGATATTTCAAATTAATGTTGCACTTTGACATGTTAAGCAAATTTCTTAAATTCTTAACTTTATTTAAACGGCATTAATCAAGTTTATAAGCTTAACCTAAATTAAATTAATGACAAAAAGCACTTTTTTAGATAGGTAGTTGTGCATGGAAATTAACTGGTTTTGTGCTAAATTTCAAAGTTATTATACTGAAATGTAAATATATGTACTTGAAATAATGGAATGCAAGCTTTCAATAATCGCATTGTGAAATTTATTAATAAGTTAGCTAATTCCCATACTCCAAATTATTTTATAAGTAGAACATAATTAAGTGGCAGCTAGAAACACCGATTTGGCTAAAACAGGTTCAGCTGCCTTATAAACTTGGCAGCATATACAGTGCGACTTATCACGATTTAATTTAAACCGTCTAAAATTGACGTGAAATATTGTAACTTAAAGTTTAAATAAACTTATAAACTTGTGATGCAATGCAACTTAAATCAAATTAATTTCGACTGTCTTTAGCTGACGTATAAACTTGATAATTCACATCTTTTCATATGTTTCGGTATATGGACATGTGAGGCAGGAATGACTGTAGTTGTCATCATCCTCGTTGTAGGTGTCCGGACCAAATTCATGCTCATGCACGGCATGAGTTTTCTTTGTAAAGAGGCTGCTTCTCACCTCCATGCGCAGCTGCTTCATCTGTTTGTTGTACTTGCGAGCCTTGCCCACCTCGCGTTTATCCTCACGCGACTCGTGCTGTCGCGTTAGCTCCTCCTCGGTGCCCCAGACTTCCATGGCACGCTTGAGGACCTGCAAATGCAGATACAGCTTCATCTCGCCCCAGCGTACATTGTGCGGATTCTTGCGACTGATGTAGCGCAACACCGGCTCTCGCTTATCAAAATCGCAATCCTTAAGCAAATATTCCGCCTTCGCCTCGGTTCGGGTGATCAGCGAATGACGCTCCTCGGTGTCCCGGCATTTGTCGCACACAGAGTGACCGAAATTATTAAATAGATACGAATCGGCATACTGATCGCCACACTCCAAGCACTCCTCATACACCACCGGTATGGCAATGGCATCCTCAATGATGGCCGGCTCTGCCGACGCCGCCGCCTTATCCCCTGAGGGGAGGACAGGTTGCTCTAAGAGGAAACCGCCGCCACTGTCGATGTATTTAGTGCCCTGCACTTTGATGACCGCATTGCCCTGACCACCTGGACGTTCCTCGCTGGCGTTAACACTGAAAACACATCAAAAATCTATTAACTCTAATTCTATATAATTTATCATTTATTTGAATACTCACTTGGTAATGTTTTTGTAGGGATGCGAAACAAGCTTTGCCTCCCTCAATTTCTGCGCCTTTGCTTGATTCCGCTCGATGCGTGCTCTTTGTGCATTCGTTAGCTTCGAACTGGCAGCTACACTTGTTTCACTTTTCGTTGCTTCCGACATTTTTAAACTTTTAGCGCAATTTCATTTCGTTTTGTTGGTTAATGCAAACTTTGCGCTTCTTCTTCTTCCCACTGTGGCAGTCGGCCCGAAAATGTTGAGGGTATTCCAATAAAATATAAATATGCAATTTATTTATCTTATTTATACAAAGTCAAATAATTGTTTTCTTAAAATTTTTTTTGCTCCAGTTTTTGTTGCTTAATTTAATTTCTTCATTATTTACACAAATCACTTCTTGCGTTGTTTTTTATACCAACCCAATAATTGAACTAAATGAACAATGAATGTGTCAACCACGACAATCGATATTGACGATAGATGTGGAGGTCGACAGCAGGCGATGTATCGCTTGAGTATCATCGCCATTACGCATCGCGCAATGCTAAAAAAACATTACAAATTGCTGCTAAAATGTGCACTTGCAATACCATTTATATTTCTGGTGGACTTTTGCGGCATTCTGACGCATCTATACGAATTGGACTTTGAGACGCACTATTACTATCCATTGCATAATGACAGTGTCGCCACACTAGACTACAAGTATCTACAATTGCCCGCATTTAGCGATAACCGTGATAATGCGGATCCGCCCCGGTTGACAATATTGGTAAAAAGTGCCGTTGGTAATCTGCAGCGCCGTCATGCCATACGCAAGACATGGGGCTACGAGTCCCGTTTTTCGGACGTCCACATCCGACGCGCCTTTCTGCTGGGCGTGTCCGCCGATGACGACAGCAGCAAAAACAACGCGGCGATGACGGAGGCCAAACATTATGGAGACATCATACGTGCTGATTTCGTGGATGCTTATTTCAATAACACAATCAAAACGATGATGGGACTGCGCTGGGCTAGCGAACACTTCAACAACAGTGACTTTTATATGTTTGTGGACGACGACTACTATGTGTCCATTAAGAATGTGCTGCGATTTCTTGGCAAGGGGCGCCAGACCCATCATCAAAGCGAACTCTTTGCCGGATTCGTATTCCAGAGCACACCGCTGCGACACAAGTTTAGCAAGTGGTACGTGTCGCTCCAGGAGTATCCATTTGACAAGTGGCCGCCGTATGTGACGGCCGGTGCCTTTATATTATCACGAGATGCCCTGCTCAAAATGTATGCGGTTGGACGCACTGTGCCGCTGTTTCGCTTCGATGATATCTACCTGGGAATTGTGGCTCTCAAGGCGCATATACCCGTCCACCACTGTGATGGTTTCCTCTTTCACAGGCCGGCCTACTATGGCCCCGATAGCTACAGTAATGTAATTGCCTCGCATGGTTTCGGCGATCCTCTTGAAATGGAACGTGTGTGGAATGAATGTCGATCGGCCAATTATGCGTAGCGTATGCAGTATCTTAACATTAGTGACAATTGGAATAAGCTATTAGATATGCAAATGTACATACAAACATAAGTATAAAGACAACACAAGCCTTATTAAAGTAGTTTATACCCATAATAATAAAAAACAATCATTTGAATTATAACGGACTAAGGGTGTAGTTCACTTATCGTTCGTTAACTTATCGAACATATGGTACCGATAAACGCAATGCATACACCATTCAGTGGTGCGAGATTCGCTTTTTCCCGTCAAATCTGGCTTTTTTCAAAAGCCATTTGCTAGAAAAATTTGCATACAGCGGGTAGCGGGAATTCTGGCTTTTTTTATTTTTAAAAAGCTTTTTTTCAGATTTTTTTGTATATACCTAAAAGTATGAACAATTATTGCTGCAACTGTTTTGTCTACCTTTAGTAACATATCGACTGTATAGTGTTGTGAAACAACATCAACAAGAACATCGATAAATCAATTTTAATAATTGCGAGTGATCATAAAATAATAATGCCAAAAGACTATAAACAAATATGTCGAGACGCCTGGCTGAAAAGCGATGAGTTGAAGACTTTGGTACGTAGGGACGACACGTAACAAAGGAAAGTTTTGTGCAGTTACCGCAAATGCACAATCACCACAAAACCGCTTTTTTTCAAACAAAAGTTGGCAACACTGATTGCCAGTTGTATAGGTCAGCATGCGATAACGCATTCGATTGCGCTATCGATAACCACTATTGAGCTCCAACATCAATTTTTGTTCGCTTTCGTCTTTTGCATTTGAACAATTGTCGCGCAGTATTAAGTTGTGTGTCGTTCTGTTTGCTTGTAAGCTTTCGCGATAAAACTGTAATTTATTAGCAAGTGTCAAATTTGCCTAGTGATTACACACTATATATATATATATAAATATATATATCCACCCAACTCACCCACCCGCATTTCTTTTTTGTAAAGTGCGCAATTCTTTTGCGATTAAACCTAAACTCTACTAAAAAAAAAATAACCAACGCACTTATTTAAGGTGAGTTTTATTAAATTACTCTTCTTTTTTTTATTCAATTTTGCAGCTTTGACACCGGCAATTTTTTTCCAATTTCAATTCTTTGCTACGTTTCGTTTCTTTTCAATGTTGCAGAAAGTGGCAGTCAGTTGATGGGGGGGAGACGGGGGAAAAAGTCTGCAAATAAGAAGAGAGAAAAAAAAACTAAAGCTCTCTGATGCAAAAGTCAACGCCAACTGGTTTTTTTGAGCCGTTGTTGTTGTATTCTTCTTTTAGCTGCGCTTCATTCCCATTCATTGCAAATGGCAGCGTTCTTAACATTTGTTATAAATTATTTATTGTGGCTGGCCTCGGCCCCGACTCCATCTCCATCTTTAGCTCCGTTAGCTATTTTTTTAGGTTTTATTTGGGCAGCTGTTGTTAAGTCGACGGCCTTAAGCTTCTTTGTTATTTTTTCTCTTTTCTGTTGTATTAGAGCTTTGCCGGCCGGCGTTTTTTCTTCTTTTTTTTGCGTCTGTGTGTCTGTATCTGTGTGCGTGTGTGTGAGTGTGTGTGTGTCTGCTGGTGCCTGCTGCTTGGGCGGGGCGTTTGACGCTGCTGAATATCCTCCCCACAGTACACACAGTTAGTTATGAAAGTGTTTTGACAAAATACAAATTCACAATTGTTTTTTATTTTAAAAAATAGTTAAATTCTATGAAAATTATTTTCCTTTTTTATAACAACATGGTAAATAAAATAAAAATACAACAAATATACATATTTTTTGCGAAAGAAATTGTGTACATTTTTGATTTTGTCAAAACACTTGCTTGACTAACTGTATGTGCCTGCGGCTTGCGCGTGCTCACACACACATGAAGGCAGACAGACAGACAGACATACATATATATATATTTAAGCTTGTCTGTACATACATACATGCAGCTGTGCATTCAAGCTGCATTCACTTCATTCGTATGTGTGTGTGTGTGAGTGTGAGGGCGTGGCGCATGCACAGTCAACACTGTTATCGATATTATCCAATTGGGTATTAATTTATCGTTCGTTTTTGCAAAAGAGATATTTAAACTGAAGTAACAGACATATGCACATATTAGCATGTATGTACATATGTATTTGGGCATGAGTGTGCGTCTGTTGGATGACTAAACTGTGCATATTTAAAATTCATTTTGTGTCGCACACACACACACATGCATTAATGCGTATATATTGAAATTTATGTACCAACTGCCAGACGTGCACTGCATATGTATGTGTTTCTGTCTGTCTGCTTGCATGTGTGTGTGTGTGTGTGTGTGTGGGCATATCAGGAGCCTGTGTCGCGAGGGTGTAAACGGACGTGTCTGTCATTTGCCTTCCTTCTTTTGTTCTGTACTTTTTCGACTTTCGCTTCGTTTCACGAATTAACGCCCCCGCCTCTATGCATTGCTGCCGCCGTTGCCATCGGCGGTTTTTAACACTTGAGCGGCCTTTTGGCTCAGCTGGTAAAAGCGTTGACTTCACTTGGCGACGCTTTCAAATGTCAAAATTGACTAACGGCACATTTGCGGTTTTCTGGCGCCGGCCAAATGACCTGCCCCGGCCCCCTCCCCTCCACCACGGCCATATGCGATAGCAACGGAGACGGCAACATAAACCCCAAAAATAATACAAGATATAAAATTAACAAAACAAAAGACAGAGCCACAAAAAATGAAATGAACTGGAGTTGTCTCTCTCTTTCTCTCTGTCTGTGTGTGTGTGTGTGGAAAGCTTCACAGCAAAAGAGCTCAAAGTGAAAGAAGAAAAGAGAGCGTGTGTAAAGTGTGGGCTGAGACAACAACAAACAACAAGCAACAACAACAAGAGCGTATGAGTATAACGAATAAATGATTCATCGCGACCATAATTCGTTCGAAGTTGGAAGTTGATTCACGGCAAACAAGGCGAGAACATGCAAACTACTCCAACCAACCCTCACTCCCCCCTCCCCTCGTACCCCTTGCACAATTCGCCGTAAAAGTACATATGTTGTATGTGTGTTTGTGTGTGTGTTTGTGTGTGAGCTTGCAATGAGTTCGCCTTTGTTTGATTCAAAAAGGAGTTGCCAAATGACTAAACGCCGCTGCCGCTGCTGCTGCGCTGCCGTTAGTCAATAATTATCGGCTGGCCGATCATCGTACTATCGGCACAACGACTGCAATCGATCTTTGGCGCGCCTAAAATCTCCATATATGGCCATTAAACGTAGCTTTATAGTTGTATATGTATATGTATTTATTTAGTTTTTGGCGCGGCTGCCGCCCTTGTAACGCTTGTTGCGTCAGTTTTTAGATACAAAGTCATAGCCTGTTTTAATGCACTTGTTATCGATATTAATGAAGCGCTTTCTTTATGTGGGTAGCGAAGCAAAAAAAAAAAAATAAAAATAAATAAATGAAAATTAAAACAGGAAGAAGGGGGTTAGTAGCAGGGAATAGGGGCGGTATCAAGTGTGCTATCGAACTACACCTGTGTTTGTGTGTGTGTGTATGTCGATTACTTGGAAAACAGCACGAACAATGGTCACAGTAAGTCAGCTTGCTTAATTTGCAACTAAAAATAAACGTGATAATATGCAGTTTACTGCTGCTGCTACTACTGATAACGGTACAATAACGTCGTTGTCCAATTGGAATTTAATCTGCTTCGGCGCAGCTGCTGCGACGCAATCGCTGACGCTACTGCGCTTAGGTTCGCTGAACTTTTTTCTTTCTCTCATATTTCTGCTGGTTGCGGTGATAGCATCTCACACACACACACACATACACACAGTCATAGGCATGTGTGTGTGTAGATGTATGTATGTATATATGTGCGTCCTTGCTGAAGAGCATGACTCACTCATACATAAATCGAATGACAAATTTGTATGACTAAATACATATGTACATATGTATGTGTGTTGTTGCTTTGTGTTTTTATTTCTTAATCAATAAGTAATCACAATGAGAAATCGCATAATACGGTAAACAAGAAAACGTTGCTCAAAATGAAATCACACCAATCTCTTTGTGCGTGTGCGTGTGCGTGTGAATGTAAACTGAGCATTTGTTATCGATTTGTATTCCCGTTGTATCGAAAGCTCTCGCTGTGACTGTCACTGTGACCCCCTTGAGCGTTATCGATATCCGGACATTTATTATTGTCGTTGACTTTTCGAAAGTTTAACGTCTTGTTTTGTTGTTGTTGTTTCGCATTGCAGATGGCTTCCCCAGCACCAGCACTTAAGGATTTGCCAAAGGTGGCCGAGAACCTGAAGAGCCAATTGGAGGGCTTCAATACGGAGCAACTGAAGAATGCCAGCACCCAGGAGAAGATCATTTTGCCCACCGCCGAGGGTAAGTTGATTCATTTCATATTAAATAATAATTAAAAAAATTAATATATATGTATATTGTGTTGTTTTATTTCTATACATTAAGATGTGGCTGCTGAAAAGACTCAACAGTCCATAATCGAGGGTATCACCGCATTCGATCAGAACAATTTGAAGCATACGGAGACCAATGAGAAGAATCCATTGCCCGATAAGGAAGGTGCGTAGACCAGGTCCAGATTCAGATCCACAGCTGTTGTCTGTTGGCAAAACCAGCTTCATGCCATTTATGGCAATTGCAACATTTTCTGGCATGCGAACTATTTAATCAACCCTCTCTCTCACACACACACATACACTTTGTATTTACAGCAATTGAGCAGGAGAAGGAGAAGAATCAATTTATAGCCGGCATTGAGAATTTTGATGCGAAAAAATTGAAGCACACCGAGACCAACGAGAAGAACGTGCTGCCAACCAAGGAGGTCATTGAGGCCGAGAAGAAGGCCTAAATAGAGCGAATAGAGCGTTATTTGCTAACTACGACAACTCGTCGCATCTCTCTCACTCACTCACTCACTTACATTCTTTTTGCCCCCCTCCCTTCCTCAGTCAATCAGTTTCACAATATATGTTTTTAATTCTCTCTTCGTTTATATAATTTTTTTTTTTTATTCTTTGTTGCTTTTTTTTATTCATGATCATTCAGACAAGAACAACAACAACAACAAACAACAAGTAATAGGAGAAGCCGCCAGCTAATTAAACAAAAACGTTCCAAAGCAACAACAACAACAACAAGAAAAACAACAATAAAGAAGAACGACGACGATAAAAAGATGAAGAAGAAACTTGCAACGAAATCCAAATTCAATGCCAGACAAGAAAAATGTTGCGCATGCGTCATCGAAACTTGATGTTGTCGATATTTTGTTGTCAGTCAGTGTCGTTGTTCTCATTGTTGTTGTTGTTGTTTAGCAATCAAATGAACAGTTCATTCCTACTATAAACAAACTCACATTTTAAATAAATTCCTTTGTAATCATAAATGAAAAACAAAAACAAAAACAAAACTGAAATGCAATACACACAACACACACACATACAAACACACACAACACACACATACTTACTTTTTAAATCTTCTATGTACTTTTTAAAAGACACAACGCATGAAACGTTTAAAACAACAAAAAAGGAAGAAAAAACAACAATTTAAATTAACTATGAGATAAAATGCAAAACGAGAAACCATTTAAAAGCAAACAAAAAACAAATGAAAAAAAAACAAACAAAACAAAACAAAAGCGAAAATAAGTAAAAAGAGTATGTGTAATTTTTTAATGAACTTTTTTTTATATACTTTATATATGATATATTTATACTGGGAAAAAAACTAAATAATAAAGCATAAATGTAACATTTTATAACAAAAAATTTGTGTATTTCTTTTAATTGAGGGGAAAACTAATGTGGAAATTGCCAAGCAAAATTATTTAATTTAATTATTAAGTAGCAATGTAAATTTAAACATACAGTTTTACATTGGTATATAGAAAATTATGGACTTATTTTCAAATGGAAGAATATTGGCGCTACAAAAATGAATGTGTTGAGGTTTTGACATTACTAATTTTATAATATTATTAACATAAATTAATGTAACTGACTGAAAGGTAAAAAGCTGAACATAGCTGAGACAATTTTATCGTGCAATTAGACGGCGTTTTGCAAAATTCCACCTGTTAGTGGGTCAAATTTGGGGTCAAGGTTCACGGAAATTGCTTAGCATGAACAACTTTTTTGTTTAACTTACCAACCAAATTTGCAAATTGTATATTTCGGTCTGTTACATTCTGATCAAATTTAATCAAAGTCGGATTACTATATCATATATTTTTCATAGGAACAATCGATTACAAATTATCGTTTAGCATGAAAACTTTGTTTCTTAAGATATCTTAACCAAACTAAAACTAAAGGTCCATTAAACAATGCTGTCCATTATACTATTGAGTTTCTGAACAATCTGAATTCATCAGGACTTCCATTGTATGAATGTTAGTGGATTATACCTATTGGGGATACCAGGTTTTAAAAAAATGACCCAAATCCTTTACATCTGTGGTAGTGTGAAAGTGATGAAAACTTCTTAAATATATAATTATTCTTTTTTTTTGACAAAACTTTATTAACATAACTAATTCTGATTTCCGCGAGCAAAGCGAGCAGGGGCGGAGCCCAATAGTAATATGTAAAACTTTAGGAAAATACTTACGGGAATAATAAAAAAATGGTATTCATTTGTTGCTCTCGATCCAGAGGAGTCGATTTTTTATAAATTGGGGAAAAATTTTTAGCTAGAATTTGAATTTATTAAATGTATAAATTTTCCGTCAACTTGTTCAAAGTTCTTAATATAATGAATATACCCTTTGCAAAGGGTAAAGTAACAGATTTATTTGACAATTTTCGCCAATCATAGTAGGTCTTGACATTTTGACCATTGTGAAAGAAATAAATTTGATTCTCACCTGTGAATTGAAAATATCAGAAAAACTACAATAAAAGTTTTATTACGTTTTTGAAAGCGAAATGAGAAGTCAAGACTTACGAGAAATATTCAAGGAGTATCTAAGGCCAATTGTAAGTGAAATATTTTCCCTTTTTTCTCGTTTGCTCTCGTTGCAACTGTGAAAATTTGTGTTGCTTTCCCGTAGGATCCAGTGAATCCTTTTTCCCGAATAATCGCCGAACTGAGGCGTCCCCCGCCGCCCCCGTCGCCACCCAGTAAACTAAGGCAAACATGTTTCAGTGCGAAAGTGAAATTTGAGCGTGGTCCGGAGCTATTTCGGAAATTGGAGCTGCGAGTGGGGAAAGTGTGCAAATGGGATGTGTACAAGGTACCAACTGTACCATTCAGATGCTCCTGCGAGACCGTCTCCCAGCACATTGATCCGCATCGCAAGAAGGCAGGCAGGAAAGCAGGAAAACTACAGAATCCCAAGAAGAAACCGATGTACTTAATGTGCTCCTATAAGAATCTTCCTAAGCAATTTGCCGAGCCGAATGTACACAATGCGCTGAATGTACCAAATGAATCAATTATCACCCAATGTGATGAACCCAAAACACTAAATGTGCTGACTGTACCCAAATCACTGGATGTACCAAAGGAGCCATGTGTTACCAATGCGCTGAATATGTCAAGCCTGCCCTTGGTATCTGATGAACTCAATTTGCCTAGCATGCCGTCGGTATCCGATGGGATCAGTTTATCCAGCATGCAGAATGTACCAAAT
The DNA here is from genome assembly GCA_035042165.1 of Drosophila kuntzei. Lineage (NCBI taxonomy): Eukaryota > Metazoa > Arthropoda > Insecta > Diptera > Drosophilidae > Drosophila > Drosophila kuntzei. The sequence continues at coordinate 1,423,171 of JAWNLU010000312.1, read as the reverse complement.
ACGCTGAATGTGCGCAAAGCACTGAATTTTTCTAGAGCGCCGAATGTTCGGAAAGCGCTGAATGAGCCTAAAATGCTGAATGTACCCATATCACCAAACGTACCCAAGTCGTCAAATTTATTAAAACCTCCAAATATGTCTAATGTGAATAGGCCAAAAATCTCAACTATCTCCAACGAGATGAATATGTCCAGTTCACTGAATGTACCCAAAATGCCTGAAATATCAATGGAATTATGTTCAACACCGAAGATTCCTGTAACATCAATTGTACCATCACCGGTCTTTCTAAAGCCACCAATAGTACCAATAGCACAGAAGGTACCTAGAGCACCGAAAGTACCCAAACCCACAAAAGCACCCAAAGAACCAAAGCCACCGAAAGTACCAAAAGCACCACGCGTACCCAAAGCACCACGGGTACCCAAAGCCCCGAAAGTCCCCAAAGCACCAAAGGCACCGAAGGTACCCAAAGCCCCGAGGGTACCCAAAGCACCAAAGGTACCTAAGGCGCCGAGGGCACCCAAAGCACCGCCAGGCGAACCCAGGATATCAAATGTACCTGAAACTCTCCATGTACCCAGAACGCCAAATCCCTTAATGGTTTCCAATGTACCCGAAACTCTGAATGTACCCAGGACGCCAAATGCATTTAGTGTGCCGAATGTACCGAAAATGCCGAATTTCCCTAATAGGCTGAATGTACCCAGAGTGGCGTTTGTCCCCGAAACTCTGAATGTACCCAAAGCGACTAGAGATCCGAAGGCGTTAAATGAGCCCTTCGTGCCGTTTGTTCCCGAAACTTTGAATGTACCCAAAACTCCGAATGCCTTTAGTACGCTGAATATGCCCAAAGTACAGTTTGTTCCCGAAACTCTAAGTGTACCCAAAACGCCAAGTGTCTTCAATGCGGTAAATGTGGCAAATACGACTAAATTTCCGACTGTCCTGAATGTACCCAAGACTCCAAATGCACCAAGTAGGCTGAATATACCCCGGGTGGCATTTATCCCCGAATCACGAACTGTACCCAAAGCGATGAAAATTCCCAAGGTACCGTTTGTTCCGGAAACTCTAAATGTGTTCAAAACACCGTTAGCTGCCGAAACTCTGATAGTACCCAGAACGCTGAATACCCCCAATGCGCCGAGTCTGCCCAAAACACCGTTAGCTGCCGAAACTCTGATTGTACCCAGAACGCTGAATGTCCCCAAAATGCGGAATGTCTCGAAAACGCCAAATGTTCCGATTAGTACGATGAATGTACCGCAAACACCGCATGCACTTAGTGCGATTAATGTACCCAAAGCGCTGAATGTGCCCAAAACTCCGTATACTCGCGGAGTGGTCGCCAAATTGCTGAATCTGCCGAAAGGACAAGACAAGGAGAATGTTCCCGTGAATGTCCCAAAGCCAAGCACTTCTACGAAGATCCTCTCCCCACAGAGGAGTATCAAAGAAAAGTCGTCGCCGTCCATCCAAAATGCGGCCATTAAGAAAACTCCCAAGGAGAAGCCGCTGAGTCAAAAGGCTCTCGCCCAATTGGCGCTCGCGGAACAGGTGACGACCGCTAAGAGCAACTTTACACGGGCCAGGATCATGAATGCCAAGAGACCTCCGATTGCCGCCCTTCTTCAGAAGATCCATGCGAATCGGGACACAAAGAATCCAAATGCAAACTAAGTTATTTTCTTAGCCCTAATTCCCGGGCGAAATCCCTTTCTTTAGAGGAGAATGATAAAATGTGACAGGAATTGGAAGAAGCGAGTTAACTTTCTATAAGGAATGAAAAGATAAAAAAAAGGATCTGGACAGCGAAGTTATTTTTTATTTTTTTTAAATTTACCTAAAAATATGTACTTCTATTTTTATATGTAATTCTCATGAATTATATTAAAGAGACTGCTCCATTGATTCTTTGGAATTCGCCAAATTTTCAACTGTCTAACTTATCTAGGTAATCTGAGAAAAAAACTATAATTTCAAATCTGTTTTTCTATAATTTTACAAATGCAAAAATAAAATTCACTACAACGTGATAAACAAAAAGTAATTAATTTTATCGCGTAGCGCTTTCAAGATTTGTTCAAGGGTAATAAACAAATAATAAAAATAAATTTCGATTTCATCCAAGCAACTTTGACACGCTTATTTTCCCTCCAGAATTTAAAATTTTCCTACATTCCAAAGGTGCATATTAAATGTTGAGCTGCATAGATTTTTAAAAAGATTTTGAATATTCATTGAACCAATACAATACCAAACTATTAAGTTATACATTAGTGTTTTCTAAAAATGCAAATTTTTTGGTGATGGAACCCAACTTCCGCACTGTTAAATTGATTATCCGAAATCAGCTATATCAAATTTCTAGCTTGCATCTTTGAAAATGCTTTTAAACTTAAAATAAATCGGTTGAAATCAGGGATTAAAGCCAAAGCGAATATCGGTTTCAGTTACGTATTCCGTTATGCTCGAATTAAGGTTTTTGGTTATCGGTTATGCAAAATCGTGGAGTATCGGTTTCGTAATGGCCATAACTTTGTTAAAACTCAATCAATTTCCATGCGCAATGTAAATTTGAGCATGATTTTACTTCTAAATTCGTTCTGTATTTAAATTTTTCCCATTTCGAAAATTCGAAAATTTCGAATTTTTTAGAAATTTTACAGTGTTACCCCTTATCATTTTCAAAAAAATTCGAAATTTTCAAATTGAACAAAATTTAAATGCAGACGAATTTAAAGGAAAAATCATGCTCAAATTTACATTGCGCATGGAAATTGTTTGAGTTTTGACAAAGTTATGGCAGTTCAAAGTTATCAAAGTTGCTCAGTAGCTGCGACGGCCAGAACCGAAATTAACCCTCATAAATGAATCGGTTAGTAAACGCTTATTTCGGTTTAAAGAGTTTTGTTTTTGGGTTTGGGTACAGTGGAAAAAAATTTTAAAATTTCAATCGGTTGAAGGTTACGGTTTCGGTTAAGGCTTTAATCCCTGGTTGAAATACAAAAATGGCTTCATTAAAGCGTTTTTCCACGTATTTGTGGGTAACATAGAAAAATATATATGTTTTTCCTGTTCTTGGTCTTTACTTAATAAAACATCTTTTAATATTCCTTTTCTGCTCTCTATAAAAATTTCTTTTCATTTCAATAACAAAAAATTCGGAGAATACAGTTAAAGTAAATATAAATTTAAAATTCCAGAGTTATTGAAAATATATTTTGAATTTCTCTAGCTATTCCTATTCTTCAGTTATATTCTTCTCCCCTTTTCTTCTCTCAACATTTGAATTTTACCAATTCTATAACTCAAAGTCATGTCTTTCTTAAATGTATAATCAACATATATTTAATCTTTTTAATCTGTAATCCCAACCAAAGTCAAGTTAACAAACAATTGAACGATGATAATTGTAATTCATAAAGAAAACAACATTCGATACAAAAGAAAAGAAAAGAAAATAAAATGATAAACAATGACGATAATTATGATTACAGTTTAAATGCTATACTGAGGCGTCGTCTGGCTTTATGCACTACATCTCCATGGCATCCTTGTGCTCCTCCGGTCTCGTCGCATCCTCTTCTTCACCACCTTCCACCTTCTCATCTGTCTGCTCTCCATTGGCGTCCGTTTTTGTGGCAGTTGCAGCTTCTTCTGCTGCCGCTGCGGCAGCTGCCTCCTTTGCCTTTTCATATTTGTTGACCTCAAACTTGCTGACATCGCCACCAAGCATGCGGAGAATGTGCACGGTCTCATCCTTGGCGACGTAGGCACGCAGACTCGACGTGCCGCGCCACCCGACAATGAAGAGGGTAAAGGACTCATCCACATACTTCAGGATACAGCTGCCAACGCCTAGAAACAAATAAGAAGTTCGGCATTTAAAGCGCATTTCAAATTAACAACTTGAGTTATAATCAGGGAATAAAACCGAAACGAATATCGGTTTCAGTTACGGTCTCGGTTATGATCGAATTAAGGTTTTCGGTTATCGGTTATGCAAAATCTTGGAGTATCGGTTTCGTAACGGTTCTCAGTTCTTTGTAAGTTTGAAAATTTCGATTATTTTGATTTTACTGATTTTTAATAACTTTCGCCAACTTGCGCCATGTAAAATTGATCATGATTTTTCCTTTAAATTCGTTCTGCATTTAAATTTTGTTGATTTTGAAAATTCGAAAATTTCGTTATTTTTAGAAAAATGATAAGGGGTAACACTGTAAATTTTCTAAAAATTTAGAAATTTTCGAATTTTTGAAAATGAACAAAATTTAAATGCAGAACGAATTTATAGGAAAAATCATTCTCAAATTTACATTGCACATGGAAATTGTTTGAGTTTTGACAAAGTTATGGCAGTTCAAAGCTATCAAAGTTGCTCAGTAGGTTCGACAGCCAGAATCGAAATTAACCCTTATAAATGAATCGGTTACTAAACGGTTATTTCGGTTTAAAGAGTTTCTGTTTATGGGTTTCGGTACAGCGGAAAAAATTAGTTTCGGTTACGGTTGCAGTTACGGTTACTAATTTCAATCGGTTTTTATCGGTTAAAGGTTACGGTTTCGGTTAAGGTTTTAATCCCTGGTTATAATCATTATTTATTTTATTTATTGTATTCGTTCTTAAAAATTAATCATTATTTTGTGAGCAAATCAATAAAAATCGTTACTTTGTAAATCTTGGTTAAAATGCTCAAAACTAAAGGATATTATTGGTATATTAGCAAATATAAATATAAAAAGCAAATTAATTCGAAAATAATTAAAATATAATTATACTATTAGAAAAGACGAGCTTGAACGATTGCAAGAGACCCTGAACTTGTTCTATAAAAATAAGCAAATTAAAAATGAAAATAATATTATTGCTATAGTACAAAAAATAAAATTAGAAAAGAAAATAATAAAAAGATTATTTCATTAGTAAGACATTCGTACTTGTCCTCTACTGTAAAATACCCTGTATTTTTTCTATAAAAAAATAAAACAATTTAAAAATTAAAATAACAAAACAAGTCGAGTTTTATCGATTGCGAGAGACCCTGTACTAATTATAATAAAAAAATGAAATTAAAAAGGATAAAAATAATAAAATTAAAATTAAATTAGTAAAAATTGTAGATAGATAGTAAGATAGATAAAAAAGCAAATTAATACGAAAATAATTAAAATATAATATTATTATACTAAGTAGTAGAAAAGACGAGCTTGAACGATTGCACCCTACTGTAAGAGACCCTGTATATTTTCTATAAAAAAAGCAATTTAAAAATGAAATAACAAAAATATTGGTAAACTAATGCAAAAGTCGAGTTTGATCAATTGTAAGAGACCCTGTACTTGGTATTAAAAAAAAATTGAATTAAAAATGAAAATAAGTCAGCTGGAAAACTTACACAACTCCTTGCAGCGCTCTTGAGTCTCCGGCTTGAGGTCGTGTGTGGAAGGCGGCTTGGTTGGATCCTGGCAATTGAGGAGCAGGATGAGATCATCGCGCTCCACTTGGATGCGTCGACAATTGCCAATGAATGCATTCGATGTCTGGAGACCTTCCTGTGCCAGTCGATATGGATTCAAGGTATGACGATTCTCGCAGCGCACAAATGTCTTGACGCCCGTGTTGATGATCTTGATGTTGTGCTCATTGTTGAGCACCAGATCACGTATTGCTTCTGAGCAATAGTAAATGTTCTTCTTGCGCTCCGTTTGGCAGCGTGTGAGAAGACAACGTTTGTTGAACGCCTCGTCCAGTTGGTAGAACTTCTTGAGGGCTTCGTAATCGGCATCCTCTTGGCCAAAGAATACATAGGGATCCTCCTTGTAGCCATGGAGACGTCGGCGCTTCCGTTGCGGTCCCCAAGGTGCAGATTTCTCCTCTATCGGCTTGCCGGATTCATCCAGTTGTGGCTCTGGAGCGGCTTGCTCCGGTTTCTCCGGTTGCTGCACCAAATCCTGCACATCATTCTTCTCAAAGGACAGCGGACGACGCTTCTCAATGATGGCGACAAAGAATCCGCCAGTGTCCTGCATATGCGGCAGGATGCGCATACATCTCTCAATGCCAATGGTGGCCATCTCGGCCGCTGGCAGCGGGAACATGGCGGGCCGAATGATCGTGTGCAAATTCTCGGGCACCTCATCGAAATTGCTGAAGATGGAGTCGACCTCCTTGGTGGCCAGCTGCCAGTCGCTCATGCCGGGATTGTGCTTAAGTCCCGGCACCAGATGCGAAGCATCCACCAGCTCCAAAGCACCATCCGAATCCTTGATGATGCGCTGCACCACCGCCTCGTTCTCAATGGGATTCATGGAGCAGGTGGAGTACACCAAGCGTCCACCCACCTCCAACATCTCGGCACCACGACGCACAATGCGATACTGTACGCCATGGAGATTGTACGCCTGTGCGAGGTTCCACTTCATCCAAATGTCGGGATTCTTGCGCAGCGTGCCGTCACCAGAGCACGGCACATCGCACAGAATCTTATCGAACTTGAGTATGGATTTGTTTCCGCTGCTGGCGTCCGTCTGCACCAGATTGGGAAAGAAGCTGCTGTCGTGATTGGTCACCAGCAAGCAGGGGGAATTGAGGCGCTTGGCCTGATGCACCAGCATATAGCATCGATTGTTATCCACATCGTTGGCCAGCACAAAGCCCGGCGGAATCTTGTGCTGCTCGGGCGACGCATGCAACGCCTCAATTAGCTGGGCCGTCTTGGAGCCTGGAGCAGCGCACATGTCCAGCACTTTATCCGTGGGCTGGACATCCAACACTACCGGTGGTATCATGGATACCGCCTCCTGTCGGCTTATATTGCCCGCCGCCGTCTCGACAATGAGAAAGTTGTGCAGGCGATGCAGTGACTCCGATCTTCGTATATCCTTGCGCGTCAAGTCCAATTGATAGGCCATTCCATTGGGATACCAGGGCAGGCAGAGGGGATGCTCCACTTTCTCCACTTCGAGGCCATTTAGCTCGGCCACGCCACGCATATATTCCGTAAACATTTGCGTCTCAATGATCCGGAGCAACGCCTTCGCCTCGTCCTTGAATCCCGTCACACGGAATGTCACCGGCAAATTGTCGCGAATCCTGTCCAGGAATTGTGTCCACTCCTCCTCGTTGGCGCAGATCTTCTGCATTTTATAGTATTTAATGAAAAACGCATTATCACGCTCGATTTCCTTATATGGCTCCGAACGCCGATCGGGGGGATTGCCCTGAAAATATTAACAAAAAGAAAAACACACAATTTTAACTCAACTATTTTTGCATCATTGGAAATCATGTCCATACGATTTCACGCTTCTGTCGCTTTCGGGCTGCAAACGGATTCTGTTTCTTGCCACGTCCCATTATCCAGTGATCTTCTTTGTAATAACAAACAAAATGAACTTAAATGGGAAAAACGATGAAATGCCGAGCGTTATATTTATTCAGCTAGCCGGCCACACGTGTTTATTAAACACAGGGCTCCAGAAACATTCATGTGCAATCGATTATGGTTTTACAATTTCGAGATATATCGATAGTTCCGTTCATCAACTTATTGTTTTTTGCTTAAAAGCTTAAAAACATAAGGATATAAATTCTTTATTTTTTGCATATGATCTTTAACGTTACTTCTATTATTCTTTCTAACTTTTCGATGGAGTCTTCAAGATGTCGATAGCTTAAGCAATGGAAACACAATCGTATTTTTGGCAGCCCTAGTTCTTAATAGAAGGGGTGGCAGCACTCTACAAATATCGTCATCGATTGACGTCACAAATACCATGCAATTGTTAAATATAGATCAAATATCGATCTAATTAAAATTGTCACTCTTTAGGAGTTACGGATAAGCACTTTAAGCTGCAAATAAAAATTGCGGGTGGCGTAACCTGCATTTCGACTATCCATTTCAAGAGCGCGCGCCATTGTATGTATCGATAGCCAAACTAATTGTAATCGATAAGCGTTCATACTTGATTTAAATCGAAATACAAAATAAATTGTTAAATTGCGCAAAGTGTTGAATGATTGTTAAAACAATGGAAGCTGAAGGCGAAGAAAACAGCGGAATGGACGACATTCTATATCTGCTGCATCTGGAATCTCTGAAACGATACACAGAAGAAGCCAAAGACGTAAATCGTCAAGTGGAGGAACAAGTGCGAATCTTTTCGGATGCCAAACGTGAATATAAACGCGAATTTATACGCCTGGCGGAGTTGAAGAAATATGTTATGCTATGTAATGCGTTGGCCGCCAACAACACACACATCGATGACACCCAAGTCGAACGCACCGCCACCGAATTGTCCAAAGCGATCTCAAGAATCTCCAGTGATAATCGTCCCACCAAACTGGATGCACACATCTTGGAGGAATGCAAAAGGCATCTGCAAACGAATCACAGACCCCGTGACCAGCTGGCGAAGCATCAGCTAAACGTGGCCGTCAATCGGGAAACCCTTCGGACGCTCAGCACCACAGTGGACAATGTGGAGAAGAGCTTCGAGACGGCAACTTTGGTGGCCATAGATCAGTTCGCCAACGAGTTGCAAGTGGAGCCCTCAGTTGAGAATGAGTGAGAATGAATAAACGTCCTAGTTACATATGTACATATATTCGCACACATTTCCGGCAGATTAAATCTAAATAATAACTATCAATTAATCAAGTCTTTAAAATGCATTTATTCTAAGGAACACATAGCAAACAAGTGCTAAACGCTACAGTCGAGCGAGCCCGACTGTGAGAGACTCTGTACTTTTATAACTATAGCTTGATCCGCTTTGGATAGACACAGGATCCTACATAACATTTAGCTCATTTACTTCAAGACTGTCGAAAAACATGATTTATGACTTAATGATGCGGAAATATTCTTTTTGTTCTGTTCTATATTGTGTAAAAATTGTATAACATTTATACTTTTCATGTTTTTGCTACAAGATGAAACTAAATTGAAAATTTTTAAGTCATTTTGTGAATTATCACAGTCTTGCGATTTATTCATACACTCTGAACTTTAAATTAGTTTATTTTATATACATTTATTACATATAGAATAAAGTTATGTATTTTCAACATGATTAAGTAATAATTGTAATACATTTAATAAAATCAAAACTAATTAAAAAATGGGCCACATGTATGGGAAAATAATGCCTTATTTCTTACACATTTTATTCCAAAATAACATATGTATCTTATCATGTTAAAAGAAATTTGAAATTAAAGTATAAAAACAGCGTATATACTAAGTTTGGTGCCTCTAGCGATAAACATAGTTACAGACTTTAACTATAGTACACAAAAAAAGAAAGACTTTTATAAGAAAAAAATGAAATGTGTATTTTTATTTAGTCAAAGCAATTACTTGACCAACTGTAGATACTTAATAAGGTCTGTTACGCCGTCTGCTGCAATTGTCAGACTTAAGTGGATACCTTGTACTTTTTAAGTACAGGGTCTTAAAATACAACTAATGATAATGATGATGAGAATCATGATACAGATGCTGATGCTGTTGATGATGATGATGACGATGCAAGCATTTGAAGCAACGACAATCATTTATTGTACTTTCGGTGGGGGGGGGGGTTAGTTAAGTGTGTGGTTAATAATACATAAGTAGGCAGGCAGTAGCGCATTCTAAGAAAGAAAAACAAGAGAACACACTGATTAGTTATAATTGTTGGTAGCCGGGCGGAAGAGGAGTGACAGTCGAAGAGAAGGCGGCATTACCACTTGGATCGCTTGGACCAATCCTTGGGTGTCCAGTGAAGGCACTTGGAGTCGATGCGGATTTTACGCTTCTGCATTGCCCGATGATGCTGCTCGATGGTGTCACGATTGATGCAGACAATGACTGACCCTTGTAGTAATTGATGAGATTCAGATTCTGCAGCGTGGAGATGACATCTTCCTTCTTGATCGACGTGCACTCACAAATGTCGCTAGAGAAATAAACAATAATATTTAATTAAAAGAACGGAAACGGAAATTAACGATGAGAGAAGGATTAAGGAATACTTGATGGTTATGGTGGGCTTCTCGCCATCCGTGCTGGGATTCTGGCTGATGAGTATCTCGAGTATGGTCTGTGCCCAGTAGGAGCGATATGAGAGCAGACCAAGATCGGAAAGTGGCTTCTCTGGTGATCCGGTTTTGCCCTCAAACTTGGACAACTCGTAGCTAAACTCGATGAGCAGCTTTCCATAGCCTTTGCGCTGATATGGCGGCATGGTCAATATACATGCCACATTGTAATCCTCGGTGCTCTCCTTCTCCTTGGAAAAGTAGCCGACAATGTGAAAACCACGTGAATCGAATTCGGTCATGATATAAAACAGAAACGGATCCGTGTCATAGTATAGCGTCTTGTGATCGAGAAACAGTTTGGCCAACAGGCAAAGATTCTGTGCATACACCTTATTCTTGCGTCCATCGATCTCGAAGAAGGAAATTGTGTTCTTGCGATAGATCTCATTGCCGGGCGGATGGCGTAGATTGCATTTGGACAGATGACGCTCCAGGCACTTGCGACTCTTGCAATACTTGAGGCAGAACTCGCATATGTAGATGCAGCTCTCCTGGCACAGCTCCTGTGGATATGGCGAGAAATACCAGGGCTTAATGCGATGCCGTCCCAGCTCAATCATTTCCACATTTTTCATGCGTGTGACGACATCATCCTGATGCGTTACCATGCTGCCCGATTGCCTTGGCGTTGCTATCTTGCCATCCTGTGAGCCATCCTCGTTGCCAGTTGCCGTCACTCCTCCACCTGGTGTCGTTGGCATTAGTCCTCCTCCTCCTCCACCTCCACCGCCTCCTCCGCCTACTCCTCCTCCACCGGCAGCGTCACCCGTGACATGAACTGGCGTCTGCGGTTGTTGCGTTTGCTGCAGCTGCTGTGCCTGTTGCTGCTGTTGATGCGTCTGCTGTTGCTGCTGCTGCTGTTGTTGCTGTTGTTGTGGCTGCAGCGTCTGCAGATGATGTGTGCCATGTGTCGTGCCCGCATGCACCTTCCGGCGCCGATTGATGCGCTTCTGCAACGCTATAGCCAAACCGTTGCCATTTACCAGATCCGCATTGTTGTTGCTGCTCATGGCACTGCCTCCGCCTCCGCCGATGGCACCGCTGGTACTGCCAACTGCACTGCTGCCACTGCCGCTACCAGGATGATGTGGCATCGACTGAGATTGCGATTGTGGCGAAGTGGGACGCGATACGCTGCCGGCCAGAGAATGATGACGCTTGGGCGTCGTTACTCCGGTGCTGGTGCCGGTTTGTGGTCCATCGCGGCGAGGAAACTGCACCTTGCGTGTGTCCAGATCATCCTCGTTTACCCATTCATCCAGTCGCTTGTTAACTAAAAAGCGAAATCCATTTAATAAACACCCAATTGTTATTGTTTATCGGTTTACTCACAATCCACATAATGGACATAAAACTGACGTCTGCCGTCCAGCTCCTTGATGCTCACGATCTCCGCCAGCGGCCAGTCGTCCGTTTTGTGCATTCGCACGGACAAGCGACAGCCTTCGGTCAAAGCAGCCTGTTGAAATCAACATTTAATATTATTTTAAATTTAAACAAATTCATCAACATTGAGTGAGAGGCAGTTAGAAAGAGATGGAGAATGCACTCTGTTTTGGTTTGTATGCCTGTATTTTGAACACATGCATATATTTACCGTCGATTCACATATGGATGCAACATCATCATCAAATTCGTATTTGGTTTTCATTGCGCACACTTGAAAATTAATATTTTATTATTATAATTAATTTACTGCACGAACGTAAATGCGGTAGAGTTGTGTCGTTCCGTTCTGAATAAGTTCAATTGAACGGGTCATCAAAATGAACGAGTGAACTTATTCAGTACTTCATGAGCTATATCGTTCATTTTGTTCAGGAAAGTTGACAAACTATCTATTTTGCACCACAATATGTAATTTGCTTTTTAGTTTTGATACAAACATGAAGTTTCAAATTTAGTATATATTTTAGTTCTAAGACATGAAGTTCCTGCACAGTGTTATAAATAATTTTATATATACAGATATGGATTGCACAGTGCAAATAAATGTGCACAAAATTAACTGGGACAAACCAATCCTACAGAGCTGAGGGAGATGAAGGTTTTGTTGAGCTTGACAAATTGTCTTTCACTACTTGAATAATAACAAATTCAACTAAAAACTACAATGGCTTTTTATCTGGATGCTTTTAAAAATGTTCTAGCTTTTTTGAAAATGTTGATATAGCTTTTTTCAATCCTAATGAATTGGCAGCACTGTCCACAACTGTCCAAGAATTATCGGAATGCTATCGATACTTCTTGTTAACAGGCAAGATTTTTGTCTACATAACAGATTTCTGTTAAGTTTCTATCGATGTATTCACGATATACCAGTTTTGAAAATAACTGAAATTGCAAAAAATATATTAGTGCAAGTCATGCTTACATTTCTTTACAACAAAATTTAATCCATGCATATAAAGTGCGGCGTGTTAAATATATATGGACATTGCTAGCACAAACATTACTTAGCATGCGTTTTAAAGCAAAGTGAGTAACAGGGCTGCATTTAACAGATCAAAAATAATCGATAATCGGCAATAGTGCTGTGAAAGGTATGCGAAAGTGTTGCAAAGCAAAACAACTGCGCTCTAAAGTGTTCGTTCTTTTCAGAATTTTTACGTTTCATGTGCAATTAAACGCATATACTAAACTTTCGCATTTAGATTTATGAAAAATAATGCGTTGATTACGTTAATCATTCGTTTGTGTGCTAACGTTGGCCTAGCCGACAGAAAATGTGTGTTTTTCTCACTATGTGCAAGAGAAGGTCAGAAAAATGTACATATGTACATATGTGTAGTAAAAGGTGCATAAGCAAGTGCGTGTGCGTGTATATGTGTGTGTGCATTGCGTATGTATAAAAAACAAATCGCAAGACGATTAACAACAAATTAAAAGTGCAAAGTAAGCACTTTTAGTACATATATTAATTTATATGTACATATATTCTCACATATATGTTAGTGAATGTGTCTGTGTGTGTATGTGCGCGCATTGTATATCTGTTCATGCGAATAGAACGTATTTGGAAATTGCTACAACAACAAAAACTGTGTGGCAAAATGACGTGTTTGCGCTAGTGTTGCCACTAACAACAGCCTGCCAGGGCTGCCAACGCATATGTCCAAACATCTTCCAGTCGGCAATTGGCAACTGTTACCCTTTCCTCATATTCTATGGTCAATATTTATATAGAGTATAAAGTAAAATTAAACGTAAAATGGAATTTAATCAGTCAATTGGATAGCGTTGCAGCTGTTATTTGGTTAGTGTATGAGCCAAAAATAACATTGGCAACTAGAGATGAACGAATGTAAATTTCGCTTTGCGATTAGAGATGAGCGCATGTAAATATCGCACATCTCTATTGGCAACACTGCGCGGCTTGGCAAGGCAAATGGTTTTTTTGACAAGTCGCATTTCTTTTGGTTTTTTTTTTTTGTTTTTCAATTGTAAATTATAGACTCGGACTCGAGGCGATGTGAGTATGATCAACCAAGTGGTAGTGACAAGGCCGCTCCGCTACAAAGCAATTTAACTGCCTGCCTTCAATTGACGGATTGTGAACTGCATTAAGGCGAAAAATCAACAACTCAAATAAAAAGAAGGCAATAAAGAATAAAATGTAATGAAATAATTATCGAAAACACAACAACAACAACAATAATAATAACTAACAGTGCGTGGGCAACAATATTTGCACAGCATTAAGTTTTGTTGGAATAACAAATAAAAGTAATAACAACTACACAATTCTATTGTTCATTTGTACGTTCGCAAATAAACAGTAGCGAACGAACGAACGATAGTAAATGTGCAAGTGTGCGTGCACTTTAGTGGAAGTGAGAAGAAAAAACAAAAATTGACGCCAGACACAACACAACACTACACAACACAAATTGCAATTGGGCAACGCTTCAGGATAAGAACGACAGCGCGAGGGAGAATTATCAATCCACGAGAGAGCAAGAGCGAGCTTAAGAGGTAACGGTACCCCCCCTCTTGGGTGCCAGCGGCGGCAAAGGCAACGGCGGTGCTTGAAAACCCGCGCGACGGCCTTGACAGCTGTTTTACGTTTTTTTTTTCTAGGACATCCGGATCTGCAGAGCATCCACATATTCACAATCCACACCTCACATTGGAACCATAGTTGGTAAGTAAATGTTGACAGTGTGTGTGTGTGTAGGAGAAAGAGAGAGAGAGAAGAGTCAGTTTGCGAATAATAGAGAAATGGTTTCTTTTCTTTTATCATTATTATTCTGACAGGAGATTCTCTAGCTGCGTAATTTGAATGGCATTTTGTTGTTTGTTATATGCCACAAAAGATGAACAATGAACAAATTGGTGTTTCATCAATATCATCATCAACATCCACAACATCCACATCTGCAGCTGGTAACAGGGACAGGGATATCATCATTAGCAGCAGTGGCAGCACCAGCGGCGGCAGTGGCAACAACATTTGTAACAGCGCAGCAGCTGCGCAGCTCATCAAGGCCATATCAACAGGCGCCGCCGGCACCGGCAATGCCACCGATACAGACATTGCCACATTAGTGACAAAGATTCAAGCGATTATACCCGATACGCCCATTGTTTCAATTGCCGCTGGCACGCTGAGTGAGAGCACGACAACAACAACATCGACTAAGACGACACCGACGCCCTATTTCCAGGAGCAGCTAACCACCTTAATGTCGCACAATGTGAAGCTGGAGCAGCGTTCGGCTAACGACAGCAGCAGCAGCAGCAGCAGCAACAACAACAATAACAACAGTCAACCTGCCACAGCAGCAGCAACAACAACAACAACAAACGATGCTGATCTTGGCCAAAAACATGTGGCTTGTGATAAGAAAAGCCAGAGCACGGCCAGCAATACAGCTGCCTCTGGTGGAGAGGGGAAAGCTGTAGGAGCGGCAGGAGCGGGAGGTGGCAACATCTCGACGCATCACAATTTGAAGTTAACACCGCTGCTGAGCAAATCGGGTCAACCGGCACCGGAAGTGATTGCAGCGGCAACGGCGTTGCATCAGCGTCGTGGTGCCACCACCAAGGGTAAAACACAAGATGACCAAAATGTGGGCAAGCGTCTGAAAAAGAAAAAGGTTAGTAATCAATCAATCGCTCAAAATGTCTTACTTTAATACACCCCCTATTTCTCTCTCCCCCCCCCATCCACATTCCCACTCCCATCCCCAATACCCGCCACGCAATTGCACACTTAAAACGTAGTAGATTAACACACTTCTTTTTATTTCAATTCCTTTTGGCCTTTTCCCATGCCGTTCTCCTCGAAGTTGCTTAATTTTTTATTATACACTACTTGCAAAGGGTGTTTTAATTTTGTCACGAAATGTGTAACACTTTATAAAAAGCGTGGCAGACCTTCTTGCTCTACAGTTATTCAAGTAACTATTTAGACAAATTCAATAATTCGCTTATTTTACTTTGAAAAAAGTAAATTCCACTCTTGTTTTTTTCTAGTTTTACTTAGAACAGGTTAATTAAAACATTGACCAGATTCATTGAGTTTAACTACTTTAAAAAATAGAAAAACACATTTATTTTTTATACTGTATTTTCAAAAATACTTAACAAATATGTGAATTCTTAATTTTGCCAAAACACTAACTTTGTCTTATTAACTGTACACTAATTTTGATTTATTCCTGAATAAATTTGGTTTAAATCGGACTGTTTATTAACTATCACTGAGCGATTTGTCACAAATGATTACAGGGTATCAAATCTTCGGTGTGCCAAAGATTCTTGACAGTTTCTTTCGTTTGAGCCAAGTTTGTTTCTGTTTCAGTTATGATTGCGTTTAGTTTGAACTTTTGACGTAAAACAAAAAAAAGTAACTGTTGTCATGCTATGTTAGTGTGTGTGTGTGTTTGTTTGCTTGTGGTTTTTGCGTTGTCCGCTCTCCATTCCCAGTAGATATTTTGCAACAATGTACGCAACACTCGCGCTCACAAACACGCACTTACGTACGTTCATGTGCACTGATGTGTGCGCATACGGACGGATACATTTCATGACTGAGGTCGCACGTCATATCTCTGTTTTAAAATTTGAATTACATATCCAATAAATTCGCTCAAACATTCTATAAATATCGACAGCTTTCTCCCCCCTCTCACACACACGTACTCTACACGTTCACGTACACAAGCTAAGAAAATACGTCATGTGTGTATGTAGGTTTTTGTACGTAAGTCAGTCCATATTATTATTTCTTAGCTCCTCTTATTTATTGTCCATACAAAAGTACTTATTTTATGCAGTATTTATATTTTCTCATTTTGTTGTTGGATTTAAGCAGCATCATTGAATGTTTTGCAGTGCTTAGAAACGTTTTCGCAATCAGTGTTGCAAAACTAGCTTATGAAGTACCGTTGTTTGGTTTTGACATTGCAGCAACAATAATGCGCACATAAGCAACCTGCTGATTCGTTCGCTCTCACTCTCACTCCCGTTGACTGGAATCGGTTGGCTTGGATAAATGCCGTTATCTGTCAGTTTCAGCTCCTTCCATTGTACACGCATACACGCTCGCAATCACGTACACCGCAGTCACATGTACACGCGCATGCGAGTGTGTTTGTCCAAGTGGGAAGATCGGCAGGCCGAAAGTGACTTTAAATTGCATTTAGATTTCGGTTTTCTTTTTTTATAATTTTGGATTTGTTTACTTTTCATATACTCGGGTTTTCGTTAGAGTGGTCTTGAAACACCACAATTCTAATTACTTATCTCAGAACGTTTTGTTTTGTGGTCAAAGCCGCCGCAAAAAAACTTAACCACACGCACTTATTATATATTTTTTTAAATTTATTTATTGTGTGTGTATATATTGTAAATAACTATAAAAAGTGAGGTCAACTGTGCTGCATGTGTTAGAATTGTTAGTTAAAGCACAACGACAAGACGAGCCGAGAGCTGAGTTTTCAAATAGTACCAACAACAACAACACCAATATCTCACTCTCTCTATCCTATTGCTTCTGCTTAATTCTTTTATTCGCAAGCTCCGTTTGCTCAACAGCATATTTAGTTGGTGTGTGAGGTTAAAGACGAACACGCTGCTGTACAGAAATATAGAAACAAGGGATTGAATAGAGATGTGTTTTGTTGCACGGCATTAATAAAACAAAAATTAAAAAAAAAAATCAAAACAATTATTTCAGACAAAATACGATGCTTGGGAAGATAGCGATTTTAATGATCTCGACGACGCATCATTGAAAAAACTACTCGAGGAAGCCTATTGGTATCGCAATCCTGGCGACAGGAAAAACAAAAGCGAGCGTTTTCTGGTAAGTGTAAATCCTAAACCGAATCAAATCACTATCAGTGTTGCCAAAAAATTTAACTCTAAAACAGCTAATTTTATCAACAAAAAGTAGCTAAACATAACAGCTAAATAGTGATTAAAAGTTCTAAAACAAATGGTGTTCTTTTTTTAAAACACATTTTAATACGAAAAAGCAGAAAATAGATTATTAAATAATATGCAAATGTCAACAAAATCATGGAAAGAGTTTTTACAAAATCCAAAGCTAATTTTTATGGATTTTTATTTTATTTCTTATGTCCATGTCAATAATTTTCATCGAATTGGACTAAACTTTAAAATAAAAAAACAAATTTGTAAATTTTTGTTTTCTCAAAACACTTGCCTGTGGGATTCTGAAATCATTTTTCTAAATACATTTTTGGACGATTCGTTAATAGTAGTAACTTTGACTTATAGATTAATATATTTATCTATAATTAGATATGCTACAATGTAATATTGCAGTCGAATTGGGTTTATAAGAACTTCAACTTATACCAATTAAATAATACGAGTTTTCCAGTTTTAAATCTACAAAATGTAATATTCACTTAGTTGTATACATATGTACATATGTATTTAAAAGCATTATTAGAATGTTTCAATACTTTTAATATTTTTATTGGCATCTTCAAAAGAACTATTCTTTTTTCTATATTGAATTTATCAGGCAACAATTACTTGATTAATTTTTAAAAATAGCCAAAATTCCAGCTAATAGAATATCTGAAAATTTTGTAGCTTTTCTAGCTACTTTTAGGCTAAAATGGCAACACTGTCCAACATTGCTGTCTTTGAATTTTCAGAGTATTCATAATTTTGTAAATTTGTAAATAATTGCAGCAAATGCTCAAAAAGGCTGAGTACGACGAGGAGAATTCTTATCGTGCCATTAAAACCTGTCTACGCAACACGTCCGCATCATCATCAACGTCCAGTGGCTATCATCACAGTCACAGCAGCAGCGTTGGCAGCGGCAGCAATTTTGCAGCGCACAACAGCAACTATAGCACCAACAACAACAGCAACAGCAGCAGCTATCATAATACAAATCATAGATCAGGGACGGGATCCTCACAGCGTCATAAGCAGGGAGGATCTCTACAGGATTTGGTGGAGGCAGCGCATCGTAGCGAGTTGGCAACGACGTCAGCAGCGGCGGCAACAGCAGCAACGCAACGCTTTAACTGTGATTATCAGCTGAGTGGCGCTAGCGGCAACAACGTGCGCGCCAATCGGCGACAACAGCACAACAACAACAGCAACAACAATAGTAGCAGCAGCAGCAGTAACAACCAAAACGTCACATTAAGCGGCAAGAAATTTAAGAACGGCAACAACAGCAGCAACAACAACAACTCAACCGTTGCAGCTCGACAACGTGAAGGGGGCAGTTTGCCGAGCAGCGTCAACTTTGAGTCGACCAGTATGGATGGCAAACTAAAGCAGACGTTGATGGGCGAAGAAGGCGTGTCCGTTGATGTGAATGCCAGCAATCAACGCAACATCAACATCAACGACAGCTATAGAAGCCTTCCCACTCAGCTGCTGAATGAGACGGGGGGAATTGGGATCGGAGTCGGAGTCGGCACACAATTTGATATGGATGATGATGATCATGTCGCTGGCGCTGTCACTGGCACTGGCACTGGCATTGGCGCTCTGGCTGCAATCCAACAACAATATGATCAACCGTTGGAGGTAAGAGATGCGTCCTCAAAGTTGTGGGATATCAATTTGGATGACACCCTTTGGGAAATGATCAATCAAGTGCATGCTGAATCTGATACACCATACGATTCGCAGGCGGTAAGATGCCTCTCTTACCCCCTCACCCACTCTTCCATTCATCAATCAAGAAATCCTCTGACTAACTTTCTTCATCTCAAGAATCTTAACACATTTCTATTGTCGATTGTTAATTGTAAACCCATTTAATTTCTTTGGATATGGCTTCTCCCAATAAATCTTTTAACCATTTAACCCTTAATATCCAATCCAATGTTCCTAAGTCTTACCAAAACCCATTTAATCTCTTACATTTTTATTTCAACTTTCTCTGAAATAATGCTCTCTATAAAATTAAGATCCCTATTTTACCTTTGGTGTAACGCATTAAAGGTGGAATATATATATTCTTGATCAGGACGATGAGTTTGTATGCAAAATATTCTCTCAAGCTGTCTTAATGAAACTTGGAACAGGCTTAAATCTGTTGACAAAATCATTTAGATGTCATCGCGTTTAGTTGGAAAAACTTAGTTGTCTCAACAATTTGTGATCCCCTGACTCTATGACTAGATTCTGCCACAAAAAATACAACTAGGGCTCGTTTCTCCCACCCTGAAATGTCAATGGAACAACAGTCTTAAATAAAATGTGAATTTCGTACTGTCTGAATAGATTTGGTTAAGATATAGGGTATCAGATCTTCGGCATGGCGGGAGAATCTTTCTGTCTTGTTTTAAAGTACCTGGTCTACAGACTGTTATCGTATGTTTAGTTTTAATCTCAGATTGCACTAATATTTGTTAAAATAAGACATGAGCGTATCACATTAATTCGTCATATAATTTTAAGTCCTTCTCGAAACTCTTCGTTTACTCGTTCAAGTTGTACTCGTTACATTTTATCAATGCTTTTCGCTTATTAAGTTGTACTTTTTAACTCACATGGTTCCCTTTACTCGTTATTATTGATCTTTAATAAATTAACTTTACTCGTTTAGTTGCACTCGATATGCTCTTTAACTCTCATGGTTCCCATAATTCGTTAAGTTGTACTCGTTTCACTTGGCCTTTAATGGTTTCCCCCTTACTCGTTAATTGGTACTCGTTGCTTTTTAACTCTCATGGTTTCTCTTTACTCGTTAAGATGTACTCGTTTTATTTTTTACAAATAGTTTCTATCAATAAGTTATATTCTTTAGCTTTCATTGATTCCTTTTAATCGTTACTCTTGATCTTTAATAGTTTCACTTTACCCATCAAATTGTACTCGTTGTTTTTTATCTCTCATGCTTCCTTTACTCGTTAAATGGTACTCGTTACACTTGCCCTTTAATGGTTTCCCCTTGCTCGTTAAGTTGTACATTTCAATTCATTCTTAATAATTAAATGCTTCTCTTACTTAATTTATTTTACACTATGGAAATACAGGAACAATTGGAGGCGTTACGGGAGGCCAGACGGAATAAGGCAATGCCCAGTTCATCGACGGCGAATCACTCCATGACATTAAAGTGCGAACAGCTGCTCGGTATCCTCAATCAGCAGATGCACAAGCAACAACAACAGCAGCCGGAAATCAACAAGGATACGGGCGCTGTTAAAGAGTTCCTAATCGATGATCCTCTACATTTTTCTGTATTGGAGCACTCCGCTAAGAATCAGCAAATGCTCTTGCAACAGCAACAGTTGCAGCAACACCAGTTTGCCGCCAATAATACTGGATCTATTCCCGGTCAATTCTCACTCACAATGGAGGAAAATAAGCGCAAAGTTGAGACCGGATATGTTTCATTCAATGACAGTTACACGGCTTGTTCTTCAGTCTATGGCGTTGGCGCCCTTTCCGGTTCCTCTTCGGCCTCGTCCAGTAACAACTCCAATGATGGCGCCTGCAAGTCCTCAGCTGCTGGCAGCGGATCTGAGATGTATGCCGGCACAGAGATGCGTCCGGCAAAGATTGGACGCATGATGACAGCAGCGGCGGCAGCAGCTGCTGTTGCCTCACACGGCACCAAGGCAACAACGGTAAGAACTCTTCTTCTAGCTAGTGACAGCACCAAGCAATCGAGCGAGTTAATAGTGATTATAACGAGTAGGCAGAGAGAGTATTATTTATAGATCTGTTCAAGATGTATTTATAATAAGGTGACGTTATCGAGAGAGCTGCTCTCTTTTGAGGGTCCTAGCGTTTGTCAGTATGATTTCAAACTTCATCAAGAGAGGTTGGTGCGCATGATTTTTTCATTTTCTTCTTAACGAAAAAAAATACGTAAAAAGAAAACAATGAAAAGAATATGCTTTTTATTATTTTAAAGGCCTCTCTCCAGCACGCCCGGAACTAAAAACTCCTGATTTGTTTTGTATTATTTCGTTTTATTTATTGAGAAAATAATTTCATTTCTGTCAACTCAAACAATAACAAACGAAGAGTGCAGAACGATAAATATTTGTCATCTCTCTCTAGCGAGAGAGCCGTGAGAGAGAGCTGAAAACGTTTGGGACCCTGACATTTGTTGTACTTCCCAACACTATTAATTGTTCTCATAAAATACTCGTTACGTTTTTTTTATTCGTTAGTTTTAATGGTGGTCTCGTTACTTACGATTCTAACGAGTGTTTTTATTCGTTAGTTGTAAATTGAGTGTAAGAATATATTTTTATACTTATGTATATTATGTATATAAAATTAGCTTTTATTCGATTCTTATTTTATTTATCTTGTCATTTTATTCTAGTTGCTTATCGTTCTTAGAACAAGTTAAAATCAAAGGAAGTAGCTTTCTAATTTTTTTGAGAAGTCATTTAATCTTACTTACTATTATTATTATTATTATTTTTTAATATACAAGGGTATCAAGTCGTGCTGAGACTTAAATCTCTTTATTGCTTATAATTTATTATACAATCTATAGTTTTGTCATTTAAAGAGAATGTGACTTATAGGGAAACTCCACTTACTTACTATACAATGGAATGTGGTTGTAATTAGTATGTTTCGAATGTGTAAACAGTCTAATGTTTGTTCTCAATTACGATTCATACTTTCTAACTTTGTGAACTAAGTAGTTTACCTGTTGAAGTAATACGTTGAAATTTGGTATACTAGTCACACTTATGGCTAGTATTTAATATCAATAAGAATTAGTTTGATCAGCGCACTAAAGTCGATAATAATCTGGTCTTTTTTGTAAGGAAAAACGTATAAACAAACATTTGTTTGTGTAGATTGTTTGATAAAAAGAGGGAGTGATATTTGACGCAGTTGAATTGTTATATAAATAAAAGTGTGAATGTCTAAGGTAAATAAGGGAATCAAATTATATTTTTCAGTTGAAAGTCGACTGAGAAAACAAACTTTCAAATTGAAAATATCGAAGAACATTAAAAGAAAAACATTAAAAAGAATAGCTAATTATATACAATTTTTTGTATTCATTTAACATTGACTAAAATCAGTGGAAATTCTGGTTACTTAATATTTCTGTTATAACTTTGAACAATTCTAAATTTTTTCCAAAGTGTCAATTGTTATTTCCAATTTTTCCCATCTTAAGATCAACAAAAGTTATTCAATGATATTTAGTGAAGATTTAAGATATTTCAATATAAAACTCGACACTTTTGGCATTAATGTTGTCAAATTTTTGAATACTTATAATTTTTCCGATCTTCAGTTTAAGATAAGTTATTCAATGATGTGTTTCGATTAGATTTAAGATGTTTTTTATATGACAATTATAGACAATTTTATTATTATGGTTTTGGCGTTATCAAAATATTTCTTTTAAAAAACAATGTTTAATTTTTCATATTTTTTTTTTTTTAAAGTAACACTAAAATAACCAGATTTAAAAGATTTGATATTGACAAATGTAAATTAAACATTTGAAGCGTTTCCATGACTAAATTAATTGCTGTATATTTGATGTATATTTATTATTTTTCAGCGCCAGTTTGATGAGAACGGTAATGCGTTGAGCGATGGTTATGCCGGTGGCAGCAACAATGGTTGCAATACCAACAGCAACAGCAGCGCAAGTGGCAGCAACAGTGGCAGCTCCTCGAATCAGTTTTCCACACTGATAACAACATCCAGTGCATTGACTGCCACAGCAGCAGCAACAGCAACACAGCAGCAGCAGCAACAACAACAGCAGCAGCAGCAGCAGTTGCAACAACAACAACAACGTTCGAATAGCGTTTCCACATTGCTTTCAAGCGGTGCAAATACAACAACAACAGCAATGGCAGCAGCTGCTGTTTCAGCCTCCTTCAACAACCAGTTGCAACAACAGACACCAATGATTGCTGGTGCAGGCATTGCAGCAGCTGGTGCAATCGGTGGTGCTGGTGGTGGTGGTGCTGCTGCTATGTCACAACCACCCACAAAACTCAAATCGAAAAAGAAATCACAACAGGAGCGTAACACGACCACTGTGGATGTGGAATCCGTTGCTGGTTATCGTGGCAATGATCCCGTCGAGCAACTGGTCAAATACATTGAGAATGTGGAGAAGAATGGTGGTGCGGCAACAGCAACAACCGCTGGTGTCCAGCAGCAGAAGAAGAAGGAGCGCAAGAAGCAGAACAAGCTGAAGAAATGCAATTCTCTGGAGGAATTGCGCAGCTGTGCCAAAATGGAGGTCGATGAGCTGAAACGTCAGTCGGCAACCACCGAAATGATGCGCAACAAAAAAGGTGGCAAACACAATTCGGCCTCAGTGGCGGACATTAACAAGAATTGCAACAAGGAGCAGCAACAACAACAGCAGCAGCAGTCGCAGCAGCAACAACAGCAGCAGCAGTCGCAACAACAGCAACAACAACAACCACGCAAAGGAGAACGACGCTCTTGGGGCACCGAGGAGTTGCAATACTTGGGTGAACCGACATTGAATGATGCCAACAACTGGACAGATTCACTCACCAGCTCAACAGCATTGCCAACAACTGCAACTGCTGCAATCGCAACAACAACAGTAGCTGTTGCTCCAACAACAACAGCTACAACTGCAACAACTGCAACAACAGCAGCAACAACAGGAGCAGCAGCAACGGGAGCAACAGCATCGTTGTCATTGCCGACATTGGCACGCATGTCCGAGCTGGAGGCTCTCAACACGGTGTTGAGTGAAACGGCCGAGTTTCATGTGGTCACCAAAAAGAAGAAACCAAAGAAACAACGTGCCGTCACCATGGATGATGCGGCTGTTGCGGCAGCTGCCACAACTGGTGGCAATTTGCAGCGTATGCAGCAGATAACAAAGTCAGCATCATCCAATATGATGTCGCAACGTTTGCGCACTGGCATTGATTACGCCAACAACGGCAATAATCATTATGGTCAGCATGTCAACAACAGCAAGCAGCAACAACAGCAGCAGCAGCAGCAACAACAACATCAGCAACACCAACAACAGGCAACAGCAGCAGCAGCAACAACAACAACAACGCAGGATAATTCACGTCGCAAGTCAACATCATCGATGCCGCCGTCGGAGAAATCGGATTCAAGTGATCTCGACTCGGTGCATTCATTGCCCATACAAACGGGCAAAAAGAAGAGCAACAACAAACGCGCTGCGGTTCAAGCCAAGCACAACAACAACAACAATAACAACAGCAACAAAAATAATAACAACAACAACAATTCGCCTGCACCAATTTCATATGCGGATATTGCACGTAATAAGCGTGAAGCATTGGCCAATGCCAGCGAGGATAACGATGCCAGCGACAATGTTGTCGTTGTCGCCTCCTCCTCCTCCTCTTCATCCTCGTCCACCTCCTTGCCGCCCAAGTCCAAGTCGAAGCAGCGTCCCGATTTTCCTGAGCTGCCGGGTGCCATTGCTGCCGGCGCAGCAGCAGCAACAATTGTCACAGGCGCAACAACAGCAGCAGCTGCACTTATAAGCTACTCGCAGAGTCTGAACAACAACAACAACAGCAACAGTAGCAACAGCGATGTGGAAACCACCAATGAGTTGGCATCAACTGCAGCTGCAACCGTTGCTGCCGCTGTCACGCCAACAGCAGCAGCTAATGCAGCAGCAACATCAACTGCCAGCAGCAATGCAGCGTTGACAACAGTTGCTGCCTCGCCGCCAGCATTGCAAAAGTCCAAGAGTGTGGAGCACGATGCGAGCAGTTATAGTTTCAACAGCAGCAACTTGGACCTGCAATATCCGGCGCTGGAGAAGACCGTGAAGCGGCACAGCGTCAACAATGTATCATTGTCCTCGACAATGTCCACAAACAGCTACAACTTTGCAGCAGCCGCCAAGCAGCAACAGCAGCAGCAGCAGCAACAACAACAATTGGTGGATAAATCCAGCATAGATGCAACAACAGCAACAGCAATTGCAACCACAATAACAACAGCAGCAACTACCTCAGTTAAAAGCTCGGCAAAGACAAAGCCAAAGGAGCTGTCGCCCAGCAATGCCATGAATATGAGCAAGAATAAGGATAAACCAGTGAATCAACAACAGAGCAACAAACAACAACAACAACAGCAGCAGCAGCAGGTCAGTCAAGATGAAGTCAATAGCTCATCAGCAACACCAGCAACACTGGCAGCAGTTAGTTTTAGCTTTGCCAGTGGCAACATAACAACGACAACATTTAAAACCACTGCTGCCACACAAACGGATGGCATCAAGAAGATCAACAGCAGCGGATCAACATCAACTGGGGCACAGACGACACAGACAACACAAACGACATTGTCGACTGGCAATCGACCGGCTGTCATTATACTCAACGATGATCGTGACTCGAAGCTGGGCAGGCTCAACAACGAGTTCATCTTTGGCGACTTCAATGAGGACGAACTGAAGCTATTTGATGATGCCAGTGACAAGGAAGAGAAGCCGGCTGATAAACCAGCTGAAAATAAACCAATGAAACCAAAGGCAACAAGTGTTGAAACAGCAACTGTTGCCACAACCGATGAGCAGCAACAGTTGCAGCTCTTGTTGAATGATTCGGGCAATGCATCGGATATGGTCAATAGTTCCGCCTGCATGGATATGCTGCTGATCTCAGGGCAGGCGGCGCAGTCGTCGCCCAATGCAGCGAATACAGTTAACAATTCATCCACATCGTCATCCTCGTCCGCCTCATGCTCCACCTCGGCCTCCTTATCGACGCTGAGCAGCAGCGGCAGCAATGGCAATGCCACCAATGTGGCAAATCAGTCCAACGATAGTGGCATTTATGCAGCAGCCAACACATCAGCAACAGCTGCAACAGAAACTGCAACAGCTGCAACAGAAACTGCAACAGCAGCTGCAACCATTAAGGATCGGGTGAATCATTTTCTCAGCAAGGCCAACAGTCACAGCTGCAGCAGCAACAGCAGCCACGATGAACCGTTGCTGCCGTTGCAACAGCTGGAGACTTGCAACGATATTGAAACTGCCATTATTGCTGCTGCACGTGCTGCTGCTGCTGCCGCACACAGTGGCAACTGCAGTCGTCGCAACTCACAGGAACCACCACCACCACCACCGCCAACAACAGCAACAGCAACTGTTGCTGCCAAATCAAAATCGAGACCAGCTATTTATATGACCTACGGCGATGTGAACGATACAACGGCCCAAAACAACGAAGACGAAGAGCAACAATTGCGTGAACTGAGCTTCATGTCCGATTTGAAGTCAGATTTTGTTGCAAACACAACGCCACTTCTCCCGTTGCCCCTGTTGCGTCAGTCCAACACCGACCTCATTGTGGACTACATCAGCAACTGTAAGTCATACTGAATAATATGGAATACGATGGTGTTAGATAATCTACCCTTTAGTTTATATGTGTATCAAATTGTTTGTGAATCTATAGAATTCACCTTTTTCGCAAGTAAAATAGAGATTCGAGATTTTAAAGCAGATGAGTTCCTGAATTAGAATGAAAATGACTTCCGACCATATAGATAACATGAAGTTGTCCGTCTTTTTACAGTCATTTCATCTATTTTCCACTCATGGCATAAATTTTAAAAAACTTATTTTTTTTATTGATCTTTCTTGACCTTCAAAAATTGAAAAGAAGAGTACACAAAACATTTTGATGCTAACGTTAATATTAATTACAGAATTAATCTACGAAAACTACTGTTATTACTCCCATAATATTTTACCAAAATTTAATTCGTCAATAGTTAAAAGATTGGAAAACTTTATTTTTATGGCTACGGCAATAATTATAAGGTTTTGAGTATTTGTAGCCTTAGGAATATTCAATTTAAATCAGGGATTAAAACCGAAACAAATATCGGTTTCAGTTACGGTTTCGGTTATGCTCGAATTAAGGTTTTTGGTTATCGGTTATGCAAAATCTTGGAGTATCGGTTTCGTAACCGTTATCGGTTTATTATAAGTTTCGGTTTAAAAATACCAGTATGGTTTCGGTTCACAAAAAAGAAAATAATTAATGTTTTCGGTTGACCAAAATAAGAATCGTTATTAATTGTTTTTACATAAAAAAGAATTAATGCTCTTTTCAGTCTGGAAAATAATGTTATTTGGTTACTGGAATGATCCAGCGTAATGTCGATTTTGTTATATTTTGATCTCATATAAATTTGGTTCATTTGGCTTGAACATTTCGATTATTTAGATTTTACTAATATTTAATAACTTTGAACTGTCATAACTTTGGCAAAACTCAATCAAAATCCGTGCGCAATGTAAATTTGAGCATGATTTTACTTCTAAATTCGTTCTGCATTTAAATTTTTTTCATTTTGAAGATTAAAATTTTTTCGAAAAAATCAAAAAAGATAAAGGGGTAACACTGTAAAATATCGAAAAAATTCGATTTTCAAAAATTTTGTAAAATGAAAAAAATGTAAATGCAGACCGAATTCAGAGGTAAAATCATGCTCAAATTTACATTCCGCATAAAAATTGATTGACTTTTGACAAAGTTATGGCAGTTCAAAGTTATCAAAGTTACTCAGTACCTGCGACGGCCAGTACCGAAATTAACCCTTATTAATCAATCGGTTACTAAACGGTAATTTCGGCTTAAAGAGTTTACAGTGGAAAAAACTTTTTTGGTTACGGTTTCAGTTACGGTTACAAATTTCAATCGGTTTTCATCGGTTAAAGGTTACGGTTTCGCTTATGGTTATAATCCCTGATTTAAATCAAATTAAATTAAAGACAACACATTTTTGAGAATACAGCTTTTATACTACCTTAAAAAATATTGAAGTAATTGAAGTAATCTACATATACTAGTCCTAAGTTAATAGTAGCATTAACAATAATGCCTATCTTTTGATTTATAAACTAGAAAACAAACTACTTTAAACTTCTGTTTCTTTATTATCAAACTCACTAATTATTCTGTCACCTTTTTGCAGCCTGGAATGCCATAATCAACAGTAAACATGTGACCTTCTACAACGAGGAGGAGGAACAACCACATACTTAAGAGCCACCAGGAACGCCAACAACAACAACAACAACAACAACATCATCAACAACCACAACAACAGCAACTCAACGCTTAACTCAACTCGCAAAGCGATGCGAAACAAAACATAAAATATTTCCATTTTTTGTTGATATATTTTTTTTTAAATACGTTGCCTGGTTAATTGTTGAAAAATCTTTTGTGGTGTTAAACACACAACAACTACATATATATATATATATATATATATCCACATAATTGTATATGTATATATATTTATATATATATGTGTATATTTATAAATGATATAACAATACGCTTTTTAAGCTAATGTAATGTTTAATGTAACAACTATTGTTGAATCTATTGATCACCATTGGAAGCCTCATAGATATCAATAAACAAAACAACAAAACAAACAACAATAACAAAAGCAAACACAAGTCAAGTTAAAACAGTTTATAGGCCAAGACAAGTTGGCTCTAAGAGGAATGAAGGAATAAGAAGTTAGCGAGAAAGAGAAACAAATGCATGGAATGTCCTTTTACTTTATTTATGTATATCTTTACTTATAAGACACAAAAACTACAACAACAAACAAACAACAAACAAGAAGAGCAGCAACTAATTCTTCATTTTTATTTTGTTAATTTTCAAAAGAAGAAGGAAAATCTATTTATTTAGATATTTAGAATATTAGCATTAATCTTGAAAATTATAACTCGCATTTGAAAATGTTTTTTGTTTTTTTCTGTTAGCATTTTTCTTAATTTTTTTTTGTTGGTTTTCTTTCTTTATTAAACAACTATGAAATATACATAAACAAATATAAATATATATATATATATATAAATTAAAAAAAGGAAAATATTAATTTTGGTTTAGAACTCCAATTAAGAAGGAGCTCTATTAGAATGCCTGGATAAATTTATATACTTAGTTGTTAGCTTAAAGACAAAAGAAAAGCCCGAAAATGTCAACAACAACAAAAGGAAAACGTAAAACGAAAAACACAACATAAAATGTGTATGTAAATACGAAAGAAAAAGAAAAAAAGAGAAAGAAATTGAAAGAATGAAAGAAATTTGCGTTTATATGTATTTAAACAATTTGATATATGTATAAAAAAAAAGAAGATATAAGAAAATTATTAAATTAGTTATGTAAGTTGCAACATGTGGCATGCCACCAAAACAGCCATAAGCCTAATGAGGTGAAGCGCACTTGAACGAAATATGCCGCCGTTTAGCAGAGCCAAACACACCACACACAACAAGCACACACACTTTATACACACACACTTTATACACACACACCCAGAAAAAGGCTTTTTGAAGTAGTAAAAGAAAATATGAATAAAGTTAAAGAAATCTAACAAAACAAAAACATAAAAACTAATTAAGTACTTTAACAGAGAGCAAAAACACACAGATAAATAAATCAAAGCATAGGCATTATAAGCATCAACTATAATAATACAATTAATAATATTAATGCATAAAAAAACATTTTTTTTTTTTATATAATATATATACATACAATACATACATATAACATTAATAATAATAACATTAATTCGTAATAATAATGCAAACGTTATTCATTTAAAATCATGTAAATGTAAGCGAAGAAACTATAACTAAAATCTAAAGCAAAAATCATTATTATAAAAAAGAGAAACAGAAAAAAAAAAGCGAAATTATTTAAATCAAATTCTTTCAAATACAAAATAAAAGCAACAATTTCAAAAGCATTACAAACTACAAATGGCGCATTGGAATGTTTCAATTTTAACGTAGCAACTACATATATCAAATCGAATCAAAAAGATAAAGTCAAAATCGGATAAAAATATATATGTGTTAAACGTAATGAAATTAATTGGTGTTCAGTGTGCTGTAAATTGAGTAAAATGCTTCGGAAAATGCAGTCGAATGTCAAGAAAATTGTAAGCAAAAAAAACAACAACATAATTTTGAAAAAAGAAAACAACCATACAACACATACGTTATGTATAATGCTGTCTCTTTCATTTGCATGGTCAGCTCACACATAACATCAATGGCAAAAATTAACAATACAATTATATAGATATATATATATATATATATGTATGTGCTAGGCTATAATATAAATGTTTCTTATGTGTGTGTATTTATGTAATATATATATAATATATATGCTAAATGTAGTAGATTGTGCGTAATGTATACACATACATATATCACGATTTTCAAGTTGTGTTTATATATTATACCCCCCACCCCCCCATTTTTCACACAACATCATTAATCAGCCTTGCGGAAGGTAGAGTGTGCATAGCACTCGCACAAAAGCTGAGCGCTGTGTCACTCAGCATGCAGGGCTGCATTCCTGATTATTACCAAAATAGTTTTTATGACCGTGGCTCGAGCTTGGAGTTTGGCAGCTGTTGGCTAACAGACCAAAGTAGCATTATTTACACATAAATATTATCTCTACATATATACATACATACATACATACATACATATATCAGCTAGACTTTCTATTCAAAATTTGTCTCTTTTTTTTTAGTTGTAAAACATATATGCATATATAAATATGATTTCCGTCTTGTGTGCACTTGTTGGTTTGGAATAACGATAAAGCTATAAAAAGAAAGTTAGTAAAGAGGATGCTAGAAATGAGAGAAAGTACTATGGATCATAGACATACTAAAACTAAGTTTATTAATAGTTAAACAAAAGTATAATTAACGGAATGAAAGGATGAGTGAAAGAAACACTTACATATAATATATTACCACCCTCAAAACAAAAAACAAAAAAATAGAAAGGAATGAAATATCCCATTGTATTAGAATAATAATACTTATCCGAGATCGAGTGAGTGCTAATGTTTATAACTATGTAAGCGTGTGAGTGTGTTGGCATTGAAAATCTAACCTCTAAATTTATATAAATGTATACTTCTAAATATATTATATATGTACTCTACTACCTACTAAATTAAATGCTACTACTAAATACAACTACTATTATATAATTACAATTACAATTACCAACTACAATTACAATTAATACGAAAAAATCTAAAACAACAAAAAAAAAACAAAAACTACTAATCGTAGCCCCCCTCCCCTCCCCCTCTTCCCCTTTCTAAACCTAAAGTTCCCCCCGTATATTTAACTTATACAATACATACCAATATTTGTACATGCAACCAACAAAGTGTAACTAAAAAAAAACAAAAAAACAACACAAAATAAGAAAAAAAAAACAATGAGATGAATGCGTCAGGCATTTTAGAATTTAAAATTCGTTTGGGCCCCGATAATATTTCAGTCTTAACTCGGTACAGTTCTTAACTGACTGAATAATCCCTGAACAAAAACAAAACTAAAAAAAAAATATAATGAATTGGTAGTAAGAACTACATACATACGAGTACATAAAGAAAAAAATAAGAAACGATAAAAAGATAAACTAAATTGAAAATGTGTTTAAAATAATATTAACTGAATGAAAGTGTATTTCAATGAAGAATCGAATAAAACAAATGAAGAAAATGTGCAGTACTTAAGGTTATTCACTTCACTGCGTTCAATTGAAATTTTGACATTTTCGAAAGTTTTTAGTTTTTACTTTGTTTTTTGTTTCGTTTCGTTTTGCTTTGTTTTGTTTTTTTTTTTTTTGCTTTTCAAATGTTTTCTAATGTTTTTGTCATTTGTCACTTGTCACATTCGTTATTGGACATTTCGTAGCTTGGGCTTCTTATTCGTGATAACATTGCGGTTACGGGCATAATGGGGTCCATAGCCACGGCCAAAGCCGGGCAGTAATTTCACGGGATTTGGATCGCGATGGAAATTAATCATGACTTTGGCAACAATTGCTATAACAAGATCTTGCTTGCCGCTCTGGTACAGGCTGTCCAAATGATTGAAATATGAATCATAGCATGCAACTTCACGTTCTTTTGGGGACATTAACAAAATTTTGGTATCTCGCTGAAAATCGGTTATAATTTGTAAATCATTCTCCATGAAACGACAGAATGCCACTGCTTCGGATTGCATACAGCGAAAGAATCTATTCAATAGATCATATCGAAATTGCTTTGTCGGCTTTCGTGGGGACTTGAATTTTGGACGTTTCAGTTTTGATGCAAATCGCTTGGATATCGATGGTAACCGCTCCAGTTCGTGCAACTGCGACATCTCGTGCAAATGACGATAGTCGTCGATCAACGAACCACGCTCAACACCCACCGAGGCCAGTTCTGAATCGGAGAGCACATCCAAATTGTAGAGCTTGGAGAGTTCGTTATCGGTCAGGCTGCAGCAGCCCGTAAACTTTAATTTCTGCTTTTCAGAGCCTATATTTCAAAAATGTCTGTTATTGGTTATGTTGGTCGATTATTATTTATGAGGATTTACCATTTATGTTGCACATTCTTGACTATTGTAGTGTATTCTATTGTCTACAGTTTCAAAATGTAAAAAATATATGTATTGTTTTAGAATAATGAATGTGTTCTGTCGCTATGAATTTTTGTAGTTTTTGTGAATGCCAAGTTAAAGTTTATTATTCCATTTGTCTACTTGTTTTTGTATGTGTTTTGAAATGATTTCCATCGCCATATCTTAAAGCTTTCGAAGCTTTGTCCGTATATCATTTAAAACGCTCCCGCTCGATTCAAAATTCGATTGAATGTCGACTAATTTGCAACATATCGATAAGCTGCTTCCACCTCTGGGAAATATCGCTCACGTGAACATGTTCACTTGTTCTTTTTTTTTCGAGGTTCCGGCGGGCAATTCATATTTAATATAATTTTAATCTAACTTTGAAATAAAATTGAAAATTTGATGAAAATTTGTAATTCGAAATTAGATAAAATGAAGGTTATCATGTTCATAAAGGTTTGAAGCTCGTCACTCCTCTGGCGAAGAGTAACTACAAGTTGAATTCTAAATATAATATCATAAAATTGATAAAGTTGTGACAAAAATTCTGCAAACATTTTCAAAATTTTAGCTTCAAAATTAAGAACAATAAGAGAAAGAGCCTTTTTGGAATAAGCACTGGTTCTTAATATGCCACTTTTTGTGGAAAGGCTGCCAGACATTTGTTTTTTTCTGGGTGGCAACTCGATTACAAATTTCTATTTCTATTTGTATTTTTTGTTGTAGTCTTTGTGTTTTTTTTTCTGTTTGTTTGATTTGACGCAATGTGATTTAGTTGTGGTTACTTGAGCAAACTAGATGTCAACATGTCTGAGGTACGCATCCGGCCACGTCAAGTGCTCGTGCTGATCATAGTCTTCATCGTGCTCCTTCTGATGGTGCATCGCAACGGCAAACGCACCTGTGATGGCCCCGAATACCTGCAGTCGATGTACTCCAAACAATTGGCTGACACGTTGCCCAAAATCTATGCCATAACGCCCACGTATGCGCGACCCGCACAAAAAGCCGAACTTACCAGGTGGGCACGATTAATTTACAATTTACAGATCCAAGGATAGTTCATTTAATATAATCATATAATAAATTTCCCAGGCTTTCCCATTTGTTTATGCTGGTGCCAAATCTGCACTGGATCATTGTCGAGGATAGCAACAGCACAACGCCGCTGGTGCGCAATCTATTGCTACGCGCTGGACTGGAGAAACGCTTTACCCAGCTGCATATCAAGACGCCGCCAGAGTTTAAGCTGCAGGGCAAGGATCCCAATTGGATAAAGCCACGCGGCGTGGAGCAGCGTAATCTGGCCTTAACCTGGCTGCGTGCCAATGCTGATATTGATCGTCATGCCGTTGTCTTCTTTATGGACGATGATAACTCGTATTCGGTGGAATTGTTTGCCGAAATGACCAAAATTAAGCCAGGTCATGTGGGCATTTGGCCCGTTGGACTTGTCGGCGGTTTGATGGTTGAGCGTCCGCTATTGAATCAGGACAACAAGGTGATTGGCTTCAATGCCGTCTGGCGACCGGAGCGACCCTTCCCCATTGACATGGCCGCCTTTGGCATAAGCATGGATCTGTTCATCAAGTATCCACAGGCAGTCTTCTCCTATGAGGTGCAACGTGGCTACCAGGAGAGCGAAATACTCCGTTACCTGACAACCCGGGATCAGCTTCAGCCGCTGGCCAACAATTGTCGGGACGTGCTTGTGTGGCACACGCGTACCGAAAAGACAAAACTAACTGCTGAGGATGCACTCAGACGGGAACATAAACGATCCGACGAGGGCATGGAGGTTAGGCGCAGCTACTACTTAACCATCCGGATTCCGGAATCGCTGACTATACGGGTCACCCTAGAGAATTTATCTAGATTCTATTTTATTGCCTTAACTATTTGTGTAATATAATTGAATCATATTTGTTTAATGTCCATATTAAAAGTTACATATGTAAAGTGATTTATGTTAAGCATCTAAATGTGTTCAGATCTATTAACTAATCCAGTTGATCCATGGATTTAGACTTCCCAGCATCCCTAAATGTATTAAAGTATTAATCCGTTATCTTTAATATCGATTAAGTCTATTTAATAAAACTAACCATTTTATCCCTATTTCGGTTTGTAGCTTATATCCTCAAGATTTGTATCCTTTGTATCCTCAAGAATTGTAAAAGAACATATATTCATGTAGCAGCTTTATCGATTGGCATTCAAGAATTTGCAGGATCTCTGCAAAAAAAGAAATGATGCCCCAAAATCACATAATCGCCTGTAACTCGGCTATCTCAAGGACTATGTCGGTATCCTTTTGCCCATAGACAGACACCTGAATATGTATGCCAAAGGACGAAATTCCTTTAAATTTAAGGAGTTTTATATGAAGAGTTTTTTTGTGTATAACTTAACTATATCAACCTTATAGTTATTGAGTTATCCAGGATTTTGTGTTTTTCGCCTGTTCTCAAACGTCGACTGAAATTTTTCAAGTTGATGATCCTTGGATGACCCCATACTTTTTTGATGTTAAATAGATTTCTTTTGTGCGAACCTAACGCGCCGAGTCCAGCCAAAATGCACAAGGATTTCAATTGTGCAACAGAAACTCAACGTCATATTATATTTTCAC